>CM024962.1:33731063-34434144 GCA_014282245.1 Rhododendron simsii
GTAACCCCCCCCCCCACACAATGACACGCCCCCCCCCCCCCCCCCCCCCCCCCCCCCCCCCCCCCCCCCCCCCCCCACCCCCCCCCCCCCCCCCCCCCCCCCCCCCCCCCCCCCCCCCCCCCCCCCCCCCCCCCGCCCCCCCCCCCCCCCCCCCCCGGCCCCCCACCATCCTCCTCTCCTTTTTGCCCTCCCCTCTTCTTTCTTATACCTTATGCAAGATTCTACCACCCACAGGGCTACTATCATCATACTCAATTAGCGATAACAGAACAAAAAAAAAGGTAGCAAACAGAGTAAGAGATTTCTCAGTATTTGTACAATTATGGGGATAAAGTTCTAATACCGTATTTGTATTTTTTTTTTTTTTTTCCTTCTCTAGGACAGAGGGTTAAGTGGATTCCTCAGCTGGGAATTGGGAATTGGCTTAATAGAGGTTACCAAAGTTAATGAGCCTCCTCCATTCCGGCATTCCCTTTTTCCATGGCATTTGACAGATAATCAAATGCCCATGTGATAAATACTGGCCAGCAAGTCACTCCCTCATTTTAGGGAAAATTATGGAATTGCCCATTGGCAACCGTGGATCATGGGCCCTCTTAAATTAAACTTAAAAGAGAAAATTACGGTTGAGAGAACGTGTTTTAATAATTAAATAATAAAGTCCAAATAAATTTAGACCCATTATCAAGTTAGATTGAAATTAACCGGGCCTAACTTAAACACATCCTTGGCCCATTCACTTTAATCCAAACAATTCTATTTTCCTGGCCCAATTTAATTAAACCTCAATTAAATGGTTTTCCAGTGCTTATCCAGGACTGGGTGGGGTGAAGACTGGGTGCCAAAATCAGGTGTAAACAGATAGTTAATTTTTGGAAGTAGTTATAGAGGGAAATGAAAAGGATGAAACTGACCAATCGGCTTGGAGTATCTCCGTCTAGCACGAATTGTCTAACTAGCAAAAACTGTCTCAAATCAAAGCAAGGATGTCTCATCGGCACGACATATCTTACGTAACATAATCCAAAACCGTTTTATGAATGTGCACAAAACTTAAAAAATTATGCGCGAAATTTGATGGGAACAATAATATTAAAAAAAATAAAGTCATACAACCATGATTCGAACAATAAAACCTAAATCAAAACACAGATAGTGTTACTCAGAGTTCGAGCTTCATCTACACCTTTGAAAAGGTGTTTAGCTAGCCATCTGGAGGAAAGTAGCAGATGTGAATTTGTCTCCATAGTCTAGAGCAGCAAATCCCCTTTTCGTTGCTGCCGTACTCACGTGAGTCACGTCGAAGTCGAAAGCCAATTACCGGTTGAATAACTGCCGAAAACAGTTGGTTTGCTTTGTTAAAGTATGGTTTTAGTCCATTAATCACACGATGGTCCCTTTGACTTGAGGTAATAATAAAATAACAATTCAACTTTGAAATATTCTGTACTTTGACCACGGGCACTGCCGTTAAATCTTCTTTTTATTGAGCAATGAGCTCAGTCAACCTATAGATACAAAAATGATGAAATAAATATTAAGTAGCGAAGATAAGTAACTAATAAATATCAATATTTTGGCACTTATTAATTGTCCATGACCGTGGTCGTCATTTAGTACAGAACCGAATTGTTGAAACTGAAGAAACAGATTCTATAGACGGAGACGATCTTCGGGGATGGAAATTCCCATCTTGATTGAGCATCATCGGTTAGGGTTTTACAAAGTAAAGAAAGGAAAATAACTATCAATCGTCAATGGGATCTAGCTCAATTGGTATCTCCTGATCATATGAGAGGCCAAAGTTCGAGCCTAGTCGTGGGCATTTGAGATTCAAGATTATGGGTAGTCTCGAAAACTTACTGTGGACTAACCAACTAACCCCGCTGATATATACAATATTGGAAAAAAGTTTAACAACTACCGATCTTCTAAGAGAAACCATATCTTTGGGCCATATGTTTGGGCTCACCATTATACACAATTGCCTACAATACTAATTGCTAATTGGCTATTCAAGGGTCCTCTGCTTAAACTTTGAGCCCAATACCCAGGTTTTTCTGTGCAAAGCCCAATTTGTTGTACGTAATTGAACTTTACAAAACTTTGACCTTCCTTGGGTATTGACTGATCTAGTGATCTTCATTGTGGTGTGATTTTTATTTTTTTTTAAAGTTTTTGATTAACAAATTTTATCTTTTAGTTTTTACATTCGTCCCAAGGCAGAATGAGAAAAGAAAAGTATATGAGTCGAACTTGAGAAAAATGTTGAAAAAAGACAAAAATGTATTAATAGAATATAACATGAGTACGTTATAGATTATTTTGTCTTCGCCCATGAATTTTTTATCATAACCTGCAAAAAGAATTGTTGCAATTCTTTTTTATTGGAATAGACCATTTTGTCAAGAAAATTAAAAGAGTAATAATGAGGCCTTTGAAGAAATACCAGTATTCTCACCAAAAAAAGAAGAAAGAAATTCCAGTATTCAATTGGAAGCAAAGACCAAAGAGCAAAAGGCAAACGAGAGATCTTTTCACAATCAGTGAATTTTGTTACAAACTGAGCTCACTTCTTGTGGAATGCAACCTTTGTTCACAAGCGCGTTTGGATCGATGGACAAACATAAGACGCTATGGAAGAGACCCACACTAGGTCATATTATGATAATTAGAGCCGCACACATTCATTTTGTACCATTAGATTTTATAGCTAATTTTACACACACACGCACACAAAAATCAACTTTTGAATATTGGTAAGTCCTTGTTCCTAACATTCAATTTTTTATCTGAAATTTTGAACCCAAAATAAGTATTATTTAATCAAATACTAGCTAGCCAATAAGAGATTAAGTTGATTTTTTGCAAATTTGTCTTATAGACCAAGCTTGATAAAGGGATGACTCTATGTTAAATGAGTATTTTTCAGTGGAATTGACCCCACGAAAAATGAATAATTTTTCACTCACTTTTAGATGGACTTGTTTTTTACGTTTAATACAGTGCAATAAACTATACAAAAGCTTCTACTATCCAAACAAATTAATCAACATTTATCCTATTTTTCCAATCCTTACAAGTTGCAAGAAAGAGCCAAAAATAAAAAAAACAAACACCCAGCCAGATGTCAAAACTCATCATCTCGCCTCATGATCATCATCATCAAGACTCAACAAACCACTTATCCAACACTTGGGGTCACTGGGGGTTATCGATCGTTACCTTTATGTCTCGAAATTAATTGAGGTGCGTGCAAACTAGTCTGGACATCTGATCTGATTATAAAAAATAAAATAAAAAGACTCAACAAACCACTTATGCAACACTTCAATTAAAATTCCATACACTTCACAAATGGGCTGGTCGATCCAAACCCATCTGCCAAACAAGAAGAATAAACACGTGCTTAGCAATAAGGTTTGGAGGTGAAATTTTCAAGAAGCACGCTTTGGATTGAATCAAGGAGACAAAGACCACTGACTAGATCAGGTCACAGTGATCAAGAGAATGTCTCTTGCATTGGTTTTGCTATAACAACATATTACATTTGAATAAGCCTTTATAAAAGGATCGCCAAAGGTAAGTGAGCTTTTCGTACAAACACTGGCATTAAAGTATTCTCTTTTTTAAAATCGGATGTTCAGACCAATTTACACGCGCGTACTTTAATTAATTCTGGGATCATGAAGTCAATATTGACTAGCCAAACTGACCTTAAGATTTGGAATGTTTGGCCTCCTTGAGACTTTTTTTTTTTTTGAAAGGCCTCCGTGAGACTTGAACATGCAATATCATGAAGAACAATCACTTATTAGTTTTCTCGTACTCACTTGGCCAAACCGCTCAAGGTTTAGCATTAAAGTATTGTTAAAAAGTTTTAATGACTTTCTAGCCCCTGAGCTTAATCATAGGTGTTATAATTAGCAGCACCAATCCACTGAGGGCCACTAAAGGAGGATTGAATTTTTCCGTACGTGTAAGCGACGAACTTTGTGTGCTGCCAGGATTGCCCCCGTTTGTTTGTGAGGTTGGAAGTCCTCCCTGGGGTTGTTTTGGTTATTTTGCAGGCAATAAGTGGTGAATCTCGTGGATTGGGGTGTACGGCTCGTGTTTATTTTCTTTTTACTTTAATGGGTTTTCTGACTTTCCATGTTTTCCTTCCATATCCTTTTTCTTGTTCTTTGGTTTACTGTTTGGGTTTTTGTGTGGGGGTGTTTTAGTAAAGTGATGCACGTACTTGCTCTCCATCTCCCCAATGAATCATGGTCAAATCTTGTATTCAATGATCGACTGGGTTGATTTGATGGTGATGATGAACGCAGGATGTACTGCTCTGTATCCGTGGTTCAGTTTATTGATGTTTGTTCTGTTGTCATTAATGGCTCTGACTGGCTAATATAATTCCTCCCGTTGGGATTGGTAGCGTTATGTGGTGTCGGATGATAATCGACGGTCTTTGAGGATGATTGACGGTGCCATACTTATTGTGGTTGTAATCGACGGTTTTGCAGCACTGGGTGGTTGTATGTTGATTGGATGTTTGACGATGCTGGTGTGGGTTAGGAGAGGGAATGTTTGACGATGGTAGGAAGAAATGTTGCATTTAATGCTCTTACGTACTTGGAAATGTTGGACTGATATCCATGACATCTCCACAATTGTTGTATCATCATCGTTGAATATTGTTATATGTATTCTCTCCCTCGTTATTTATGGGAGAATCGGCCATTTAAAAATTTAATGCATCTCTTAAAAGGAAAAACTAAAATCTATCAAACAAGATTTGTATTGTTTATAAAATAAACAATCAAATTTTGGATAACAAAGTTCAATAATAATGAGAATAATATGGATCATAGTAATAATGATATTAGTGGTTTAATCTGATAAGAATAATATATTCTGATATGAATGTTTATAGATGGTCGGAAGAAATGTTGCATTTAATGCTCTTGTGTACTTTGAAATCTTGGACTGATATCCATGACATCACCGCAATTATTGTATCATCGTGCTTGATTATTGTATCATCTTACGTACTTGGAAATGTTGGACTGATATCCATGACATCTCCACAATTGTTGTATCATCATCGTTGAATATTGTTATATGTATTCTCTCCCTCGTTATTTATGGGAGAATCGGCCATTTAAAAATTTAATGCATCTCTTAAAAGGAAAAACTAAAATCTATCAAACAAGATTTGTATTGTTTATAAAATAAACAATCAAATTTTGGATAACAAAGTTCAATAATAATGAGAATAATATGGATCATAGTAATAATGATATTAGTGGTTTAATCTGATAAGAATAATATATTCTGATATGAATGTTTATAGATGGTCGGAAGAAATGTTGCATTTAATGCTCTTGTGTACTTTGAAATCTTGGACTGATATCCATGACATCACCGCAATTATTGTATCATCGTGCTTGATTATTGTATCATGTTGCATTTAATGCTCTTACGTACTTGGAAATGTTGGACTGATATCCATGACATCTCCACAATTGTTGTATCATCATCGTTGAATATTGTTATATGTATTCTCTCCCTCGTTATTTATGGGAGAATCGGCCATTTAAAAATTTAATGCATCTCTTAAAAGGAAAAACTAAAATCTATCAAACAAGATTTGTATTGTTTATAAAATAAACAATCAAATTTTGGATAACAAAGTTCAATAATAATGAGAATAATATGGATCATAGTAATAATGATATTAGTGGTTTAATCTGATAAGAATAATATATTCTGATATGAATGTTTATAGATGGTCGGAAGAAATGTTGCATTTAATGCTCTTGTGTACTTTGAAATCTTGGACTGATATCCATGACATCACCGCAATTATTGTATCATCGTGCTTGATTATTGTATCATCGTGCTTGATGAATGTGGGCCACTGAACTGAGGGCCACTAAGAGGAGGATTGAAGCTTTCCGTACGTGTGAGCGACGAACTTTGTGTGCTGCCAGGATTGCCCCCGCTTGTTTGTGAGGTTGGAAGTTCTTCCTGGGGTTGTTTTGGTTATTCTGCAGGCAATTAATGGTGAATCACGGGGCTTGGGGTGTACGGCCGGTGTTGATTTTCGTTTTACTTCCGTACGTGTAAGCGACCAACTTTCACTCTGCCAGGATTGCCCTGGTGTGTTGGTGAAGTTGTGAAGTTGGATCACTTTATACAGGGTTGTTTTGGTCGTTTGGCCTGCTCTGAGTGGTGGCCCCCGCGGATTTGGGAGCCCAGATTGTGGTTTATTTATTTTTACTTTAATGGGTTTTCTGACTTTCCATGTTCCCCTTCCATGTCCTTTTTCCTGTTGTTTGGTGTACTGTTTGGGTTTTTGTGTGGGGGTGTTCCAGTAAAGTGATGCACGTACTTCCTCTACATCTCCCCAATGAATCATGGTAAAATCTTGTATTCAATGATCGACTGGGTGGATTTGACAGTGATGAAGTACGCAAGATGTTCTGCTCTGTATCCGTTGTTCAGTTTATTGATGTTTGTTCTGTTGTCATTAATGGCTCTGCCATTCATCAGACTGGCTAATAATTGCTCCCGTTGGGATTGGTAGCGTTATCTGGTGTCGGATAATGATCGACGATGCCATATTTATAGTGGGCGTAATCGACGGTGTTTACTTTGTCGCGCTTGGATATTTGTGTTTGCAGTACTGGTTGGTTGTCTATTGATTGGATGTGCTCACATCGTGTGCTATTCGTAGCGCTGGATGCTAGGCTGTGTACGTACTGGTGCGGGTTAAGAGAGGGAATGTTTGACGATGGAGGGAAGAAATGTTGTATTTAATGCTCCGTTGTACTTGGAAATCTTGGACTGATATCCATGACATCACCGCAGTTGTTGTATCATCATCGTTGAATATTGTTATATGTATTCCTTCCCTCGTTATTTACGGGAATATCGGCCATTTTAAAATTCTATGCATATGTTAAAAGGAAAAACTAATATCTATCAAACAGTATTTGTATTGTTTATAAAATAAACATTAAATTTTAATAAACAAAATCCAACAATAGTGACAATAATAAAAATAATAGTCAGAATACTATTAATAGTTTAATTTGATAATACTCATATAATGATGTAATAATAAGTATTTTAAGTATGTGTGCAATTAGGGGTGTAATAATAAGTATTATCACATATATATATCCTGCGCGCAATTAGGGGTGAATCCCGGAGATTGGGGTGTACGGCCGTTGTTGATTTTCTTTTTATTTTAATGGGTTTTCTGATTTCCCATGTTTAGCTTCGATATCCTTTCCCTTGTCCTTTGGTGTACTGTTTGGGTTTTGTGTGCGGGTGTTTTGGTAACCCCAATGAATCATGGTAAAATCTTGTATTCAATGATCGGCTGGGTGGATTTGACGGTGATGATATACATGGGATGTTCTGGTCTGTGTCCGTGGTTCAGTTTGTTGATGTTTGTTCTGTTGTCATTAATAGCTCTGCCATGCATCAAGCTGGCTAATAATTGCTCCCGTTGGGATTGGTAGCGTTATCTGTTGTTGCAAAGTGATCGACGATGATGGGTGATGATCGACGGTGCCATAGTTATTGTGGTTGTGATCGACAGTGTTTAGTTTGCCGCACGTGGATATTTGTATTTGCAGCGCTGGCTGGTTGTCTGTTGATTGGATGTGCTCGCATCGTATGCTATTCCTGGCGCTGGATAGTAGGCTGTGTACGTACTGGTGTGAGTTAACAGAGGAAATGTTTGACGAGGGTGGAAAGAAATGTTGCATTTAATGCTCTGATGTACTGGGAAATCTTGGACTGATATCCATGACACCATCCTAATTATTGTATTATCATTCTTGAATATTATATTCTTTGCCTCGTTATTTTTATTTAGAATAATATTGGTAATTTAAAAATTGTACCCACGTCTTAATAAGATAAACTAAAATCTATCGAACAACATTTGTATTTCCCATGTAAGAAAAAATAAGGATTGAGTTATATAATTGTTCTTTTCATGGACCTAAATTATTACGGATTAAAATACATGGTTAATTTTTACACAGGCCTAAATTTAAAAATTGTACCCACGTCTTAATAAGATAAACTAAAATCTATCGAACAACATTTGTATTTCCCATGTAAGAAAAAATAAGGATTGAGTTATATAATTGTTCTTTTCATGGACCTAAATTATTACGGATTAAAATACATGGTTAATTTTTACACAGGCCTAAATTTAAAAATTGTACCCACGTCTTAATAAGATAAACTAAAATCTATCGAACAACATTTGTATTTCCCATGTAAAAAAAAATAAAGATTGAGTTATATAATTGTTCTTTTCATGGACCTAAATTATTACGGATTAAAATACATGGTTAATTTTTACACAGGCCTAAATAAGTAAAAAAAATATTGTAAAATTGTGAAACGTTACGGCAAGTAGGGAGCATTGTGTACAGTGATGTAGGTGTACTTGTATTGGTTTGTGTGCCGCGGCCAGTATACTCGATATCTTGCGCTTACTTACGTCTTTGGCGATATTTGGAATGAGTATATAGCGCGCAAAACTTATATATGTGGTATTGGTTTCTTGGTTTCCTGCTTGGAATGAATTTGTGAAAAGGATAGCGATAATGGAGGGACAGAGCGTTTCCGATGGTAGCAGGTTGCCATGGTATGTTACACAAATACCAGCGTTACCCGAGGAAGAAACGTTAGCTCGTGCCGAAGCGGGTGAAGATTCGATTTGGGCTCTTTACCGGCAGCTTAAACTAGAATTATGCGCTGTGTTGCGACGATTACAAGAAACAAGTGATGGATGTCGAGTGTTGAATCAAATTCTGGCAGCCGCCCCAGAATTGCCTTTGATAAAGTATCTCGATGAGGAAGTACAGCAATGCATGGCTGCTGAGAGTGCTGTTGATGCAGATGACAGGGTAAGTGTCAGCATCCTGGAAAATGAACCTGTGGCGGAGAGAACTGAAAATTCAATGGATTTGGTGCGGAATCGTTAGTTGGGTAGTAATCGTGGTGTTAATTCTAATAAATAATAGTTTCGTGTTCAGTTATGTTACAGTTTTAACTTATTGATCGCTGAACTCAATATGCAAATTGTAGGATGTGCCTTTGAGAGAAATATTAAGCGTTTACATTGGTTCGGGTTAGGGATGCTTGGTTCAATTGTAGGCAGCGCCTGTTCTCTTATTATTTTATATATATAATCAAATCTTGGAGTTTTAAATTGCTGAATGTGATTAGAAAGCTATGTTAAGTATCCATGAGTTTGCTGGGCGAATATTGAACTCTTGCGAATATGTGAGAAATGACATTAACGTATTGTCAATCTAGCCATGTTGTTGTCGATTGTTGCCAGCGTATAGGTGGTTCGTCCAAGAGCGTTATCGTCATCTCGGATGTTTCGTTGTGGAACAGAGGCGCTCTTTGTTCATTAATACATTTCTAATATGGGTTTTCTGAGCTCAACTGTATACGATGCGTGATGTAAAAAACGCGGTTTTATTTGGTTGTTTAACATCTAACGTATCATGCCTTTCTATTTTTTCTTTCGTCTCCTCTCGGTGATTAGGCTCGTTGAAATTTTGATTGAGAAACGAGAGCAGCAATAATGTCACCTGTGAGAGGAGTGCACCTCGTTGGGATTGCTTAAATGTTTGTGACGTCGTTATTAGTTTGTTGGTTATTGCTAATGGGTAGAATGTGAGATTTATCAACAACGCTCGAAGGTTGCTTGATTCTTTGTAACACAAGTGTGTCTAATAAATGGGTCGCAGCGATTGTAGGTTATGTTATGATTCATGAGACAATGGGCAAATTAAACCTTGTGTGTCGTGAAAAGGGTAGGAAAACACTGCTATGTCGGATTAAATGGTTTTGCAAAAACCTTTATGGTTGATTCAAACCAACTTTAGCTAACTGTGTTCATGTGGTGAGGGAATTTGTGACTGAAAAGATGATTGAGTGGTGGAGAAATTTTGGAGCTTGAATATAATGGCATGTAGCTTCCACTAATGGAAAGATTTGCAAAATGGTGGTAAATAGTTTAATATGTGTTGTTACGATATTAAATAGTTGGTCCACCAACTAAAGTCATGGAATGTAGTTAGTACAATTGGGTTGGTTTAGGAATCTTGAATGCATGAAGATGAGATGGAGCAAATTTGTCATAATGAAGTGTTTAGAACAGACATGAAGGTGCGGTATTGGTATGCTTGTAGCATTACCACAGTACATAGATATAATATTGAAATTGTTTAGTTCTGGAGTTAGAACAACACAACAAAAAACTGGTGAAATTGCTGTTATGAATAGGAGGATTCTGTGGGAGATGGGATTCCGGGAATGGAATGTTGGATTACTGCATTTCTTCATCGAAGGACGTTGCAGAATCTTCAATACTGGTGTACCAGTAAAATGTTCGCTCACATCCAGCTTGATCGAACACCATTGCTATCAGATTTAGATCAGCATCCAAGCTAAAAACAATTGTATTGTCTTCGCTCAAGGTATGCGCTATCACAAATGATTCCCAACCCAGGCCTTGTAAGCAACCATCAATGTACGAAATACACCAAGCCTCCCCTTTGGTTTTGACAATAAATTGATTTAGACCTTCAGCGTGTGCCAGCTCTTGGAGTGTTGGGCACAGTTCCTAGGTGCGGAATAGTTTGTTAACGTTAGTAAATTGAATCTGAGTAAGAAGACCATAAAAAAAAGTTCAAGTTTTTGTGATTTGGCTAGGCATAATCTTAATTGCGGAAGGAATACCATTGTGGCCCAATTGGCTGGAGTTATTTTCCTGCAGAATCGATATTCTGCGCTGATTTGCCGAAATAGGTGGGGCGTACATGCTGTTAGTAACTTGGCTGCATATGTGTGCATCAAGTAATTAAGAACTGTAAATGATGTGATGGTTGTTGTAAATAATTCGGGTTATTCACACTTACCGCCAGTGACTTTGGTGAACATTTGATTGGAATCCCATGTTGATGGTGCATTGAGATGTTTCACTGGTTCGGTTGTGCTCCAATTATATTGAACTGAGTTTCCTTTGCAATCAAAAATAAACATGTCAAGCATTAGATGACCAATTAATGCAAAGAGTGCGGTGTAGCCCTTGCCAAAGGTGTGCTCAATAATTATGTTCTGCCAACCAATGGTTATAACAAAGTCTTCTATCTTGGCACAGTAACTTCGCTGGCCGCTCTTTATTGTGAGAATTGCTTGCTTGGGGACAAACATGTATTGTTGGAATATTGATGGAATGTGCTGCAGACATTTGTTTACCAAATTATAGTTAGTGATCAAATGTTTGTGCGAGGGCAAAAATGTTATTGTGAAACAAATGATACAACGTACCACTTTCATCTCGCTGTATTGCAGTTTAATTGGAGCTAAAAACCAGCATGAATGGTTTACTGAAGTACAGGTTGGGGGAGTAATCAGTGAGTATAAAAATGTCTACTTTGATGTAATAAGTGGAGTTTAGATTAGCAAAGTACCTGCGTGTTTGTCTGGGGCACCAAGTTGGTTGATTGCTCTCAAATGAGGTTCAATATACTGTGGGGTGCAGTTAATCAAGGATTGCATCCAATGCTTGAATTGGTCACAAACATTCCATTCAAAAACTGAGCCCAGGTTAAACATGCTGGAGTAGTGAATTATGAAGTCACGATTAACAACATAGCGTAGATTCTTTGAGGTGCGTGGGAATGATGATGCAACCAGTACCAGCCTTCCATCGTCCGTCTGTAAGTAATAATCTGATCCACGATGTTCTGTCCTGTTGTTCTTTCGCACAGATATATTACCAACAAATGTTGCGCAGGTTGAGGCCAACCAATTGTGGGATTTTCGGTACATAGTTTGGTTGCTGGTGTGGTATGCCCTGATCTGGGTGGGAAAAAATATACAGCCGTGATTAATTTTGTGTCACGGTACCGTGACATAGTGATAAATAAAATTTTGTGTTCACTAATCGTCTGAACTACTTTTGGGGTTGTGGCAAAAGCTGAATTATGTTGTGGAGCTTATTTTGTAGTACTGGTTATTTTATGCATGCCGGACTGATAGGTAAGCAACGGTGTTCTATATGGGTTACAGAGTAAGAGAACATAATGTGCCACAATCTGAGCAGGGCCTCAAAGACTCAATATTAGCAATCAAGAAGTTTTGTGAGGATAATAGAGGGCAACAAAGTTACAACTTAGTTAGGCAACAATTATGTGAAACGTGCTATCGACAGAAGCATATAATTGAACTGGTGATTTACGATACCCAGTTACAGTTGTTTATGCATAGGGCGGTAAAACATCTTCTACTTGTGTGATGATGGGTTCCCCCTCGAAGGAACAATGATGTTTTGAATACTGGAGAACAACTTTAGTAATGTTGTAGATGTGTATATTTTTAGCATGCCAAACTAATACTTAGGCTAAGATGTTTTCTGCGGAGTACGGATTAAGCAAACATGCTATGCGAGAATTTAACCAGGACTTCAAAAAGAGAATATTAGCTATTAAGAATTTCTGTGTCATGTATAATAGAGCGCAAATAAACCAAAATAAAACTTACCTGAGTAAGAATTCGGTGGGAGGTGCTCTCGGCAGAAGCGTATAATTGGATTGGTAATTTACAATACTCGGTTACAGTTGTTTATGCATAGGCGTACAAGCTTTTCTGCTCGTGTAAAGATGGTTTTGCTCCGTGAGAAATAAAAATATTTGGCGTGCTCGAGAACTGATTGAGTAATTTCGTAGTTCTGTGGCATGTCATTATAGCTGGGAAAAAAACAAAAAAAAAAAAGCCAGGTCAGGACAGAGAGTAAGGTGTAATGTACTGGTTTGTTGAGCGTGTTTTGCACTCGCTTAGTTGGGCGTCAGATTTGGATTCGGTGTATCAAATGTGCTGTTAAAGAATCGATGGCAACAGTCACCACTGTGTCCTGTATATCATACGTATCCCGCTGGTGAAATCCATGATGTGAATTTATGTATTTGTGGTTACCAGTTATGGTGTTGATGCTGCCGTAGCTGACTATATGAGCAGTTACAAATCTGGGTTGTCAGAATGAATGGATACTAGAGTACTGTGTTACGCAAAATATAAAAATAAAAATAAAAATATATAAAAAAAAAAATCCAGTTGTATTGTAGGATTGTTGATAAAAAGTTAGGTTGCATTATTCCCGATATTCGTGAATTATTTATAGCTCCTATTAGTTATCGAATGAAAAAAAGAAGAGAGAGAGAAGGGTACTATAAAATGAATTGAAAATATATATATAATAAGAATTCAAATTTCAATTTCCAAAGGTACGAGAAAAATTAGGTTATATTCTCTTTCTTTTTTCCCCTTCGAGAATACAGATTCCCCGTTGTAATATTGTAGGTTTGAGATTCGTATGGTCATGGCAAAGTAATAATTCAAGGTAACTTATTATTAACCAATCAACTGATTCTGCACAAAAAGCGCAAATGAATTAAAAATCAACAAGGGTTGGGTGAGTATTATTGTGTTGTTTGTATCAAAATTTAAATCAAATATACATGTGAGTATTGGGATTTTGTATGCAATACATGTAATTAATCAGTGAATAACGTACGTGTTGTAGAATTTTACAATAAATACGGCTCAATACGTATGTCAAGCAGATAACCTTGTATTTGTACCGATAATTTATTCGAGAATTTGTTAGACATGTTCAAACTCGTGAGGGATAATTATTTATTACGCCGTTCGCTGCAGGTAAAATTAGTTGGCGAAGTTTCTGTTTCTAGGATTATTTCACCTATATTTCACCGGGACCAAAATTGCCCAAAATAGTTTGTAAATAGTTACTGAGTTTTTAGGTGATAATATAGATAACGTGCCGCGATAAGATATTGTAACCTGCAAACGAATCTATGAAAATTCCGTGATGTGATTACCATAATAAAGGCGTGAAGAAAGTGATGTGTATTGAAAGTACAATAGTGTGTTGGTACAACAGTAGCAGGTGTTATTACTACCCTTAAATGTACGTGACAGTAATCTGACTAAATTTTAAAGTAACCAAAAAAGGCGGGGGGAAAAAAAAAAAAACAGGGAACTATAAACGTGTAGGTTAAATTCTTTGTTGTTTCTTTGACTTTGATGAATGGTGCGAAATAATTCGTGGTAATACTTTGGACTGAAGATTAACAGCCGTCGATAAGGTATGTTTATGCAAAACTGTTACTCTTGTTTCTCGACGGGGTGAAGAGCACCATTGAAGTATTTTATAGGTTATTGTCAACCTACCGTGAATTTGCCGTATTAGGGTGTTGTATTTTTCTGTTCTATTTTTCCCGTAAATATTGATCTTGTTCTACCTGATATGAACGTTTGTTGTTCATACATGTTGCCCAAATTAGTATAGCTAGCTAGAAGAATTTGCAGGGGTTGGATGGAGTAAATGATCTTTTGGGTTATTTCCAAATGTTATTGATAAATATTCATCGCTGGTGTGTATATTTAGTATAATTACGATATCAAATAATTGCTCTAAAATCTGTGAATAATAAAATGCTAACGCACAATATGTGAATACTATGATTTGGTTTTCGTATTTGGTTGGTTTTTCGGTAAATATTGTTGTTGTTTCTACCGAATACAAGCTTTTGTTATTCATATAGGTTTACTATATTGGGATAGCCAGATAGGAGAATTTGAATAGTAGAATACCAATAGATAAGATGTGAAAATATTATTCCGTTCTACAGTGCGTTTATCGGTTGACTATCATGGATCCAAAGAAGAAACGTCGAATTTGCTACGCTGAACTCTCACAAGAGACGAAAGATAAGCGAAATCAGCACCGTCGAGAGCTAGATAATAGTCTGCAAGAAGTGGTGAGAGCGAAACGCAATGAACGACGCAGGCTTGCTTATGCGAAAAGGGCCAATATACATGCTGAAATTCGTGAACCTCAAAACGCTAGGGTTGATAATAGCTGCATGGATTCATGGTTAAGAAAAGGAAACAGCCATCGAAAACAGATACAATCAGTCTGCGCTCCCATTTTGTTTGAAAATCAAGCGCAGGAGACGGTCTGTTCCACAGTACCTGAGAGACGTGCTCTTGCAGATAATTTAGGAGTTGCAATTGAGACAACACCAAATGGAACAATATCAGCGTGTGAAACCAGGGTTTCTTCATTGTTCTCCCCAAGTGCATGCAAGGTGATGCGTAATGGACAGTCTAGCTTCGTGTCTATTGATAATACAAATGTGTATGTTAATATTCAAAATTACAACAGAGATAATAAACGGGATAAATGTTGTGAACAGCCATGTTTACAGCGGGGTAGAGATCCCAAAAACGCAGCACAGGCAGTTTGCAGTTCAGACGTTTATAGAAACGTATGCACAAAAATGGTAAATACTACGGTGGATACAGCATCTGTCTTGGAGATCAACTCAGAAGTTGAGTCTCGGCAGGTAGCAGTTCAAGCAATGGGAACGGATGAGTATTGTATGCAATCATCTATCGCTGGTGTTCTCCAAGAGGTTTCTCAATCCTCTGTTCGATGTCATGCAACCAGTGTTCATGAGATAGGTAAGCCTCATATTTGAGTTGATATTTTAGATAGCAGAAATATAGAGTGAGTAAACTACGTCATAATCTAATTGTTAATTCCCGAGTAGACGACAACTCATCTAACTATACAATATAATATCAGGTTCAAGCTCTCGTATGGCACCTGCGATTGAGAGAAGGCCAAGTATGGTTGCCAAAATCAAACTCAATAATCCTTTCGTATTATTACATTACCATGTAATGGACCTAATAGTTTGCCCTTGTTCTATTATGGAAACATAGGTAAACGGACCGCGAATATCAAGCGAACCATTATTCGTAAGCGTACAGTACCAACTGAGGCATTTGTGCTACCAATTGTACCTCGGTGCATGTTCTGTGATGCCAAACGCTTTGCCTTTGAACCTGATGGTTTCTGCTGTTGTAAGGGTCAGGTATCTGTGCATCCTTTCCGCACTCCAGCCAACCTTCTAGAGTTGTATCGAGGTTCTACACAATTCTGCAAAGATTTCCGAGGTCATATTCGCCCATACAACAATATGTTTGCTTTCACTTCATTTGGTGTAACACTCGATCCTCGATACAGCAAAAATCATCAAGGAATCTATACTTTCCGTGCCCAAGGTCAAATTTATCATTTCATGCATGGCTTGTGCCCTGCAGATGGAAAACCTTCCTATCTTCAGTTATATTACTATGACACGGCCAAAGAAGTTGACCACAGGCTAGCGTGTCTCAAGGATTTAGATAGAGACATTGTTACTGAACTTATAGATATCTTGAAACCCAATCCATATTCAAAATTTTTCAGATCCCTATCCATGATGCCGAACATAGGTTCGTACGACATAAGGCTTAGAGCTGATCCAATCGTGGGTGATAAGACATTCGATGCGCCAACGGCGTCGCAGGTGGCGCTCATCTGGAAAGATAATGAGGACGATTCAGAGCTGAAAGAACGTGATATATTAGTTGAGAAGCATGATGGTCATAGTGTTGCGATCAAGTATTATTATGGATGTTATGATCCTCTTCAGTATCCATTGTTATTTCCGTATGGAGAACCAGGATGGCATCGTGGTATCAACAGAAATAACTCCATCAGACGTGAGATTGAATCGACTGGTCAGCTGGCAAGTGGATCGAATACATATACAACGGTAGAACAACTTCTCAGCGCAGAAACCTTACGTGAGTTCAAAAAATTAATCCGGTGTTTATTTCCAATATTTATATCAATATATACTTATTTGTGAAAGTTTTTGCGCTCAGATTACGAGGACGCTTCTAAGAGACAAAATATGGTTTCAGCTCGTGAGTTTTATGCGTATCTGTTTCAAGTGCGTCCAAAAATTGATTCTATAATCTTAGAATCGGGTAGACTCCTTCAGCAATATGCTGTTGATATGTATGTCAAAATTGAAACTTCGAGATTGGATTATTTCAGACATCACCAAGATGAAATAAGAGCGGATTTGTACCAAGGAATTATTGATAGTGTTGCGCAAGGAGAATCAAGGGGATCAAAAATTGGGGCACCAATAATTCTGCCTGGATCATTTATAGGAGGGCCCCGGGACATGCACAAAAGATACCTGGATGCAATGACATTAGTGGATAAATATGGGAAACCGGATATATTCTTAACTATGACGTGTAATCCAAAGTGGATAGAGATTACCAGTGAACTCAAGGCGCATGAAGATGTGCAAAATAGGCCTGATCTTGTTACCAGAGTTTTCAGGAGTAAATTTGAACAGCTGAAAAAGGAAGTGATCAAGAAGAAATTCTTTGGTCCTATTCAAGCATACACTTATGTAATTGAGTTCCAAAAGAGAGGTTTGCCACACGTGCATCTGCTACTAATACTGAAAAAGGGACACAAGCTTGTAACACCAAATGATTTTGATCAATTTATATCAGCCGAAATACCTGAAAAAAGTGAAAATCCCCATCTTTATGCCGCTGTGTTGAAACACATGATGCATGGTCCTTGTGGGAAGCTTAATGCAGGTAATGTCTGCATGAAGAATGGTAAGTGTAAGAACCATTATCCCAAAAATTTCACGGAAGCGACGACTGTTGCAATAGATGGTTATCCAGTTTACCGACGAAGAAACGATGGCAAGCAAGTTCGAGTGCGCCAGCAAATTTTGGATAATAGATGGGTTGTCCCTTATAGTCCATATCTATTAGCTATGTTAGACTGTCATGTAAATGTTGAGATTTGCTCAACTATTAAGGCTGTTAAATATTTGTATAAGTATATATATAAAGGGCATGATAAAATCGTCTTCAAAATCGTTGCACAGCGAAACAATGAAATTGTCGATGAAATCACGCAATTTCAAACAGCTAGATGGGTCACACCTCCAGAGGCAATGTGGCGAATCTACAGATTCAACTTGTTTGATATGCATCCATCGGTTATAGCTCTTCAGTTGCACCTTGAGAACCGTCAAATTGTTGGCTTTAAAAAAACAACAAACTTGGACAGCATAGCTGATTCAGAATTCTTCTCAAGGACGATGCTGACACAGTTCTTCTACATGAATAAATACAATAAGAATGCCAAGAAGGGCAAATTCCTATATAAAGATTTCCCAACAGCATTTGTTTGGTCAACGAAAACAAGATGTTGGACTGAGCGACAGCACAAGAATGTGATCGGTCGTATTATAGCTGTGAATCCATCGCAAGGGGAATTGTACTATTTGAGATTATTATTGAACCATGTGCGATGTCCGACCTCATTTTCCTTCTTGAGAACTGTTGGAGACAAAACATATGCAACCTATAGAGAAGCAGCAGTGGCTCATGGATTGCTTGTTGATGATAAAAGTAATGAAAAGTGCTTGGAAGAATCATGTAGTTATCGGATGCCTAATTCCCTGAGACAATTGTTCTGTACTATGCTTGTATTCTGCGGTGCACTTAATCCAAAGGAGCTCCTGCTGAAATTTGAAGAGCCGTTGACGGAAGACTATGTCAAGAGGCAGGGAATGTTGCCATCTGAAGCACGCCAAACTTTATTACGTTTTCTGAAGTTTACGCTAGGGTCTATGGGTAAGACTTTACACGATTTTGATCTCGATGATTTGTTGTTGGATAAAGATCCAGATGATCTATTGTGCAAAGAAATCTTGGATGAACAAAATATACAAGTGTCAGATTTGGATCTGCTAAGCGTGACAAAACTGAATTCAGATCAATCAAAAGCTTACAGTGAAATCTTACAAGCTGTTAGAAAAAATGATGGCACCTGTTTCTTCGTGGACGGTCCTGGTGGCACAGGGAAGAGCTTCTTATACCGCGCTTTACTTGCCACTGTAAGATCTGCAAAAGGTATCGCTCTAGCAACCGCTACTTCAGGAGTTGCTGCATCAATTTTGCCCAATGGTCGCACTGCGCATTCAAGATTTAAAATCCCATTGGAAAGAGATGGCAAAGTAACCTGCAACGTTGGTAAACAAACAGGTTTGGCTAGACTACTCAGGGCAACTTCGTTAATTATATGGGATGAAGCATCAATGGCCAGGAGGCAAATTATTGAAGCACTGGACAATTTATTGAGAGATATAACAGAAGTCGATAGTTTATTTGGTGGGAAAGTTGTGGTTTTGGGTGGGGATTTTAGACAAGTGTTGCCTGTCATACCAAAAGGTACAAAGGAGGACTGTATAGATGCGAGCTTGGTGAGATCATATATATGGGCTTCACTTAAAAAATACACGTTAAACGAAAACATGCGAGCTAGAACAGATCCTGGATTTAGCAAGTATTTGTTGAGGGTGGGTGACGGAGAAGAACCGTGCAACTTAAGTGATGAAATAACAATTCCTAGGTCAATGATTATCCCACCTAAGCAAAATATTGCAGCTGTGGACCAACTTGTAAGTTTTGTGTTCCCGGATTTAAAACGCTATTCTGTTGATGCAATATCTATGACGCAATCTGCAATACTAGCCCCTAGAAATGATTCCGTGGATGAGATAAATCAGCTGTTGATTAATAGATTCCCAGGAAAAGAGTGCATTTATACAAGCATTGATGAAACAATTAACCCAGCAGATCAAGGTCTATATGTGGATTTGATACACTCAATATGCCCTCCTGGCATGCCAGCACACCAACTTGTGTTAAAAGAAAACTGCCCAGTAATGATGCTGCGGAATTTGGATCCTTCCAAGGGATTGTGCAATGGAACCCGACTAATATGTCGGAAATTGCATAAGCATGTTATAATGGCAGAAATTGCAATTGGAGAGCATCAAGGTGATATTGTATTTATACCTCGTATCTCATTACAGCCAACTGATGCTAAGCTTTACCCTGTGCAATTCTCCAGGCGTCAATTCCCAATAAGGTTATGTTTTGCTATGACGATAAACAAGGCTCAAGGACAGACGTTGGATATTGTTGGTGTTAATTTGCAGGAACCAGTGTTTTCGCATGGACAATTATATGTTGCTCTTTCCCGCGCCACAGCAGCATCAAAAATAAAACTTGTACTAGATGTGTCTCGTGATGCAGAAAACAATGCAGGCTTGACAAAAAATGTTGTCTATCGAGAGATACTAAATGAAGCACACTCAAAGTGAATGAGAAAGAACTTGCAACTATTCGTTGTAAGTATATGTTGATAAATTAGAGCAAAATATTGGTTTTTACCTTAATATACTTTTGGAATCAGCAGTTAGTCTATAATTAGTGTTGTTTGGATTAGTGCCTCCGTTCATAATAATACACACATTAAGATAAATTATATTCATATGCCGCATTGTTGACTTGTTCACGTGTTAAATATTCCCATTGATATTCTGTGGTTTTGCAGCTGCAGGTTAATGTTATTGCGTGAGCTATGGCAGATAATTTCCTTGCAATTAAGAACGTCGCAGAAGGAATGGTGAACTGGACAGTTAAAGCAATGGTGATTGAAAGAGGTTATCCTAGAACATCTTCAGGAGATCAAACTTATCAAAAAATTGTGCTCATTGATTCTGAGGTTCGTGTAATTGAGCAATGCTCCTATCCAATAATGCTAATTTGTTTTCTGATTGTAAACAGCTTAAGAATATTCAATGTAGGGGACTAAGGTACAGTGCACGATCTGGAACACGGATATAACAGTGCTGGAAGATACCCTTGAGTTATATCACAGCTACTTAATAAGCAATGCAAAAGTTGACACAACTGCACCAGATTTTCGAATGTTTGATAATCCTCTGCAGTGGACTCTCTCCGGTCGAACGCCGATAGAAGAAATCCCAGATGTTGTGTATGATATTACGCATGTGAAGTACGAATATGTTTTGCTGCGAGATTTGGGTGAATACATTAACAACCGTCACGGTTTTGGTATGTTTGTCTAAATATTCAGTCACCGTGATATTATCAACTGCATCTCGGCAAGATACTAATATTCCAGTTTTGAGATGCAACAGACGTCCTTTTCGCTGTACTTGGCGTTGCTGCTAAGCGTACCACAAGGGATAATAACATTGTTCAACACATAACTATTATTGATTCAAGGTAACTGTTGTTCTATGCGCTATTTTATTATCATAAATGTTTCTGGTCGTGTAATGAAGCATTTAATCTAACCTCTGCACATTGTTACAGCTAATCATGTTACGTGGTATTTGTTCAAATGTGTTAAAAATTTGCAGCAATACTCCAACAACACTTGTGCTATGGAATCGGTACGCAGAACAGGAAGGTGAGATAATGGGTAGCCTTGAAGGACCATTTCCTATTGTCCAGGCAACAAGGATGAAAGTAAGCTTGTATCAAGGTAATTAATATACACTACTTCTGCTAAAAAACGTAAATTATTGTTACAATAATTCAGAAATCTGGAATGTAGAATTACCGTTACATTGTAGGGTATCAGCTTGCGACAAAAGGTTCAACCACATTTACTTTCAATCCACCGACTGCAGCAGCTGAAAAATTACGGGCATGGTGAGCACATTTACATGCATAATATGTGGTGGCAGCCAAGTTCTAATAACAAATTAACTGCTATTGTAGGTGTATAGCAAATGCCAAGAAAATTGATAAATTGCCGCAGCCAAATACAAATACAAGCGTAACTCCATTGCGTACTGAAACACCAAACAAAAATCAGTTCAAATGTGTTAATGATCTTCCAACTAATGTTGACAAGGTACAGCTCTGAATTCCTAAGTACGTAATTGAGTGCGATATTGCAACAGCACAATAACTACGATGAGATTATGTGCAGCAAGAATTCCACTGGGTACAAGTTACTTGCAAGGTTGTTGATTTAACGCAGCAATTTTGGTATCTGACATGCTCGAAATGCAATCAAGCAACAGATGCAATGGGTAGCGGTCCATTCTGGTGCAACCATTGTAAAAAACGCATGCCAGCAGTAGTCAAGTGAGTGTTTATGCCTCCAGAATTTATCGATCAAATATGCTGGCTATTGTTTGGTTCCGTAATTACGAAACACTAATTGTATGATTGCCGTGAATATATTCCACAGCCTCAGGTTCACCATTGAATTATCAGACAAAACAGGTTCTGTTGTTGCTACTGTGTTTCAGAGAGAAGCTGAAGGAATGTTTGGCATCAGTGCTGAATACATGAGAGAGCACATCAAACAGGTACATTGCACTGCAAATGTTATACGTGATGCAGGCTTATTATCATTAATAACTTGTAAACTTTACATCTCAATTTAGGGTGAGCTATCTGCATCAGTCATCGAGAAGCTATGCCAAGGAGTAAGCTATGCTGTGCGAGTCAAAGCATATAATTATTCAAAATCTAGGTTGCCAAAATGCTTGTATTCAATTCATGAGTACGATCTTCTATCCAAGACGAAACGTGGAAATAGCGAGAAAAGCGTTGCTGAGGCAACGTCAGCAGTTAAGAAACCGAGGAAAAAAGCAAGGCGACAATTATTTGTGGATAAAGACTCCGATGCGTCGAAGGAGGAGGATGATCTTCCATTGGCAATTGCTTTCCAGAAGAAGAAAAAAAAGAAAAACTAAGTTTGGCAGCAGTTACTTGCTTTTAGTTAATTGATGAACTTTGGAATGTATTCCATTGAACTTGGTACAATTATATTCCATGTTCTATTAAAACCCAATGGAACCTTATGGCTATGCTGAAATTACATACTTATGTACCCCACATTTTGGTTTCTATGATATGACTATTAAAACAAACTATGCTATACGATGTACTGGTTAGCCTAAACATTTTGTATGAATGCGATTCTTGAGTTCGTGGCGTAAACTTATATTTTAAATCTACTGTAAGCATAATTCCAATTGAAGAACAGTAGCGAAACAGGTATGAAAACATAATACACCTGAAGCCCAAAGTATAGAATAACAACCAAAAGGATAGCTTTAATAGATAATCAAAATGCAACTTAGTGTTCGAACCAGTAAACATTCGATTGATGAAACAAATATTGATTGCTACATTCTTTGTGCAAAACTCATTTCTTGCACATGTGAACTTTGGAAATTTTCTTGCTTTCTACAAGCAAAAATTAAGTACTCTGTATTCTTGCAAGCACTCTGTATTCCCATGTGGTTATTGGTAGCCGGTCATAATTTAGTGGAGTGATGTACTTTGTTTCTCGTATATGTACCGTTGGGTAACATTCTTTCCTGTAAACATAATGTCGTTAATTTATAGCGGAAATATGTATCCATTATTTTAAACGTATTTGATTAAGTAGGTAATTATAAAATTGTAAAGATTTGTAAATCATGTTGCAGGTACACATAAGATACATAAATTGAATCTTTTTTCCGTTTGCATGTCATTGAGGTAATTAATCAAACACATGGTACGCATGAGTGGAACTAAATTGCAGATGCATTTGCAGGTATAAATTGTATACTTTCTCATTTGCATCGCCTATTGTTGGAAATATAATTAAAATATATGTGCACGACTCCATACAACAACCTTCATATACGCTCAATTTTATAATGATTAACTGTATCCGAGGTACCCAGAGATAGCATACGGTGAATTTGCGAGCAAGATCAAGCTATAAATGTGAACAAATCAACAGTCCTCCTCGTTCAACAGCGGTAATAAATGCGAAGTTATGAAACTGCGCCAAAATAATATTCATACCATCAATGATCTGTTCCGCTGAATATCCTCTCAAGATTTCCCGCTAAAAAGCAAATGTACCCATCAATCAAGTCAGAGTTTCCGCTTTCTGCATACTTCATACGGAACAAAAAGCTATGTATGATGTATATCCCATGACGTCTGTAAGCACGCTAAACACACAGTTCGATACAAAATTCAACGATGTACAGTAGATTGCTGTTTGGAATATTTATGAAAGTACATCTTCGAACAATATTTAAGAGAGATAACTTACACGCTGCACGGGAGTTGAGAAGGCGTGAGATACAGGGCCGAATCCCTTTTGTAAAAAATATCACCATTTTTACCGATATTTGATAGATAAGCGGAGAAACCAGTGAAGACGTTACTGTGTTTGCTTTGATATTTTAAAGGTGTTTTTAAAAAATATCAGAGGTGATAAGTGAAAATAGATAACAATGCAAATGTTGCAAGTAACGATAATTCACAATAAATTGTTCAGAAAATACTTTGTAAAAAATATGAGTGAACATTTCTTATAATATCCTATCCATCTCTCGCCACGATATTTAGTACAAACAATTAACTTGTCTGGAAGCCAAAAATCTTTGTTCCATTCACTCCATAATTTTATTCCATCCAAACAGGGCGTGCGTTTATTTTAGTCTCTTATTTTCAGAAATCCAAAAGTTGTTCCATTTTATTGTTTTATTTACACGTGATCAAAATTTCTAACCGAATTTTCCCCGAACCAAATATATAGGAAATTATGAAAGATTAGCTTTTACGGGAACGAAAAATTCTGTAATTATCAATGAAAATCTAGGCACATTGTCACCGGAAAACAACGCTTAATTATACGCTCTGAAAACGCAAAAGTAATTGTTACTATTCGCGTACCTTTTAGGTGTAAAATGGGGAGCAAAAGCAGTGTACGAATTCTGATCATTTCGAAGCTGTGTCAAATATATCGAAGATACTTGCAAGATTTTCTTTGACTGACTGACGATTCAAGTATCCAACACACCCAGGACCGTGTTTAGCTTACCCAACATAAAAACCTACGTATTATGTGCAGATGTGAAATCGACAGGTACGATGAACAAACAGTATCCCGTATAAAATCACATCACATCGCACCTCGAGGTTACCCAGAACAAGCTTATGATTCTTTCCTGCACAAATCTACTTGCGTGTATGAACTCAATGCAATCGATTGTATATTGGTGTTTTCCTGTTCAGTAATGTAACAACGTCATACTAAGTAATAATCGACGGATTGACAGGTGAACCAAGTGCCAATCGACGGGATTTGCATTCTTGATTTGTCCTGTCAACAAAATTAGAATTAGCTTGAATAGCTGTGAACAGTTCCAATCTCCAACTAATAGGAGTGCATTGAAATATTATTTCCGGGAATTCCGTAAAAATCCCATCTCGTTTCTTGTCAATTCCTAATCTAAGAAAAATATAAAAACACCATACTATCCTCAAAAGTTCTGTTCACCGTCTTTGAAATATTGGTTAATACCTTAGTCTGCTTTGAAAGATAGCATAATGAAACATGATAAAAGAAATTTCCCCTGGTTTTGAAAAATGTCATGATTATCTTGTAATAGATTTTCAAAATACACCAAAACAATCTATCTTTGCTCCTCGTATTTTACGTATTGTGATGTTTCTACTTCGAACATACCCGTATTTGTACCTTGGAGTGATGTTTTGTACTTTATGATGTTTGACAGTAATTGTGTTATAAAGTTTGGGGCATCGAAAATTGACCCCTGGAAAACCGTCATTTTACCAAAATACCCCATTAGACACCAATATCCATGCTCTATTTAAAATGCCCACCTTCAAACTCAAACAACATTTTCCGTAAGGGCATACAGATTCCAAGAATGAAGTAGATACTGTTGCTACTTTGAGGTAATATTGGCAAAATTGTAAGTGAATGAATTAGAAACGAATGAAATCTACTATACAAACGTTTACGGTTACTTGTACATATTTAATATTTGTATTAATTTACAGATATTACATTCATGAGTGATTACTATGATTCAATATAAATCTTACATACAACTCAAATATAGCGGATATTGTTTACCTAATTATAATCAGCGCTATTCAATACTACGACATGTTTTCTTCGCAATTGAATTTCATGTGCCGTTCGATCGTTTGGAATTATTATTCTTAAAGTAGTTTACAAATTCCTGCACAATTCCAGCTCTGATAACCAACGGCATGGATCAACATGATGACATGGAAGTTAACAATGCACAAATTCAATCAGAGGTAGAGTTGCTGGATGCTATTCAACATGATCAGCTGGAAATCAATAATCAATGGCTTGAACCAGCACTAGAACGAGCGGCTGCTGTTGAGATTCCAATAGCCAACAACATGCATCAACACGATGCGATGGAAGTTAACAATGCACAAGTCCAGTCGAAAGTGGAGTTGCTGGATGCCGTTCAGCATGATGAACTGCAAATGAACAATCAACAGCTTGAAGCAGGACCAGAACCAGAATCCTCAGTTACTGTAGGGCTGATTGAAACTTATGAGCATCTCAAAATTGAAATTATTGATCTATTCCAGATGCTAAAAGTCACCCGATCATCTAGCGAACATCTCGCTCTTGCACTCCAGCTCAATCCATCCCTTCAGCTGCTTCGCCAGTTTGATCAACAAGTAGAAGAACAAATCAATGCTAACACACAGAAAGAACTGGAAGAGTTTCAGCGAAACATAATTTGGAACGAATTTGCCATAGATGAAATTGCTATCCCTTGGGTTGTGGATTAGAAATGCTGTTAGCATTATGAAATCATGAGTCTTACAGTTGCGATCCGCTTTTGAAAACATGTTTCGCACAGCAAAAAAGCCCCTCCCTGCGTATCGTTTGCAAGGCTTTGATTTGTCCCTCTTTTGTACGATGAACATGTGATTGTAACCAATATGCTCTTGTTCATCTTAAGGAACGTTGGCTATCTAGAATTCATTTGCTATTTTATTTCGCACAAATATGCCAGTACCAAATGAAACATCTGTATAAGTTTTGGTTCAGATTTATAATATTTCCAATAACATTATGATTTCGCATGGAAAACGCAAAATTAGTCACGAAAATATAATGTTACTGAAATTCCACTTGACATTCGATGACTGAGATATTCAGTACCAATACGGATGTGAGTTAAATGCTTATGTAAGATCCAGCATTATTTTCTTATCTTGCCTCTTGCAACGTAAATTGAAATCTATATGTGACACTCGCTTCAAAGTTTTTCCCTCATGTAGTTATGAACAATATTTATGGAATAATTTACAATTATGAGCCATCTTGAACGTTAATATATTATAATGGTTCCGCAAAATATTTAGAATTGTAAGCAACATATTATGATAAAACAGTGGTTCTTGCATTGGAATTTTGTCACAAGTTTTATATTAAAAATTTTGAGGCCTTCTTCCCATACCGATTTTAACTAAATATCTCAACCCAAAAATTACTCATCACTCTAGCTCTCGACTCTTATTCACAATCATTTAAAATCATTGATTCTATTTGTGCTGTGCCTTTCTGCAATCATTATTTGTACTTTTAATTATGACTTCCTAATACTCGCTTAAATTGTAATCTTATGAACATGTTAAGGAATATTGAAAAAACTCATGCAAACACAGGGTTGTGTCTTTTTTCTCTTGGGATCGATGGCCCCAAAATAAAATACCCCAAAATAAAATACCAACAAGTAGTGCCTGAATTGCGCTGTTACATCATCTAATGCATCTTTCGTAACTCGCGTCAAAACTTTACCACTGTTGTCACTGGTTTTGTTTATCCCTCCTTTTTTCCTGTCCATAACAGCACTATTCAAAATTAGAATAGATGAATCAGGTGCAATAAATGGGAACCACATAGTGCCAACTTTACGCTGAAAAATTATTTCATATTGTTTGATTCCAATAATATCAGGTCGGCTCATTTTACTTTTTCCAAGTTTTTCCAGTAATCGAACTTGTTTTTTCCACTGTATCTTTTTCCATTCATTGGTACTTAGTACGTTTAAAAAAAAAAAAACCAAAATGAAAACCGAGCAAGGAGACTATCGAATTGCGTTAAAATTATTGGAATTAGTGCCTAGCTTTACAAAGATCTTCATGATTAGGTTGTACGTTGAAAGAAATCTACCAAAATAGTTTACACGGTACCTGTCAAAGTAGATCCAAGTACAGCAGCTGTCGTGCATCAGCTTATAATAGCCCATTTGCACAACCTATGTACCCAACTTGTAAATAATCTATCCCTTGTAAAAAACAGGAAAAACAAAATCAAAAATCGACAGTATGCATTAATTAATTACATACCTCCGTTCCTTCATGCTTCCAAATTTGTTTGGATATTTGTGAAAATGTTAACATTAGCATAAATCACTCAAAATGGAACGAATCATATCAAATTATCTAAAAAAATTCTAAAATTGCATAATTTTACAATTTTTTTGCATGAATGGGAAAAATTGCCTGCCGAAGTTTTGTTTCAATCAATGCTGGTTATATTGAGTAACTAATGAGTAACTTATTCGCTATTGAAAATACTGTGATATTTCAGATTAATCCATGCATTATTAATAGCTTTTGATTTTTTTATGTCAGAAATTAAATAATAATAAAATCCTCGCTACTACAAACATTAATTGAACCGATTCAATATAATTAAATTAATAGCGCGCAATTGAAGAATTGTGATATATGTTTATAATTATTATCACTTAGAATCGGTTTAAAATCTATTGAGTCAGCTTAAAAAGTAATAAAGGCTAAACTTTCACCTATATATTATAAAAATGTATATCCTATAATTATATTAAACGTGCATTCAAATTTAACAAAAAAAACCTTAAACAACGTTTTTTTAACCCCCTTTTTCCCTCTTTTTTTATATTGACATTTATCAATGAAACTAACAAATCTGAAGAAATGGCCACGTCCATCTAATTACCTATAATATTTATTAAAACAAGCAAAAAATCCGTTAAACCCCAATTCGGAAAAAACGCAATTGCAACTAAAGTATTTAGTTGGCGTTTTAGGTACTATGATTTATGCATGATTGAGATAATATGTGCGACAAAAATGCGTTAATGTTTGATCTATGGTTCCATGTTCAAATTCCTGCTTCTAATATGATATAATTTCTGGATTCACATCCACAATTATTATGGTTAAAAAATACCTTTGGTTCCCAAAATTTGTAATTGCTGATGCCTCGTTTGGATTGAGATTTGATTTTTCCTTTTTTTTTTAAAAAAAAAAAGGAGTAAGGGTAATAAGTAGACAGAAATAGAGAGAGAAATGTTGAAAATATAAGAAATCTAGAGCGAATCGAAAAAGTATTTTTTACGAAATGCTTTTTAAGAACCAAAAGAACAAAGAATAAGTATTGCTCTCCCGTTAAAGCCACTTCAAGGTCAATTTAATTCGGCCCATGGTCAGCTGTAATAGATATTATTACATTACAAAAAATGCAACGTATAATTCCGCTAACAGCCAACCACTGCCTGTGATGTCTTGTCCTCAAGTACATCAAGCATGGTTCTTTTGCATATCTGTTTGGTTTAGCTTCTTATAGTAGTACTTCGAGAACAGAGAAGCAAACGCTAGCATGCTAGAGATGGAAAATACCAATCCACCATGGTTGAAGCAACTGTTGAAAGCCAACTTCTACGCTGACTGTCGAGCCCATGAAAACTACAAGAATAATCAATGCAATCGCTACTGCATAGAATGCACTGGAGATCCTTTCTGTCGGTACTGTTTAGATGCCCACGAAAACCACCAAACGATACAGGTGATTCAATATTTTCCTTAACTCGTGAAATTACTTTGTATAGCATACCGGTATAAAGCAAATCATTGTTCTAATTTGCATGCGGATTTGCATGTTCTCAGATAAGGCGATCATCTCGTAGCAACGCTGTCAGGGTGGATGATATAAAAAACCATATAAATCTTGGTGCTATACAAACGTACATCACAAATGGACAACAAAGTGTTTTCTTGAATAAGCGACCACATAAAGAACTCCCCCTTGGCGTGATGAATATTTGTAATATTTGTTGTCATAGTCTGCTGGCTGGTAATTTCAAATTCTGCTGTTTGAGTTGTAAGGTAATTAACAATTTCATTTGTTACACAGTTTTCCAATCCCAACAATGATTTTGTTAAGCTGCAGTAAATCAAATCATAAGCATGCTTGAAATTATATGGTTATTATTCATTGCTGCCCTCTAGCTAATACGAAGATCATGAACATCAATGTTTTGGTTATTAGTTCATTCAAATCAACAACGACTAGAAATACGTCCCAAATTTGAAGTTCAATGATATCAGGTATCGTTACCTGAAATATACTCTGGAAGTATTGTATAAATGTTTTGATTTATATTTTACTCAAATTTAATAGCAACATATTCTATAGCACACAAATTATCTAATTTATAATTTGTCCCATGCTTGGTTTGTAGTAAACATCAGATTTATGAATAATTGGTTCCAAAATGATTTATAATTGGTCATTCAATTGCTCTTGTGCCATATCATGCGAGAATTTCCAACCTGAGCCTTTTGCATGATCTCTGCCATCGATTCCCCCTCATTTGATTACATTTTGTACTTGTAATTCTCATGTATTATTTTACAACATCGGTCATTTTCCGCAACCTGAATCATTTGTTGTTTGTGAAGTTCTCATGGTTGATTTCTACTACGACTGAACAAAGTTACCTCATTATTTATAATCAAATGTGATTAGTTTTGTGTTCTTTTATAGAGATCAGATTCAATTTAGTCGTTTCTCGCTTCCAATACGGTGAATTGTAAGACTGCAAATATTCTGACTTTGATATTTACATATGTACATGTATTCTTTTGCACTCCAGGATTTGCGATATAATAATTATGCAAGTTGCGTTCATTGAAACAGTACGTTAATGGAAATCTATTTATTTTGTGCTGTTGATGTAGCGCGAAGCTATATCTCGTGGTTCTGCAAAACAAACGTTCAGTATCGAAACACAGCTTCATGCACGCGAAATTGATCACAGTGTCCAAATTAACCAGTCATCAACGCCTAACACAAAATCGAAGGTAAGGAGGTTCCATAAATTGCTGGATAAAGGTTCCATTGCATCTACTTCGGCTACTAAACGGGCGACGAGGAGCATTTATCCAGCAACTACACCTATGTTCAACCATCTAAATTCCAGGAAAAGGAAAGGCATTCCTCGACGAGCTCCTCTAACTTAATTTGCGCAGTTGTTTAGCAACTGTAACATGAAATTTGGAAGAAAACCAGAGGCACAATATTCCTGGCACTAGACAACAGTGTGTAAAATAACTTTTCCCAAACTTTTGATCTTTTTGTAAGTCTGGGTTATTATATAGGTTTACTAATGAGCTGTCATTGTCTTGCATGCTTGGATATATCACTAGAAAACATTAATATGTCAACGGTGTGAAAAAGAATATGTAAGTTTAAATGTTTTCATTTTTCCACTTCTAAGTGTGGTGCTCAATGGTGTTGTATGTATTCAGTTGCTTACAAATATAAACCTATTGAACATTAGTGAATTCTGAATACTCGTATACTTAAGGCATGCGTAACTATGAGAAAACAATGACACGTGAGATTGAGGGTGCACCTGTAAACATATTGAAGTTATGTTGCTGGTCACAACATAATCTTTCCAACGTTGTTTGAATGTTTGTTAACCAGTTCTTCCATCGAAGGTTGGAGTTCCAATAGCACATAATCACTTCTCAACGTGCCCTCTATTATCAACTGGTTCACTTGTGTTTACAAAAATAGTAAACAAACTTAGCCATTATTATAAAATATGCAAACAATCGATAGCAGCAATGTACTCACGCAAGAAGGAATACTGGCTGATCACAACGTACATTCCATGAAACGCACGGCTCCCGATCCAAGACAAACAGGGCATCCCCCTAAACCAACAGATGCTCGTATTCGCAAGCGAACAGCTGAATGACAACCAAACCCTGGCGAACTACCATATCCGGAAGAAGTTCACACTTCCACCCCCCCCCCCCCCCCCCCCCCCCCCCCCCCCCCCCCACACACCATTAGTCCTGAGCCCCAGCGCAAGCATCCAGATCTTTTCGACGACCTAGACACAGGATACTGTTGCTCTGAGAGTCAAAAGCTGCAACAATATTGACAATGTGAAGACCAAGTTTTGGGACACAAAAAATATCCACAAACATTAGTGGTTGTTTGATCGACGACATACTATTTTTTCCAGAATTGCATTAGCAACAATTTCTACATTCGAATTCTTATGGACAAAAAATGTTTGAAACCCTGGAATATGCAGTTATTGTTGAGAGAAACATACATCTATCAACCAACGCTATAGTGCAAAACACGCTTGTACTGCTTGGTTACTTTAAATTCAGCTGATATGATTAATTCTTTAAAACTCTAAGAAGGCACAACTGCGTGGAGTAAATCAATGATTAATGCTGTTGAACATTTGAACTGATATTTTACATCCAATGTGCTTATTCTGTGTGCAAGCAGATAATTCCGAATATTCAGTAACAACAGAGATACCTTCTCAGTGAATCCAGATAATTTTCTTTGCGAAGCTATCCAACATCACAGAGTGCAAAAGTGCTTCGCAGGTTATCTGTACTTCGAATAATTAATGTTAAATGCTAAGATATATAGACAACTTAATCATTGCAACATAAGTAAATACAATTAGAAATAAGCATGGAGGCACAAAGCTAGCATACAGCAAATTCAACAGAATTTCGGATACCTCAAAAGTGCAGATTTAGCATAGTTACAGGATTAGTAGACTACAACTTCCAAAATTCAAATCTGCTATCAGACCTAACATAAATACACAAAAAAGTTAATGTTCTGTACAAAGAACTACCGAATTTTGGACTTAAATTCCATGAATAATCTCTTGAAATAGCTCCATTTGTTATCAATCAAATTATACATTTCTTGATTCTCCAAGAAGGTACTCCTTGCCACAGACACCATCACTTCAATCTCTTGTTCGTTGTAATTGATATTGGCCAACTTATGGTTGATTGATTCCTTCTCTGTCAATAGTGACTTTCTTTCCTCTTTGAGTTGACCCAGACGGGTAATAAGTTCAGCTTCTTCCATATCTATTTGATGTAGTTTGACCTTCAAATGTTCAATGTTATTTCCCATTGTATCCAAATCCTTGGAAACATTCGCAAATTGATCTATGCTGTCACGTTTTTCCTTCATCTGCTTCTGGCAAATAGCTGCTGTTGTTAAATTTTCGCTTAGAGTTGCCCAAAACTTCTCAAGTCTAATGTGTTCTGACAATGGAAGCACCTTCTTTGCTATCAGCCGGCTCACAGACTCACTGAAAGCTATGCTATGATTATTAGCAATTTCCGCCAGCGGAACTTCTAACATCCTAAAGAAGGATTCCAGTTCTTTTTTTGTGTCTTCACTGAGCTCGTAGAAAGCAGAAGGAGTCAGGGATTCTGAAAACCCAGTTACAGACCGCGACAATGATTCAGAATATAACTTAGCCTTGTTAAGCATAAGATCCAACTCAGAACTACAAGTCGTAATCAACTCAGGATTCACCTCATTCACTAATAAACGTAAAGCAATGGGATCTTTCCCAGTTGCAAATTCTTGCCCAGCACTTGCAAAAACCTCTGTATCTTGTGCTTTCTCTTGCACTTCGGTAATCTCAGTCAACAGAAGAGGTTCACATCCAATATTACGCTGTTCATCTGTTCCCTGTTCAGCGTCCAATATCTGAGGGATCATATCAGACGAGAAAGAAATAACACTCATGTTTTCCGCGGGAACAGCATCCATCTCTTGAAGAAGTACTGACTGAACTGCGTCTTTATGTTTGGAAGACATAAACGTTGGTTGACATTCAACCTCAACATTGCATTGTATTTGTTTATTTAGAGGAACAATATCTTCCTGTACAACAGTTGGTTGAGCAATTATCGTATCCGTCACTGAGACATCAGCATTTGGTTCTATCAATTTCTCAGCAACTTCAGCAGATATTATTGGTTCCCTAACACCGGTATCGCAAGCACTGGAAATTGTTGGCAACGATTGCACATCCAAATTTTGTACCGGCACACTGCCTATTTTTGTCAACTTTAATTGCTCTAACATTTCACCTTCCTCACGTCCTGTATTCTCTTGGCTTCTTTGAACTTCATGTTCAAGAACTAACTCAATATTCGGCGCGATGTTCAATGGTTCAGGTTCCATGAAACTACAAACCTTCATTACTGAACCTTTATCAATACTGATTTCTTCATCTGAAGTGGGTTGCAGCTGTAGCTTTCTTCGCGCTCTCTGATAAACAAGAGATCAGTATATTTAAACAAGAGATCAGTATATTTAAATAGGCTAATAAATTACTCCACAATGTATTCAACAGGTTATCCACAAATAATTATTTCACATAAAATCCATACCCTTTTGTACATCCCTATGGTTTCAGAATCTTCAGCTTCTTCTTTAGAAGTCATTTCTTCTTCGGGAACAGCTGTTTTGTATCCCTTTCTGGAATCAGCCATTGTTGGTTGATTGTGAATAACGTCTACGGCTTTCGAACTCCTGGTTTTTTTCTTTAAATTGCCTAAATCTTCTGCAGATGCAACCTTTTTACGCTTCTCTTTGCGCTGAACTTGAGCACCACATGGCTCTTTGGAAATTGTACCTGTAGAAATAACTTGGATAGAATTAGTGCATAAAACAAGGAGTGCTGCATTAGATAGCTGAATACACGTAATATGATACCTGACTTGGTATTCTCAGAATCCAGCCTGAAGAGGCAATTCTCGAGGTCCCTGGTAAATAATATTCCTTCCGTACATTTCCACCAGAAATTGTACTCTGGTGTAGATGCAGGGTTGGCAACAAAGCTTTCAAACTGAAAAGTTGTTGCGCTTCGTTTGAAATGCCCAACCAATTCTTTGATAACATCAGTATTCGTCACATTTGGCCTGGTTTGCACCAAATCTTTAATTCTGGGATGCGTATAGGGAACAGGAATCCCTTGAACCAAGCCAAACTGCCTAGCACATTGGTTAGGACAATATATCTCAAAGCTGCAGTTAGAGAAATGTATTGCTGATGGAGAAAATCCAACAGAAATGAACCTAGGAATCAAGATGGTTGCCCAAAATTGGTTGACCACTCCATCTGCAATCATTAACTGAAGTATGGGTTTTATCCCTTTGGATGTTGCATACGAGCATTCTTTAAAAGGAAGCCAATCTGGTACATTTCCAGTACTAGGTGTGTAAAAACACGTGAAATATCTTTTAAATGAAGTATTCTCCTGTTTTGGCTCGTGGGACAGCAAATATTCAGCATAACTTAAATATTGTTCACCATCTTTTGTCCTGCAAATGCTGAGAGGTTTAATGGCTGGAAAATAAGCATATAGCCAGGCCTGAAGAATCCAAAAGGGTCCAGGACAATTATTGGTTATTTTGTTCCTTACAAAATACCATAGTCCCTTGTATAGTGTACCTAACACAAATGGAGCCAAGGCCAGCTTCATATCTTGGGCTAGACATACAGCCAAACGAACATATTCTTTGGTGATCTTTATACCGGCTACACACAGAACATATTTATTAAGCCAGTACAAATAAAAAGCAATCTTCTCATTTAAAGAAGGCTCTTGATCATCAGACTCAGCGTACTTGGATATGAAATTTGCATAACTGCATGAACCTTCAGATAATGTAAATGGCGGATCATACGGTTTATGATTAAGAGCAGCATTTACCTCCTCACCCAAACATGACAAACCAGTTAGATGAATAATATCCAATACATTCGGAGTCATTAGTCCACAAGGGAACACAAAAGTATTTGAAGAAACAGACCAAAAGCATGCAGCAGCAGCAATTAAATTTGGGTTTAATTCAAACGATTTAGTAGACAAATCAATAGCCTCGTAGAGATTCATCTCTCGCCAAGATGGCGCTAAAAACTTCTTCATTCGATGGACCCATGTTTTCCAGCATAAAAAAACAGTTGGCCATGATCGAATGGTACCCTTCGAAGCCCAGCCAGTTCGATGTAAACCCGGAAGTGAAAGTAGCAAAGGTTCGTCAGAATTTACTGGATAATAAGTAGGAAGTTCCACTGGTGCATGTGGGTAATAAATTGGACCAAGAACAAAATTACCTGGATTACCCATTACGGGAATAAGATATTCATCCCTCACCTGTTTCGCCTCTCTGAGGCATTGAGGATATCTTGGTGGATAATTTTCCGTCGAGGCTTTCGGCATTGGTGAACTTCCTTTGCTTGCCTTGCCCTTTCGTGAACCTGATGATCGAGAAGGCGTTTTCTCCTTGGGCGCCATTGTCTTGCTTGGTGAATTTTGAAACCGAGAGGGTAGTAAAAGAACTGTGCCCTAATTTCTTACAGTGGACGAGTTATACTTGGCTGAACACCCATGTACCACTCACGTCTTTTGAGTAATTATTCAGTTGAGGTTCGAATAACTATTTGCAGCTCAACTGAATCGGGACCGTTGAATTTTAGGTCTCTTTGCCCATTCAGAACGTCTACACACACATACAATCTATGCACTGATTGTGCACAAATTTTGTTGTCGGGCCCACCACGGGTTCCACACAAATCATCCAAGCAGTTCATTAAATCTAAAAAATTTTCTAAGGTCTCCATAAAAAATAAGCTCAATCTGATACGTATAGATACTCAATCCAACCATATAACTTTTTGTTTTCCAGAAATCTGCATGAAAAGTTACATGTTTGGATGAAATATCTACAAGCATTGGATTGAGCTTATTTTTAATGGAGACTCTTACAAACATATTTTACGTTTAATGAACGGGTTGGATGATTTGTGTGAAAGCCATGGTGGGTCCCACAACAAAATCAGTGCAAGATTTGTGCCCAGATTGTATGTGTCTGTACAGCTTTCTTGCCCATTAGGGAACACATGATATGCATAAAATGTTACAATTCAAAATTAAAGCTAACTTTGATCTATTCAACAACAACAATAAAGCTATGAAAAGTATAATAAACCTCTACAAAATTCTTCATCTATTGATTGACCAACACATGACAAACTTTTCCTTCTCAACTATGTAATTTAACACTTGATCCATCTAGCGCTTCAATTATAATTGCTAAAACCCGACAGATCTCAATGTGAGTTGATTAAACGCACAATTATCCATCGTTCTAGGAACAACTATCCATATTTGTTTTGCTAACCAACCTATCACACTCGATCTTAGGACAGAACTTGTGCAATAAACAATAACCAATATTGTTTATTCTATCTTTTTGAATAGCGGTGCAAATCGCATCTTGAAGTCCTCTAACACTTTACAACCTTTCCTTTTGCAGCATTTGTTTTTTGCAATAATTTATTCTATCATTTTAAAATCCCTTCATTCAAGGAGCTGTGTTAGAGAACATTTATGATACTCTTAAGGAAATTTCCTCCTCGCTTCATAGGTTGCATTCGACACACAATGAGTTAATCAACCCCAACCGGTGAAAAAAGCCACGATTTTTGTAATCACATAACGTTGATTTTATTACAGTGAATTCCCAAAACAAGAGTAAATTGTGTGAACAGTGCCTCAATCTTTTACAGTGGACAGATTATGTATATTTGACAAGCTATGTACAAAAGATGTCTTTTGGTAAATTATTTAGTTCAGTTAACTTCTTTTTTACTCAAGTAAATAATGGGAACATTATTTACTCAATAAATATCATTTTACTCCTCCTTGTCGATCCACATGTACACTAAATAAAATAGCATAATTAGAAAATCAAACGACGATTTAATAAAAAGATCGCTGATACAAGGAACATACAATTGCAATCTTGGCAACAGACTTCTGTAAAACTGCCTGCTGATAAATAGTCCCTTACAGCAAGCAAAATTAAACCAAATACTTAAATAACTCATGCTTACCCTACCGACCTTATTGACTTATGGCAGTTGAACAGTAAGATGGTAATAAAATCATTCCGTTTTTTTTTTCTCATTGTACTTAATAATTTGGCCTTTTTGTCGTTCAATTAACCTATATGCAACCAGTATTTTCAACACAATGTTTCCTGAATGTGAGTATTGAGAAGCATGTGGATGGAAACCCAAGTGCCTACGAGGTTACGTCACAAAAAAAGGACCAACACCCAACGCATTGCCTTTAGCCTTGGGAACAAAATCATTGATAAACAGAAAGGAGCCGCTTGAATTGGCTATATAGCTATATTTTGGGAATTAATTCTATCTTCTCGCAACCTCTTTTTCGCATCTTTTGTGTGTTTTGTGAGCAATTTGCAAACACTGTATTGTTACCGTCTTTTATTTACTTTTTGCTTCTACGTACATGCAAAGGTATACTACTTAAATTTTGTTCTTCAAGTTCCAATAATATTTTCTCCGTACATGTGTTGGAATATTTCTTATTCCCTTCTCCTCCATATTGGACCTACCGTTGCTCAAGCTAATGTATTCGTAAGTTACGTGCAATAAGTCAATCAAACAATTTGAGCATGGATTTAAAAGTATTCTAAATTCCCACTCGCTTAATTCCATGCATGCAATGTAATTAGTCGGTTCAGATATAAGTAGACATGTACTTACATCTTATGAAATTACCTATTTCTAATTTGATTCTCGTATTAGAACGAATAAAATATATTGCTTGCCACAAAAGTCGCTACTCTTTCACAAATTGCATTCTTTTGGCTTCAACTTCCAACTTGCGAGTATTCCACAGGAAGGCCTTTCTTGCACGCATGAGTTTTCTCTATCTACCATAGCAAAAATTGAGTACATGTTAATGACCCATTACAAGCATGATTTTGAGGCTGTGGGTTTTATCAACGATCCCATACTTAGAAATTTATAGGTGATATCAATTACATCACCACAATTATTGTATAATTCTTAAATATTATACACTCTGCCTCTGTATTTACACGGATATATCTAATATTTAATTCAGAAAACAAAATAAAATAAAATAAGTAAAATTGTATGTGTCTTATTCAACTGTTTGTATATGTAACCGATAATCTTTACGTGCTACCAAGATTACTCTTGCATGTCTCTTTGAAGTTGTGAAGTTTTCGTGCAGAGTTGTTTTAATCATTCTACATCCAATCGCTGGTGGAATGCGGTAATTGCGGTGTGCAAACAATGGTGATTTTATGTTACTTTAATACGTTTTCTGGCTTCTCATGTTTTCGGTCCATATTCTTTTTTGGCTCCTTATGTATGCTATTTCAGTGTTGTGTAGAATAGTGAAACTTCTCATATGGAATTTGTTGGCTGAAGTCGGGTGGATTTGATGGTAAAAATGTACAAGGCATTTTGTATTCTCAATTTATTGTTCCTCCCGTTCGGGTTTGCTGCGAGTGGTAATATTTATCGCCGTAGCATAATCATGAAGAGGCCTTAAGTTGGTTCTCAGCACAGTCGACGGCTTGCACTTATTGCACTCAGATATCGACGGTTTCAACTCTATAATTTAGTTTGCAAGTTTCTTATTCGTTAAGTATGTTAATAATTTCCTTCGGAAATTAATGTATGACGTCGTTTCGATTTGCCATGTCTTGCTAATGATTCAGATCTCAAATCAGCTGCCGTAAGTTTCTTTATTGTACTTGTGTGAATCTCTGTGGGATTTCGCTGTCATGAGAAAATGCTACCGAAGAGTACCAAGAAATCTTGTATTTAATGCTCGACTGTGCGCCGATTTGACCATCATGATGTACAGAAGATATTTTAAACCGACAATTGTGAGGCTGATGTTGATGTTTATCAAGTTGGGTAATAATACATAACGTTGGGATTAATATCGTTGAGTAGTATTGCAATAATCGACGGTCCCATACTTCTTTTCGATATTTGGATGTTTCATGCACGTGCAGCACTGCTATTCTATCTCGGTTAACTAAAGGTTGTATTATTTAATTATAGTTTATGAAATAAATATCGAAGCGTTACTGAGATACTTCGCTACTTTATTATATCATATTAAATTCGCTACAATATTTAGCGTTCCTTTCTTGCTCGATAATTTAAATTAAAGTTTTATTCTACAAAAAACTCGTTATGAATTCTACATACCCCATTCAAATTCTGTATTATTTGCGGTGATTCTTGGTACTCCAATATTAAGCAATTATTGAATATTACTATATTTCATGATTTCGTTTATATTAGTTCTAATACAATATAGGTTTAAATTTAGTTTATCTTTGTAATTAGAAGTAATTTTAACGTGTTCCAAGACTTAATTTTTCCCTCTTGAATACCAAACGGCATCTAAAGCTAATACAAATTTGTATTTCGGTGATTTAAATTCCTTTCATTATATGCCTCTTATTAATTGGGTTAATTCGCTAAATTTGTAATCCATATGCATTGATTTTGTTGCTAATTTAATATAACAGTGACCCAATTCAAATTATAATCAACCCAACTCAATATTACAGAAGGAAAAGAATTGATTAATACTGGAAGAGAACTAATTTAAAGAACAAACATGCAAAATTACTTTTATGCCACTAAACAAATCATATTAAAAAATCAAGTATTTGACATGCTATTTATGTAGATGAACAAACTACTTTGTGCTTTGTTTTCCACTTGTCCAATTTTTAGTTGTATTAATTAATTTCCTCATAGAATTTGTGAACGTTCTTGCATCACCACAGTGAAACAAATTCCAATACATGTAAATTACCAAAAAAATCAAATACTGGATTAATACAAACCCAAAAATGATCTAATTGGTTCGTTTACATCTGCAGCGAAACGGAAAATTGTATTGTAATTTCTAAATTTTTAAATAGCTTCCATCAAAACACTACGTCAATTCTCGCAACCAAAAAAACACAAAACGTAATAACAAATGGATATAAAATCGTCGAACAGCCTCATGAAAAAACTTAGTTACTATATTCAAACAAAATAACCCTACTGAATAGTAAGTGAAATAGGTTTTAAAAAAAAAAAAAAAAAACCCCCAACCCCCGCTCCGCCCCTGAACATCCCCTACAAGCGTGAACAGTTGTAATGGAATGAATAGTATCCAGTTAAGTTTCTCTGAGTTCCCATCGACGACATTAGTTCTCACGGTACCCAAGATTGAACTCAAAACAGCTCTCCGATTCTGACACACGAAATGCTCCCTCCATGACCCCACAATCACTGCGACTTTACGTGTACCCAGAGCTCCACTCAAACATCTCTGTGCTTTCTCTTTGTATTCCAAAACTTCAAAACCACACAGAATACAGTAATCTTCACGCCATACAGACTAACACAAACAAGCGCATCCACTCTCCGCTTACCTCGAAAGGTAAACTTCCATTATCCCTCTTCCGGTGTAATACATAAATTTAGTGATGAACTATTTTTCCCCCTACTTATGAGATCACGGATTTCTCAAGAATTTATACTGCTTACAACATGTGCATAAACAGATGGCTAGGTGTACTCCCTTTGTGCGATGTAGATACATAAACAACACCAACATCGATGGCAGTACTGAAACGGTGATTTATTTGATCAATATCTCTGGACACGCTGAATCGGTCGCAACAGTTACCAATCGAAGTACAAATATAGCAAGATACAGCGCTCATAGAGCGTTCATTGAACAATACAATTATTTACATGGCGATAGCTCGGACGAATGGATATTTGAGAATGATTTCCAAGACTGGATAAGCAAACTGCAGTATTATTCGTTTGTTGAACAGCGATTGAATAGTAATTACATATCTTGGTTTCTATAAACTACAGCAGTTCTGTAATCTACAAACTCTGCCATCAAATTAAATTACTCAACTGACAATTTCCTTTGTCATCCACAACAGTGACACAGCCTTGCTGGTTCTTTAAATGGATCGCCGATGATACTCCATTCACCAACGAGGTAACCTTTTAAATACTGCATCACATCTCGGTTCTTTAATGATTTCTCGTTATTTAGCTGTTTGATGAATTTTATAACGCACAGAACCTACGCATCCCAGATACACTAAGACAAGTGTTACAAGCACATGGTAACATCACCTGGATTCTACTTAAGAACCAGGCCAGGGTGTGGCCTATTCAAATAGTAGGTCACAGATTCGGCGTTGGATGGGAAGAGTTTTACATCGATAATCATTTGATGGATGGTTATCAAATACTCTTGGCAAGTGAAACTTCTTGCATTTTTGAGGTTCTAATTTTTAACAAGGAGCATACTTCTGTATTTAACACATACTCAAGCCAAAATGCTCTCCCTCCACCATTCTATCATTTACCTGGTAAATTCGTCATTACCTATTCATCACATCATTTTGAATCTGTGTACCAACATTTCAGTTTGACTCCTTTCCTTTTTCGATGCTCGTAATAGCTTGGCTTGCAACTTCGTGCTTCCCGGGAATATGGTTTGACCGAACAACAGTTGGTGAATTCACAATTGCGTGTGATCTTGAGGACGACATGGTCAAGGTCTGGATACATAAAACATGTTTTGCTCCATTACAGTAAACGCACTCATAACAATTACGATAAATACCTGCCTAATATCATATTATTGAACAGGCTTTCCAGGACCGTCTTCAACCCTATTTTGAGGACGATAATGACCAGCAAATTGTATTCGCATTGCAAGAGCATGAATGGACAATTCCAATTGTAGATGGGGTGATGGATGATGAGGCTCTTGTAGATTTCATTGCCGAACTAGATTTGTTCATTGGTGAGTTTATTGCAGTACTAATGACCAAAGAACTTTTAGCAAGAGTTATTGTTTTCGACAGTGAAGGAGGAGAAAAAATGTATTCCTGGTATTGAAATCACTTCATGTAAAATCCAATCCAATTGCGAGGACTTGCTGATAAGCATATACAATCAAGTTCTAATGGCTCCAGTATTGTTCGCTGTGTAACCGGTTATTTTACTACTTTAACCATTACTGTTCCAAACCCAGCCACAAGAGTTGTACTTCACAAAAAAATATCGACAGAGACGTGCCTCCATGTTATTCCTAACAGCGGTTTTTTAGGATTCAAAATCTTGTTCAATCCCTCGAAGGGAACATGCAATTATCGATAGCATCACTTAAAGCTCTACCAGAAAGAATCATAATCATTTTGCCTGACCAATATATTTGTTCCACAACGTCATCAAAATGTCACTTGCAATCCCATCTGAATACTAAGCTACGTTTTGAAAACGTACATAGTAATGATAACAATTGTCAATAACCACATAGCTGTCTCAATAAAATGCATCCAATATCTTTTCACAATGATCTTCAAATACAAATCTTTGTAATATCCACCACTATAAATCAAATTTCTGCAAACTATAATGTATGCACTCATGCAAAAATCTGTAATTGATTTTCTACAATAGAGGTATTAAAAAAAAATAATGCATTTTCTCTTCCACAATGCAAATCTGCAATCCAAACTATACTCAGCATAACAGCAAAAAATTCGCAGGCATAAGCATGCAGAAATTAGTCTCAAATCATTACATCAGCACATGCAAATAGCAAACCTAAATAGCGAATACGTTGTACAGCATAATAAACCCCACAAAATCATGTGCAAACATTGCATCCCTGTTCACGATCCCTAAAACTACCATGACCATGGTGATTGCTATCACCACAACATTGTATCTACTAATTAATAAAAGTACAATTATAGCGACACTGGAAATACAACTAAGTCCATGGATACATTCTCTCAACACCATCTCCTGTGAATACTAATACATTCACATTAGCTGCATCAAATGCAGTCACAAGAACAAAATCACGCTCCTGTAGGTTTAGGGAATTAAAAAAATTCTCTAAACTGAAACGATCCACCCGATTCTTGATCTTACAAATGCTCCACCGTTTGTTTCGCATGTTCAAAGAAATCTCATCAGCGCCAGTATCGTGAAACAAATTGCGAAACCGCCTTCCAAACACCTGCCGAGTAATAGCACCGTAATTAATGTAGTTTATATATGCACACGGAAACAAACAAATCCATTCCACTTATAGAACACTGACACTAATAAAATCACATTTGATTTCAGCATACAATATTTTTCCACTAAACGAGTGCAGCATCAAACAAAACAAACAAATATTTAGGATCAAACAATATCATTTTAACACATTGAGGTCAATTTACATAGGTAACTCAATTAAATTCAATACAAACCCTTGTGATGCATTTCCTAGAAGCACAGTCGTATCCAAATTGCATTATATGATGCGTAATCGACATCATTGATGGAAAGCAACTGGTACGGAGATGTCCTGATCATAAATCACATATTAGACATAAAAACAACGATAATCATTGCACAAAATTATCATCCTTCACAACACTTACTTGGTGTTCCCAGATCATCAGCTACGTACGGCATTAGTGATGACTCTTGCAACTCGTGATTGGTTTTAGACCAACTATAGTACAAAGGTTCCAAGTTGTGCATTAAAACAACAACTTCAAATATCCAGCTACGTTCACAACCAAAGACAACTTTAAAACCACTCCTCAGCTTATGACTATCCCAGAATTCAGGCCAACCGTCTGTCAATTGATTATGTACAACGTGAACAGGCCAAACCTTCCCACGATTCTTCAGCAAAATCCATACAGATGATTTGCTTGAATTACGAAATCTCTCATCCCAATCAGATAAAAACTGCGTCACAATTATTAAAGCACAGTTAAATGAATTGAATACTAATACTCCAGAAAATATTGCTCCGTCTAATAATAGCTAAAACAATGCTGAACCGTATAGCCGCGCCAGTTATCTGTGCAAATCTCTTTGGTAAACCAACATGGCCCTTGATCTGCATTTTCCATAATTTACAATTCATCATGAATATTATAAATTCAATACCAAAAATGAATCATACAGTACTTGGAGAAATCATTATACATACTTTCGTTGCTTCCAACCAAGAATGAAAACCATATCATCTTATCTGCCCATCTAAGCATTGCTTTTTGAGAATTCCAAAGATTCCTTTGTCCAACAGGGAAAAAATGCCCATACTTTTCTTGGAATTTAGCACACATCTTATACAGAAAAGTATTATCATCCACAGGCACAGAAGACGCCACTTTCGTAATGTCACCAGCAAAGTTAGCAAGATAATAAACACTCCGAACAGTTCCATCAGCAAGCCGTTTGTGTTTAGGAAAACACCGAACATATGGAAATTCAGTACCCATTGAGATACGTGGAAATGGGTTCTATCTGTAAAACAAGTCAACAGGCAAAAATAAAGTAATTAGTAAACACTATTCTTAAGAAGAATTTAAACAATAATTAACACTTGCAAGGTGCATACCAAAACGAACAAAATTTACACAAACGAATTCTCTTTTTGTAACTTTCGTGTTTTGTAACCCTCACTTTGAGTTCAAAATGTTTAGCTCAAGGAAAATATACATTACAGTTATCATTGCATCTTCCTTGATATGATAATCAACAATAATCTCATACGCGGCAAAATACCCAGAAAATCACCTTTGTCCATACCTAATACTCACATCTACAACCAAATCATCATCGATAAAAATATCAACGCACGTTAATACGCAATAAAAACGCTAACTAAACTAGGACACGTAAACCACACAGTTGAAAGCTAATTCTCTATCCAACAATGACGCATAAGATAAATGAATCCAACTCTAATAAGCAACAACCACGTTCGGAAGATCAATATTACCAAAAAAACCAAACCCTAACATTGTGAAGATTCGCGAAACAGACGAAGGATGATCAGCGACAACAAGAACGAATTTAACGCACATATGAGTATGTACTCATCGTTTCACATACCGGTGTATATCGAGCGCTCAAAAACCGCGATCTTTCAACTACAGTACCGTCTCCGGCGTAAGCTGGGGCTCTCTTGCAGTACTACCACTCTGACGAGAAACAAAAAGGGCGAGAGTGCGTATACTGTTTTTAAAACAAAAAATATTTTTTAACAACTAACACGCACCGCAAGTTCTAAATACCTGGTAATCTCGTGCCCTCTGATCAATATTAAATTGCAATCATCCTAACTTAGATCATTATACACGATAGAATTATTTTAACAAATAATTTGAATCGTGTTCTACATTACCAATTTTTTAGATACCTGTTACAAGTCATAGTCAAATATTTCCCATACCAAATTATACTAAATATAAATTTTTACCGCTTCTTGAACTCTGTTTTATTCATACAATAAAATATTAATAGAAACTATTCGATAGTTTAAATACTATCCTATAGGTTATAAACCAACCCATAATTTCTGAAACATTGTTAAAATTGTAATGTAAATATTACAAATCTAAAATTGAACAAAATTCAAATGCCAAAAGAAGATATGAATACTAAAACTTTATTTAATGTTTTTCAACAATCATAAAAGTACAGAATAGAAATAATGTATCATTTTAACCTTTTTCTAGAATTCATAACACAAAAAAGCGAAAAAAACAAACGAATCTATTGGTATAAAAAACAAGCCAAAAAACAAAAAACTTAAAGCAAAAAAGAGGATACCCAAAATACTAGAATAGATTAAATTCACAGTACTACATTACAACAATAACATCCTGTTCCAAATTCATAGTCGTTAATTTCTCTCATGACATATTTTGCGCCCAACATAGGTTAAAATTTATAAGTCATCAATGAAAAAGTCAATAATTTGACGTAAGTGATCAAGAGGCAGCAATGTAGGTGTATTTTCAAACGAGGTGTATTTTCAAACGATTCTCTTCGTATGTCAACAGTTTTTGTTATCCTCGCAATTCGGTGACATCAATGAACACAAAATAATGCTTCTTTTCTCTTAATTACTTCTTCCGGGAAAACAATTTAATTTTTTTTCTAATTAGTAGATGTCTAGGGTGACTGCGACAGAGGGAGCAGGAATTGGCGGCAACTGTAGGTCATAGGCAAAAATTATAAATAAAATTTAACCTTAGATTGAAGGTGAGAGCATATTATAATACGTTCAATATATTCAAACGGTATAAAAAGAAATCGAAACTAAAATTCTTTATATTCAAACTCAGCCTTTTATTTTAGTACTTCACATTTGCTCCGCGTGATCGGACTCATCCAATTGAAAGTTCATTAGCATTTAATAATCAGGTGGCACTAAAACAATATTTACAGTATTGCACGTGTTTAAGCCTAATAATTCAAAAGAATTAGGAGTACCTTTTTCTCATTATTCAAAAATAGCGTTACATAGTTTTGTGTAATTTTATGTTTTGGCGTTTCAGTTTATCTTGCAAAAAAATTAGCATTCATTAGTTTGAATGATTTTTTTTGAATTTTCAGTTCATCTCAAAATAGAAATATAAAAAATAAAAATTAACACCAAAATTTATAAAAATAAAAAAACACAGAAGATAAAAATAAATTACAACAGATCTTCAATTTCTGAATTTTAATACCCTTGAGGAGATCAACTAATAAGTCAAAAAAAATACTGTGAAATTAACAAGGACAATTTTTCATTTTTTCTTGCACATACATCTTCAGTACAGCCTATATCAAACTCCGACTAAATGATCCGAAACATTCGTCGTTTCTCAAGTACTTTAACGACACTTCCTGTTAAATACCAACTCAAACGAATGTAAACGAGAGTTTTATCAGAATTCACGATGCTAAATAAACTAACTCATTCTACACTTACCAAGAAAACCCTTCCCGATATCCATTTTGGATCATTTCTTTTGCAACAACCATCCGGAAAATATTTTCCCAAAAATAAACTGTTCAGATCATTCCATACAATCTCAATATTACCTACACATAAATATACGTTCAATGATACGCACAAAAACTTATGTACTGCAGTCCTTACTACATCTCCATATAAAACCGCCCTAGACAAACCCACGAGCCAAATCAGCAACAGGAAATCAGCAAACAGAAGCTTCCACAGAGGGCGATCATAAACTTGAGGGCAACGTTCCTTCTTCAACACAGCGAAACACGTACTGCTCAGAAACGTTTAGGTAATTTCCAAAACAATACATTCAAATAATTTACATAGATTACATGTTCTCTCAATCTTGCAAACACAGCGCTACATTGTTCCTTTGCTCTGTACCAAAACTCTGGCTTTGTGCAAAAAACCCAAACTTCATAAGTATCGATTCTTTGCATTGCTCCATTGAATAAATCTTGCAATTACCCAGGCGTTCACTGTCCAACTATTTATATGAATAACCTCGTTCAATTGATCTATTGAACAGTTTATATGCACTAGCGTTTTTGTGTACTCTATTTCGACAGGGCCTTTTTTACCATTTACAAATTGTTAACTAATTAGTTGTGATAAACTTGTTCCCTGATTTAAAGATTAAAGTCCAAATGAAGGCAGCAAGTTGGCCTCTTGTGTCAAAGAAAAGCAGCAAGCCTTCTGATTCACCTCCAAGCGATCAAAATTCCCATGGCTTTATTGCCGCAACAAGTGACCAAATTTCCAGTGAATCAGTTTCAAGCAAACCAACAACTCCATTAGACATATTCAAGGAACAGGTTGTTGAGTTCATGCGACGTCTGAGGGCACTTGATTCAAAAATGCCTTCAGAAATTAGGACTATTGTTTCCAAGGAACCTGTGTTAAATTTAGTACAGGAATGCCATTCCATTGTTGATGATGAGTTCGAGAAAGAATTCTCGCGGCTTGAAAACCAATACTATGCAGAATTGGCAGAACAACACATCAACGAAGAACATGATGATGGCATGAATGAGTCTGACACTTTTGGTACGCTGTAACATTCTGTACATATTCTGTGGTATACTAACTGGAATATTGTAATGACTACGTTGCCCTGTATTTTGTACCACGACTATTTATTCCAGTACTAAACAACCATGTAGTATACAAACTTATCCTATTATCAATCTCAAACAAAGACAGAATCCTAGCATAATCTCTTCAATCTGCCTTTAATATTTCATTCACATGTGTGTGTGTGTGTGTATATATATATATATATATATATATATATATTAGTCTATATACCTCAACAATTTACGTGTGTATCCCATCTGTAATTTATATTCTATTCAATAATTGTTTATTTAATCAATGGTCAAACTTCTCGCTACGCCTCTTGTAATGTTGGTCAGCATGTTAAATATGTTAACATTATCAAGTGAAACATGTTTTGTCACCAAATAGAGCTACGTTGTATCAGTTCACAAACAACAAAATCAACTTTACAAAAAGAATACACAATCCTTGCATTCTCTTCATTTTTTTAGCTGCACCTATATTTTTTGAACAGTCATGCTACGGAATTTGCCTTGGTCTTGAATTTTCTTAAGCTTCCCTTCTTATTAAAATTAATTGTTTTCTATCAAAGGAATTCCTCTCAGCGTTCATTCATATAAAACATTCCCGTAAATGTTACATATGGATGTATCATTAAACATTTCACATCGTTCTCCTGTATTCATGTTGTTTATTTGTACTATTATGATTGCTCACAATAAGAAAACTCTAGCTAATCACTAATATCCCATGGTTTATGACATAATTCAGTTTGTCATTATTAACCAGTCTACTATTTGTCAACCTGGCTAATAATTCTTGATGTTGAGATTGGTAGCGTTACCTGTTGTCAAAGTTTATCAATAGTCCAAAACTTCTCGAACAATGATTGAAAGGCTCAAAGTTGATGGTGAGGATAAGCAACAGCTTCACCCTCGCTAAACCCAGGAAACACTAATAACACATCTGCATATATCTTCGAAGCTGTTAATGACCCTCCCTCCTCCCAACAAACACTAACACACTAAACCATGGGATATTAGTGAGTAGCCAAAATGATACAATGTACAGTACTGGTACACATCTCCACCGATGTACAGTACACATCTCCACCATTGTACGCTAGACTTCCATTGTTCCATCGATTAACTCTTCCAAATTGATCTTGCCGACAATACTGTGCAATCAAACAAAAGTAGTATTCTTAGTGCCATTCTTTTCAAAAAAATAACCAAATGATGTATCAAAGCTACCTAAATCTTTACACCCTTTGCTTGTTGAACAGTTATTTCCCCGAGTGTTCGATGTACAGTTAAATTCAGAACGCTATATCACAAAACATTTATGATCACCTTCCTAAAATTCTCCCCATTCTTCGTACTTTCAATTCAACACACAATTAGTTACCTAACCTCCAAATACGAACGCACATGGATTCTCACGGTTCCAATTTTTTTGTACAAGAAAATTGAGTGCTATACCATTGATTAATGATATGCTTGCCATCTACCACAACAGGTATCTAAACGAAATCCTGAAGTTCTTTAACACTCAACGCATCTTGCTCACCTCCAGTAAAGTACACTTGAAGTTCTTTCCAAAAACTTTTCATTCTGAGTTATGTCACACTCAACGGCGTTCATAATGACCCTCCATAAATTATCACATTGCTTATTACTTCGCACTAAACATACAATGAAACAAATGCAAAATCATACAACACATCGACAAGAGAGTATTTTATTCATTCCAAAGGTAACTTTCACTGCTTGCTAACAGTTAGCTGTGGAATCAACTTGAATAAATGGGAATCGACTGCACATCTTCCACGGCTCTCAGAGAGGATTGATGTGACATCATTCTCCCATCATGCTAATCGACTGCTCCACAGATTAGTGCACCAACTGACTCGTTGCAATTTAGTCACCTTACCTTGTTCAGTTCTTTATCATATGCAGCTTTCTTCACATTGATATGCACCAAGTTCCATTAGACTTTTTAATCGCTGCATCTGCTGGTACCCAACATTCATAGCTTTCACGCCCAAATCTGCTCCCCCAAGTTCTTAGTTCTTTTGGTGCGCATGCAAGCATCACTAAAACTGCTCCAAAATTGCATGAGCTTTATTCCCTCAAATTATCGTAAATGAGCTCGGCTGTTCTCTCCATTAAGGCAATCCATTCTCCATCTTTCAATCTTTCTTGGTTGATTCCCATCTTAGAATTATGCAGCTACTCATAAGTTATGATGACTACGCACATTCATTGCTGGAATCCATCCCTCCGCTACTTCTTTCCTTGGCCTATATATTACGACTACCAATTTATGCGAATCTCAAACGCCCTACGTGGATCATAATTCACCAATAATAGCCGTAGTTCGTGTTTCAACTTCACTGCTATTGTTCTCAGTACAGCTTACCAAGCTGCAAAGTTTTACGCTTCAAATAAATTTAAAAAATAAATCTCGTTTCGCCACCCCATTTTCAAAAAAACAAACCATTTCATTTGATTGACGTTCCTTCTCTTCAAGCAAAACAAACGTCCTCAACCATCTACCAACATTTCCCACAAATACAACTTTCTTACTTCTCACCTGCAATATTTTCCACAAATACAACTTTCAAATATGATGAAATTTTAACCATAACGATAGTTCACAATGTAACTTCTCTGTTCCATACCTACCTACAATAATTCTAACAGCTCACTGATTCGCAGATCCATCTTCCAACAAACAAACACTCACATATAATTCGCATAATTCTGCTTCCCCAAAGTTTCTTTCAATTCATACCAGCCGTAATCCATAAACCTATTATCCCAAACCGACGCGCGTAGCGCGTCGGCATCGCACTAGTGTATGTTTAAAGTTGCTCGAATTGGAAACACAAGTATTACAAGAAACTAAAGTCGCGTACTCAGCTATGAAACATATTTTCGTACAACTTGCACTAATAAAATTGCTTTCGCTGCAAGTTACTATCTTTTTGGATGCATCAAATGCACTGCATAGCATAACCAGTGTGTTAGCTCTGGTTTGTGTAAAATGATTGCTTGGATGTAAAGGCTAGGCGGTTCTCCTTGTTAGCGAAAGGATGGTGGACACCATCAGCTTGCTGTCAATTGGTTTCGTTAGATACGCGTCCATGCCCACCTCCAAGCATTTGGCCTCATCCGATGACATGGCATGAGCTGTCAGCGCAACGATTGGGATGTGTGAACCACTTTCCATTTCCGATTTCCGAATTGCCTTTGTCGCTTCATAACCATCCATCTTTGGCATCTGGTTTGATACAAGACAAAATGGAATTTACTAGCAGAAACTCATAGCATAAAACCTTTCTGATATTCAAAATTCTGTTTTGTTAAATACATATATAAAAATAAAAATAATAAACATATGCTTCCAGTAGTCTATGACTTCTACAACCGTAGATATAGAAAATGTGTTGCCGAAGCCAAATTAGAGCAATACATGCTTGAAAATGTGTTGCAATAGACGACACATAATAGCAAAACAAGAGGTATTTTTCAATGGGTTGCTAAAATTCTTGCCAAAACCAAATTAGAGCAATGCCTTGACAAAATTTATCTCCATTTGTGTGCTAAGAATCTTGCCGAAAACTGGTGTTGCCATCACATTATCTATGGATAAGAGAACGAGGGAATCGTGATTGTGCTACAATGTCATTTACACCAGTGGAGCGATGCCTTTAACAGTGAAGGAAGCTAATTTATAGCTTTATTTGGCATTGCAATTTTAGCAATTACCAGTGGAAATGTTCTAAAGCATAGAAACACCTCAATTCAACCCTAAGCATATAATCAAACATGAGGAAAAGATTAGTTTGAAATATCTTACTTGACAATCCATTAGGATCAAGTCGTACGAAGGGCATTCCCCAATTTTAGCTTCATTTCTTGCATTATCATTTTCCAAGGCAGATAAAGCATCCACAGCCTGCATTCCATCTCCCACAACCACCACACTAGCCCCCAACTTTTGCAGCATTATTGTTGCAACCCTCTGCAGTACCGGTGTGTCTTCCGCTAGCAGTATTCTTAGTCCTTCAAGAGATTTCTGTCCATTAACGACTTTACTAGAACAACAACTTAGTTCCAGGCTTTTCGAGTTCTCGCAAAATTTGGATCTCGTATGATTTTGATCATTTGGAGTAAAATCGTTAACAAAGCAATTGTTGACTGTTTCAGACTGTGGTGGACAAGCAGAAGGTTCCATTTCTGACTTATCAGAATCATCAGAACTGGCTGCATCATATCGAATGGAGTCCATTTCAAGACATACATGCAAATCACCTTCTTCTTTTGTAGATTTGAAGGAGTTTAATTTGTTTTGAAGCTCAAGATTTTTCTCCTTTACTACAGCTTCCAAAATCTGGATCATTTTTGCCTTGTATAGAGGTCTATTAACCATCAATAGATGCCCTTTACTACGAAGCTCCAATTTAATTGTATTGGAAGTGTCATGGTTTAGTATCCACACAAATTTTGCTTTCCCAGAGTATTTATTGAGGAAATTCAGCTGTTCCCTCCATATATCTGTGTTCAAGTCAAGTAAGCCAATGTCGACGACTATGAGGAAAATGGAATCCTTTGCTTTTTGTTTATTGAACGATTCGGCTTTTGAATATTCTCTAGGTTCTGCATAACTTTTGGCTTGAAAGATTTCCTGGAGAATCTGTGTCAGCTCATTCCATTCGGATGCTTCCCTCGTGGATACTTCATTTTTCTGTAACCATTGGGACATGATCAATCTTCCCATTCTGCCATTCAGTGCAAGTAAAACCTGCATTCCAATTGTCGCATATTAGTTTGAATCAACTACTTTTTCTGTTCAACTTCACATCAGCTTCTTAGGATGTGTTTCGAAAATTTCAATCGTGGATATGTCGAGGGAAAGCTACAGGTCAAGAAGGATATAAGAAGAAAACGAAATGAGAAATGCCCTTGCCATTTACCTTTCACTTGTTATAACTCTCCACAAATCCATGATCCAAACAAAGCCTTAGAGTCTAGTATGGATTTATGCGAACTGTTCATGTTCATATGTTTTACCCAGAAAGAGGAAGATAGGGAAGGATAAGCAAAGAGAGTACTAAGTAAATATGGGGTTCTTCAGCTTCATGTTTTCATTTCCTAGAGCTGTAGGCAAGAAAAGTGATTACAAAATCATGAATCCAATTCAGGACAGCGAATTCTAGATTGCATGTTTCTAATATTAGCCATTTTGGCTGAACGGCGAATAGACTTTATTAGTCAAAAGTTTAAAAATGTGAGAACCAAGTAGAATAACCAACCATCAAGTTATGTTCAGTGAACTTCACTTGACAATGCTTTCCTATAGTATCTGCTGGTGTACTGAGATGCATGTATAATTGCATCAGAGTCCCCGGGCCATTCTTCTTTACCACGTTGATCTCCCCGCCCATCTTGTTCACCTGTTAGCTCCTCCCAACATAAGATCGAGTAAGGGGATCAAGAGTAAAATGGTGAAATAAAACAAAGAACAGAATAGTTCAACGTGTTTAGGTAAAACAAAAAATTACAAATAGCTATCATTCAGTTCAAAAAAGATTGAGTTATGAGCGTTTCATAGATGAGGATTTTACTTACCAATGTTCGAACAATGCAAAGGCCAAGACCAGTGCCACCATACCTGAAAATGGAAAGATTACATGAGGTGGGTTTGTTACATCATATCACAACTATCGTAACAGCACAATACTCTATGCTTTTACACATTCCTTGATGCATTACAAATATACTTACGTTCGAGTTGTTGAGGGATCAGCTTGTTCAAAGCTTTCAAAAACCGACTCCCACTTGCTTGGATCAATTCCTACCATAAGGGAAAATAAAACAAAGGTGTTAGATCTCGTTTCATGGAATTTTTTATGCCTTTAGTCAAGTTATTATTTACATACATTCTCTAAAGAAGCTGTCTTATTCTTACCACAACCAGTATCATCAACTTCAAACCAAAGAACCACTTTGTTCTCGTTCTTGCAGCATCTCTTTGGGTGGTTTACATATTGCTTCAAATTCCTTCTACGGGTATTCCACGGTTCCTTTGCATCGAGGGGGAACTTCCTGGTGTCACTACAAGTGTTTGGATTCTCACACCATCCCCGCAGAACAATGTAACCAGCTGCAAGCCACTAGAAACCTTGAACCATGCAGTTTTCAACTTAATTCCGTACGGAAATTTGACCGTGTAAAATGCATGAAGTTCTGTTGATAGTTTCACTTACATGTTGTAAACTTGAGAGAATTGCTGATGAGGTTTGCAAATATTTGAACCACTCTTGCGGAGTCTCCTTGAACTAATCTTGGCATATCATCTATGAGAGAGGCAAAGAATAAATAGCAATAATCCCACGTCAGAAACCAATCAGTGTAGAACTGCAGATTACAAATCGTGCAATTTGATTACTGAATTTAAGTTCTTTTTGTTAACCAAAAGAGCTATGATGAAGATCTTTATTCAAAAAGTACTATGATCATATGGTTCATACCGGAGAGGTCTAGAATAGTCTCCACATTGTGGTTAATGCACTGCACAGAGAACATATCAACTAGCCCTTCCAGTTCTCTCCCTAAGTCAAACTCAGATTCTTCCAGCACTAGTTTTCCAGATTCGACCTACATTTCAAATGATATCCCAATATGATTCATCAGAAAGCACTGCAGTATCCTAATAGAGCATTAGTTATTAGGTTCTTGGTTATTCTGCTTCTAAACAATTGACGATATCATGCTGGAAATGAACATTAGCTTCACTAGGAAAACGCCACTGGAATTATATATAGTTCTTGAAACTGGTAATGGACTCTGGTATTAATATTTGAACTTCTTGCAACTTCAAATTACTTCGTTTCTTTGTTCTGGTACATGCATATGAGACAACCGGTTTGGTTTCTTGTCATTCTACAATATTAATTCTTTTTTTGATAACTCGGTATCTAGACCAAAGAACCAACTAATCCGGTGGACCAATGTGATGGAGTCCTTATCTTTGTTTCTCACCTTACTGAGATCCAAAATATTGTTGAGAAGCCGGAGTAATGCAGTTGAGCATTTGCGAATTTGAGTAAGCGTTGAAAATTGCTCGTTTGTCAGATAATCATCACACATAAGGATGTCCAACAGTCCAATCACTGCAGCCATAGGTGTTCGTAGTTCATGGCTGCCACAACAGAAGTAGCTTTTACCATCATAATATACTATGCCACGGGACAGATAATATGCGATTATGAATGGTTTCTCACAAGAAAAAAAAAATCGAATGCATGTAGATTTGAAAATGATACCCACCTCATGTTTGCTAAAAACTGGCTTTTGTAGTTGCTAGATGCCTCTGCCTTTCTCCTTGCATCTAAGTGGCTTATCAACTCTGCCCTTAGTTTCATTTCCTTTGACACCCCTTTTGTCAATATGAAGATGCAAACACATCCAATAACTAGGATACACAGTGATGCCGATATCAAAATTACCAACGTTTTAAAGGCTCTCTCGTCTACCTTCCCCATTATATATTTCCTCGGAATGATAATCACCCCCACCTGTACAAAATTTTAGTCCTCACACTTGTATTCTCTTTCCAATAGGCATAGGTAAAATCAATGTAAGCTCAACAAACAATAAAGCCCTGTCGATTCCTTTAAGCTTTGTGAAAAAAAAGACCGAAGTGAAATATATATTTAGCTGCAATATTCCCAGGCCACAAACACCTAAGACCTGAATTCCAGAACTATGTTGTGCATGGATAATGGATTTATGGAAGGTTTACCAAGGGAAAAGGAAAATGATAGGAAATCAAAAGCCCGAATTTACGTTCTTCAAATCATTTTTATATCTTTCCCTTTCACTCATTAATCCCATGAGCCAAACACACCTTATAAGAAATGAAATTTCAATGGAAGATAAGAGATATACATTAAAAGAAACAAAAACTTACCATTGGAAGCCTCTTTAAGTCAAGGAAAAATGAGTCAATGTAATAAAGCTGGCGTCCAAGCCTTGCATTCTCTACATGAACCTCGTGATTCTGAGGAAACTTGTTCCCATACTCCCTCTTCAACAACTCAGCTCCCATACGTATCACTGGATCCTTTGAATCGGTAGGCCTCATAAGGTTAGGCCCTGTTGTTGAATTCATCAGCAGAGGTGCATTTGTGGAAGTAGCAAGCAACCATCCCTCTTGAGAGGTCAAGTAAATGTGTCCACTGTGAAACTCAACTAATTCTTTCATCAACTGGCCTACACTATAAAGCGCGGTAGTAACTCCCACAACTGCCACTATACTCCCATTAGCAGCGTCCCGAACTGGCAATGCGGCTGAAAGCAAGGGCGAATCTGTATATTTACTCACTGCCACGTGCCACGATGCTGCACCATCTGGGACTTGTGAAATCCCTGCAATATTGATTTGTTCATCTGGAGGGATTTTCCTTGGTTTCCCTATCCTTTCACCGGTGGCAGGATCAAGCGGCTCCCGGTACCAAACAGCAGTGGTGTTATTGCGAACTGATTGATCGCTCCACCCTCCACGAGATGAAAAGGTGTTCGTCTCATAAGAACCACTGATTGAGTAATTCACAAGGTCAGAATAGATGTAGAATGTGTTGTTGCTCCTGTGATCCCTATGGAAAGCTTGGATAAACCCGTTTTTGTAATTTATAGTTATCGATTTTAAAGCCTTACGACTCACAAATAAAGCCCATGTCACATCCTTCATCACTTCATAGAGCTGCTAAAAATTAAAAAATTAAAAAAATTAACAGAATTACCAGAACAAAGGATAAGATTAAATAGAGAATGGCTGGGAAATGAAACCACCTCCACTTGTTGTGCTTGATTAACGGGCTTGCTGTACCGTCTGATGACAGACTCCGACAATTTTACTTGTGCTGTGGTTATTTCAACTGTGGAATTCAAGACGTTCCACATTCGCAGTATGGGACGTTGTAGAAGTTCATACCGGAGGCCAAACGCTAGATTTTCCAGCGATTTTGCTGTGTAGACCTTTGTGAAATGCCATGTTAGCAAGGTTAGGAGTCCTATCAAAATTGCAAGCATCACCTGCATGAAGCCATGGCCACAACTACCATGTAACTGGACATAAATGATGCAATTTGTGCCTCTGTACAAGAATTTGTTTCTAGAAAACATAAAAACCAGCTGCAAATTTGCTAAATGGAAAGAAAAATAACCAAGACAGACTCAGTTGAGTCTCCCTTCTCGGTTAATAATTTTCCAGGATCACTTTTATTGTGTTAACAAAAACACTCATCGTTTTCATACCATGTTCATTTTTTATCATAAATATGAACTTGTTTTTGAAGATTGATCCAAAACAGTGACTCTGAAAACTGCAACCAAACGCGGGTAATGATCCTTTTTCTTTTTTATTTCTTTTTTTCTTGTTTCCAGGAGAAGGAAAATATGACTAACCATGATAGTAAGGCGAACTACAAAGACGCTGTAGTACGAGGAAAGACAATGGCTACTTGCATACTGGAACTCTTCTTGTTCAACATCTCTATGGAAAGTTCTTCGGCTTCTGGAGGGAGATTGGCTCCTTTCCCAAGAATTGCAAAAGTCAGAAACTCTTTTGCATACCCTTTTCAGCTGTGAAGCCATTGTTGTGGTTTGAGTGAGGTGGTGGAGATTCAGAGCTCATAGGGGGGTTCCATCTACTCTCTTTCCTATTTCCATCTTCCAAAATAGCAAAGCCAGTATGAGATTGCAGCTGAACATTATGCAAGTAGAAAGAGAGAGAGAGAGAGAGAGAGAGAGAGAGAGAGAGAGAGGTTGATATTTATACTAGTGTCACTACCAACCTTTTAGAGGCACAACAATAGCAAGTAGCTTTCAAAGTTGGAGGAGGTGCAGTGTTATTCACTTATTCCTCATCCATATCTCCCTCCCTTTTTTCAATTCTCTTTGACAAATTTGGACCGTTGTAATTATGGAATGGAATTGCCAAAAACCATTCTTGACCAAGTACAGTCGTCTTTAACTTTCCAAAAGCCAAAACCCAAGGAGATTTTGTAATCAAACCGTAGTAGAAATCTCGTAAGCTTTTTTGTGTTGATGGTTTTTCTTTGATAACTAAGTATCGGGCCAACTTGTACGGACCTCGACTAATTTCAAAACCTTAAAGTTAACTACTAGTTAAACCTCGAGTAATCCCAAGAGTGTTTTTTTTTGCTGGTGGTGAGAGTTGTATATGCGAGCTTGCCAGTAAGCCTCTTACTTTTTGTTATGGTCCCACTTAACTAACCATTTCACTTTGACTCTTGCTTACCTCCGCCTAGTAGGCAACGGATAACATGCAAATAATTCCTAACAAATTTGAGTTTCAATACATATTTTACGGATATTAATATGCTTTTACAGATATCAATGCATTTTATCGGATATCGATGCATCTTTTACCTATTATTCACTGCCGGTAGGGCAGAGGTTAGAAATTTTCTTTTACTTTATTCTTTTATGTGTTTTGATGGTTGGATATCCAAGACCTAGGATCCCAAATTAACCATGGATATAACAGGATGTCCCTTCAATGTTTTCTTTCAACATTTGTGGATTCTTGACAAAGGAACAAATAACTGACTATGATTTGGTCCTAGTGATTCCAAGCAGAAGTTATTATGCACCACAAACTAAGAATCATTTTTCCCCCCCACACAGCCATGAGTTTCAAGATTGTGATCCCAAAAGTGATCACACTTGTCTTCCTTGATTGAATAAAATCCAAATGTAATCAAAGAATTTGAATATGACAAATAAGGAATAGGAAAAACGGAATCATATACATGTTGAATGACAATGAGGGGTTTTTCTTCCTATAAGCAAAACATTCATGTTATGACAACCACCAAGGAGAAAATAAACAAACTAACAAGCAAAATCAAAGTAAGGACACAACGATTTACGTAGTTCTGAACAAGCATAAGCTTTCATGCGTGTATTCCACGGGCGCAGAGGTTTTACTACGAACAAGGAGAGATTACAAAGAGCTGACTTTGTCCTTCACCCTCAAAGAAGCACGCAACAATATCAGGGACAAAACGCCAGTGGAACTTGAAAGGGAGAACAAACCCAAGTGGAACCGAAAGAGATACCCAAAACACTAATATCAAGCCCGTAAGACAGACTCTAGTAAACCCCAAGGTCCCTTTGTGTAGGTTAGCACAAAAAATAAGCCAAATCTGACATAAAAACTCATGCATTCGGGGTCGACGAACCCTTCCAGACGAAATATACAGAGACCTGCGGTTTTTCCCAAGAACACACCCGTCGGGCGGACGTGACTCCAGTCCGGACAGAGGTTGTCCAAATTCAAGGCACTGCATAATAATTCAGGTATTAACTCTTTTAGTGATGCCAATTAAATTGGAAGGAAGAATACAGCTGCAACAAATTGAATACTACATAATTAAGCTACCTCCAAATGGAATTTCCATCTTCAAATCCCATTACTAGCTTAAACCCGAAGGCTCCTAATAAATTCTTAAATAACTTAGATCGAGCTACTAAAAAATTGCTGCAAATCCATACTGTATAAAGCCAATCAGTGCAGGGGTTTAACAGGCAGAAACAACTTTCAAACTTCCCATTTTACCTTTGATGCGTTTCAAAGTTTCCTTCCAAATGTTTTAAATTCCAAATGTTTTAAATAAAGGTCGTTACGTAATTGAATTTTGAACCTTTGATTCGTAATTTACTTATGTACCAGCCAATACGGTCTTACAGCATTCACCTACCGACAATTGGAAAATAAAGGAAACAACAAAAAAAATTAATATTTTTGACACATGTCCCTGTGGTCTTAAGAGTGAACATTCCCTTAGAATTGTCCGTACTTGGGTCCGTGCAATATTTTACAGGCCCAACAAAGAGGCTTTGAGGGTGAATATGACAACAAAAAAAAAAAATCCGAAGTGTTTGGCCAAGTGGATATTAGAAAACAATTATTTTTTTTCTATGAGGTCGAATGTTTGAATTTTTTAGATAAAAATTCCAAACTTTGGGGCCACTGGAAGATTTGTCCGGTCGTTAACTTTAGGGCTTTGGAAATAGTCGATGTGTATGCAAGCTGACCCGGATATCCGGTTATAAAAAAAAGACAACAAGAAAAACGACAAAGAAAGAGAACTCAGTGGTCAGTTTATCTTTAGATCAAAAGGAGAAAATGATGCCAAATCTCCCTCCTTCTCTCTCTCTCTCTCAAAATCTTGTTAGAGGTCATTGCAAGGGCGGCCATAAAGAATGGTATCATGTAAACCGAAGGTGTGAGCGTGCAACTATTGTGCATTATTCACCTGGACTTTTGAGTGCTGCTTTTGAGCCACTAATAAACATTGCACTAGTGACTCTTTCCACCTTAAAATACATTACCCGAGATAATGGCTTAGGCTTACTTAACACTCACTGATGCCTATAGTATTTTTTTTTAATAACCAGATGTCTGGGCTAGCTTGCACACCTAAATAATTTTGGGACTCTGAAGTTAACGACCGGACGAACCCTTCATTGGCCTCACTGTTTGAAATGTTTGGCCTCCATAAGATTCGAATATGCAATGTCATGAAAGACAATCACTTATTTGCTTTTCAATGCCCACGAATGCCTATTGTTGTGGTCTTGTTTTACCCGGCACAAATTTGTGGAGATCAGTATGTGAAAAGCATATTACTTTTGTTTTTCCTTCACTCACTTTGCTTCATGGGATTTTGCTCTACAATTTGTCAATTTCATGCTTGGTGAAAATCATTTCTCTACCATACAAAGCAGGGAGGCCACCCACCCATTATGGTTTTTCTGTCAAGAGCCCTACTTTTCATTTAAAAAAAATGACACTCATTGCAAAATTTACATGAAAAACTGCTCAGAATTTAAAATTTAGGGCATAGATTTTAACTTAATATTGCGGGTCACCGTTCCAAGTGAGTCTTGTCCTTGGATACCATATTGCTGGCGAATTTTCCAGGTAAGTAGTGCTGCTCAAATCTACACTGTTGTGCTAATGTTGAATTTAGCGGTTATCGATTTGACCCAGTTACAGTAAGGTAAATTAGTGACTTTGGCCTAAATCTTTGCACCTGGGTGTCCGATTGTTGTGATTCTTGTTGTAATATACAAATGGAGGGTTAAAGTTTTCTTAACAAAAGCAAATACCATGGCATCCTATGATACATGTATAGAGGTTAAAGGAAGTTACCGAAAGAGAAGTTCGCGACTTGTGCTTAAGTTTTTATAATCGGGTTCTTATCAAGATAAGCCGTTTCCGTTGTCTTTTAGCGCTTAATGTTGTGTTTGGATTTGGATTTGAAAAATAGTAGAAGTAATAAGTGGAGAGAGATAGAGAGATAAATGTTGAAAATAGGGAGAATCTAGGGGGAATTTTTTGAAAAATGCTTTCTGAAAAGCAAAGAGAACAAGGCATTAAGTTTTTGTAATCGGGTTCTTATCAGGATAAGCCGTTTTTGTCGTTTTTTAGCGGTGTCTATCTTGTAATGTTTCCATTCTACAAACTCTAATTATTTTTAGTAGAAAGGAAAGAAGAAACTCCGCCTGGTCTGTGCTTAGAGCCGTATCTTTATTCTCCAGCCGGTCCCAAGCCCGGATAAAGGAGGAGGGTTGTGCGTTAGGTAGCTGACAGCCAGCATGTAAAAAAACCCGTCAGATCTCTATGACATGAATCCAAATATGATAACGAAACATGCTAGGGCGTTCCCTTTAAGCGACGCGTTGTGCCTGCCTTCGGGTGCTTCGAAAAATGAGCAAGGGGCGCCACACCGGCGCCCGGGTGTGGTGATAAGTGAGCAAGGGTTCCCGTGTGTACCTGGACGAGCACGGGTAAAGAAGCTAGCCCAGGATTATAGGATTCGTTTAGCAACTTGGAATATAGGGACATTGACGGGTAAGACTAGGGAGCTAGTTGACACCATGCTTAGGAGGAAGATTAGTATAGCTTGTCTTCAGGAAACTAAGTGGGTAGGGGAGAAAGCTAGGGAAATAGAGAACACAGGTTATAAGCTCTACTATACGGGCAAGAATAGACATAGAAATGGAGTAGGTATTGTAGTAGATAAACACCTAAAGGATTCGGTAGTTACAGTCACGAGAAAAGGAGATCGGATTATTTTAGTTAAGCTTGTGATTGGAGGGAGCATAGTTAATATTATTAGTGCTTACGCACCCCAAATAGGTTTGGATGATCTCACTAAAGAGCAATTCTGGGAGCAGATGGATGACGTGGTTCAAGATATACCTTTCGGGGAGAAGCTATTTATAGGAGGCGATTTCAATGGCCATGTGGGAGTGCACAAGCAAGGGTATGAGAAGGTGCACGGGGGCTTTGGTTTTGGGGACCTTAACGAAGGTGGTCGGAGGATTTTAGATTTTGCAGTAGCTTTTGACCTTATAGTGGGAAATACCCTCTATAGGAAGAGAGAAGAGCACTTAATTACCTTTAAGAGCGGAGCCAATAGAAGCCAAATTGATTACTTTCTTGCTAGAGGTGCGGACCGCTTGACATGTAAGGATTGTAAGGTTATCCCCGGAGAGTGTTTAGTGGCACAACATAGACTTTTGGTGTTAGATATTAGTCTCAAGGGGAATATTAGAAGGAGAAAGGAAACTAGATGCCCACGAACTAAATGGTGGGGCCTAAGAGGGGAGAAACTAAAGGTATTCAAGGAAAGAATGTCCCAAGAAGTACAGTGGGGAGTGGAAGGAGATAGTGACAATATGTGGAATACCATAGCTGACGGTATTAGAAGAATATCGAGAGAAGTTCTCGGGGAGTCGAAGGGAAAAGGTCCAATTTCTAAGGAGACATGGTGGTGGAATGATGAGGTTCAAACCAAGGTCAAAGCCAAGAAGGAGTGCTTTAAAAAGTGGCAAAAGGACCGGATTGAGGAAAATTTTCAGGGTTATAAACAGGCTAGCAAAGAAGCTAAGAAAGCTGTTAGGGATGCTAAGTTGGAAGCCTATGAGAATTTCTATGCTAGACTCGATAGTAAAGATGGAGAAAAAATTATTTATAAACTTGCCAAGTTGCGAGAAAGGAGAGCTAAAGACGTTTCTCAAGTTAAGTGTATAAAAGATATTGATTCGGTGGTGTTGGTAAAAGACGAGGCGATCAAAGATAGATGGAAGTCGTACTTCGAGAAGTTGTTAAATGAGAAACATGAAGGAGGCTTTGGGGGGGAGGAAGAGTATGAACCTGGTGAGAATATAGAATATGAATTTTATCGGAGAATACAAAAGTTCGAAGTAGTCAAAGCTTTGAAAAGGATGAAACCAGGTAAGGCCTTAGGACCAGATGGTATCCCTATTGAAGTGTGGAAAAGTCTAGGTGACCTGGGGGTGACTTGGTTGACGAAATTGTTTAACAAGATTATTATGACGAGGAAGATGCCCGACGAATGGAGAAGGAGCACTCTAGTACCTATCTATAAGAATAAAGGGGATATTCAAAGCTGCAACAACTACAGAGGTATTAAATTGATGAGTCATACGATGAAGCTGTGGGAAAGAGTTATTGAGCATCGCTTGAGGGTAGTGACTACCGTGTCAGAGAAACAGTTTGGGTTCATGCCTGGTAGATCAACCATGGAAGCTATCTACTTATTAAGGAGAATGGTAGAAAAATATAGAGCAAAGAAGAAGGATCTCCATATGGTTTTCATAGACTTAGAAAAGGCTTATGATAGGGTGCCTAGAGACATCATATGGTGGGTTCTGGAGAGAAAGGGAGTGACCAAAGGGTATATCGAGGTGATTAGAGACATGTATGAAGGTGCCGTCACTACCATTCGATCACCAGTAGGGGAAACGAGTGAATTCCCAATCACTGTAGGATTGCATCAAGGGTCAGCCTTGAGCCCGTACCTTTTTGCATTAGTTATGGATGAATTGACTAGACAATTTCAGGAGGATATCCCGTGGTGTATGATGTTTGCAGATGACATTGTCCTCGTAGATGAATCCGCTAGAGGTGTTAATACGAAACTAGAAATTTGGAGGGAAGCATTAGAGTCAAAGGGTTTCCGAATCAGTAGGAGTAAAACAGAGTATATGGTGTGCAAGTTTAGTGGTACCAGCAGTGCGCACGAAGAAAGAGTGATGATCCAAGACCAGGAGATACCTAAGAGTGCTCATTTTAAATACTTAGGATCAATCATTAGTAGGGACGGAGAGATTGCCGATGATGTGAATCATAGGATTCAAGTGGGGTGGCTCAAGTGGAGGAGCGCTACTGGTGTACTGTGTGACAAGAGGGTACCCATAAAATTGAAGGGAAAATTTTATGGAACTGCCATCAGGCCAGCGATGCTTTACGGGACAGAATGTTGGCCTATTAAGAAACAACAGGTGACTAAGATGAGTGTAGCAGAAATGAGAATGTTGAGGTGGTTGTGTGGTAAGACTAGAAGAGATAGGATTAGAAATGAAACGGTTCGGGAGATGGTAGGTGTAGCACCCATAGAAGAGAAATTGAGGGAAAATAGGCTAAGATGGTTTGGGCATGTCTACCGTAGACCAGGAGATGCAGTAGTTAAGAGAGCAGATAGGATAGTTTTGGGTAGCAATGCTACAGGGAGGGGTAGACCTAAATTGACTTTAGATGCTGTGATACGCAACGATATGAGTAGAATAGGTTTGTGTGCACAAATGGCTCTTGACAGAGCTCAATGGAGAAAAAAGATTCATGTAGCCGACCCCAAGTAATTGGGACTTAAGGCTTAGTTTGGTTTGGTTTGGTTTAGAAAGGAAAGAAGAAAGTATAGTCACTGTCCTAACCAAATTTCTGTATCATTTGAGTGGTGTATGTGTGTATTTATTGGGGCTGGAAGGTTGTGACACTTCAGGAGCATCTGATTCGTTTAGTAAGGGTTATGAAAAAGTAAGTGGCCATTGGTGCAAATGGAAAGGAACAAAGACATCACATTCCATGATATCCCATGTTGGTGTCCTCATATATAATGCAGATTGGCAGACAAATATCACACAATGACTTATCTAGAATGTGGGTTAATTTCCCTTGGCTATTTGCCTAGGGATGGTAGGGTCCATCTCAAGTGGGTTCCCCACAGGAGCTCTCCGCAACCACAAGGACTAATGTTTGCACAGTATGTGTTAATCAAGCACTGGCCAACAGTGAAGTTTCTAGGCAACGATTGGCGCAGTGGTAGTCACTTGCAACTCAGAGCTTCAGAAAGTTTTTTTTAGTCAGGGTTCGAGTTTGACTCCCCGAGCACGCGATTAGTTCCTATGCTGGGGGTAAGTCCACACGCAACATACTCGGAGCTCAAGAAAAGTTTTGGTTTGGGTTTGACGCCACCCGCCTGCTATTAGTTCCTGTGTTGGGTTAGTCCACACACAACTTTAACCAAACTTTAATTAGGCCGTGGTGAATGGTGGGTTCGGTCCCAAATTGATTGGTCCATGCGGTCCATTAGAGAATAAAGAGTTGTTAGATATAATCCAAACAAAGGAACAAAATACCATGGTCCTAGGAGGACACCACTTAGACTCGCAAAAGAAGTTTCCGATCACCAATAGCCTAAAATACTTCCATTGTGACAATAAGGAGCCGACACAAGACCTGTACGACCCGTTTGTCGGGCGGATAAGGTTTTGGGTGGATAAGAGGTGGATATGTTACGAGGAGGATTAGTTAAGGAGGGGGATTAACTTATACTTGGTTTGATTTGTAGGTAGTTGATATAGGTGAGTAAGAGTAGGTGGATGAGAATGGATGATGTAAAAACTTACTTGGTTGCCATCATTAAATTATTACATTAAGAATTAAAACAAAAGGTTTGAGAGGCCATTTGGTCTTTCGCACTTGTCTATAAGCTTAAGTTGATAGATAATGCGTAAGTGCGTAGGATAACAAGAGTCATCTAAAGCAGAACGATCATGTGTGGGCACTGAAGTGTACTTGGAATATCATTAAATAACAATTGCTTATTGATTGATGAAAGAGTTAAAAGAATGATTCAAGAAAATGATGTTTACCAACCTAGTAAAATATTAAATAATTACTTACCAAAAAAAATATTAAATGATCAGAAAGACTCTGCACAAACAAAAGAAAAAAAAAAGTAGATTTTAGTGATAGCTACAAATCTCAATTTACGTACTAAACATATGGATTCACATGTATCCAACTAAAACACACAGAAAGAAAGAAGAGTTGTTTCGTACGCAAAAATAAACTTTAAAACCAAAGGCTTCTCAAATTTCGCCTTTCGTTGAGCCGATACAAATATTCGTCGTGATTAAGTAACTTATCTTTCCTCGTAATCTAGAGTTGAACAGAAGAATAGAAGGAGGTTCATTTTTTCTTTCCTGAACAGTATGGAAAAGAACGACAATGTCCCATCTCAATATGATGCCAGAAGGAGTCACGACACACGGAATAACGGATAAGCTTACAACAAATGACTACAACAAGAACTACAGGCAGCTTTTTTGAGCCATCTTCTACAATGAATAATATCTACAGAACCTAACAGGAAAAGGGCATTTTTAATAACATGTTAAGGAGACAAGAAAAGCGGAGCACACAATCTGATGGAAATGGATACTGTAGAAGTTCAAATGCACATATAATTACTTGGAACTCTTGGATTTCTTTTTCTTCTCAGCAGCCAGAGTTTTGGCGGCGGACTTGGTTAAGGTGGTGGGCTTTAGAACACTTTTAGGGTTGAGAGCCTTCCGAATCTTGAAAACAGCCCATGCCGTCCCAACAGCGTGCCCTGCAGCATCAAGTCCTTCACTTGTTGCCTTAGCTGCCTCTTCCCCATACCTGCACTGGGTCAAATGCTATTCTTCAAATTCACATTTCCCACATAACTCCGAGGTGACAATCTTTTCTGTGTTAAAAATTATGATTGCATAAGTTTGAAAATCTAACTATGAAACCTTGAATGTCTTTTGAGAACTCAGGATGTCCAAGTCAGCTTACACACATCGAGTAATCCCTAGGGGACCAATCCCACCGTCCATTAGTGGGAGGCCCTTTTAATTCCGGGACAAAGTCTCACACGAACTAGCCCCATAAGTCTGTCTGCTAGATAGGAAAACTCCTAGGAATATCTTTTATCAGCACTTTGGGCAATTAGCAATTTTTTTTTCTGCAGGACTTCGGAAAATCTGTTTCATGTAGCTTTGCAAGGAAATTTTGAGCCATGGGTAGAGGACCCTTTAAACATAGGGCCTAATCCAACAAAGAAATTGAGTATTGTAATGCTGCCTCGGTAAGTGGCATCAAAATATATGTTACACTCTTGTTTCCCTATTCTGAAGTCTAAATGTGTGAATTATCCTTGCCAAAGACTTGACACTCATGTACAAGGGCTATGGTATATGCTACCGACATATCCAAGTTACAAGGGCTACGGTATATGTTACTGACGTGTCCAATTGGACATGCACCTCACACCATGGCCAGTAATTGAGTTAGCATAGAACTGCGACTTGCACATTTGTTAACTATCATTGTATCACTGCCATCTCCTGTAGAATAGAGAAGACAAATAATTTTGGTGCCCGCAAGCTTCAAAATCAAATGAATACGACTTTCTGACAAATACCACAAATGCCTACATCTGACACCCCAAACCATATTTCTATCAGCACACTGCTATGTGTATCGAGAATACTCTGCCAAGGCCATTGTGTAAGTTTATATTCATTTTTCACCTGATGGATCCTGCAATAATTCATTGTGAGGTTTTGAGCCCGCCTTGGAATATGGTGGATGGGAGCCTCAAATTGCCCAACATTGATTGGAAGGAGAAGATCTTGACAGTATACAAGCAAGATTGTGAACCTTCTTAGTACAAGGCCTTTCCCCAATTTAACTTAGAAGGAACAAAGCCATGTGCTGGCCACATGGACATGCGTGTATGGGCGCATATGTTCCGCATGGCGGGCAAAGCAGACTATAATATACTATGCGGGGTCAGATCGTTACATTCATAGTGAGAAGAAATACATAAAGCTAAACGCAGATCATTAATCTATTGTCCCTTCCCCCTTTCTTATTTTCGTTTGCCTGACTCATGGATGTGCAAATTCAATATGGAAGATGAAAATTACCTGTGAGAGACAAGTCCAGTAGTAACAGTGGATGAGGTTGACATCACACTCTTTCCAGCAACTTCAACAGCATCACAGATCTTGCCTATTTCACAAGGATATAACTATAAAAATTTGACCTAAGGAGTAGAGATGTATATGAAAAACTCAATGATGGTTCAAAATCGAAAAAATAGGATTAAACCTAGGAAAGCGAAAAAAAGAAGCCAGCATCCGAGCATTGTTTTATGGAAAATTAACACTGCTGCTGCATAATAAAAATGGAAACCTGATATTATTTCCTGAACTTTTCCTATGCAGAAGGAAATACAAGCCCCATGGTATTGCAGCCCCTTCCCCCAACTCCATTAGAGAAGTCAATGTCATGTTACATTTATGACCTCCGCCATCATAACTTAAAAGTTCACACGAGCAATACATACTGGGACTCTGTGGCATGACTGACCCAACTGCATTATCCTATTCCGAACTGGAAATCCCACTATGAGTTATCATTCGATGCTCCAACTTTTGAATGTTTGAGTGACCAATTCTAACACGTAAAATTGCAATGTCAATTCTGTGTTGGCTTCTCCCAGGAACGTGGTGCGGCGTCACCTTGGGAGGTGACAGGTGTGCCAATGGCACACCTCCACGAGCTCTACTCTGGGGCACAGCCGTGCTGAAAAAGACAAAGGAGCACAGGAACCCCAGGGCAAGGAATACCCACACAGGCACTCGTATAACCTACGAGATTTGACCATGGGCACAGTGATTAGGTGAGATCATGGCACAAAAGGGGCTTATTCACCTCCATAGCTGAGCTATCTCCACGCATGTAAAGAAGAGGCATTCAAGTTCTCCAGCAAGCTCAGAACCTCCCATGTCCGGGCATCTAATGCCCCGACTGCAAACGATATGAGCAAATCTTCCACAAATGCTAAGTAATTCAACCACTTCAACTTCAGTTTCTTGATTTTATCATTTAGCTGGGGTAGCCAATTTCAGTTACTCCATAGTATAAAGCAGAAACATATGTGCAATTCATGTACCTAAGTGGAACACAAATACCAAGGAAAGAATAATGCAAATGCAGCCCAAACCAGTAAAGTGAAATTTGACAATCCCCACCTGATAGACCAGCTACCATTACTTATTATTATTCCAAACATTACCATAAAAACAGGACAGAGAAAATAGGCAAGAGGTATGTAGATCTCTCTCTCTCTCTCTCTCTCTCGCGCGCGCGCGCGCGCGCGATTCTTCTTACTGTAGCATTAAAAAAGTAATGTGAGCATTCTTAAAGTGCAAGGGAAAATGCGAAGGAGAAAAATATATTTTTCCTTGATACTGTGTTCCTCTTTTTCCTAGAAACTTTAGAGTGGAAGTTATAAATTATCCCATATTGATTGGAACAACTAGATATATAACTGAAAGTTTATAAGCCAAATATCTCTTAAATTGTAGTCGGCAACATTATTTCTTGTACCCAATCAACCACAAGAAACAAAGCCAAAAACTAGGTTAAACAAACCAATGATAAGTAAAGGTTATGGTACCCATAGAAAAAGATCATTCCACCAAAAATAAATCTCAACCCTCAGTGAAGACAAGTATATACACAAAGCAATGCATGCAATGTGAATATCTAGCTCCACTTCAATGGCATAACAGGAAAAGATACACATTTTGACTGCTTATACTTCACACGCGTGAGAATGTAATCACATATTTCATGGAGTGCCTCTCTGTTCTTCACTCTGCTTCTAAGTGAATGGCAATTCTTATGAGTTTCCGTATCAAATAAAACTTGAACACATCCAAACACACACACACAGGGAGGGAGAAGATCCACATACTAAATCCGTCGAGGGAAGCAAGAACAACTTCCCCTGGCAAGAGGCCAAAGAACTTCTTGCCCACTTTTGAGTTAGCAACCGAACTCGTGAAGAACCCCGAAACCTTCACAACCCCAGACAGGACCCCAATGGCCACCTTCTCTGTTAATTTTGTGACCTTCTTAACCCTACAACAATAATCAAACCATAAACATTAGAGACACTCATTAATTAGACATTCCCCAATTTTACACGTACAGAGTATGACTCCGATAATGTAATGCCTAAACACATTAAAAAAAATTACAGAAAGTCGCAAAGAATCAACAAAACTAACAAAATCAATCACCAATGGAATGAAGTTATCTCCAGCTCAGTTCGTAAGGCAAGTGATGGGCACTTCATTCGGTGAGAGTTCAAGTTCAAACCCTACCCCTCCTCCCCATTCGCCTAGGATAGTACAGATTAAGATTTTTTTGGAACTATACTACTTTAGAAAAACAACCCAAACAAACAAGGAAATGAAAGCTCGATTGCATATACAAATGAAGCACTTAGACAACAAAAAAACAGCAGCAAACAAAAAGCGAACCTTTTGATTCTCTTCAAGGTTTCAGGACTAATCTCTGAAGCCGACCCTGGTTTCATCCTCTTCTTCATAACCTCATTCCCCCACCTCAACCTATCAACAGTCACATCCCCACACCACAAAATCCCTTTAATAAGCTGCCCCGACCCCGCCGCAACCATCTTCGCCGCCATCCCACCATAATCTTCCACGTTTGGCGCCAACGTCGTCCAGTATGCCGCACACCTCCCCTCCATCATCTCCTTCTTCCTCTCATCCTCCATCAACTCCCCCGGAGAAACCTCCTTCGCCACCCTCCCATCCAACACCTCCCCCTTCTCCCCCTTCTCCTGTACTCTTTGTACCTGTAAGTGTAGGCTGAGGAATTATAAGAACCACTTTGTTTCAATTGTGTAATCGTTCAATTATATAAGGGTCAAATAAACACAAAGAAATATAACGGAGACATAAGTTGGAATGTGTTGATAGGGCAGTGAATGAACTTTAGGCTATGTTAGGATGCCCGTAATCATCGGTAGGAATACGAATTTGATTACTAGGAACTGCATTCCTTCTAACTCAATACCTGTAGTAATTCTATTTTGATGTTTGGATTAATTTGGTGATCTTATTGGAGATTTTACTAGAGTCAAACATCTCCTTTTATTATGGATTGAGGCAGGAATCTAGGATTACTGTGGGGATGGGAAGGATCAGATTCCTACTTAGTTTGGAAATGTGATTCCCAGTTGAATACGCCATCACAAATCACATTCCTATTTCAGTGAGTCAGTTCCAAGAATAGGAATCATGGAAATATGACATCACTTTTCAATTCCTACTCAGTACACATTTACCCATACTGAGCCTGCCTTGTTCTCTTTGGAATTTAAAAAGAATTTTTCAAAAACGTCCACCTAGATTCCTCCTAATTTCACCATACTTTCAACATTTCTCTTTCTATCTCTTTCTACTCATTATCCCTACTATTTTTCAAAAAAAATTTCAAATTCCAATCCAAACAAAGCTGTGTAGATAAGACAACAAATATAAAACAGACACAGATGCGTTAACAATACCGAAAAGCTACTAAATTGCTCCAAAACATCATCCAATTGCCTTATCAAGTCCTCCTGCCCCTTGGACGCGATAGTCAGCCCGTAATTCAGCAACTTACTATCCCTATCATCTTCGTCGTCGGAGTCAGAGTCCGAATCGGATCCAGTGTCTTTGGGAGGGCGAAGGGAGAAGAAGTAATGACACTCATCGAGCTTGACGGAGGCCAAGTCCTTGGCCAGGGGCCACTGGATCTCGTCGTCGACTCTGGCGAGCACGGCGACGACGTTTTGGCCCTGGCGGAGAAGGATCACGGAGAGATCGCCGCACGCGAGCTGGACGCTGTAGTGCTTGTCGATCAAGTGGAGGATGGAGCCGGGGACGGTGAGGATAACCTCTTCGACGGACTCCGGCGGGGCCGAGGGGGCAACATTGTCATTTTGCGGGAATAGGTTTGAGGGGGCGAGGTCGGAGGGGTCGATTTTGGGGTAGAGAGAGCAGGAGGATAGATATGGTGTATCTGGGTTTGATTGGGGTATGGTTGGGTAGAGGGGGGTTCGGTTATGGTTTTGAGACGCCATTGTTGGTCTGGTTTGAGCTAGGTTGGGAGGGAGAGTGGTGGCGATGATGAAGATAAGAAATGAAGGAGGCGTCCGCGTGGGGTCGTTGGAGACTTTTTTTTTGGGATCCGGGTCGTCGGAGACTTGGAGTGTAAACTTTCTCGTTAAACTCCCGCGCAAGGACCGGTACGCGTCGTTGTCTAGACCAAAATGTACTCTGTTTGGTTGGAAAATAATTTTCTAATACTCCTGCACAGACCCAAATATACTCTCCATTGACCCATTTTCTTTCTAACCAAATTTAAAAATTGCAAAATTTTCCCTACCAGTTCGTTTTTGAAATTTTGGATTTGGATCTGTAGTTAATGAGTGTAAAGACAAATAAAGTAATAATTGAAAATATGAGTAATAGTAATTGGAAATAGATAAATGAAAAAAATGAGAGTAATGATCAGATAGAAATAGAATAATAATTAGAATTCAAAATCTTTAAATGAACGGGATCCGAGTGATTATTCAGTACTCTTTCTTGGAGCACCGAATGCTCCATCCTTAAATTTTCCCTAGAGACCGATTGATTATTCAGTACTCTTGAAGCACCGTCATGAATGCTCCCGCCTTTTCCCTTTCTATTGTTTGGTTGGAAGAGAAAGAGAGACAAAAAAATAAAAATTTCAAGTTTAGGGAATAGTAAATTTTGTCTCACCCATTTTCTTTACCTTCCTTTCCTTTTCTTTAGGATCCAAACAGAGCTTAATTTTTCACAAAACCAGTCCCCTGATGTCGATTTCTATATAGCTTTCATTGTTCTTGTCGATTTTCCACATGGAAACTAAAGCAAAAACAAAACTGCTCACCTGAATTTATCAGTAGTTGACAACAACTGTTTATATGGGATTTCATGGTCACTTGAATTTATCATAATCCGTTGATTGTGTTTTTACACCTATTAATCTGTAACAACAATTTTGAATAGGGGATGTTTTTTTTTTTAATAACCGAATGTCTAGGCCCGCTTGCGTGCACCTCGAGTCCTGGACTAAAACCGATGTTTTAGGAGTGGCTAAAACTGATGTTTTTATCGCTCACGAATCATGAAATTTCTGCTAATTAAGCTTTGTCTGAGTATTTGTTTTAACACTGCACGAGCTGTTTGCAACCTTAGTGACATAATCCTTCGGTAGGACCCTTTTGCACTCACTCTCAACTCTCGCTCTATGCTAGCGTTCTTGTCGAATTTTTATATTTTGGATTGTTTTTGAAACTCTTTCATGCTCCACTTCTGCTCACAGATGCGCACGCACATTATGTGACTTAGGTTGCGAGCACCGTTGCACTCACGAAAAGCTTTTCTGATAGTCTTGATTCAAAAGCAGCTGTTTTAATTATCTTTATAGTTGATGCTGAAAAGTACGGTTCTGAAAAAAGAAATCGGAGCAAAATAGGAAGGATGAGCAAGCAGCAGGGGTGATACTGGTTAGTTTCCTGAACAGTTCTGTTGCTAAGTGAAATTGAGTCTGCTAGTTAATTGTTTTCCTTCCTGTCTTCACCTTAATTCCGATATGTCGGTGGACTTGAAAAATTGAAGAATGTGTTTCAAATTACATCCAAGAAATGTTGGCGTTATCGTTGATTGAACTGTGAAGCTGGCTTATATGGTTTTGTGATAGTTCTATCCACTTGATTATTTCTCGTAAAGCGTAGGCTTTGCTCAAGAGAGGTTAAACTTGAAACCAGGCAAAGCAATGGCCTTGTATTGCATCTTTCTTGGGTTTTTGTAATGTACTTTGGTGTATGTATATGAAGCGAAAAAAGAAATAGGATGCCAATTTCATGTGGAGTCTAATGCATGACTATTGATTTATGGTGACCAGACATTATGATGGGACTGATTGTGTATGGTTGCAATCACTTAGACCATGTTCGTTTTGGGATTTTACGTAATAAGTGGAGAGAGATAGAGAAATGAGAGTAACAATCGAGAGAAAATTTATTGGGAACCGTGCACAGATAGAAAAGGTTGAGACTTGAGTCCCAAAACGAACATGGTTAATGCTCTTGGGTTGTTGGAGATCACCAAGAAGGAACTACTGGAATGAAAGGTTAGTACTAATTGCTTCATGAGTCTTAATAACACCCTCTCTTCTTCGAAAAGGTTCCTGTACAGGACGATGGGGTGGAGATAACTGCAAATTCACTACATCCAGGAGCAATTGCCACCAATGTATTCCGTCATTACAGGCTTATTAGTGGTGATCTTTTTCCCCCCTCTTCGCGGTGCCTGCTCATGACCCTATGGGAAGAAGAAAATTTATTGATTATGCTCAATTTTCTGAGACCATACTGTGCAATGCATGACGAGCCAGTTTATGCACATATATTCTCATCTTACGAAATCAGACTCAGACTTCCATATTTTCTGAAAGAGGCCTAAACTTTTCAGATTAATGAAAGAAGGCCTTTTCTGAGGATATTGTGACCTTGTAATGCTTTTCTGTGAAGTAGCTAATAACTATAAATGACATGGTCGTGATAATAACTGGTAAAACAAAATGTCGGAGAAGAATATATGGGAAAGTAAAACGTTAATGAAACAAGTTGTTGGGATTTGTCCTACATCGTTTAATTATCTCCTCCAAAACTAGTATATGAGCCTAGGCGGCCTCTCCACTCTTTGCCAATTGGTTTGGAGTTGGATGCTTTAACATGGTATCAGAGCTAGGCTTTCGGAGGCTTTTCCCCTTTGTTTGTGCCATAGTTGCACTTTGTTTCATTGTGATCCGTGTGTTCCGGATCCTTTGATGACCTCTCCACGTGCGAATCGGGGGTCGCACGTGCGGGGGAGTGTTGGGATTTGTCCCACATCATTTAATTATCTCCTCCAAAACTAGTATATGAGCCTAGGCGGCCTCTCCACTCTTTGCCAATTAGTTTGGAGTTGGATGCTTTAACACAAGTTTAGCTTAATAGCGAGGAAAACTTGTCTCCTTTGCCTTATGCTTAGGTAATTATATTGCTTGGTACAGTGGTAGAAGCTTGTGCTACTGCCAAGTTTGGAGGCAACTATGATGCAAGTTCTGCTGAATATGGGCCAAGCAAAAAAAAAAGTCCTGCTGAATATGAGGTTCACACCTTGTCGTACACTAGTAAAGCCCTGTCTTTATGGGACTAGGCTGACCAGCATTTGTGAATTATTTTTTTGGTTCCTTATTCTTTTCTGTTTCAGCTAATGCTTTAGAAGTTATCTTAAGACATGCATAGCAGAGCTTGGCAAATTCAAGAACTGCTGGAGTTGCTTCTGTTTCATGTATACGATGAAGTTCCGTAGGTTTTATACATTAATGTTCTGATATTTTTTACTCCGATGCAGGTCTTGTTGATGTGCTTGGTAAACATGTGCTTAAAAATGTTCAGCAGGTGCCTATTTCCTATAACCCAATGTCGCATGACATACTTTCCCCAGTGGACACAGTCGTTTTCTCCTCCCTTCCAATCGGAGGTGTGGACAAATCTCTCGTGTATAATGGAGTGTCTTGTAGAGGGCGGCAACTACATGCTATGCGGCATTGCACCCATCAGGTTAAAGGAATGAGTGGCAGATATTTTGCAGATTGTAACTTAGCCGGAGCAGGCTCACGAGCAAATGATACTAAACTGGCAAACAAACTTTGGGATCTCAGCTTGAGCTTGATTAACGGATGTACTCGTGCTTCATTCCTTGAGGTTAGTAAAGTTAACCATATTGCTTTCTGAAAGGGGAAGCCATACATATTCACCGTTAGCCAAACCTAAAACTACATAGCAATTAGCAAGTGCCTGTGTATGTGCTGTTGTATCCACGATTTTTGTTAATTGTCTTCGTTTATTCTGCAAAAGTGATAAGAAAAAGAAATACAAAAGAGAAAGAAATGGAGAAAGGGGTGTTAAAAAATGCAGGATTAATCTGCATTATGTTCTGCCTTGCCACATGCTTCTAGAAACCAAAAGGTGCACAGCTTGTGGCTGAAACAATGGCTGCTGTAATTTCAAGTGCTTTTATTTCATTACATTACACTTTGTATGTTCGGGCTCTATTAGTAGTATATTCATGCATATGGATGTTCGATCTAATTTCTTTTGGGTTCCGGTTCCTGCATACTGAATATTACTGAATATTTCTTTTTCAACAAGGACCGCAGACAGCAACCACTTGTGGTACTGAGGCCACATGACAGTCAACTTGTTAATTCTGTTACATTCTTGACTGCTCCTCATCCCATATCACATTGTTCTCATAACAGGGGTACATCCTTTCAGAGCATATATCTGTTTCGTTTTAACAAGTTCTTTTATTTTTTACCGGAAATTATTAAAATTTCAATTGAATGTTTCTGCCTTCTGTTGGCAGGTAATTTGAAATTTGAAATCATTTTGATTTGGAGGAAAAATTGGGGTTGCAGATATAAATTTGCATAAAAATAAGTTTAAGATTCTTAAATTTTTCATTGGCAACAAGCTTTTGCAGAAATTATTCTGTATTAAGGAAGAGAGAATTTGAAGGTTCCAACAAAATAAGATTGACCTTACTTGGATGTGGCTCTCCTGGATTTGAAGAATGGTTGAGAGAAATTGGAAAAATTGAAATGAAAGATTTAAATTCATTCTTTAAAAGTTGTTTCTCACCTCTCCTCTAACAAATGGAAGGAATTTTTTTTATTTTACAGAAAGATCCCAATCCGGCGCAATTTTCCCAATCACTATATAACCAATACCAGGGGTTCTGGAAAGCCCCAATTTCAACTTTCCTTCGAAAAGAATCAAGACCAAAAATTTGCCAAAGTGGACAAATTTATTTTGGGTGAATCCCAAAGAATTCCTTGGTTGAAAACCCCAAAGAATCCAAAAATACTTTGGCCGGGTTCCTTTGGTCCAAAACGGGCCAATCAAAAATTTATTTCTTATTCAAAATTTTATTTTTCCTACAAGAATTTGAATAGGGATGAAAACCAAGGGTTTTGAATTTTCACCTTTCCTTAGTAAAATTGTTTTGAGTTCCAGTAAAAGGTTGGATTTATCTCCTCCCTTCCCCTTTCCCCTCTAATTTGGGTCTCCCAACAGAAAAACTCGCAATTACGAGATTCGAAGAACGCAAGGCTGTAGCAATTTACCAGCCAATCAATTTGGAGTAGAAAAACTCGCATTTGCGAGGTTCTTCGCACGGTTGAGTTCGTTGGAGGTGATCATCCCCACATTGGCGCGGGTCGGGCTGCGTATTTGGGGCGTGGCACCAGCACAAACTCGTGTTTGTCAGACGAGGTTTCTTCGAAACAACGTCGCCGTACTGATCTCGCGTTTTGAACACAGGAGGTTTCTTAGAAACAACGTCGCCGTTTCATTCAGACTTCTCAACTTGAGCCTGCGAAGTCTTATGAACAACATCAACACATCATTTGATCGGAATTGCAAACTCATCACAGTTTTGTTTTTTGATCGAAACTGTTCAAATTGTAGATCTTGTCAATTAGATAAACCTTATTGATTCCCATGTTAATCTAATGCGTTATTTTATGTAATCAGAGATGATTTTGGTGAAATTTTTCTTGTAAAAATAGATTTGACCACACTGGATCAAACCCAATGCTTGCAAAGTCTTTTGACATGTGTAATTGGTCGATTGTAATCTTATTCCAGGTTTATTTTTCGATCGAAACTGTTCAAGTTGCAGATCTTGTCAAGAAGACAATCCCCGTTGAAAATCATGTTAATTCAATTCTAATTAGTGCATAATCGGAGGTGATTTTGATGAAATTATTTTTATGAAAATAGATTTAGCCACACTTGATCAATCCCAATACACTATTAGTTCTACTACGTCGCGGAATAAATTCACTCCGACGAGAGGGACGGAGAGAGAGAGCCGAAGCCAGTCGTCACCGGAGAAAAGACGCCATCAAGTCTGTTCTCCGTTAGTTTTCCGATGTACAGGAAAACAAAGAAGAGAAAATGGAATTGCTGCCTTGCGACTGCCATAACAGCTCTCTCTCCCTCTAAGCACGAACGAAACTGCTCTCTTCGAATTTCATCATTATTTGACAACAAATGTTTATGTGGGATTTCATGGTCACTTGAATTTATCATAATCGGTTGATGCGTTTTTACTCCTATTACTGTACAATCTGTTGCGAGCGATGGTTTTTGCTAGAGATTTCAGGTTCTTAGAATGCAAAAGATTTCTTTCAGATTGGACATCATCCCTTGGATCATATACCTTTCTGCGTGAACTTCTAGTTTAATAATCTTGACGTTCGGGCACGCACGACGCATTTGTGTGTGTCTTATTATGCAAGGAGGAAAAGAGGAAAATCGTTAATTGAGATTAATCTCTAATAAAATCTGAGTTGTGAAAGGAGAATAGATGGGTGAAGCAATCGTTAATTGAGATTAATCTCTAATAAAATCTGAGTTGTGAAAGGAGAATAGATGGGTGAAGCAAGCAGTTTTTTTTTTGTTCTCTTAGGCATTTTTTGTAAGCAGTTGAAGGGGTAGTTTATATTGACCGGGAAAAAAAAAGGGGAGGGGTGGGGGGTTTATGAAGGGAAAAAAAAGGTGAGCCTTGATGTGGTGCAGTGTATGAACCATTCAATAATGGAATTATGTCTTGATTTTGACTTACCAAAAAAGGAGGCGAATATCCGGAGATTTGTCCAAATTTTTTTGAGTACTTGTTTGTTTCCCCTGCTCAGACTTGAGAAAATTTTCTCTTTTTATCTCAATTATCCGAGAGTGTGTATTCATAATAGGGCAAAGTACGGATTACCTTCCTATGGTTTGGCCGTTTTGCAAATAACCTCCCTGTGTTTTATTAATGAGCAATTTGCCTCCCTAAGGTTTTGAAGTAAAGTGCAACCGTTACATATTCCGTCTAAACTAACAGTGTGTGGACTTCACGTGCTCAAACTGCATTTATGTCATGAAAATTTGTATTTCTAGGAAAAAGTAATATGATAATGAAACAATACCACCCCTACTTCATCTTCTTCCCCCAAATCAAACACAAAAGAAAATTGAAAAAGAAAAAGACAAGGGTTATGTTCGTTTTGATTCTTAACTTAGTTTTAACTTTGTTTTCCAATCATTACTCTACTTCTTTTTCCAATCATTACCCTATTTCTCCAATTATTACTTTCTCATTTCTCTCTATCTCTCTCCAATCATTACCCCTATTTCCAATCATTACCCTATTTCTCTTCCCACCCACTACCAAAACTAAACTAAACTAAACTCTCAGACGAACATAGCCAAGAAAACCCAACTGGGGTTTCTTCTTCTCCTAAATGGTTCCCTATCTCTCCCTCGGTAATCTCTCTCCGTCTCTCCCTCTCTTTCCATTGTGTATTTATACAATTTATAGATCTATAAACATACATATAGAGCACACCCACACAACCCATATACTCCATATCTGCACATGCACAGTACATTTTCCATAGGTGTTTCCAGAGGCACTTCTTGTTCAACTTATAGATTTTCTTTGCCCGGATAAATTCATGAACATTTTCCCCTCGATTTCACAAGAAACATCATTTCAGAAGTTTAGTGAGGACCAATTAGCACAGGTGTTATCCGCCTTTTGGGTATAGCAAATCTTTTGAATTTTCTGGGAACTCGGCGAGCAGCCATGGGTGTCCGCGAGTTCGACCGCCGGCCGCCGTCCAAGCCCTCTCTTCTCTCTAACTAAATCTCTCTCTCTCTCTCCCTCCCTCCGTGATTGAACCCGCGTCTGTGATGGCCACCGGTTAGACTCGTCGCCGGCAATGAGAAACCCAGTTTGTATATATTGGGGATTACCTACTTTCAATTATGTTTCACTCCCTCTCCCCTAAATTGGATTTTTTTGGGGGTCAATTTATGTTTTCAGCCAGGAGGGAGAGAGGGAGAGGGAGCAGACAGAGAGACATAGAGATGACTCATCCCAAATAAAGTATAAGGGTACTATAGACATTTAGGATTTTTCTGTTAACGGAGTTAAAATTGCACTTTACTCTAAAAGCATAGGGGGGTGAACTAGTCATTAGAAAAACAAAGGAAGGTCTTCTGCCAAAGGACCAAATCACAGGGAGGTAATCCGTACTTTGCCCTTCATAATAAGTATGATGATGGTATCTCGGTCTGTTCATAGAGAAACCTTGCATAAAGTAGTAAGTTTAACTTCATTGAACCAATTTGCTTACACACTTAAAATACTGACTTTTATAAGCTCTCTGTAACTTCTGGAAATTACATATCGAAAGAACCAGACCTGTTGCCAAATGTCCCTGAAGTTGGATTATTTGAGTTTTCCCTGTCCAATATGTTGCTCATATTCTGCACTGGCAGTGCTGCACAGAAGGACCATGGGCGTCACGAATATGGCTTCTGGAAAAGAGGTCAAAGAAGCTACAGTTAAGGAAATCCCAACTGCAAAAATTGAAGCTATGGAATTGGACCTCAATTCGTTGGCATCTATGAGGAAGTTTGCATTGGAGTTCATTTCATCGGGTCTTCCTCTGAATCTCCTCATGTAGGACATGTCAAGGATGATAGAGTAAACTTTCTCCTCCTTCACTCTCCATCTCTCTCATAGTCTCAACTAACCTTTGTAGTTGAAGCTTGATTTTTGCGAGTAATTTAGGTGGGTTTGTAGTTGTTCTAAAGTGCCTTTCTATAATTTCAAGAAAACTTTCTTGATGCAAGAGAAAACTCTGAAAAGAGAGCTCGTGGCTTTCAGATGTTATATTGAAAGATGTTCATGTCGGCCTCTTTGCGTCCACTAGTGTGATTTCTTAGTGTATTGAATGCTAGGCATATATCTTCTACGCAATCATAGCACTGTTGAAAAACTTATTAAACGCCACCATGTTTCTTGATACCCTTGTGTTAGACATACCCTTCCCCTATGTACTTGTTGGATAATCCTTTTTTGTCACCATAAATTCAAACCCTTCATTACAGTCTTAGCTCAATCTAGTTGGCATGCAACATAGAAAGAAAACCATCTGCGTCCTCCATTCCTTTCCATATCCTATTTGGGCAATAGTGACTGTTGTGACTACTTTGAGAATGTTTGGAACCCCTCAAGTTCCCGTAGCCCTCAAGATGAAACGGTACCTTTCCGAGGGCAGTATTCAACTGTTCTTTTCTGGGGTCTTATTTACTGAGCTCTATCCTGCCCTCAGTAGCCTGTGTTTCCTAATTTTTTAGAATGAGTCAGTTAAATTTCTGGGGTAATAACATATCCGACCTGCTTGGCCTTTTTAACTTTTAAGCTTAATTATGAGCTCAAAGCAATTCTTTCTTCTTGTTGCATGTAATAATGAAGAAAACATGGCCACTCCATTCATGATTTCCTAACAGGCAAGAATGTACAATTTCCATGTTTCCAAAACAAGGACTTTATTTTGTGCATACAGTTTTACAATGGTACATAAGGTTGCAACATTTCAGCTGAACTCCCCTGGGAAAATTAGGGCAGAGAAACTAAAATGTATTCCTTTGGGTAAGACAATTTGCTTTTTGTCAAGACACAGTATGCTGAATCAACGATGATATACATCTGGTGAAAAAAAAGATCCTTAAAAGTACAACAGGAAAGTCCGAATCTCCATAGGACCGAGCTCAACAACAAGATCAGAATCGTTGACGGGGCCACCTCTAATAGCTTCGGGCTCCCCACTGTTATCCCCTTCAACTTTCCAAGTCATCTTCTTCATCTGTGATTTCTCTTGGTTTGCTGACAAGCTCATTTCCTTCACCTCCTTTATCTGAAAAGTTTAACCACCAAGAAAAAGAAGAAAGAGAAGTTTAGAATCAAGCAGAATGTAGGAAAAAGATTGTCAATGAGAAGTGGGCATAAATACCGTTTTTCCAGCAAAAACCTTCTTCAGTTCAACTTTGGCTAATGTCGAATACTCGGCATCCTCGCCAGCCTAAACACATTTGTTGCATGAAAGGAGTGGATTAGAGGATGATAGGAAAAAATGGACGAGAGAAATGAACAGTGAAGTGGACTGGAAGTCTTTTATCACTTAGATAAGTGCCAGAACATTATATCTACATGGAAAAGCCAGCATTTGTGTCTCAAAATATGGGAACAAAGGCGTTCAGGGTTTTAGGTCCTTCATCTTCATTGTCTGAGTTGCCTGTCACAAAATATTAAAAAAGAGAAGAAAAGAAACGAAAAGGGTGTCTATAATTATTCAGGTAAATTGGCTTATCTCCTTCCCACATCAAATTCTAGTCTCAGACAATGTATGATTAGTTTTACTGCAATTTTTAAGTTCTTAAATTTTTCAGCAACAATGGCAATGTACAACTTAACGAACCAAATTTGTAGAACTTTGTGTTCAGTATTAGTCAACAGCTAAATATCAAAAGTGCCATAGCAGACGTAAGTCAAGTACGTTGCCTGGGAAAAGTAGCTAAAAGGAATCATAAAACTGACTCTAGATGTAGATATGAGATACCATTTGCATCTACAAATAAAATCAATCAAGAGTAGTTAACATACCAAAAATATTTTTACTTTCGATATTTTTCTCATGAACATAAGAAAAGGATCATGGTATCATTATCACCTCATACAGATGTCCCAAGCGAAGGAGCACACTTCCATCATCCAGCTCCTGCAAAACTGAGGTCAGGAGAGAGAGAGAGAGAGAGAGAGAGAGAGTGTTCAGTGTGCTGTAGTAACTAAATCACCTGAAGAGTGACTAATGCAACATTAGGAGGTAGAGTATAGTTTGGATCCATGGCTGTTGCCTTCAACAAGTGAGTAGCAGTCCAATCATCTTGTTTCTGTAAAATCAATCCTCTTCATCAGATATTCAGTATATTATATGGTCCTTAGAGTCGGTCCAACGAAACATACCTCATGTGTAAATGCTAAAAGAAGAGGTGAGTAAACTTCTTGGCCAGTTGTTCGGCGCCATCTGGATCCAGCACCTAGCTGGTCAATGCCAATATAATAATTTCCTCGAATCTGATTAGAGAAAACAATAACATAAGTACCAGAACTTTTGGGTTCCGTAGAAGCAGTCTTAAGAAGCATACATCTTATGGCATTCTACATCAATTATAGAATGCTTATATTAGATGAAAGGTAATTTCATGCCTGTCCCTAGAATATCATACCGTTAATCCTTCACAACTTGTTTCACCAACACACACTGTTTCATTAAGGGGTTCACCAACTCCTCTGCTGTCGTCAAAGAGCATGCGCCTTTTGCATAACAGAAATCTCAAATCCATTAAAGCATCGGTGACATCTCAATGCAAATAGAAGAGGATAAATGTAAAAGGCGTTATGTAAACCTGTGAAGCATTATCTCTACTTGTCCATCGTTAATGCTGGCTCCACCAACGGCACGATCAACCAAGACTGAAAATTCAGACTTGTTGTCTGTTGTAAAGATTCCGAGATTGAGCTGTAAAAAGAAGGCATAAAGTTAATTCAGAAGGAATACATCCATATTTGATTCAATCTTACTTCAATGACTAGGAAATTATACAGATATAGCTATATAGCACATCAGTTTCAGGAAAACCACAAGTGTTTCTTCAACTGAGAAAAAATGTATTTCCAATCATTGGGTTCTATCAGATTAAAAAAAACATATTGGTTTCTATCAGCTTCTACGTTTTTCTTTACTAGCGGCTTCCAACAGCTTCTATGTTTACTTGTTTGAAATGACTCCAAAGGAGCAAAAAGGAAATGTATTGACCAAGAACTGGAACAGTTACGAGTTCTATTCAATCATTACAATGAAGCCAACATCTTGATTTTTTGGTAATCATAAAACTTCAACCATCGAGCTTATTAAAGATTGTTTAAATAGGAAGATATTGCTTAAACTGAATTCAGAAAGAGTAAGCCAAAATGGTAGTTTAAACTTCCTAGACCAATAGACTAGATAGGTCATGCTTAGATTGCCATATTTATTCTGAGCTCATCCACTGTGTATAAACAATTAAATTCCAGTTATTAGCCGCCAGGTTAGAAATTTGAAATCCACTTCAGCTCAATGGAAGCTGAAAAATTTACCGGATAATAGTTTCCTGCAACGGGTTGATTAACTTGAAGAGACCAATCCTCTCTATAATCCCGAACCTGGAAAAACCATAGCAACAGAACCAGCTCAAGAACACAGAGAAAAGATTATAACTTAGAGAAGAGAGTTTCCAACAAACTATTTCCATAGACCCCAAACCCATAGGACATTTACCCAGGATTTGGTACACAGTTTTTATAGTATTTGGTGGATAGAATTGCACAGGATTTTGATCAGCCATTCTGTAAAATAGAATGATACCTAATAAAGGCATATGCTGCTAGGGCCAGTTGGAAGGATGTGTGTACTCCAAAGCAAGAAGGGGGGCTGGGCTTTAGGAGTCTCCTTGACTGGAATGTTGCAGGCTTGCGGCTATGGCAAGGCATCTATGGGCCTTGAGTAGGAAGGGGGATACCTTTGGAATAAATGGACTAATTTGTTTGTGGTTAAGGATCAGAACATTTGGCATATGAGACCCCTTGCTAATGCTTCTTGGACCATTCAGAAAATCTGCAGGGGAGGCAATTAGATTGGTGCATCGTGTTGTTCCTTGGTATAAAGTTTAAGGGCCACGTTCCAAGATGGTCATCATCTATGATGCACCGACATGGACACGGACACCGAAACCGACACCGGGACACGGAAATTCTAAAAAAATGGGGATACGGACACGGCGGGGGACACGCCACGTGTATATATATATATTTATTATTGTTTAGCACCCAGAAGTTTTAAAAAATTATAATTTGGCCCCAAATTTTTTTTAAAAAATTACAATTTGACCCCCAATTTTTTCAAAAATTACAGTTTGGCCCCCATAAAATTTTTAAAAATTGCAAATCGGCCTCTTCCGTGTCCCCAACGGTGTCCCCATGAAAAATTCAAACTAAATTGAGGGATTGCCAAGGCCGGCCAAACAATCGATAAATGAACCCTAGAGGTTCTCTTCTAGCACAATTTGGAAAACTTTCCAATTTTTATTTCTAACCCTTGGTTTGTGTAATCTCTTAATATTTGCACTTAAATTTAAAAGGTTTTAAAATTGGAACATTTCCGTAAAGGGAAACCATTAAGCTGGTTACCAAATTGAGGAAAAATTTCTATTTAACATTTCCAAATTTTATTGGGATTCCTAAAAATTCTATAGGGGTAAAAAAACTAACCAAAACCTTCTATCCCCCAATGGAAACTCTTTCCTCGTTTATTTTTGTTTCCCGTTTCTGGGAAATCCTTTGATCTTATTTTTTTTAAAATGTAAAAAAATTGTTTTTGTGGGTTTTAATTTACCTCTAAAATTGGGTTTTTTTGGTAAACAGGGAGCTTTGCCCTTAAGGTTTTTTAAATCCAAAAAACTAAATTATTTCCAAAAAGGAATTTTAAACTCCTTTTTTAAATTTTTTATCCTTTTATTTTCAAGAAATTCGTAAAAATGGGTCCCTTTTAAAATCCCTCCCATTTGGAATAATATAAAAACCCCTCGTGGTATTTCTCCATCTGTTGCCTCTTTCCAACAATCACCGGGGTTTGGGAATTTAAAAGACAGAATTTTCGGAAAGTAAAGACAAGATCGTTCTTCACACAATTGGACCAATTGATTTCCGGTTTTTGGAAATGAATCATTGAAAGTTTTGGAAAACCCAAAACCTATTCGGTTTTTGCAGTTTACTTCGTTAATTCAACTTCGGCAACCTTTAACCCTTAAACAATCCCTGAAAATAACCGGAATTAGCCCAGCTTAACCAAGACATGATGAGGCCAAAAGAAAAAGAAAAGGACATATACCCAAGTTTGAACGGTAACTAAAGAAAACCTAATAAAATTCCATTTTCATGAACCAAATTTCAAAAAAAACTTCCTGTAAATCAAATTTTTAATATTCAACCCCTTCGGAAAACCCAAGAAAACCAAAAATAAAAGAATCATTTAAAACTAAATTTTCTGGTTAAATTAAAATTATAAGATTTCCTAAAAAAATTAAAATTAAACCCCATTTAAAATCCTTTCCTAAATTCCAAAACTAAATTTTGGACGCCACTTCCCCCGGTGTAAATGTCCTTCATCTGCTCAAAACTCCGGGGAATATGAACTTATAGCCATCAAGTTCTATATGATAAGATCAGACCTCGCCCATTCCTGGTCTCCAGAACAAAATTGATACATTTGTTAATTAAAGTTACAGAACGAAATCATGAACAGTGAAAGACTTTAGAAGCAAAGTTCACGAGCCTTAATGCTATCCAAATGCAGGCTCTTTTGGTGCTACCTAGTGTTAAGAAAAGACACCACAGAAGATTAGGCATCAACGGAATAAAATCATTAAGAAGGCTTTACCTGATAGATCCACGAGTCAAACTGCTGATGAACTTCATCAACAAGACTGCCATGCACAACCTTTATGGGAACCTGTAATCTTAAATAATATTAGCTGCTAATAAGCACCATCAACAAACACCAAACAATATGGTTATGGCTTTGGTCTTCAATTAGACCAGAAAAGCAGGCAAGATGGCCTATGATTTCACAGAAAATAGAGCCCCAAACAAGAATTAAATGGTGAAAGGAATTTAAGAACTGGTCCCAACCCCATGAAGTCACTACAAGGCTTTATTGAGGAATAAGTTGGGGAGGAAGAGCAGAAGACTTACTGATCTTGAAACCGAAGTGCTACCATCGGGTCGGAAAATGTATGCACCAGAACTCTGCCAGAGAACATAACATGTCAACACTTTCCCATAACCTCAAATTTAAGGGAGTAATTGTGTATGTAATGTTCTAAACCTAGAACAGGACATACCTGGTTATCTGTACCGCCAGGGCTTGAGCCATACCAGAGATAGCTTTGTTGCACTGGTATATCAACCTAGTGAAATAGTACAAGAACAAAGTGTTATACTGATGAAATGCAACAATTGAAGTTATGTTCCATAATCAAGTAATACCTAGTGAGAGCTTGAGCCATACCAAAAAGGTTCCCCACATTCTAATCAAGTTTAAAAACACAATCTATGGTACTAATTCAACAAAAAAGGAATGCCACTATGCAATTTATTTGTAACTTATTGATCAATTTCCCTTTCATATTTCTTCAACGAACATGGCAAAAATACTTTTAATTTGGGTAACCAGGTTGACTATGAAGCAATGATTCAACAAGCGATGTCAATGTCATAGCTCTTGCATGCAAAAACTGCAACAACTTACCCCAGTTTTCGAGTTAAACATCCTTTTAAGCTGCCCAGATGCTACAGAAAAGGACAACTTCAAGTTTCCTGGTCCAATTTCAATAGTATCATTCTGTGAAGGGTCAACATTAGAGACATAGGACTTCCATCTTTTACCTGTCATTTTGGAGCAGAAGTAGAAGCACATGAAAAAATAGTCTAACAAAGAAAGTTACAAGTCATTTTCCCTCAGCTCCGATGAATTTTGACCATTTTGTTTTCTTTCCACTCTCTCCGATCAAAGGAGCCTACAAACAACTCCCTGCTAAGCGAGGGGTGATTGAAACGCCAACAACAATAAACTACTAAATATGAATATGAAACATTAAATTATGGTCTACAACACAATCCCATAATACCTTTTCCAGATGCTTTAGATACAAAGTATGTGTTCCAACCCAGAGGAGGCAGAGATACTTGAAACAGAATCCAGTACTTGGGAGCTTTTCCTGGTGAAATTCCCAAATAGGCCTTGGTGTAGAAGTCTCTTAAGTTGCTTGTAACATTATCCAACTCCACATATTGTGCATTGATCACATTACCCATGGAGTCGTGGACAACAAGGTTGGCGTCATTAACCTGTCAAAAATGTACTTCTAGTCATACCAAATCTAAAACATATCAGTTTGCACAAATCGCCATCCAAAGGTACAGGAAAGGAAGGCAGTAGTTTATGTGGACTTGTAAATAATTTTGTGAGGCATGAAACGGGTGCAACAATTGTCGACAAAATAGCATCTAGAAGTTCAAATTTTAAACAACTTAAGACTATAAATTCCTGTTGCATTCTATCTATCAATGAAGAATCGTGAAACGCCATTTCCGTTTGACCCCAAAAAAATGAAGAATCGTAAAACTCAAATTACAGCTAAACAGATGCAAAATTCCTAACTTCATGCAGTACATATTCTGAAGTTTGAGATAGACAAACTGTATTCATTTTACTGCTGACCGTAAGAAAGCTGAACATACTTTTGTCAAAGCGTTGTGTTTACAAATAGCTAAATTTGGTAGTTTGCCTCTTCAATGCATTAATTGATTTATGACAACAACGAGACAGTCACACTATTTTCACAGCATAATTCAATAACAGAACCCCCAAGGCATTTTACAAGCCCAGATGGTCTAGGAATTACTCATTCAAAATGAAGGCTGTCCGTGTTGCTCTAGAGTACACCTCGGGCAAGAACCTCATTTGTTATCATCCAACCTCTCTACTAATCTAACTTTAGAAATATTTGTCCAATCTGGCATTCAAAAAAAAAAAAGTAGTACCCACGAAGTGCCCTATCTGTAGCAAGGTTGAGAGAGGTTACTCAGTAGGCAGCCTACCCTTTACCTTTTTCTCAAGAGGCTGATTCCTTGACTCGAAATAGCCTGCAGTCGTTCTGGGGTGGATGGCACTTACCATCGTGCCGGTTCACGGTTGGCGATCTCTCGTCATTTGTTAATACAGAGTGCAATACCTTGTTAATACAGAGTGCAATACCTTGATTAAAACCTATGCCATCCAATGCATTCTAACAACTTAAACTGCATATGCCTCCAGATATCCACTGCCCTTGAATTGCTAAAACTTCAATAACATACTGTTACTGGTGTCATCGCCAACATACCAACTCTTGTAATGACTTTACTTTTGTGAATTGACCCTTGGATAGTGATTTCTGCACTCCCCTTTTTACTGTCCACCCTTCCTTTTGTCCTTATTCATGTGAATTTACACTACCACCCTTTCATTGATTCATTTTATGAAGGGGTAATGTAGTAAATTCACATGAAGAAGGCAAAAAAGGAAGTGCGGATGGTAAAAAGGGAAGCGAGGAACTCAATTTCCAATCCTTTCTCTGCCCTGTCCTTTGTGCTTGTTAATTGCAAAATAATTGGACCCCTTATGAAGATGTCTATCCTCTATTTGTTTTCTTTCTGTCTTGTTTTGCTAGTCCTTTTTATCATCACACATCAATTCTTCAGGAAATTCCCTCCATTACTCTATTCCCCAGTATTGGGTAGTCAATGCCCCTACTTCAGGATAATTAGATATTTGAGTGAATTTCCTCTTTATTTACCTTCCCACAATGCATCATTCTTTTTGGCTGCCCTACTCTCACCACATCCTAATTTCCCTCAACTTCTAACCATGCAGTACAAGGCCATGATCCCTACAATTGTTTTGGGTATACCCTCACTAGAGTTATTTACCCAAAAAAAAACCCACACTAGAGTCTTCAAACAAGGTTTAACAACCGGAGCTCGTCCAATGAAAACTCACCGGAATCCTAATGATGTCAGTGCGATTCCATCCAAGAGAATTGTATGCCACGACAACCTGAAAACCAATTCTGAAATAAGTGAACTGTTCCCAGAACATTCTCAATATTTGGAAAAAAAAACTAAATTTACCAGACTCTTTCCTTCAGGAATATCTTTCTCGGTCGGCGGGCAAAAACTTATGTTAAGTAATTGACACTGTCAATGACAAAGGAAATGGAAAAAAAAAAAAAAGCAGCAAATCAAAATGTCAGAGGAGGAAGTGACAACATGAACAACAGATAAAGGCGTAATTGGCAAAGTAGCGAGGTCGAAAATCACCTGGCTCAATGTTGATAAGGGTGTGGCACATGGACCTTTCATTGTTGAGTTAGCTAGGCATGTCAAAGCTGAATTCACAACAGCTTCTGCCTACATAAAAAAATTAAAAGCATACACAGTATAAGAATCAGTAGAAAAGGGTGGAGGGATTAGATTTGGAAGGTCAAGTTTATAAAATAGTCAGCAGCCCACCTCAGAAGCTCCAATTGCCAAGCGTTTTCCGTAGTCATTTGTTGTATGTTGTTTAGCAGTGCCACTGACAGCATCATGGTGTTGAGCAATTCCTAAAGCATCTCCCAAACTGTGAGTATTGGGACCAGAAGATCGCCTTCCAGCCATGTATTCTAGTTGGCGTGCAGCCTAGTTGCAACAAAGGGAACGTGAATTCATTACTCCAGTCATCTGCTATAAAAGCAATATATGGAAGTATGAGAGAGTTAATCCACAGAGTGATCACATCAAATCTTGTCCTCTCTCATGCAACAAATGCATTGGCCATGGTGGGCCGGTGGCACATAGCATGCCGAAGAGAAATCTTGCTTTTAGTTGTCAAACTCATGTTTACAACTGAACGACTTTTAGGGAGTCATCAATGTTTTGTGGGACTCGGAGGACCAAAGGTATTGCCATATTGGTGTCCAGAAGTACATAGAATGATATAGCCAAGAGATTCCTTTATGAACTGAAGATGCTGGCCCTCTGCAGCAAGCATATTTCAAATGAACAACACCCCATTATACCTATCATTGAATAGACGGACTATTCGCCGGCTCGATATCTTTTCAATGATGGCTTTTGTTTGGCGCCTAGTTGGATGGGCAGCTTTGCCAGGCTGCCGTTCTCTTGTTACGTCAAAGGTAAGGTCATAAGACAGATTTTTCATTTAGTGATTTTTCAATCTTTTCAATATTGGTTCTGTTGGAGCAAGTCAGAAAGATTGAGAAATGGAACGAATCACACTTATACCACTAAAGTTAAACTACATCCAATACATTGTGAGTACTTTATAATAATAGTTCTTGCTTGTCGAAAAAGACCCTCATATTGACTCAAAATCACCCTCAATAGAAAAACTTGAATCCATACCAAATAATATCCACTCAGCATACGAATGTATCCCTTCAAGGCAGGACGACTAGTAAAGTATCCAGTCCAGTAAGCGTTTGCATGGTCTGCATATCTGTCAAATATCAAATGAATAGATTATGTAGATTGTAATATATAGAGATGCAACAAGCTAAAATTAGTAAGAGAATTCTCACGGAAAATAGTCATGAGTTTTCAGTGGCCATGTTTCATTTGCCGCATTTTTTGCATCTGTATACATAGATGGGGTAGAATACAAGGCATTTATGCGACCATCCTGCAAAAGTATGAAGACTCTTAATGCAGACTCAAGATAAGGAAGTTATTTTAGAATAAAAGTTTAAAAAAAACAATTGGGTTAACACATAAGCCTTCCTAGTTGGAACCTTACAGAAAACTGTCACTAATAAAAATTCCGAAAGGAATATTAATAGAGACCATCACCAGATTCACAACAATAAAATGCATCAAAGTATCACACTTTAGTTTCCTAACATACTTCTAATTTCTAAACCCTCAGCCTACATTCATGTAAACTGCGACGAGATAAAACGATCAGATGAATGATTGGTTGAGGAAATGTTGTCATCAAAATTCAAACTGCAACACTTCTACTTTTCTTGCATAGGAACTTTTTGTGGCTTGGCCGGGGTGGCTAATTTAAGTACCACTTAGTTGACTGAGACAGAGCGTGTAGACCAACTTACGCAGAGAGGGTTGGAAATTCAGAAAGTCTGGATTTACATTTAAGCCTCGTGTGAATCATGACTCTGGAGGAGGGTAGTTGATTGTCAGTTTGGCATTGAGGTGAGGATTGGGCCTCAAAAGAGATTAAGGCTTCATATTGGGTTGGCTCTTGAAAGGATCCAGAAATGATGAGAGGATTGTGTAGCTCTTTGAGATTCGGTACCCACACAAAATGGGCGGTGAAGAATCCTAACATGATGGATGAAGTAATGAAATCCTAAGGATGTGGTTTTACCAAACTAGATTCTAAGGCCTTAATGTGATTGTCTTCAATTTTAGAGGCAGAATGAATTGAGTCAGACCATGCCTTCGATACTTTGTGTTCAACACTCCCTTGAATTTCCAATCAATTCAAATGAAAACAGCTCTCACCTAGATGCCCAAATCATTTGGCACCTTCCTATTTACATAGACGCTCGACAAAATTAGTAACATCTAAATAAAGCTTAGAAGCAACAAGTTTCAAATGTTTGTATAAATAAGAATTTACCTTGTTAACATAGTGAATTAGTTTATCCATTTGTTTGAACCAAGTCTCGGCATATTGATATTGGAAGTCTTCTCCCATTGTCCACATGATATGATTTGTCCTTGTCACATTTGCCTGTGTATAAAGAGGGTCCGAAGTATTACATGTTAGTGGCTAGCTAGTTCTACTGATCTATTAGAACCCATCATGCAAAAGAACACCGACACCAAATCATGAAAACAAATACATGAAATGGAATTTACTTGTGTGATTGCAGCAGTAATAAAATCATCAACTCGCTGCTCAACATTGTAGTCAAATAGCAGAGGATTATCCTGCAGTTGTAGTATGCATCAGGTGAGGAGATACAATCAACAGAAACGCTATATATAACACAAATTTAGTAGTTCAGCTAGTTGAGCAATAGAACCTGGACGGGAATAGAGTCACTATCAGACACTTCAAAACGGAACCCACTTGGAGGACTATAATGTACAGGAAATGCGTTAGTGAAAATCTGCAAAAGGACAAAGTGAATAATGAGAAAGCGAGACATTAAACATAAAAGGGTCTAGTAAAGAAAAGCAAATGCAGTTCCAGACCTGAGAGGAGGAACCAAAAGTTTTGGATCCACGCCATATGACTTCAAGAGATTTATCTACCTTGCGCTTTGCTCTGTCCTGATAGTCTATCCTCGCAAAATGCACAGAATCGAAGCCAAGCTAATGGAGCAACAGAGTTAGAGGAATTCTGGCAGTATAATTTTCATAACCAGACACTAGGAACTCAAAGTCAAAGGCACATTATAAAGGAAAATGTTAACCTCGGACCTAAGGGCGGTGGATAATGTGTGCATTGATATTCGTGAAAAGTGTATTGGATCTATGGAAGTATATTGATATCCATGAAATGTGAATTGGAATTCTAACTTTCTGTCGCCTAGCAAAACCGTTTTCTGAGCTACCCTGAAATGATTTTGGTCCTCAATCTAATACACACAGCCCTTTTAAAATTTCAGAGAATGAGAAATATAGAAGTTGCAATGCATTCTCAAAAAAACAATTCAACCAGCTGAGTTTGGAGTAGAAACATGGTTATGATAGGATGTTACGACAACGGTAGTTAACATCACAAATTGTTATCATGTAAAAATCATAGAATTCATGTACCTCAGCCCCAAGTAGGTAAGCTTGAACAGCTGAGTGCCCGAACGGATCAATTTGCCATCCAGCACGAGGTGTTGTATTGAATTGGGTTTTTAATGCGTGGTGACCAAGGGTAGTTTGGTCAATCATGTCTATGTAATGGGTAGCAGCTTCATCATGCATACACCAGCCACCATTTCTGCACCAAAGAATCATTTCCATGTTAATGTATACCAGCATCCTGGACCAGGACACACAATACAAGTTGCTTGTAGACTACGTACACAAATTCTAATTGACCACCATCAACAAGCTTTCTAACTTCTTCTTGTACTTCCACACTTTGTTCTTCCCACCATCTTTGGAAGAACGCCTATAGATCATTAGTTTCTGTCAGCCAACCATAAGTCGCTCGAGAAAGAACTAAATGATAATGCTCAAATCAATTCGGATCAAAAAAAAAAAAGGCAATGCTCAAATCAATGATAGAAAACTCTTTATAACTACTGCTGCATTTATTCTGGACTGTGGAATAAAGGACCTCAATAAAAACAAAGGGTGAACCAGATTCAACAGAAATGAAGAGTCAATTTTCACTTCGAAATGTTTTTAGAATAAGATTCAGGGAGAAAAATACAGGAGGTATGAAGCTGTGGAAATGTGGTCCAAATCTTCAATCAAGTAAAGACAGAGGTCCTCTCGGTCGCCCCACCAAATACACAACGTTGTGTAGGTTAGTATGTTGGGTAATAAACTTTCACAGCAATTGCCAACTATTGCTTAAAAACCTTATCTCAAGAGTATAGTCATGAAAATAATTCTATTAGTTGCAAACCAAAGCCAAAGTCATAGACCATATCTGTAAAATCTGCCCATCAGCAAGAACTATTCCTTGTCACATATATGAAATAGAAGTTCACTTATGTATAGGATTATTCCAGAAATAGGTCATCAGATGTTTGAAATATCTTGTTTTACCATTTCAGCGAACACAAACTTCCTATTCGGATTCCTGTGCAAGGCCACAACAACCGAGTCCAGCACATTCTCAACACAAGCACCCTGCACATAAGCACCAAACAAAGCTCTATTCACATACTTACCCAAAACACACGCACACAATTCACATGCCCTAGGCTAAAACTCCATATCCTATTACACTCAACAAAGCAATTGTGTATATTGTCGTCGATATATCAACATTACTTGTGCGCCGTTATTGGATCACAAAACAACAAACATGAAACAGCTCACAATTCAACTTCCCCTACACTAAACCTATTCATGCACCGTCAAAAGAATCTAGTTGAGCTCATTTGATTGGTGCAACATATTTTGGGCAATTAACCACGGAAGTGTACTCTTTTTTCCGAAAATGCACATTTTCCGAAAAGAAACCAATTAAAGAGAACAGAGTGAAAGTGAGTATATCAATATAATCTTCAATCAGACATATCCTATGCATATGTGAATGAAATTCTAAGACCTGTATGCTGTTATTTGATCCAACATAGTACTGATCAACAGTCTTCAACCAGCCCACATCATCATGAGAATGGGGAACCAAATGAACATTCAATTTCCCATCAACAATGACCCCTCCAGTATTATATTTCACATACCCAAGTACCCCATGTGAACAAATCAAAACCCATACGCAAGTAAGAGCTGAAACTAATAATGATGACATTTTAGAACCCAGAAAACCCTAGAAGTAGAATGCAATATTCCTGTGAAACATTGGTAGGACTTTATAGAGCTTTATGTTATGAGTGAGACTGAGAGGCAACAAGTTATGGGTAGAGACAAATAAACATCGCTTTCTCCGTTGGAAAGGAGGCGCCCCCACTTGTGTAGTGTTTGGCATGTGGGAAAAAAAGTGGGCTTTTATTGACAGAATTTTGTGGGAAACTCCATTGAAGGTATCCGGTTTTGAGCCGATGTTTTCAATGGCAAGGTAATAAAGATTGACTGAATCGGTACGTACAAAGATATTCAGGGAATCTCAACTTTTATACTGTAGTTTTGGCCGCCGACAGATGATGACGGTGATGGGTTTCGATGGTGATAAACTAGATTGTCCGAATCTGCAAATTTTAATGATGGGGGACGGTTTCTTGTTCTGCCATTTATTGACTCTCTGTTTCGCTTTAATGGTAAACTTTCCCATCACCGAGGTGGTTAACTCAGTGGTTGGCGTCAAAAAACTACTCTATTGCGGGAAGGAATGGGTCCAAGGGGACCGAAGGAAGGGGACCAAATTCCATTCAAAAAGAATACAGAAAAGCTATGTGCAAAGCAAGCTGTGCACAGCAGCCTTTTCCTCCCGTCCTGGATTGCAAAAAGATGATCGGAACCGCTTATTTTGTTCAAAATATGTCGTTTAAGGTCTCTGTAAAAAATGAGTTTCGTTTGATATTGTTAGAGCCATTAACAAAACACCCAAAACCACTTCAGAATTTAGCCTTCCGATCATCTTTTTGCGACCCGGGGCCGGAGGAAAAGGCTGTTGTCCACAGCTGCCGTGCACAGCTTGCTGTGCACATAACACAGCTCAAAAGAATATAGTAGATGAGTAGTATTAAAGTTTGACGGTAAGGGTGGTCGGGTTAGTTTACATGTAATTCGACTAATTTTCTTCTCCGTCCAATTAAATTTAGGTCATTCATGTTGTGACTAAGAAATTCGCAAAAAATTTCTTTCTTTTGACTTGAACCAAACTCTGATCAATTGGGTGAGGAGCAACCCCCTTTAGAGTTGATTGTAGCAAAATTATTGGTGGGCAGAAATTGACTATACATAACCAAATGGCAATATCTCACGTTTTGATATGGACCATGATATCTAGTTCCTTGTGCCCTACCGCTTTTCCACCATTTCGATTTCTTTAAACTAATTGATATTAGGGAGGTTTCAGCGAAGTCTTTTATAGTAAGATTTTAACATAGCACCCGCAATCTGTTTTTAAAATAATTGTAGAGAATAAAATCGTGTAACAAAATTTATGGACCATTCCGGGCCCAACAGGTGCGAGAATTTCTTGACCGAAACTTTTAATTAGGTTTTTTAACTCCCTTAGAGTTGATTGTAGCAAAATTATTGGTGGGCAGAAATTGACTACCATAACAAGGGCAATATCTCACGTTTTGATTTGGACCATTTATCTAGTCTTGTGCCTACGCTTTTCCACCATTTCGGTACTTTAAATAATTGATATTAGGGAGGTTTCAGCGAAGTCTTTTATAGTAAGATTTTAACATAGCACCCGCAATCTGTTTTTAAAATAATTGTAGAGACCATCAAAGGCATAACAAAAATACATGGACCATTCCGACCCAACAGGTTGCGTTATTGTGCCTCAAATCTTATTTTTATGTAGTTTTTTAAATTCTTGATCATGTAGAATGGCTCAATTTAATTCCTCCATCAGGGTGCCATGGGCATGGCTCACTCAATTGTTTATACAATTTTGGAATAGTTTTATGTAAATTTCTCTGTTCGCGTTCCCAGGCTTCTTATGAAATTATAAAGAGAGTTAAAAGATTTCTGAACAATCTAAGCCGTTAGAAAAGATTAATTACCAAAACAAAGAGAAAAAAGAAAAAAAAAAAAAAGAAAAAGAAAGAAGAGACACTTATTCATAAACTCTTTGAATACATGAAATATGCTAACCTCATTTGATGAGGAGTTTTCAATTTACGAGATGAGAAGCTTTGAAATTTTCTCGGCTTTTGACACTTTTCAAATTTCCAATAATTAATACTCGCAGGATTCAATTTATTTTTAGTTTCTAACATGGTGGCGAGTGTGGGGGTTGTTTTATTTCCTTTTTTTCCCTCTGTAATAAGAACCAGTTTGGGAGAGATTTTTTTTTTGATCCGCGTTTGGGGGAGATTTCGCTAGCCAATTTTTGGCTTATTCGGACAATAGTTGAGAGTATTCCTTGGCTTCTCAATGGCAATGCTGAGGTCAAAGTGGTGGTTTGGTGGATGTGGTGATGTGGCGGGGGTGGTTAGGGTAGTGATGGTGGTGATGCTGACAGTTGACGGGAAACAAATGGCGGCAATGGTTGAATTCAGTGGCGGACTTTGAAAATTAATATAGTGGGAACACCTTAACCTTCAAAAATTATTTCCAATCAAGCTCTCCTATATACCAAAGTAAACGTAGATATTTCTCATGAAGTGAAAAATAACATCAAAATTCTAAAAATAATCACAAAAACCCCAGCACTCATTGTCAAATATTCTCATGAAGTATGTTTTTACAGATGTCCCAAAGAGTTTTATACTATGAAAGCCTTGCATGATAATTAAGTGTAGTGTATTTTTTATAATTTTGTATTATAAACATAATCAAGATTTATCAAATAAGATCCATATTGTATATTTTTGGAGATTCATATTGGAAGATATAAGTGATTGAAAACAAACATGAATATCAAAAAAATGACAAAGAAAATGGGACAGAGGGAGTATATACTACTAATAGAAAGACATTTGTGGTTGGTGTATTAGCGCAGCGACGAGAGGTGGGTTGGCTGATGGCGTCATTGTGGTGGTGCCTGGCCGGAAACTCGTTATGTGTTTTGTTTAGAAGACTACAAGACCATTACTAATAGTCCATAACTAATACGATAACTACATAGATAGAATAATTAGGAAATGAAAAATCGGTTCAATTTGATTGGCCCACGTGCCCCTATTTGAGTCCGCCCCTAGTGATGATGCTTATGGTGTGAGGGTAATGGTGATGGTGGTGGCGGCGGCAAGCAATGGAGAGGTGGTGGTGGCAGAAATGGTGTGGGGTTGACGATAGTTGTTAACATGGCAATAGTGGCTAGTGTTGTAATATTCACATTAATTCACTTCAATGTTTCTCGCGAATTCAAGTGAACGTTACAACACTAGCCAGTAGAGAGGTGGTACTGGGAAGTGTGAGGTGTGAGGTGTGAGGTGTGAGTTGTATTTTCCAGCTGTAAGTAGTTGTACTTCTGTTTGGTAAACACGAAAACACATAACATACTGAAAAAGTACAGATAACAACATAGATAGAATAAGTTAGGAAATGAAAAATCTGTTGAATTTGCTTGGCCTTACGTGCTCCTATTTGAGCTCCGCCCCTTAAGTGATGATGCTTATGGTGTGAGGGTAATGGTGATGGTGGTGGCGGCGGCAAGCAATGGAGAGGTGGTGGTGGCAGAAATGGTGTGGGGTTGACGATAGTTGTTAACATGGCAATAGTGGCTAGTGTTGTAATATTCACATTAATTCACTTCAATGTTTCTCGCGAATTCAAGTGAATGTTACAACACTAGCCAGTAGAGAGGTGGTACTGGGAAGTGTGAGGTGTGAGTTGTATTTTCCAGCTGTAAGTAGTTGTACTTCTGTTTGGTAAACACGAAAACTCATAACATACTGAAAAAGTACAGAAACAGACAAGTGTAGTTAGTTAAAAATCTGTGAGCTTGGCTGTTAACTCTTCCGTTAGCTCAGTTTAAGTTTCCTCTTTGTATACATAATATATATAGTCTGACGTAACAGAAAATTAAGACTCAGAGCGAATGAAATTCTCTCCCTCTCCCTCCCTCTCTCTCTCTCTCTCTCTCTCTCTCTCTCTCTCCAATTCAATAAATCTGTGTTTTTTTTTTTGATCAAACCACAAACATAACACAATAAATCTGTGTTGGATGTCTCTTCAGGAAGACGTTGGAAAGTAGATATGGACTTCACAAAAGTAGAAAAATGTTGTAAAACAATATGTATGGAAAAATAATATTTTGCACTTTAAAAATTAATAGAGACATTTCAAAAAATAAAAAAAGTAACTTTGAAATTACACTGATTCTAAAATATCTGCATTAGTTTTTAGAGTGTTAATAGGATCATCTTCCTGAGAAATGCAAATTGCAAAAAAAATAGGCAAAGAAAAGGTCCTTTAAAGTGTATATGAACGGTTCAGATGCACTGCACACACAGTGCATCTGAACCGTTCATATACACTTTAAAGGATCTTTTCTTTGCCTATTTTCTTTGTCCCTAGCACTCCTTTATTTTCCTCCATATATCCCCATTTTTCAACTATATTCCCAAGAACGACAACATGATGGACCCATTTTTCAACCAACTGCACAAATCACAAAGTGAAGATCCTCCTTTCAATTTTTCTTTGGAAAGCATTAAGATCCTTTGTCTTTTTGGTAAGTGTGAAGATGATCTGTTTAGCCATTGATTGAAGGGTTTGCTCTCTACATAATTAATTAGAGTTTAATTCCTGGGATCCAGACACAAAAAAATATTTGTAAGACCTCTGGTCCCAGTGTGGATCTTTGATACAACTGTAGAGGGAATTAATCGAGGTGTGCGTAAGTTAGCCGAAACACCCCTCAAAACAAAAAAAAAAAAAAAAAGAAGAGATCATCCGATCCTTTTGCATTACCATCACAAATATTGAAAAGTCATTCAATATCCCAGGGGTAAGAACGGGTGGCGCCCAACTTTTTCTTTCCACCCCAAATTTGTATGGATTCTTTCAAATGTGTAAAGTCCACGTGAATATATAGTGAAAAGAGAGATTGGGGCGTCACATGTCCCGGCCCTTGGCACGTAACTGATCTCTCAATAAAACCAAAATAACATTGAGAGAAAACTGTGAAGCCTTCAATTGAAAATAAATTACTTGAAACAGTATAGAAGTAACAACTACTACTGCTATAAGAATATGTAACTGCATTACCAAGATTCCGAATACCGAAATGAATAGAGCATTAATTTTTCTATTGATACGGTACGATACCGGTACCATTTCGAATTTATAGCAACTAATAGGATAAAAGAGTGTGCTCTATGATACACTCACTTATATCCCATTCCAATACAACTATTCCATTTAGGCCCTGCTTGATAACCCTCCAAGGGGTTGAGATTGGATTGTTAGAGTGGGAGTACTATCAATACCTTGTTTGGTTTCACAAAAATGGTCCAGACTATCAATCCCACCGGATTGCTAATACCCTAATTTGGGGGTTTTGCTAATACCATCTTGGAGATGGTATTAATAATCTCATCCCAACCTCTCTTCGTTATTAATCTCTTCTCATTATCAATCTTTTCTATCAATCCAATCTCATCATCTAATCACATCTCAAACAAACATAATACTAATAATCTCATCATCGAATCTCATCCCAAACAAGCATACTCATTATCAATCCATTCTCATTATCAATTCCAATCTTAATCACATCTCCCTACGAATCTCATCAAACTTTCACCGTTATTAAACGAGGCCTTATTCTCTGCGTTTTTTTAATCAAATCAAAAACTAATCCACTTCCAATGCTTTTTAGCAGTACATTCCCAAACGGTGTGCTCTAACCACTGGGTTTGTTCCGATAAAAGAAAACCCACGGGTTTCAGTTGTGTTTAGTTGAGAGTTGTGATTAGTTTAGTTTTGGGAGTGAATGGAGAGAGAAATAGAATAATGATTGAAGATAGAGGTAATGATTGGAGAGAGATAGAGAGAGATGAGAAAAACAGGATAATGATTAGAGAAAAAAATAAGATAATGATTAAAAACAAAACTTTTAACCGGACAAAGAATACTTTTTCCAATCCAATCCAACTTTGATTCACTTTTACTACAAAACGGTGTGCAGATGAACCCACATGAACACATCTCTCTCTCTTCCCTCCCTCATACATAACACCACTCCATTTTCCTTAATCAGTGGGAAGATCTATAGGCCGGGGAAGACCACCAGGAGCAGGGGCGGAGGGACAGTGGGACAACTGAAGTCAGTTGACCCCACTGACCTCAAAATTACCCTTGGTTTTGATATAGTTTTCTTAGATATTCTACCATTTTGCTCTCATTAATGCTTGACTTTTGCCCTGTTCTTGAAAATTCAACAGTTTTGCCCCCTCATGTGCTTGACTATTTCCTCAAAACCCGTCGTAAAATTATAAAATTTGTCCTTTGCTTTTTATGAAAAGTTGGCTTCTTTGTTTTTTCTTTTTATGGTGCACGATATATACTCTCTCCATCAAAACCTGCCCTTTGCATTTTACATACAGTTATGCACCTTCTGTACTCTCTCTCTCTCTCTCTTCATTATCTTCTAGGTAAGTTTCCCCCAAATTTCTTACATAAGTATGTTAATGGTTTCCATGTATTCTGTATGAACAATTTTTTACCAAACTTGTTAGTATATGAGTTTCTTTTTGTGATTTTAACTGTTGGTGCTAGTTTGGAATTTAATTAAGTGTATTGTTGGTCCTTAGAACGAAGTTCATTGCTTTTTGACCATGCTAGTATTTTTAATACACTACAAGAAATATAGGCTTTCCCGGCACTCAAATCCCGGCATTTGCAAAAAACCCTGGGAATGACTAAAAAAGACACGCCGACAGCCGGAGAAAACAATGGGCAAAGTGGGTCCCCCAATTTCATCCCCTGTTCACACATGAAACGACTGTGTTTAGATAAAACCCTAGCCCAATTTCACCCCCAAAATTCCCTCCCCCAATTTCATCCCCCGCTCAAAATTCCCTCCCCCAAAATTTCGGCAAAAGCCCTAGCTGCTCCCTCCTCGATTATACACGCCTCTCTTGTTGCTCTCTATCAGGTAAGCTCTCTCTCTCTCTCTCTCTCTCTCTCTCTCTCTCTCTCTCTCTCTCTCTCTCTCTCTCTCCATCTATTCCGATCGATTTCTTACCCTCTCTACGACTGCACGCCGGCGTCGGAGTCGGCGAACATTTTCTCACACCTCTCTCGCTACTCTATCCCGTACACTCTCTCTCCCTCTCTCTCTCTCTCTCCATCTAATTTGATCGATTACCTCTCACTCTTTCTCTGCGACTGCAGGACGTGCACTGGCGTCAGAGTCAAAGACGGCGACAAGAGGCTTACTGAATCGATTTTGTTTCATCAATTAGTTCTGGTACACACTCTCTCTCTCTCTCTCTCTCCTGTTGTTTGCATGTATGCGTGTATGTATATGTAGATTTCCGATACTGAAATCCGAATTTGTTGATTAGTTTATCAAATTTGTTCCTTTTGATGCCGACACAATGAGATTGTTTAGTATTTCTCTATTCTGAAACTTGTGCCGTTTTGGTTTATGCCGTAGTTTTTTTAATGGAGTGAATTTTTTTTTTTAATCGTTTTATCTCCTTTATGAAACTAGAGAGATTAACCTCACCAATATAGATAATGGTAGTGTGACTAATCAATAATCTAATCTCAATAACTAAATTACACATCCTGACATTCCAACATCTAACTTGCTGACTTACCAAAAAAAAAATCTAACTCGCTGCCCGCCATAACTTGTTGCTCTACGTGCTCAGCCGTTGTTTTTTCCATTTTGCTAAAGAATGAGAAAGCACTTGCTCTTCATAGCACTCTCACTCATAGTGGCTTCTGAAGTCAAGTGGTTCAGTCAATGCTGGCCCCGATGTTTGCAGTGCCTAAGCCCGACCCCAAACTTGGTTGCCCCACTTACTATTAAGTCATAGAAAACAAGGTTACATTGGGTTTACATTTTTTTTTCCGTTGCCCCATGGCGGGAGGCTGCCCAAGTCCAAGGTCTTGTGGGGCTTACCTCGGACCCGGCTTTGGGTTCAGTAAATAGTCTCTAATACCTTTACCTGAGATTGCTTTTGTGACACTTTTTTTGGAAGTATTTTCTTGCAAAATGAGCATCCATAAAGAACCCAAATAAAAGAAGGGAGTGGAGTCCCAAATAGTAGTAACATGTCTTGTTGGATTATTTGGATAAAAACTGAAAAAACGAATCCACTTTTGCATACAACATAATTTAATGGTTAACCTCTTCTGAGTACAACAAAAACTTCCTGTTCAATCTTTCTGAGCTTAGGTTCTTATTGAAAGGTTTTGACCCAGTTAGGCATACCAGTAACCTAATGTAACAAGAAGATCCAACCACTTCCTATCGTATTGACTTTCTTAAGCTACATTGGCAATCCGGAGAAACCAGATTGGTAACAGTTGAACTCATCGCAACTTCTTCCATTGAGATGAATTATTCAATATTTCAGCACCGCCATGCGTCCCTTCTTCTTTCAACTCTGCAAAAAAATGAGGCCAGCAGCCCTTAGAATCTTGAATGGCCAACAGCCCTTAGAATCTTGAATTTTTGTTGGGATCACATAGAAAAACAAATGTGGTACGTGTACTATTATTGTTACCTATATGTTCTTTTCAACAGAAAACAATTTTACTCGCCCATATGTATATCTCTATGCGAAGATAGACTAATTCTTATCTAATTGACAAGATAAGTTCCAACAGGTTTATTAATGTGCGTAGTCAACGATTTGGGATTAGTATTAAGACAAGTAGATTACTTTAGCATGCAGTTTTTCACTCCTTTTTCTCTTTTCTCGATGAATATATACGTACATTTTTTGTGTGGGTTTCTTAGTTTGGTTACCTGTTACATGACCTGTGTAATTTCAAGTGATTTTACTTTCCATGCTAGGAATGTGTTGTAGTGACTGACTTCTATAGATAATTGATCATGCTTTATGTTACTCGATTTTTGTGGCTCTTAGAACTCACTGTGTCGTTGAGTGCTTATGATTGGTTTCATGTATGAAAAAGCATGACTTACGAAATTTGTTCATTAGAAGGAATGAATTTGTTCATTAGAGAGGCAGTTGAGGTGTTTGAAGTGATGCTTTTTTCGTATGTAAGATTTTTGTTATTATTCTCCATTTATTCAGGAGATGAGTCTTTTAAGTATCACCAAGCATGACTTCTTGGTTTGGCTTGTATGTGGCTTCTTTTAAGTATCATCAAGTTCTGTCCTTGTTTTTGGCTACTAAAGGCGAGTTTTTCAATATGTTTGAAACTATGTTCATGACGGAGCTCATGCTTTGCAGTTTGTGATTATCTCTTTGTCTGGCTGGGGTTTGCTCTTCTTTGGGGTAGAAGTTCTTCACCGGGGGCAAGAAAAACAAGGAAGAGGTAGTGTTCTATGATCTTGAAACCTTGAGTATCAGATGTTACCTGTTTATTCAAGTCTGTTTAGGGATTATTTTGTTTGTCAACATTTTATGGTCATATGGATAAGGCATTCTTTCATTTTTCTACACTTTTGCTCTTCCTCTTGTGAACAAGTTCCGGCTTAAGGAGGACCTCAATTCCGTGTTAGTTTCCTCTCACTTTTTTCTTCTCTTACTAGAACACCTGTGTTGTATTTTCGTGGAGAAAAAAATCCCAAGGAACTGAGCCCATGGAATTTGAATTTATCATGCTTCATGTAGAAAGGGAAATTTGTTACAAGTTGAATTTATTGTACTGTTGGAACTTGAACTCGAATTGTTTTGTTCCTTTCACATATCATCATAGAGGTTTTCAGTTTGGCTTGGTTGAAGATTATGTCCTTAATGTGTTACATGTCTTATTCAATCATCCCTCAATAGAGTATATTCTACTGTTAAAGCAATCTGATCGTGTAGAGAAAAATATTTATCACAATCCCACATTTTTCTTTTTTCATGATATTGACTAGAAAAGTCTGTTAGTTGAAGTTAAGTCCATTAAATAAATGAGGGACAATTAGAGTCAGTTTATACTAATGGTACCCAAAGCAACCATTTATCTTGTGATTTTGAGAGTTGTGTTTTGTTCTTCAATATGTAGTTCTCAGTTTAATGTTTTAGATTTTAGACTGATGGAGAACATACATGATGCAGTGTACTTGAGTTTCATTTTATTGGAAAATTGCAATTGTGGAACTGCAGGGGGTTTGAACTTCTTGGGTACAATGGAATCAAGGTAGATTATAGGTGTATGTTCTGGTGTATCCATTTGTGTGGTACTGAGAAATGAGCAGCTAATTTTCCATAAATGTAATTTAATTTCCTTTCAGGTCAATTATAAAATTTTAAGCACGTCTGCCTACCTCTTGTAGGTGGCTCTTCCTCGAGAGTCTTCCACTGGAAAGAGATTAAAGACTTGAGTTGCTAGTTTTGCTAGTTTAGATTGCAAATAACCATGTTTTTTTAGGAATGTAAGTCTTCCTTTATTCTGTTAACTTTTTTCCTATTATTTCTCCGCCATCAGTTTAAACTAATTTCTTTTTTCTATATGATTCTTAGGGTGTCCGGGACTCTCATCCATGTTTGGCAGAAGCAATACTATAGTTACATGGTTGAAGAATTTTTTTTCTTTATCCTAGTTGTGCTTTGTGTGAATGTAGATTGTGGACATGATGTAATACGATGTTGGGATGTTGCTAAATTTTTTGTTAGATGTTTCAATCCTATGGATTATTAATGAATTTGAATTTGAATGTGTGTATTTGTTATTTATTACTTATATGTTAAGCGGTTGTTAATGAATTATGAATATACAGGTGAATAATAGTAAATGGGTAAAATTGGTATCTGGAAAAAAAAAAAAAAAAAAAAGACCATTCCCGGCGTTTACTAAACGTGGGGAATTCCCTCGCCGGAGCGGTATGATTTCTAGCCGGAAAACTTTTCCCGGGGTTTATTAAACGCCGGGAATAGCCCTCGCCGGAGCGATTGTTTTCTAGCCGGAAAACTTTTACCGGGGTTTATTAAACGCCGGGAATAGCCCTCGCCGGAGCGGTATCTTTTCTAGCCGGAAAACTTTTCCTAGGGTTTATTAAACGCCGGAAAAAACGCCGGGACTATTCCCGGCGTTTTGTAAACGCCGGAAAGTATTCCCGAGTAGGGCAGTCGCGGCGTTCACGGAAAACGCCGGGATAAACGCCGGGAAGACTTTTCCCGGCGTTTTTTTCACTTTTACCGGGGTTTAAAAAACGCCGGGAAAACCATGATTTCTTGTAGTGATAAGAAAATAGTCCATCTGTGAATTTTGGTTCTTGAGTAATCTTGACCTCACGGACAACTAATCTTGACCTCACGGACAACTAATCTTGGCTCCGCCCCTGACCAGGAGCCAGAGGATACGCCGAAAAAGATCACGAGAAGCCAAGGAATCCGCCGGAGGAGCCAGATTTCGTTCCGATTTCCTCTCATCTCTTTTTTCCTTCTTTTTCTGCATTTTCTCCACAAACCGTACAAAATGGGACTATTTTGCAAAGTACCAGCCAAAAATCGCTGGTAACAACGTCTCATCCAGTATTATTCGGTACTATTGAGGCCGGAATGGTATTATAGGGTAAGTATACCGCTTTCTCACCAAACCGGTACGTATCAGTCGGTATGAAACGGTAATCACAACCTTGTGCATTACTGCAACCATTCTCGTGTACGTTTCTATCGTACGTAAAGGACTCGCTTTGTTTAGGTTTTGAGGGAATGATTTTTAGATAATAAGTGCAGATAGATAAATAAAGAAATAAAAGTAGTATTAAAGAAAAAATTTATTAAAGACCGTGAACTGAGAAAAAAAGAAGAAGGTCTCTAGACCCAAACTGAACACACTAGTTTCCCCAAACCCGAAGAGTAAGATGAGAAGCAGAAATCTCAACTGCAACAATATGCTTAAACCATCAGATCCGTGGTCTTATTTACAGCTTTGGGAGGAACGACATGTTAAGTACAGTACTTAGCAAGTTTACAGGGTTCCAATTCACTTTTTCTCTTCTTCTCTCTCTATCCTAACAAACACCTTTCGCGCGGCATGTTAAAAATGTAATAAGTAACCAAATTAAGCTTAACCAACATGTAATAGTGGTCAAGAAGCCAGCAAACATACATTTGCCTACATCAAGGCATTTTAATCTCCACAAAGATTAGTCGAGACACGCGTGAGCTGGCACAAACAACTAGCATAGACAACTGAATTTTCCTAAAAAAAAAACCGGCATTCTAATCTCAACCTCATATAAAAATGAAGAGCAGATGTTTTGCTGGAATACAGAAAATTTCTTAGTTCCCCAAATTCCCCTTTATCCATAATAGTTGTCCATGGGGAAGGAGATGGTATCAATTTATTTTGTGATAAAAACGTAAGAGTAGTACAACTTTCAGAAATGATACCCACACAGATAAATAGTGCACAGATCGCAACGTGGGGCTCACTACGGGTCTCACAAAAATGATCCAAGCGGTTCATTAAATTTAAAACTTTATTTTAAAGGTCCTCGCAAAAAATCAGCTCAATTTGATACTTATAGGTGCTTGATTCAACCATCTAACTTTTCATTATCCTGAAATCTAAATGAAAAATTAAATGATTGAATCGAGCACTTACAAGTGTTGGATTGAGCTAATTTTTCGCGTGGACGCTTAAAAAAATGTTTTACATTCAATGAACGGAACGAATCGTTTGTGTGGGACCCGTAGTGGGCCCCACACCGCAATCTGTGCACAATTGCTGTGTACTTTAGTGTTCGGGTTTCTTCACTGCAAAACCATTCTCCACCCATGCAACATAGCCTCCTCCCATATTCCGCACATGCTTGAAGTCCTGCAAGTGAGTCCCCATTCAAATACAAAGCTAATAATTAGTCATATTTATGGTGAAAGCAAAATTGTTGATCTCCTACATTTCACGTACATGCTACAAGCAAGCTTTATAATGCAGAAAACCTAATAGCCATAGCTATTAAGAACAACCGAGATCCAATGAGAATTGGCGCGTAGCTTCTGATGACATCGAAAAATAAGATTGTAATAACGAAACGGACATGTGAGAATTTGGTCCTATACTAGCTAGTGGAACAAGAAAGATAATATGGATCTATATACAAAAGTAGATCGAACGTAGTATATTTTATGACTCAAGGTGTTTGAACCACTTTATGCTCACTCCAACTAATTTTTGAGGGACCAATTAATTCCACCATTCAACAAAAAAACAAAGGAACACCACCTAGTGCGGTTGGTTCTTTACTCACCTTGATAACGGAGAAGTCTTGAGTTCGAGTCCTCGTGAAAGAGGCGCTCAACTCCCGTAGTAACCACTATCGTTCCGGGGAAAAAGAAGAAGAAAAAAACATCCAAACAGGGAGTTGATGAGAAGAAAAACTTACAGCATTAAGGAGGTCAGTTGTTGCATATGCCGACCTTACCCCAGATTGGCACCCCTTTAAATAATTAAAGAGAAACAATTAAAAACAGAATGAAAATATTCGCATATCAGATGCCATAAATAAGTTTCCACTTTTCATTAAAATACTACTCTCTCCGCTCATAAATGAGTATTCCATTGCGAAAAGACATGCAATTTTTGGACAAAATAATATAGTACTTTGTTGAATAAATTTTTAAAATTTCTTGAGACAAAATTAAAGATCATTTTGTTATTTAATTTGGTGTTGATAAATTAAAAAAATTATTCAAGGAAATACTTTATTTTTTATTGAAAAACAGCACGTCTTTCCATACTTAGACTCTCATTTAGGAACGGACGTAGTATAAAGATAAATAACCCACTGAACCACAACATGATTCCACTAGTATTTTTTTGTTACCACTACTAGATGATCTTCCTTGTTGCATACTGATAAAACTTGCTCCATAAATTTTGGATTCTTCACCCTTCCTGAAATGTTATATGAGAAAAATTAAAATCGTGTTTCAATTATTTGGAAGAAGCTATTATACATCACAATGTTTTACTGTTTTATTTCACAATGTCTTACCAAAAAAAATTTATTTACCAAAAAACAAAAGATATAGACAAATTAAACACACAATGACTCTGATTTTATATAGTTCCTTCAATAAAAACTAATTGAACACGTGGAAATAGAGGGTGATAGAGAATATGCCGATATACTATCTTTGATTTACGAAATAAAATTAATTTTCGCACTCCCCTATTAATTTATTATATGCATTTTTTCCTCTTTATTTATGTAAATATCTACAATATAACTCTTTGATTGGCAGTCGAACACGTGGAAATAAAGGGTGATAGAGAATATGCCGATACACTATTTTTGAATTACAAAATAAAATTGATTTCTGCACTCCCATCTCCCATTTACTATATGCATTTTTTTTCACTTTATTTATGTAAATCTACAATACAACTCTTCTATTGGCAGGGGCGACTGCAAAGTTATATCAATGTTTTTTTTTAGAATAGCACTGAACATAATAATGATATCTAATTATGATTGAAAACTTATCGGCCTAGTTTATTTTATTTTGTGAGCAATATGATAGTATCACTCCTAGGCGGATTTGGTCAGGGAGATGCAGAAATTGGCCTCTTCAAAAATATAGTAAAAAGTGAAGCAAAAAAACAGAACCTTGAGGGGTGTTGAACATGTAAGGAATGTTGAGAGCGTCCTCCACATCTACATGGCCCTTGTTAAACTCCTCCTCCGTCCTAATAATTCATTTTTCCAATTTACAAACAACAAAATTATTCGCCAGCTAAAAACACAAAAACAGAGAGCCACATTCACATATTCTCAAAATTTTAAGAAGAACCCATCTCAGAAATTGCAGAATTAATAACCCCAAGAGTTTGGCCAAGTGAGCATGATAAAGCAAATAAGTGGTAGTCCTTCTTGAGGTCGCGCATATTCGAATCCCATATAGGCCAAACATTCCAAACCTTGGTACAACTGGAGGGTTTATCCGGTCATTAACTTTAAAGTTCCGGAATTAGTGCGGGTGCGCACAAACTGACATGGATATCCGGTTATTTTATTATAGAAAAAGAAATTGCAGAATTAAACTACGAAATAGGACCAATTTTCACCTCACATCAAGATAACGATGGCCAGAGGTGATGAGTTCTTTAGCTCCTTGAACATCAACGGTCTGGACTTGTACGGGCGAGCTGCAAAAAAAAAAAAAGAGAAGCAAAATTAGGAGGACAAATTAAAGAACCACACCTGTTCAGAATATTTAATTCTTGTATATATATGTATACAAATATGCGTATGTATGCTTGATTTGTGAATTTATACCTTGTTTGAGAGTCCATTAATCTTCCTCTCAAGGGTTGAGTTGGAGAGAGAGAGAGAGAGAGAGAGAGAGAGGAGGTGGGCTGGGGTAGGTGGGGTGGGGGTATCTGTTTTCTGGCGTATTGTTTTGCGTTCAGTTTCCGCTCGTCAAGTTATTTTCCAGTCAACCACCCCCACAACCCACTCCTTTCCCGTTTTACCCCACTTCTTATATTTTCTTTTTATAATTCTTTATTTGTTTACTTATTATTTACTTAACTTCATATCTTTATTTAAGCACCACTCTTTAATTTTAATTTCATTAACTCAAATTATATTTTCAATTAAAATTAATTTTATATTTAATAAATTTATATTATTTTAATTAGTTAATTAATTTGTCTTGACAATGAATAATAAAAATAACTTCTAATCAACAATAATAAATTTAAGCAAAATTTCATTTTATTATAATTGAATACATATTTTCAATACATGAAAATACATAAAAAACACAAAATTCTAATCAGTATTTCCTCCAAATTATGCTCCCGGCGCGCTTGTACCCATTACTTCGTGCCACAATTGCATACGTGTTCTAAAACTAGCAGCCCATCCTGTAGTTTCGTTCGATTTATGCTTCTGCCACCATGTTGAAAAGTTGTAGTCATCTATTATTCCGCCCCAAACTGTTGTGATGGTGGATTGTAAATATTAGAGAATAGAGGGAATGAAGGGAAGCTTGAATTCAGAATGAAGGAGAGTAGAATGTTTTAGTGTGTGAGTTTTCGGATGGGCGAGGGAGGGTGTGTGTATATGTACAAGTATATATAGGAGGGAGGGTAAAATGTGGTGAGAGGAGGAGCATGGAGAGGCGTGTGGTGTGGGGTGGACTGGTATTTGCGGGGGGAGTAATTTCTTTGCAGAAGGTAGAGGAATAGATGGGAGGTGGTATTGGAAAGAGGAATCAACATCTCTACACAAATCAACACTTCTGATTGGAAAGAGTAAAGGTGGTATTGAGGAGTATTGGAAAGAGTAATTTCGCCCTTATCTCGACAAATAAATCAACATTTTTGTCTGGGTTATTTTTTTGTCCTTTGTTCACATTCCAAGTACGAGATGTAAGCATTGCCTCTAATGAATCTAACTATTTTTTTGTCATTTCTTTCCCTTTATATATTAGAAATTATAGTTAAAAAATTAAGTGTCTCAATTTTCAATATGTTTGAATCGGTGCGAAGAAATTATTTTTTCTGATTATTTTATCTTAAATGGTAATAACGAATTTTTGGCTGTTAGGCCTTTCAATGGGCACTCTAAGAGAGCTCTGAAACTAAATAAGAAATCTTAGGGTGCTCGTTGAAAGGCCTTAGAGTCAAAAATTTATTACGACCATTTAAAATGAAATGATCTTAAAAATAACATCTTTACACCGATTCAAATGGATTGAAAATTGAAACACTTATTTTTTTACACCGTTTATATATTAAAAAATATAGTTAAAAACACAAAAAATAAGTTCTTATTGTGTTTCTGGAATGAGGCCTGAGACTTTTTATTTTTCAAGTTTATTTTTAAGATTTATAGGGTTTCGGCTTAGAGTGTCCACAATGGTATAGCCAAAAGTGCTAGATTTTTAAAGTTAGTAATATTTGTGCAAAATATGGCTCACAATGCTATCATAAAACTTAGCAGTCTCCTTAGAAATAATCAAATTTTGGATAATCAAAACTAACAATATTTTGTCAATAACCAAATTTAATTAACCTCACATTCTCAATCAAATACATACATGATTACAAAAAAAAACGTTATATCTCTTCCCTTTTCCCCTCTCTTTCTTTTTCAATGAAGTTTTCAAAAAAAAAAAATACTTAAAATTGTTTTTTTAAAACTGTTTGCCCCCCAGAAAATATTTTTTAACTGTTTTTAAAAATAAAAAAATTGCTCTTTATTTGAAAAATTGTTTTGTAGAAGAAATTTTTTTCTCAAAACCTTTTTTTATATAAAAATTAATTTTTTAAAAAATCGTAGTTACACAAAAACTATTTTTATAAAAAAATTTCAAAAAAATTTTAAAATTTATTTTCTATTTCTAATAATTTTTTTTTATTAGTCTCAAAATTTTTTTTTAGAAAAAACTATTTCTATGTTCACAGTTATTAGTTTTTTTATAATTTAAAAATGTGATGTGGCAACTTTTGGTTATTCAATTTTGATTATGCCATTGTGAATCTCTACATTGCTAATCTTAATAATTTCTTAACTGAATAATCAAAAGCTGATGTGGCAACTTTTGATTATTCATTTTTGATTATAGTATTGTGGATATTCTTATACAAGGATTTGTAACATAAACTTTATAGAGTTTTTAATCAATAATAATATTGCAAAAATTCTCTCTTTTCATTGTGAGCAAAATACGCTAAACCTTATGGAGTTTTTAATCAATAATAATATTGCAAAAATTCTCTCTTTTCACTATGCGCAAAATACGCTAAACAAAATTTTTTTTTTTTTGAATTCCGCTGCGGCACACGCTCTCTCTCGTGGATCCCCTGTCCGAAAATGCCTGTCCCGATTCTCTGTCCCACCCTTAAAACAATGACATGTGTCCTTCGTAGCAAAATTCAAATGATCACACCACACCCAATCCCTCCGTTTGTCTTGCCGACAATAGCTCACAGACCACCTTAGAAAAAACATAAGGTTAGGGTTTTGAAAGTTCTCTGTTCAATTTGCCATATTGATCTCTCTGTTTTCATAGTAGCTGCGGAATATAAGAAAACGAGATAGACTCCATGTATCAATGATTCTCCCTGATTCAAGTTGAACCTAACATCCTGTCTTCCTCCTCTCCGGCCACAAACTATTTCTGTTGTCGGCGATGGTCCGTGGTGGGGCAAAGGAAAAGGTGAGAAGACAAAGGCCAAATATCTTTGACGGTTGTTTTTTTTTGGGTAAATCAATTTGACGTTCTTCTCGAGTTCAGGTTTTGGTCGAGTTTTGAATTGAATCTGATGGTTTATTTTCTATCTCCCACGATCTGAAGAGAAAAGAAGGCCTAAGATCTTTGACTTGTTGCTTTTTCCTCCCATTTTCCTTTAAGAAATCACGTAAGCCCAACCCCGTCGGAAACCCGACGAAAAACGATTTGATGCCGCTCACGGTGGAAATCGGTTTGCATTAGGAAGAACCTGACCAGTTCGGATGGGGTAACGGATCACGGTCGAAACCAACTGTTACACGTGCTCACGATTCCCAAATTTCAAATACAGCCTTCTTTACATCAGAAATGGAGGACAAAACCCTAGTCGATAAGAGTTTTCGTTTATTTTCCTGTAAAAAAATCACCCCCAAACATCCCCCTAAAACCCTCACCACCACCACCGCTCAAAACCCTAACCCTTCCCCACCGTCCCCTTCCGAGCCGTCCATCGTGAGGGAGACAAATGCAACCCCCAACCCTAACCTCACCTCTTTCTCAGACCTGGGCCTCGCAGAATGGGCAGCCCAAACCTGCAAGGAACTGGGCATGAAGAAACCCACCCCAGTCCAATGCCGCTGCATTCCTCGTATCCTCGCCGGCCAAAATGTTTTGGGCGTGGCCCAGACAGGCAGTGGCAAAACGGCGGCGTTTGCACTTCCGATACTCCACCGCCTCTCTGTGGACCCGTATGGGGTTTTTGCGCTGGTTGTTACACCTACGCGTGAGCTGGCGTACCAGTTGGCCGAGCAATTTAGGGCTCTGGGCTCGTGCTTGAACCTGCGGTGTGCCGTGGTGGTTGGTGGGATGGATATAATTAACCAGGCTCAGACACTTATGGGGCGCCCCCATGTTGTTATTGCCACTCCTGGGAGGATTAAGGTTCTTATTGAGCAGAGTCCTGATATTGCTGCCGTATTCTCTAAAACTAAGGTAATCAACCCTAAACTATAGCACGGCTGTTGGCGGTGATAAATGAGCCGAGCACTAGCTTGTTCGAGCTTTTCGTTTGAAAATGCTCTAGCTTGGTTTGTTTAGTTAGCAAGTTGAGCTTGAACGAGCTTTTAAGGAACAAATACGAGCTCTAACTCGGGTAGCTTGGTTCGTTTGGCTGCTCATTCTCGCATGAGTTTGCTTTTTCACACCATGTAATGCATTTTTGCTATTTATTGTTTTATCTTTCTTTTCTTGGTTAACGGAAAAGAGGCCCGGCATGCTAGCATGTGCTCTATAAAATGGGATGGTTTGTTTGATTTTACAAGTCAGCAGTAAACCCAGAAATTTTGAATTAACTCCTCGCTTCTATCACTCGATGTTTTCAAGAATTTGCTAGTAACTAATGGTATTCTCTAATAAGAATTTGCTAGTAACTAATGGTGATAAAATGGTATTCTCTAAGTCTAATAAGATAAAAAAAAAAAAACTAATGGTATTCTAACAGTTTTTTTCTTCAGTCCGTTTTTCTCACATTTTGTTATTGATGGTTCAGTTTCTAGTCTTGGATGAAGCAGATAGAGTTCTGGATGTTGGGTTTGAAGAGGAACTGAGAGTGGTCTTCCAATGCTTGCCGAAAAACCGACAAACGTTATTATTTTCTGCAACAATGACAAGTGACCTACGAACGCTGCTTGAGCTTCCTGCACACAAGGCCTACATCTATGAGGCATATGGAGGCTTCAAGACAGTTGAATCTCTTAAGCAGCAGTATGTTCTTACCCCCAAAAAAGTGAAGGATGTGTATCTACTACACATTTTGTCCAAAATGGAAGACATGGGTATTCGATCTGCCATAATTTTTGTTCAAACCACCAGGTACAGCTTGTGTTTTGTGTCTTTTTTGTCTCTCAAATTTTGACTAGCACACAGATATTTGAAAACATCAGAATACAAGGAATCAATGGATGATAGTGGCCTTTTGTCATCTGTACTTGTGGAGAATTACCGCTTCATCTTTATACTATTTAAGCAGGTGTTGTCACCATATAAGTTTAATGCTTGAAGAGCTTGAATTGGAAGCTGCTGCATTGCATTCATTAAAACCCCAGTTTCTACGGCTTGCTGCACTGAGTCGATTCAAATCTGGACAAATTCCTTTGCTAGTTGCAACTGATGTTGCCAGTCGTGGTTTGGATATTCCAACAGTTGATCTCGTTATCAATTATGATATCCCAAGGTTATAACTTCTAACAAAACCTTGTTTTTCTTGTGTGTGTGTCTGCTCATATACCTTTACATAAAGTGTAGTGATGGTTTAACCACTGCAGATGCCCAAAGGACTATGTTCATCGTGTTGGGCGTACAGCAAGAGCAGGCAGAGGAGGGCTGGCTGTAAGCATTGTCACCCCGGTAAGATGTAAAACTACTGCTTTATATGGTTTGGAAGAAATATACAAAATTGGCTGTACCAATTAGTATTCCACAGTACTTGATTCTGGATAGAGTTGTGTAAAACTACTGCTTTATATGGGTTGAAAGAAATATAAAAAAATTGGTAGTACCAATTAGTATTCCATGGTACTGGATAGACTTATGTAAAACTTCATCAGCTAAACTTAACTCCAGGGTCTGATAAAATAACAAAAAAAAAACTTGACTCCAGGGTGCATGACTATGTGTGAGAGCTAGTTTATTTGTGGGGAGATTATGCCAGTGGTCTCTCTCTCTCTCAAACACAGACATGCTCTCAAACAATTTCGTGATACATCTGAGATGCTTTTTAAATACCATTTCGTATTTCTCGCAGAAACTTCTAGGGATTTGGAATCTTTGTTGGCACTTCGCTGATGTTGTTGATCATTTTGCAGGAAGATAGGCGTCTTCTTCATGAAATAGAAGCTATTGTTGGAAAAAAAATGGATGAATTGGAGTGCAAAGAGGATGAGGTGCTTGATGATATCACAAAGGTAATATTCTTTTGGGGTAGTTATTCAAACCTTTCGGCAAAGTTTACAGTGAACGATTGGTTTTGTAGTGTTATTAATTTATTGGCGCAAGACTATTGTTTTGAATTGTTGTAAAAACAATGAGGGTGAAGAAAAAATCTAACCTTGCATGATTGAGTACTGACTGTCCCTGTAAAGATTTGTGGTACAGAAATAGTGAAGCTTGTGTTACTGGGTTCTAAGCATTTGTTTTTGGGATTTTGTAATGGTTGAGCCCTAAAATGTTCTGTGGAAATGTTCTGTAAGATAAATTGGTAGCCTAAGTTAACGAGTGCTGGGTTGAGAGGAACGGAGATGATCACATTTCTTTGGGCATGGATGTTGACAAGGGATGAGAGGAATGGAGATTATCACATTTCTTTGGGCATGGATGTTGGCAATGTTGTCGAGGCTCAAACTTGCTGTCTATTTGGCGCTGAAAAATGACTGCTGGTCCCACTTGCTGTCTATTTGGCGCTGAAAAATGACTGCTGGTCCCACTTGCTGTCCAGTTACGCATCCATAAGAAATCTACCCACTTCATCTGAAAAAAAAAAAAAAGAAGAGGCCCCGTTCCATTAAGGTTCTTACTCCTTTTAAGTACTTATCTCCTGCATTACGAGACATGTCATTCTCTGACAATACATCCCCTTTAATTCAAAAAATAAGTATTTATTTAGTTTGTAGAACAAATTACAAAAACCCACCCTAACTTGCGGGGACCTCATTTTTTCTTGATTTTACATGCAATTCACAGGTTTTCAAGGCCAGACGAGTGGCGAATATGAAGATGCTGGATGATGGCTTTGAGGAGAGAGCCAAAGCACGACGAGAGCAGAAACTGAAGAAAAGGAGTAAAAAGAGAAAAAGGGAGAGCTCATGAATTATTGGGAGATTGAAATTTCCTTCTCCCTCTTGCGTCCTGCATTTTCTGGTGCAGCTGCCAGGAATGACTGATGACGAGGTCATAATTTATAGCCTGTTTTCTTAGGTAACGTTGATATTGGTTATCGTTACTATTCTAGGGAAAATAATTTCAAGGAATTTTGTACTGGTTTTGTAGATTATAATGATAGGAGAAATATGGTAATGATTGGAGGAAAAAATAGGATAATGATTAAAAAACAAAACTAAGGTGTCTGTTCCGTTTTCTCTAAAAACCTTCTTTTTCGAAAAGAAGGTAATTTCAAACTCAAATATAATGAAAAAGAAAATTGATTTTTTAAATTTTTTTTTGCAATGTTTAAAAGATTTCAATAAGATCTATCAAATAAGATTCATATTGATAGAAAAATTATTTTCTTTTTCTTAAAGTTCTTATTTTTAGAAAGTGGAACAGCCTCTAAAACAAAACTAAAATGTGAAACGGACAAGGCCAAGCTGTTATTTTGAAAATTTAATTTTGCTGTGAAAATGCAGCGCTCTTATTCAATTTCACTATTAACCCTTTATCTTCAAGTTGCAGTTTCATGTTTAGTTGACAGGTGTGTCGTGGTGAGGGGGCCATGAAGTTGCAGTTTCAGGCATAAGATTTCATGTTGGAATCTCATTACTACAGCCATGACCACCAATACAACCTCCACCGCTACTGCGGCCGTGGGTGGTGGTTCTCCAGCCCCAGCATTATTTTGACCCTTCTATGAACTACCCTATGTATTGTTAACTGTGGTCGGGTGGTGTTTCCTTTTAATCTACTGTTATTATGAGTTAACGTTTTGATTGGTCACACATCACATTCCTTCCTCATCTGGTTGGTGGTGGATCGATTGATATAGATCAGCCTGAGATGGGAGTTGACTTCCAACGTTAACTCATTTGCTTCAGAATACAATTACGTACCGTTAGTTGTGATTGCTAGACAACCGATTGTGGGTTGCGGGGGGCACACGAAGGAGAACAAAGCACCATTTGTCATACTAGAGAAATTGCACCAATTATTTCATTTCATTCTCTTGAATACCCCATTTGGTTACAAGCCCGGATAATCCGCATTACTGAGCTTGGCCACATATTGTTAGTTGAGATGCTATGTATTCACTTAGTGCCGGCCCCGATGAAGGCCGTTTTCTCTCGGTTTAGGCCATGCATGTCCAGCTGTGGCGTCCGCCAACTTAGAAGATTGACCGACGTTTACAGCTCCTTTGGATGGAGGGGTGAGAGAAGAAAAGAAAGGGGAGTGGTATCCTTTATTAGTGAGAGAAGAAAGGAGAGGGTTGTGTTTTCTCACCACCCCAACCAAACAATCGTGAGAAATCAGATTCTCAGGGCAATTTCCGGCGATGGGAAGGGTCTCCGGCGAAGCTCCGGCGACCAAGATCTCTCAACTCCCGTGACCAAATACATTGTCTCCCATCTCCGGCGACCAAAGGGGGTGTCTGTCTCTCAACCCCGGCGACTGTACAGCATCCCGTGACCCGCACGCACGCTTCTCTCACGGAATCTCACCAAAATCGGTGAGAAACGAAAATGGGGGTGTAAGGGGTTCTCATCTCCCTCCTTTTCTTACCCTCTCTCGCCTGTTACACCATCCAAACAACAGAGGTGTTACTCTCTCCCTCAAACTCTTTTCTTTTCTCACGAAGTCGCTCTATCCAAACGAACTGTTAAATTAGCATAGTCCACACACTCTTCATTTTCCATTACTCAAGTGGGGTGTTGGACTCCTTCGATTGGTCGAGCCTTGAGAAGCCGGTCTACTTCCTCAATGACTGCTTCAATATGTATCGTAGCCGAGCCTCTGGCTTTCTAGACCATAGGACGCCGAGATGGATTCATGTTTAAATGATGGCCAGGAACGAATGCAGGATTCGAATGTGGGTTGGGTGAATATTACAACAAGGTTTAAAACGTATATGAAAGGCAACATTAATTGAGCCAATACAAATTGCCACAATATTATTAACAAAATCATGATATATATATATATATATATATATATATATATATATATATATATAGTTTCGATCAACCTATCTGACTATAAATATATGGCCATAACTAATTACATGCATACGGTCTAGTGCATCCATTAATTTTAAAAGCAAATTTTGGAAACTAGTGTTCCGTCTCTATACAAGAGTAAGAACTTAAAACTGAACATAATCTCTTTCATAAAATATAAATTGTATTTGTAATGAAATTGATATTAAAGCGCCCAACAATTAATGCCTTCTCAATGTAATTGAACGTATAACTCGCAAGAAAATCATTCTCCATCCTATTCCTTATTTAGTTGATCAATTGCACTTCTTTGATTAGCATTTGGGTGGAGTGAACATTTTTGAGATAGTAGCAAGTGAGAGCCCATAGACCAGAAACCCAAAGCAACTTAAAATTTGATTTCTTATCCAGGTGCAAAGGTTGGATATTAAGTTGCCCAATTATTACGACCCAAAATTAGGGTGTTACGTTAAAGACTTTACATGATTAAAAAATAAACCCTTTCATGATTTGGATTCTTCTCGCGAGCAAGACCTCTTTAAAAATAAACCGTTTTTGTGTACCAGAGAAAAATAAACATTTTTTTTTTCTGTTGTTTAAGAGTTTGTTTGAATTGTATTTACACATAATTATGTTATGTTTTAGGTACAAACGTGTTTGCTAACTTACCCCATTTTGATAGAAGAGAATTAAGCAAATGCGATTAATACTTTAGGAACAACTTTTTTACACAACTCCGAATTAAGCATGTGGGTCCATGTGCATCTAAGAGTTTCGACCATAGTTGCGTTCGAAGTTACGTATCTAGCAGTTATGGTGATTTTAGTTGTAAAAGTGCTACATACATAACAATTTAAACACAATACCAACCACGTCCGTTTGATGTTGTTTTTAGACGGTTATCATTGCATTTTTGTTTTAGTTGTATGTATACCTGTGATAATTAAGCAAAAAGCGTGGTTTTGAAGACGATTACCGTGGCAAGAACCGTGGTTACGGAAAACTCCATCTTAACACTTCGCCGGGTTCGCGTCTCAGACCGTTTCAAGGGGGTTAAAGGCTTATCCCGCCGCCACCATCCGTCGCACTTCGTTGACCCCGCCACGACGGCGAATCATGGAGGTCGAATCGCCCTCTAATTTACCCTTACCGGATGCATTCCTCGATTTTCTCAACGAGAATGGGCTGGACCCTTCAGTGTATACAAACAGTGATCCCACCCCTCGTTATGTAAGGTACATACATGTATTTGAAAAACTGAAGCTTTTATATCAGTCTCAACTAGTTACTTCGTGCTGTTCAATTGGGTATTCGATAATTCGATAGCAAAAGGGTTTGATGTGGGTTTGCCTTTTGTTCTGGAAAAAGGTTTTAAAAAAGTGTATATTAAAGATATCAATCTCAACGGCTATTTCATGCTGCTAAAATGGGTAATTGAAATTGGATAGAAAAAGGGTTTTTGAGATGGGTGTGTTTCTTTTCTTGAAAAAGGTTGAAACCGGGTTGTGAAGGGGATGTTGAAGAGATTGAAGTGGAGGTAGGATGCAAGCTTGAGAAAGTGGATTGGTTGCCCAGTTTCTATTCTCTTTCACCTCATGTTCAGATTGCTAACTCGAAGGCATATCAACAAGGGAAGGTAAGAGTGGGTTTTCTGTTCATGATTGATTGCGGTTTGTTTTTTTCAGTGCAGTTCATATTATGCTCGGAAATCTGGATAAAAATGATGAAGTCTGGATAAAAAAATTGGAGTGACCCTTCTTAGTTTACTTGAATGGTAATTCAAAATTTTTTTTTTGAACGGCACTTGAATGGTAATTCATAATGGTCCATAAAATGCATTTTTTTGTGACAGCTGTATAATAAACATCTTTCTCTGCGATATATGTTACTGGTTCTAGCTCATTCATTCTCACAGCCCCTTTGGAGGGTGAGAAAGAGTGAGAAAAGAAAAGAAAGGAGAATTCTTTAACTAAAAGAGATATTAAGAAAAAAGAGAGAGTCTTTATTAGCCTATGTGGGTGTGAAAGCACAACTTTCTTTTCTCTCTATTTCGCACAACCCATAGGGCATGTTGGTATTTTCCTTAATCTATGCAAGCTTTTTTTATGCCGAATGATTAATTTCATTCATCTTTTCTTCATCGCTGTGGCTGCTTCACTATGGTTGAATTTCCCAGTGGTGGCTGAACTCTAAAGAGAAGGATTAGCAGTTTATACCTACAAATTGTAGTTGACCTCGAATCTGTGTAAACAAACTTTTCATAGGCTTCTTCTAGGGCAAGCTACATGACTATATTGTGGACTTATCTTTCTTTGAGTTTCCAGTTACTTGGCTTTTTAGTCTGAACAAGTGTCCTTCAATTTCCTCTGCTTTTGTCAATCAGATATATGGGATTGATGCGGCATCCGGAGCTGCTGTTTCAGCTTTGAATATCTCCTTGGGAGATCACGTCCTTGATCTCTGTGTTGCTCCAGGTAAGTCTGCTGTGTAATTAGATCAATGGCCAATTCATTTAACTTTTAAAACGTGCATTTAGTTTGTTGAGTGATTGAAAGGGCCAATTTTAAACTAATATCAACTAGGGGTTCACATTCTAGAAATGAATGTGTGAAAAGCAAGAAACAAAAATTATATAGTGTCTAGGTAACTCAACTGCTTCACCTTTCCTTTGTTTAGATTGGATTGGTTCTTCTGTTGGTGGTTGTATTTCAAGGCCATCCCCTGGATTCTTTGGATTGGTTCCTTAATGAAAGAAACTTCTCAAAAAAAAAAAAAAGGTTAGCCAAAGACTGAAGGTTCTGCTAGTAACCCAAATCAACTCAGAATGATGCTGCAATGCACAAGATAGTTGGATTACCGTGCATTTCATTCAAATTGGATTTTCTTGCATAGAAAGTAGGTTCAACAAACTTGGCTAGAATTGGAAGGAAGTAAAAGTGTGTTCAGCGTTATTTAATTTAGTTGCATGATCTGTTGGCAAAGGTGCAATGGGGTTTTTAGTATGTGTGGGTCATGCAGGACCCTTGGATGGAACTTCCCTTGTTTGTCTATTTGTCAGTCTGCCAGGAACTTTTCAAGCTTTGCCAAAGATCGCTTGCCTGCTTGAGTTACAGTTTGGTTATCATAATGATTTTAGCTATTGTAAATTAACCTAGGATTAATTTGGTTTACTATACTTCCTTCTTGGTCATGAACATTTGATAAAATCATCATTAGAGTGCTTATCAATAATCGAATCAGTTGTGGGAGCATCTTCATATAGTATATGCGACTCAAATGTTCTGTGTCATTACTTTTTGGCAAAAGTTGCCTAATTTTACTTCTTATGTGTATTGCATGGTCAGGTGCTAAACTTTGTATGATATTGGACCTTCTTGGCAGTTCTGGTTCTGTGACTGGCATTGATGTTGCAAGACATCGCTTAGCGGCTTGTAGAACTATGGTGCTGAAATACAGTCTTGGTGATCGTTGTCGTCTCTTTGTTGCTGATGGAACATTATTTTCCCTACTTCCGATCAGGGTCTTTTCAGGTTCCAACTCAGGTATACATATCTACAGATGTTTAATTTTGGATTTTCTGATGTTTAATGTTTGATATTTCCTGGTCCTTCCCTTGTGGGGGGCCAGGGTTCGATCGCCATCAGGGGCGTTTGTGGTTCAGGGCTATGGACAACCTTTGGACCCCCTGTGGACTAACTTACTAACTATCCCCTAACACCAGCATATATACCACTTGGCAAAAAAAAAAAAAAAAAGTTTGATTCTTTATATACTTCATTTGGCTAACTCATCATCTCCCTATTGTGCATCATAATTCTTTCTGCTAAACAGGTGAATATCCTTTGGATGAAATGGTGAACTTATACAAGGAGTGGACATCTAGGAGACCGTGGAAAGACAAGAAAAAGGCGGCAAAAGCAAGAGTAACCGTAGCTTCACAGTTAGCCTCATTGACTCAAGATCCAGAGCTTATATATTATGGGAAGAATTCTGGAGTGGTCGGTCTCACTAGAAGTGAAATATATCAAACTTACCGTGGTAATGATGTTTTGCGCTGTGGTTATGACAAGGTAATATATTTTGCCTTCATTTATTTTTGAGTTCTTGTTCTTTCTTCTACAATTTCATTTGCTGCTAATGAACTTCAGTAAGTAACATAATTATAACATGTTCGGCATGTTTTCTTGGTGTTCTCTTTGGAGTATGGCTCTTGTTTTGTTTTCAGCATCTTCATTTGGTCAGAAACTAACAACTCCTGGAACTTAATTTAGGTCCTCGTGGATGCAGAGTGCACGCATGATGGGTCAATTAAACACATCCAGAAATTTGAATATTGGGGCTGGAAAACTCTCCAACGTCGTGTATTGAATGCGGAAAGAACTGATAATTTGACTGTCCTTCAGGTAGTTAGTTCTTCTGTTTATTACATTTTAGCTAAGTTTTGGTATCTTGTCTAATCAAAAGAGCAGCTTCTACTGAGACTATCATTAAAGGCACTCATAGGTACCAAAGAGTGAAACAGCCTTTATGATTAGGAACTATTAATCTCAACATGAGCATTTAAAGGAACTCAAGCCCACACGCAAGCTCATCAATATGTAAATCTGATTGGGATTCTGGGACAATTGTTGTTTTAAGCCTGTATATTGTATGGAGTGGCTTTGAAAGCCCCCGATTAGTGCAGGTTTTGTTTATGTTCAGTAAAAGATTAAGTTCTTTCTTTTGATTCTTTGCTTTTTTCCTTTTTCTTTTTGCGAAGTCGTAGGAAAGGAAAAACTGTATAGGTTTCTCTTATATAATTAACAGTTCTCAACAGATGCTAGTCTGTACCTTTTGTAACGGTTCAGACACATCACAGTTGCTCTTTCTGATTTTAAGGAGACTTTGTTGCATTGCTTACCTTTACTCTGTTCCCCTTTGGCTTTTGGCTTGCATCCTCTTTCGTTTTTCTTCTTTATAACTTTCTATATCACCAATAGTTTTTGTCCTAATGCTGCAGTTACAGCTTCTAACCAATGGTTTTAGATTGCTCAAAATTGGGGGATCGCTAGTCTATAGCACTTGCAGGTGTGTATGTGCTGCATTTGTTTTCTGTATCCTTTTCTTTCTGTTATTTGTTTATCTTCTTACAATTCTTTTGTTTTTTCCTTCATCGTTAAGAAAACTGGCATGTGTTTTGACTTGTTTTTCCCTTTTGGTGGAATAGTTTAACTGTTGCTCAGAATGAAGATGTAGTAGAGCAGTTTCTTCTTCAAAATGCTTCTGCTGGTAAGGGTCCCTGTGCATCTAAATCTACCAGAAAGGCTTTTCTTGACTTCATTTGTTTTTTGGAAATAATAATTGATTTAAGCCTGACATCCATGCCTGTAGAAGAATTATTGTTTGATTCTACAACATATTTAAAGGTTGAAACAAACTCTGGTTGGGCAATTGGTAGAATTCTTACAGTATGATAGGTCTAGAAAAACTTCCAGAAAACCCTTATGTTTTTCTTGGTTGTCGATTTGCCTTAGATTGCTGGTATTAATCAGGTTTCAAAGGACTTCGCCAAAAGAATGGATAAGTGAAACTCATGCATTGTGTAAATTGTTGCAACTTTGATATTGCCTGCTCATTACCTTAGGTTCTTCCCTCCGCCAAAACATTCAATAATGAACAGTTTGATCCTACCAAACCCTGAGCTTTCCTTTTGATTGAAGTGGTTGGAGGGTCCTTAAATTAGTCAGGTGGAAACAATCTCATGCTTCTAAGAGGCCCTCTATTGGGGATTAAGTAACTTGGCATGCTTGATTTCGCTTCTAGAAATGGATCTTCATATGTGCATTCAGTTTAATTTGCATTTTTGAATGTCTCTATTTTTTGGCAGAGTTATTGGAGATTGATGCAGCCAAAAATTGGCCTTGCAGAAGTGGACGGATACCAAAGACCCTGCGATTTGATCCCATGACTTCCAGAACTAGTGGCCTTTTTGTGGCAAAGTTTACAAAATTGGCCATTTAGTTTAGGTAGGTATTGATTTATGACCCAAGCTTATAGCCAATAAACAATATATTCTACATGAACGTTTGATCACTCTGATTTGACGTAAACATTCTTTCGCAAGTTTTAATCTTATAAGATCATCTTTAGCAGATACCTCAATATTTTCGTCGAAAGTGTACTTTGCTACCTCACTTTGCAATTTAAAGAATGAGTTTTTATGGTGCACTCCAGCAGAATCTTCATATTTTGTTGTCAAAAGTGTACTTTGCTGCCCTTTTTATTTTTTTTTGCTATCTTCATTATGTACTTCAACAGATTCTTCAAATACCAAATCACCTTTTGTATTAGGTTTTGGTGTTTGAGGAATGCTCTACTCATAAGTGGAATTTGAAGAGAGGGAAAAATAATTTCAAAAATGAGTTAGTGTTTGAAGGGTCTGTTGGAGCGCTTAAAACATTGCATGACCCTTTTTTTGTTGTTGATATTTTATGTTTAAGTGGCCTGCTGGAGATGCTCTAATTGAAAAAGCACATGTGATCCTCGCTTTATAACCTTTCCTTTCTCCTCTCTTAGAAGTTAGAACCATCTATATGTAAGCAAAGCAAATATTTGATGCAATGCTTGAAAGGCATTTGGTGAAATCTGTTATATCTAACATATTAAAGGGCTGGTTGTTGGTTGCAATTTTGGGTTGAGAGGACGTCAAATGAAAACACAATACAGTTCACTGCTTACTGGACTTGTATTCCTCGCAGGGTATTACTGCCATTTGTCAAGATGCTTTGGCATTCAAGACGTACTGAATTCCCGTCTGGATCTCATCTGCTGTTACATCAAGTAATATTGGACCATGTACAAGGATTTCTCAGGCAGCAGCAAAGCATGCGTAGTGTCGTTTATCTCAAGTAGATGAGCAGATAGTTTTCTGTATTGGTTTTGATTGATTACGACTATTACAGACCAGATTGACTGTACACTCTTCTGTAATTTTGTGATAGCTTTTTCGCCGAGAGAAGTAGTGACATGCAATTTGTAACGAGGTCGTTCTGTTGCGTTGGTTACGAAAGTGCTAAAGTTCTGTGAAGTATGAAATTCCATTGAGCACACAATGTACGGAACCTACTTGAACAGTTGTTTGAATAGAAACTGTTAATCTAATATGGAAGATGTTATCATGGGAGAAATACGGAAAAAAAAAGAGAGATCGGAAACTAGCAGAGAAGCGTACCAAATCCTGCAAACATAAATGTGAGAAGAGGAGATGAACGATGGTGGCATTCCTGTAATTTCTACAATAGAATTTTTGCATAATACTAATAGTTTGGCTTGTTTAGTTCATATCTTTCAACCAGATCTTTGGATACATTTCATGCTCTACGACTCAACCTGTCATTAGTAGTCATGAACAGATCTCTGATGCTTCTGATGTTCCCTGAAAGATTCGATGAATCGCTCTGCTCTCTCATTCACTTCAAACGTACTTAAGCATTCCTTGCCACTCTCATCCATTCTTCGTTCAACTGCAGGCGCCTCAATGTCACCCACACTTCCATTCTCAGACTCGGACTCAACGTCATGATCAGAAACCGCACCATATGATGCAGGTTTAACCATGGCGTCTCCTTTTACCTCTCCTCCAATATTTGCTAGCCTTCTTTCGAGTTCCTCGCGTTGGCGGAGGTGGTAGTTGCACGGACACTCGTATAGACTGTTTACGGAGGCATATGTAGTGTCTGGAAAACTTTTGTGATGGGAGGGAGAGCGAGTCGAGCTGAGCAAATCGGCAATGCGACGAGGGGTTTTCTTGACGGCTCTGGTGAACTTTGCAAAGCTCTTGGACACCTTGTTATGGCACTGAAACTTCTTTCCTAGAGGAGATGACATAATTGATAATGAACTGTGTTATATCTATGGATCTTCTGTATGTTCTTGTGGGGTCTTATCTGGTTATATAGAGCTAGCTAGGGTTTCCCTTCAAAAGGAAAACATTAATTCTCCCTCCCCGTTGTGAGCAATCCTAAACTTGGTGGATATGTTTCTTCTTTTTCCTTTTTTAGCATGTTGTGAGCTTTTAGTTTTTACCATTCAAATGTCTCTCAATTCTTCAATGTTGCATACCCAACCAGAAATTTCAGAGTACTTTTTCATGGAAAGAATTTCCAATTTGGTGAAGTTGTATCTTCGATATTCCCGATACTATCTCAGAATACACGTTTTCGTTCCTATTTTATCGGATTTCCCCGAAGGGACATGGAAGTTTTGTGTACTAGGAAGTATATCCTTCTAATCAATGTGATATTGTCAATGCAATAGGAAGGAGGATCGTAGGATATCTTCTCATATCCAACGTGAATAACTGCCAAACAGTTTCCTTTTCAAAACACTCTCATCGTTTTGTAACTTGCAAACCCTAACGGATACAGGAATGTGATCATGGTCAACTCAATGCCATAAATGCTCAAATGCTCCTTTAAATTGACCCACCATTTTTTGATAACTCATATATTTAGGTCAGTTTATGCGCAGCTTAACTAATCCTGGAGCTCATTCCTGCTGTTCACTTGCAGGGGAGCCAATTATAGTTGGAGCAAAGCTCCGTATGGACTTCATACTTGCCCCAAAGGAAGAGAGGTTTCGACGTGAGACCTCAGAGCAAGTGAAAATTTGGCTCCAAAAAGTGTGTTTATTTTTTTGGGTCAAATTTTGGCACTGCCTCCTAGTGGTTGGTTCTAGAAAAACAGTGCTCAACACTCGGAACAACGACCCACCTGTTCCGGCAAACACAACTGTGGTGTACTCTTTCCCGCTGGAGCGAAAGGAGTAGAACAGAATAGAAATGTAAGAGTCGCAAGAATTATGGAATCAGAGGCAACTTATAGCCATTTGCAAAATATCAATTCTGCCCAAGAACTGATGCCATCACTACAGCACTTGATTGGAAAACATGGGACATTTTCTGGACTTGTAACTCTTCCGAGTAAACGACATGGAAGCTATGGAAACCTTTCTTTGCTCATAAAAAAAAAAACCCGACGTGGATGATGGAAGGTCGGTCTCAGACAAACTATAAGTCTGCACTTTCCAACTTCTTATAATTCCAGAATATTCTGGAGGCCTACTTCCAGAATATTCGGGGGGCGTACTTCACACAACTCAAGTCCAAACCATTTACGGTTCTGGGGCGCAAAAAAAAGGCAACCTAGGCCTTAGGCCCAAGTACAGTTTGGGCTGGCGGGCGTCAGCGCGCTTATAGTTGGTGGGTTGAAGCCCAAAGCCCACGTAGCGTCCGAGCTCCCTCTTCCCCCAAAGTGTTCATTCTTTCAACCCTTTAGGCAACACTTGGAAGTTGTATCCTCATCGAAGTACACAACTTTGAGCAACGTGGGATGAAGTGTGAAAACAAACTTTCCAAATTCCAAACACACCAACTTTGAGAGATAACTTCTCTATTAGATTGATAACAGTTGTTAAAGAGAGGGACAATTTTATTATTTATACCTTTAATACGCTCCTCATGCGTAGCCAGACTCTCTTCTATAAGCGGGCTAAACACGTGTAAATATTTTAACATTATGTAGGTAGTGAGGTTTAAACACAAGATCTATTGCTTGTTCTAATACCATATTAGATTGTTAACCACCAACTCATTTAAAAGTTTAAGCTGTTAAAGAGAGGGACAACTTTATTATTTATACCTTCAACATTCTCATTCATCCCTCAATGAAATTTGTTCATTATTTCATCGGCTTAAACCCCTTAATAGTATCTAAACCCATTTGAGCCCACTTTCCACGTTATGCATAGTGGGGTTCTACTTTGATTTTTGTGTCAAAATTCCAAAAAACTCTTCAAAACGATTCCATTTTCCTACAAGTATAAATCAAAAGGGACACCTATATTGCCATGTCCCTATGTATTTGACAGAAGAATAAGACGAATGCTATGCTTTGACACATACTCACACTTGACAATAGCATCCAAGTCAAGGTAACATAGTAAAAAGAAAATGCCATTCTAATCGAGCTCGTGATTGGCTCGATTTTTGCATTGGTCCAAGTACATAGCTTTCTTATTTGGGCGTGTCTTGAAAAGTTGAAATGCTGAGCACCACCAAAAATGGGGGCAGGTGTCTTATCTCCTCGAGGAAAAAGATGGTTTGATTCTCCGTTTCTTATTTCTTGGATGGTCGGTTCCCCGTTTCCTTTCACAAATTGGTTAAAGAATAAAAAACCCATAATGGCCTAACTAGAATATGCTCTCACCTTACAAGTCTTAATTGGGAGTTGATATGTGTCATTCGGTTGTGGCTTCTTGAGCTTTATTTCCCTTCATAATAGCAATTTTTTGTCTGCAGCTCCCTTTACACAACTACTTGTATTATTGCCAAATCAGTATTGTTCCAACCGCCACGTGTAGTGTCAACTTTACAGCAAATATGCCTCAAGTCCCCACCACAATGACTTATCTGATGTCCATTATTTCTGATAATAGCCGCCTCCTTTTTCATAATTCAGGTGCCCAAATTAGCTTACGCACACTTCAATTAATTCGGAACTCTTATTCCACTGCCGACTTGAGGGAGCCTGGAGCAAAGCTCCTTATTGGTTAGCCGACCCCAAAGGAGTTGATAATAACCACCTCTTCTTAGGACTCGATTAAGGACTTATCCCACAAATTACACGAAGGGTTGACCGCTATGAAACTGTAGACAGATATGGGCTGCTTTTGAGGTTCTGAATCTCAGTTAATTGAATCTCTCACTCGGGATATTATTTCCCGACGTTGTGTATATGAGCATATTCAAATCGCGGTAGAGAAAGAGAGTTATGGGGCTATTGTGGTTTCGATCTAGTGCTTCTCTACAATAGAAATGTGCAAAATGGTCCAAGTGTGAAACGATGATCAATTATTGCCTATGGATTATTTTAACTTTCGCTCAAAGAGTATAGGATAATAGATAAAATGTGTATTGATATCTGAAAATGATGTATTGATATTTATAAAAGTGTATTAATATCCGTGAGATATGCATTGATATCCAAATTTGTTTAAAATTATGTGCATATTATCGTCCGCCCACTAGGCGGAGGTTAGCAAAACCGATTACATATTAGACAGTAGATGTGATCATTCCGGTGGGAAAATGACTTTTGACAAGAATGGAGGCAACGCTTCTAACCATGTAACCTTGTACTATAAGCAAAGCATGTTCACATAAGTCGAAAATCTGCACATAAAACTAATGGAGTTCTCTTTTTTTTTTTTTGACAAGAATGGAGTTCTCTTTTTGAATATACAGGCTCTGTTTACAACTGGTTTTCTGGAATCTGAAAAATGGGAAAGACTCTAATACACACCTCTTATTTGGGTGTGTATCATATGCACCCCCAAAATGTTATGAGTTGTAGAGAAAATGTTACGAATCGTATTGCCAAAAAGTTACGAATCGTATAAAGGTTACGAGATACATCAAAATGTTATGAACCATAATGAAAATGTTACGAATCATATTGCTGAAAGGTTATGAATTCGAGAACAAAAGTTACGAAATATACTAAAATGTTATAAATGAATTATAAAATAGGTGCATATGATACACCCTTTCAAGAGATGTGTATTGTAGACTTCCTGGCCTCTTTGAGCAGCTTTCTTCTTTTGAATCTCTTCTTCTGTCTGTATAATTGAGATTAACTTTGTGAAATAGTTTTTGTTCAAAACACTGTTGCGAAGTGGGTATTCTTTAGATTGGTTTGGTTTGGTTCCAATTGAAGATCGATTCATTTCTGGTTTTGAGAAGAACTGGAATTGATCTGTTCTGTTTGGTTCGGTTCGGTTCTGCTCAAAAGACGGATCCATTCGGGTACGGGAAGTGCTAAAGTTGATCAGTTCTGTTTGGTTCGTAGTACTAGCTAGCATGTGAACTTCAACTGCTTTAACCACCTTATTAGTCTACTTTTTGCATTAGTTCTTCTTTCCATTGCAGACAAACTGCAGAGCTCGAGATTCCCTCAAAGTGGGCATCGTCTCCCACCAAGATTCACCTTCAAAGCATTCACTTTTCCCTTTACTTAAAGCTTATCAGAAAGTCTAGGTGAAAGCTTATAGGCCAAGAATATAACCCCACAAAGATGTTTCTTTCTCTACAGCTTAATTTTGTTCTCGTTAATTACATCATTCAAATCATACTTTTGACGGGGACATAAGTATTTATTGGATTCGCAAAAATCAGTATTTTTAGAATATTTAAATTAGTATATTGAAAAAGAAGTGCTCTTGATCTTCTTTCGCTTGATACCTTAGTGCACTTTTGATGTCGTTAGGACAAAAGCCTCTTGACGAGGAGGACACATGTTAGAAGTAACTGCTACATACTTTTCCCAATTGAAGGTGATGTTGTGGTTTTGATGCCATATTCATACTACACCACATGGGTATTCAGTATTTTTAGAATAGTTCGATTAGTATATTAAAAAGGAAGTACTCCTGATCTTCTATCGCCTGATACCTTAGTGCACTTTTGATGTCGTTAGGACAAAAGCCTCTTGGCGAGGAGGACACATGTTAAAAGCAACTGCTACATACTTTTCCCAATTGAAGGTGATGTTGTAGTTTTGATGCCATATTCGTACTGCGCCACATGGGTATTCAGTATTTTGTGTACTTCAACCCTCTTTTTTAATGTGAAAAAAGATAAAAAGCCATTTTCTCCAATTCTATAAAACAAACACCTCTATTTACAGATAATAATTGGACCATATAAACATTGAACATGGCTTTACAACTCGGATTTTTGTCAGCTTCCGTAACTTTCAGCAAATACCAAAATCTCCCCCGTAGCTGTTTTTGTTTTGTTTTGTTGGGCAAGTTGTATCGGATCTTCTGTAGCAAATACCAAAAACTCCGTTGTAGCTGTTTTTGTTTTGTTCTGTTGGGCAAGTTGGATATGATATCTTTAGTAAAGATTTGGCTTGTGAGAATTGTTTGAGGGTTTCAATGGAAGGGCAACGCCAAATAGATCGTCGGGCTTTGCATTTTTTGCATCAGGAAAAGTGAGAGAGAAGCTACAATTGTTGTAGGAATGAGAGAGAGATTGAAATAGTGGTGAGAATCAACGCAAATAGAAGAAGAGCATAATGTGGTAGTTTTCTGGTCGAGTCTCCGGTGGCCAAATTTGCTAACCACGATGGCGACCCGTTTGACAACAATGTTGTCTCGGTTGATTTTGCCGAGTCTTTTGATGCTTTTTTGCTGCAATCACCAAACAAATTGGCCAAAATCAAAATGACTAGTTTTTTAATGGAGAAATAAAATTTTAGGGTAAACCACACTTTAGTCCCTATAGTTTTACCTGAATTGTACTTCAATCTTAAAGCTTCGATATCTCAAATTTGGTGCTTAAACTATGGCATTTATGAACGTGTCATATTTGGAAAAAATTTTGAATACCGCTGGGCACCACCACATGGTGCTCCACCCTCTTCCTCCACCACATATCTGTGTGGTCCCAACCACAAAGTGTGTGGAGCTCACATAAATGTGTGGTAGAGAGAGTTTGGGACCCCATGTGTTACTAAATTATTAGATGAGTATATGAAGGCATAATGCCCTAACACATGCACAAAATCAAAATGGTTTAAGTACTAGAGATTTTTTTTAATAATCAGGTGTCCGGACCAACTAACACACACCTCAACTATTACTAGGAGATGACTATTGCTGAGAGACCATTATGAGTTAGAGTTGTATACTGCTAAATAAACTTACCTTGAAACGGATGGACAGAATGTGATAGTATAATCAGCAGCCGTACACGTAAACGTACTCGTGGCATCATCGTAAGCATAGCTATACGACCTTGGACACGCTGACTTAAACATCTGTGAATACACCGACGGTGTACATGCCGTAGGTGAATTGTACGCGCCGCTGCAACAATACTCCGGAGTCCCAAAAGCCTCACAAGCACTCTTGCACGCGTCGCCGTCTGCCGCCCGGAGCTCTGTTGGGCAGTTCCGATTCAAGTCCACGTCACAACCCGTGGGCGCACACACACCCGACCCGCCACTCACCTCAACAATCATGGGCAAATTATACCCGTCGACGAGGCTGACATCATAGAAGTCCATGGTACCTGACCCGAGAGTGAACTCGGCGAGGGTCGCTGGTGGGGTGGCTCCGGCGCCATTGCACTCGACTTGGCCGGAACCGCAGTCCGCGGTGGCGCACAACCCGTGACCTGACCCGTCAAAGTTGCAGCCGGTTCTGCCCCAGAACCGACCCGACCAGCCAGTTGGAGCTTGGTAGGATTGCGAGCTGCCCTTGGTTAGTTCAAATCCTGTGGTGTCTAGTGTTGGGGTACCGAGAATTCCGGGCCATACGGTGAAGTCACACTTGTTCACAAATGTAAAAGTTGCACCTGAAACACCTGTTACAAACACCAACACAGAGATACACGGATAAGTCATTATTAGTAATTTGTTTGGTAATTCAAGGTGTCTTGCACTAACTTACGTTTTATCTACTAAGGCCTACAACCCTTTCCATAGTTATTTCACACGTACTCGTGAGGGTGGAGTAGTCCCAAAAGTTACTGACAATGAAAATCTGAAAATTGAACCTAAAACCTTAGGAGAGGAAAAAACCCTTAGGGTCCGTTTGATTAATGAGAAAAATATAATGGAATGTGAAAATGAGAGAAAGTGAAGAAAAAGAAAAGAAAAAGGAATTTTTTTTTTCTGCATCCGTTTGATTAGGATGAAACTTTTACAAGAAAATAAGGATGAGAGAGTAATTGTTGTTAATTCTCACCAGAAAATGAAATTTTCCAGCACTTTTTGTGTGAAAAAGGAAGGCAAGTTCTGTATATTCATAGGGTTGTATGGGAAAGTTTGTTTTCTACTAACTTTTTAGGACTTTTTTGCTTAGTGAACACCAAAAAAAAGTACTTGGCACTCTGGTTGATTGGTGGTTGGGAGCGAGCGTGCGTTGCTTTTTCTGGGTTTAGACTCATATAGGCAGTGGTGGCTGCTGATGGTGGGGTCTGTGGTGCTCGGCTTTTGGACGGCGGCTCTGGGTAGCGGTGGTGGCCGAAGTTTGTGTTGGGTTGCAGCTTTCAGTGGCTACTTGGGGAGGCGGTGTTTTGATGGGGGCTGGGTTGTGGGGGTGGTAATTGCTTAGGGTTGGGGATTTTTTCTTTTTTGTAGGTGGGGTCTGATGGCAGTTGGTGGTGTTGGGGGTTTGGATCATAGGAGGCGTTTTTGGCAGTAGCATGGGAAAATTTTGGAGGGCAGCATGGGGGATTTTTGGTGGTAGCAGGTGTGGCGCAGATTGTTCATAACGGTGGTGGGGCATTGGAGTGGTGGTGTCTCATTCAGCGGTAGTGTTGGTTGGATGCGAGGCGTTTGTGGTTGGCTCAGGGCGTTTTTGGGATCAGCGACATACGGCAAATTTATAGCGGTCTGCGCAACAGTGGCGCCGTTTCAATTCCCAATCGTTTGTGACTTCCGGCAGGGTGGTAGTTTGGGCAGTGGGGTTTCAATTTTTAGGTGTTTGGGGCTTTGGTTGGTCTCGAACCAGCGATTGGGTCTTGGGTAGTGTTGGAGATTCCGTAATTTTAATTTCATTTTTGTCCTTATCCTTTTAATCTTTGTAATTTTACAGAGATTAATAAAAAAATTTTGCCGATCAAAAAAAAAAAAGTACTAATATTTCCCCCCTCTTTTTTGCACTTTTTATTATTATCTCACTAATCAAACGGACACTAAATCTAAGACCACCATACCAACCCCGCGGGTAGAGTCATTATTATAATTATGGTCCCATTAACAATAATGTGAGCAATTGGCTAATTAATGAATCACTGGAACAACAGCTACTGGCCTAGTTCAATTCAGCCATGAGAGATGTAGATGTGAATTTAAAAGAACAGCAAAATAGAAAAACAGTCCCTTTAATCGCGGGGAGGACGGGAAAAAAAAAGAAGAAGCCTGCAAGGTTTTTTTTTGTTTTTGTTTTTGTTGTTGTTGTTAAGATGTTCCGTACTAATTTAGGCGCACATCACACTAATTTCTACCGCTATTCCTATCATCATTTTCACATGTTTACGCGCACTTTGGACTACTTTCTACCGCTATTCAAATCATCGTTTTCATATGCTCATGGGTGAAGTGGGATCGAGGGTCCTATGAGTTGCTGAGAAGAGAAAAGTCAAGACCTACCAAGCCAACTCTTTCGAGTTAAAAGGCTCGAAGTTCCTCACCACAATTCACCATCTTGCATGGGTAACAACGGCAAAAGCTAGAATGATCGATCCAATGCAATTTACTACTGTATATCTTTTCATTTTCTCACGATTCCTTACTACTATTTTCCATCTTTTTTCATCCACAGATTCTAGTTGCAGTTGAATTCAGGAAGTGATGTTACCTCTGGAAAAGAAGATCACCATCGCAAGGCTCAGAATCATGTCACAAAGGAGACCCATTGAAATTCCTTTATCTGCTCCTTGATGAAAAAGAATGATTCAATAATGGTGTGATTTGGGCTTTGGGAACGGCCTGCACTTTCTATCCAGAGAATAATTCTGGTAAATAGAAATTAAGCTAATGGTGAAACGGAGAAGAAGATGATGATGAAGAAAGATAGCAGTAGCCGAGACAAGGCGTTTTCCCTTGGTAGATGGCTGTGAGAGAGGACGAGTGCAAAAACAGCTGCGGCTTACTACCCATAAAACTTCTCTCTCTCTCTCTCTCTCTCTCTCTCTCTCTCTCTCCCCAGTAAATTTATTGGATGGAGGAGGAAGAAGGAGCCAAGGAGGGGGTGGAGTGGTGGGAGGTTTTGAGTATGGGCTAATGCTCCTATTTATAGACTACGGCCAAAAAAGAAAGTAAAAAAAAAAAACAAGTCCCCATGAAGGTTGCTGAGTCACCAATTAACCAATTGATTTTGAGGTTAGTGCGAAGTAATTGTCAACATTTTTCAGTGATCTTCTCTTCACTTGCCAATAAATAAATATAATGAGCTCGTTTTTTTATTTTCTAAAAATTTTCAATGGGTAGGACGTGGCAAAAGTACAGTAATTTATGTTGTGGTTGACAAACGTCTTGCATGCATGCAATGCAACTAAATTAGCCTCATTTTAAACTCCTTACACCTTCCTAAAAAAAATTGTAGTGACTTATACGTCCCGTTCTGCTAAGAGAAATAATTTTTCAAATAGTAAGTGTTTATTTTTTGAATTAAAAATGATGTATTGTGTGGATAACAAAATAAGAATCTTAGAGGAGCGAGAACTCATTAAAGAAGGTCTATGCAGTTTACCCATTTTAGAGAAGACAAAAAAAATATAATAGATAATAGACAATAAGAAAAGAAAAGGACTAACAAAATAAAAATAAACCAAACAGACTAAAGTTTAGGACAAACTAAAGTTTAGAATCATAGAGAATTACCACGATTTTTGCACCTTATTTTTGTATTAATGCGTTTTAAAATTCTTTTAATGTTTAACATTACACAGCATGAGTTTTAGATTTTATAGCGCATTAAATATGGAGTGTAAACTATTTAGAGAAAATGATTTTCACGCTCCATTTTTTTTGATAAATATACTCTACTTCTTGTCTTTTATTGCAAACTAACACATAAAAGTTTCACTTATGAATTCAAAATAGAATGCATTTATCAAAAAAAAAAAAAAAAGAAGTGGGAAAACCACTACTTATTATTTAACGTAGAATATACATTTTTGAATTCTATTTTAATAGTGAATCGTTGGGAAGATTAATTAAAGCGCATGGGCTTTCTTTACCAGCATAACGGGCGACGGGCGTAAAAGAATGGGCTTGCGACTTGTATCGTCCTTCCTAACGTGTCGGTTGGCATGGTGTGTGCGTCGGTTGGCGAACCCGGAGGGATGCTGTGCATTTTATGTTGTGCACAGCACCGCACCGGTGTTCGTCAGTTGGTCGTGGAGGCACTATAAACTGTCACTATAGGTGAAAAGATGTCACTAAATTTTTTTAGCAACACACTTTTAGTGACATCTCAGTAACAACTTTTTTGTCACTGTTGCTCAAAATTTTTTTTTTTTTTGTAGTGAGGGCTAGCGTTAGCCAAAACAATAATGCTAGGGACACAACACCAACCACATAGGAATGCGAGCTCACTACAAGAAATTTAGGATCTCCCAACGGTTTTTTCCGCAACGGTTGAAAAAACCGTCTGTATAGATAGTGTGTAGTAACGGTTTGCAACGTTACTAGAACAAGACTATTGCAACAGTTTTCATATGATTGTTAATAGATTACAAAACTATAGCGACGTTTTTTATTAACCGTTACTAAAAACTGAACTATAGCGACGGTTTTCAATAACCATTACTAAAAACTGAACTATAGCAACGGTTTTCATGTGACACATAGGTGACACTCATCACCATGTGGGTGACATGTGGCTGCCACGTCAGCACCACGTGGAGGCTTACGTCACACAGTGGTTGGTTTTTCAAAAAAAATAAAATTGCCTTTAGCAACTGCTATAAACGTCGCTAAAGAAACCGTTATTAAAAAAATTTGTACTAATGCTCGTCAAAATCGTCGCTATACCTCTACAGTGACGGATATATTGCAACAGTTCTCCAACCGTTGTTATAGCCTAGACGGGTCTCTACCGACGATTTTTAGGTTTTTTGGCGACCGACCGTTGTTATAGAACGATTTTCTTGTAGTGGAGCAACACTTGTCTTTGGACTGACACAAGATAGGTCTCCAAGATCTCGAAGACGTACGACAAAAGTTACAATTTCAACATTCTGGAGCGTCGCCGGCCGTTTGTTGGTGTCGGGTCTCTCCAAACACAATCAACCTACCACAAATATGTGGCTGTAAGGTTTGAGAACATGGCCTCAAGGTTGGAGCACGTGGCCGCAATGTTCGAGTTTGTGACAACAAGGTTTGAATATGTGGCCGCAGTATGTGACCACAAGGTTAGTGTTTATGGCCGCAATATTCGAGCGTGTGGCCAGAAGGTGTTTGGTTGGCACTTGAAAAATATTTTCAGAAATCGACAAAATAGTGTTCAAAGAGAGGGGGTGCTTAAACGATAGAGAGATCTGAGAATATTGGAATTGAACGTGGATCAGGACTAACGATCGAGAAAATTGAACAGTGAGAATTGCAGTAGAATACATCAGGTTCATTTTGGAAAATAACTTACGAAAGATTTAAGGGTAAGTCATTTTCATCCAATTAATGGAAAATGTTTTTCTTATTTTTTACACAACCAAGTACCAAAAAATAAGTAAAATATTTTACCGAAAAATATTTTGCGCCCAAACAAATGGAGTCATAATTGTGTATAAATTGAACAGAAATGATTTTTGCACTACCGGTTTATCCACTTGCACTCTTTTGATTTGTCAGCATTAACATGAAGCTACTCCTACCAAACTGCCCTTCATGAGTGAAGACCTTAATCAGGGGGTAAGGGTATTTTTAAAGGTTCACGTAAATAAAGACCAAAAAAAAAAAAAAAAAAGAGTGTGCAAGTGAATAAAAAGAGAGTGCAAAAATGAATTTTCTTAACGGAGATTCTATAAGATAAGTAAATAAGTAAAATTACGAATTAGACCCAGAGATTGTGTCTGCAAATGCTCAATCATCCTACACAACTGGATTGGAATTGGAATTGGAATTCACTTACTTGAACAAAAGATTTGTGTACGTAGGTTGGCTTACATTCACCTTTCAAATTAATCAGTTTACAGCCAGTTTAATTGTTCCATATTGATAGGATCAACGTCAAAAATAAAAAGCACATAGATAAGGACTTCTCCTCCTCTCTGCTTTAATACGAGTTAAAATTGCAAGTAATAAGACAATGCATAAAAAGATCTCGCTGCAAAAGAATCTGGCTGTTTGCCATCACCTCGATGGGCTCGTTAAGGACTCAACTCGGCTTGAGACGTCATTTAGTAAGCGAGTAGAGCATGAACATAATTTTTGGCTCATCTAGTAAAAGAACCGAGATCGAGTTAGCCGTGGGTTGGCTCATTAGTAAAAGCTTAGCTCGTTCAGTACTTGAGAACCAAGCTCGAATTCTAAATTACTGATTAAGCTCAATGAATTTTAATCAAGAGCGAAGCTCAAACCTCCAAAAGTTTGGTCCGGCTTGTTTGCACCCCTACGTGAAATGGAGAGAGAACATTATTATCAAGCTCTTCTCTTCTATGTTTAATTTTCACACTTCACTCTTTTTTTTTTTTAGAAAATAAGTCTTAGGTCCATTATGTGAACTTCATAAGCTCACAAGTCCACCTATTAATTTTATAAGGTCTCAAGTCCATTTTAGGGTACCCTAGAGGAGGACTGAGTACCATAGGGTTTAGGCACTTTCATAAGATTTTATGGTGCATTTTTTTATTATAGGATAGGGTACCCTAGGGTAGGATAGATAGGGTACTCTAGTGTTTAGGCACTTTTATAGAGTTTTAGGGTACATTTTCTTATTATAGAGTTTTAGTGGTTTAAACAATTTCATAGGGTTTAAGGTTTTAGACACTTTCATAGGGTACCCAAGAGTTTAGGTTGTGTGGACCTGTGGCTTTACAAAACTATTAGGTAGACTCACGGGCATATGAAATATCTATAGTGGATTTATCGCTAAATCTCCCTTCTTCTTTTTTTCCTTTCTTGTTTATGCCAATTTACTAAACTACTCTTTCATGTATGAGAACTTGAACAAACCAAATACATATATACAATTCCACATGAATTTTTTTTTTTAAAAAAGGTGTGAAAATCAATCACTATATTACCTTTTGTTATATATACTCCCACCAACATTTTTGGGGGGTCCAAAATGATGCCTAATATGTGGTGTAAAGAAACATGTGGATAAGAGATTTTCACTTTTGCTTTCTAAGAAGCAGGACAGCATCATCATGAGCATCATCATCTCACCCCTGTCCATTTTCTCCTTCGCATTTTCTTGTCCTTTATTAAAGATTTGTGTCACCCACCACTTTTGTATTTCCATTTGATAGTAAAGAGACATATATATTCTTTTTCAAAAGGCTTGGAGAATCCTCCTCGTTTCTTAATTAAGCTTTTTGCTTCCAATAATGAATAACTTGTTTTTTCCCAAGGCAAAAGTCTTGTATTATGTGATTAATGATAGAAAGGACTCCTGAAGATACAGTAAATCATGAGGAAGAAGAATAAGAAAAAGTATGGGTTAATTACACCTACCGCCTTATACTTTTGTGAAAATCCCTCATCGGCACCTCCGTTTTGAATTGTGAATGTCGTCCTGTTGCAGTTAACGTCAAATGACAATAATGTCATCCTGTTGTCCATCTTATGTTTAGAGTGTCGATGGAAATCAGCATATGCATTGGACAATACGCATGACGTTTTGCTCTGGGCATTCGTAAAAGTGGAGAGACAAAAAGCAAGATTTTGTCGAAAGTGTGTTAGCAATGACGTCCATAGAAGTAAGTATTGTTAGATTAATAATTAGATTAACACATAGAAAAAGGAGTTGAACTCCTGACCTCTAAATCTCCTAGCTAGCACCTAAGTACACTTAGGATGCCATTGAGCCAAAGGCCTCTCGATAGTATTTGTTAAACATGTAAGAGTGGTAATTGTAATTAGTTAAAAAGAAAAAGTTGGGTACAATGTAGAAGTGGGAAGAAGGATGACAATCCTAGTAGAAACAATGGAAAAAGGAGGTCAAAAAGGGAAAGGAATCTGAGTAGGAAGCAAACATGGAGGAGGGGGCAAAGTGATGTGGAATGGCCCTTTTCAATTGCTTCTTCCCCTTATCAAGATATGGTGTTTGAAAAAGTGCCTTTTTATCTCTAGTAATAACTTGTCCTCAAACATTACACTAATTACCACGTACTAATACGGATTTTTGAAAGCTAATTACTTGTCAAGTCCACGTATTAGAAGCCAATTGCCTTTCTACATCGTCCCTTCTTTTTGTAATAACACATCATTCCGACATGGCAAATAAAGCTACACCTCATCATGCATAAATGGTAAGTTAATTTTGATTTTGACTTCTTAATTTATTGTATTAAGGTTTTATCTTTCTTTTTTTTTTTTAACCAAAAAAACAAAGATAAAGCCTCCATGTATGAAGGAATTCAGCAAAAGCAAATGAATTAAAAATTATGGAAGTACTTCCCAGGGTGGCCTACCTATTTGGAGGCCTAAGGCAAAAAATTTATTGTGAGGCCTTTAAGAGTTCAAGTATTGATATTAAACGTTTTAATTTGACCCTTTTTTTTTTGTTTATATGCAAATTATAAAGTTAGGACTCATGATAATTAGTCTCTAGCATATACAATCCTAGTATTTTGCATATAATGTTAACGATGCATGACAGATCAATTTTATAGAACTATCAATCGTGACCAAAAAAAAAAAAAAAAAACTATTATTTAGCCTTTAAGAGTTCAAGTATTGATATTAAACGTTTTAATTTGACCCTTTTTTTTTTTTTGTTTATATGCAAATTATAAAGTTAGGACTCATGATAATTAGTCTCTAGCATATACAATCCTAGTATTTTGCATATAATGTTAACGATGCATGACAGATCAATTTTATAGAACTATCAATCGTGACCAAAAAAAAAAAAAAAACTATTATTTAAGGAGCCTTTTTACCTAAATGGGACGTTTTTTTTATCAATTGAAATACTTTTTAGCAATTAAAGAATTGGAGTATACACACATACACATACACATACATACCCTAGGCACTAGCCTTAATGGCCTAGTGCTTGTGCGGCCCCTAGTACTTCCAATATCACTAAGATTAACAAGTTTTCTTTATCATGGGTTTAATTAGAGAATAAACTGACAAGAATTGTGAGAGTTATAGACAATCAACAATATAAGAGTTCAAATAACGACGGAAAGCATCAATGTATGAAGGGAAGAGAGATGAACTAGTATCATTTTTAATGGTATGGAAACCCTTTCTTTGCTAATAATAAAAAAGAGAAACTAGTCTTTCAGTTCAAATTTTTGCGGAGAAGGAAGCAGAATGAGGGAAAAGAAGATTAATTGGTAGCGGAATTGAAATGGGTATTTGATCTTTTTTGTTAAGCGAAAAGATGGGAATGGATGACCAATGTAGCTTCCCCATGGCCGTAACCAAAGGGGTATCCACCCACTATGGAATGTTCAACTGTGGCTACCTATCAAATGGGTATTTGATCGTCTGTACGGACAATTGTATAATACCATCGGAGGCGTCCAATCCAAATATCAATTGACAATATGTATATGGCCTAATTTCGAGATCCTATTACCCAAGTTTGGATGCTCATATGAGCGATGTGGATAAATTCTAACAATTTTCTTCAAGTGTAGTCCGACAGCACATGGGAGGTGCAGAAATCAACTCAAGCCAAGACTTGACAATCTTGACTTCGTGAGCGTGACCACCCAAGACACTCTGATATCATGCGAGATTTTTCAAAGCATTCAACATAAAATTAATTGACAATAAACAGAGTGACTTCTAGATTACGCAAGATAAAGTTTAACACTCCCAAAATTGGTACTAAAAATCCATGTGAACGCTCTCGATCTGCTTGGTCCTAGGAATTGTTGGGGGAAAAGGAAAAGAAAAAAAGGAAGAGATCGAGAAGCTGATGTTAGAATGATTTTATATTTTTTGAACTTTCTTATCGCTATCTTCATCTCCACAGCACTCAAAAGGATGCTAAAAAAAGAAAAAAAAAGAAAAGAAAGCTAAGTCTTATAACACCTATGAATGAAAACAGAGCAGCTGATGAAAGGCAGGCAAGGATAGTTAGAATAGTTTTGTCTTGTCCCTTTTCCTTTTTCGACGGTTAGGTGTCTCTGGGCCAACTTACGTGCAACTCAACTAATTCATTTCTCTGTCTGACCAAAGGCGTCTATCCACGCCGAGACTAGGGGATTCACAAGAAATTTGTTTCTTGCAATCTGACTCAAGAATCGAACACTGGTCAATTGTTTCTACCAAGATGGTTTTTTGATCGGTAGTTGAAATTTTCATTATTCTGAGAAGGCCTTTTTATCCTGCAAAATTTGATAATTCTACTGTCCGTAGTGGAGTTGTGGTGGTCTACATAAACTTGACTTTCCAGATTTGTTTATCTTCGTCAAGAAGTTAAGCAACAAAGAAAAAAAAAAGTTAAGCAACCAGATCCTCTCCGGTTACTCGGAAAAAAACAGTCCCGTTCAATTTACGTGAACATCTGTCGATTGCTATTTGTTAGGAATGCCTTGTATTCCTTAGTCCCACATTGGTTAATTATGTTGTTCCTGTTTTTGTAGCCTATTATAAATAGGGCCTTTGGAGAACTTCTAAAGTATCTTTTGGGCTTTCATATTTGTGGCCTTTCTAGAGTTACGGATTATAGCCGGCTCTTTGTATCTCTTCTTCACGTTGGTTAGTGAATCCTCCCTCTCCTCGCCCGTGGACGTACCCATCTTGGGGAACCACGTATATCTTGTGTCTTTGTGATTTCTTGTTTAGTTTTCAATTTCTCGTTCTTAGCTTGCATTCATAGCGTTCGTTACAACAAACTGGTATCAGAGCCTTAGGTTGTAAAAACTAGGGTTTCGTTTCCGATTGTGGCTATGGCGGCTAAATTCGAGATTGCGAAATTTGATGGGCAGAGCAGCAGTTTCAGTCTTTGGAGAGTAAAGATGAAGGCTCTGTTAACCCAACAAGGATTGCACAAGGCTTTGTTAGGCAAGACTAGTTCTGGAATCAAAGAGGAAGATTGGGATGATACAGATGCCAAAGCTCTGAGTTCTATTCAGTTGAGTCTGGCAGATGACGTTCTCCCCGAGGTGGAAGAAGAAACTTCAGCAGCAGGAATTTGGCTGAAATTGGAAGGCATATATATGACGAAGTCGCTCACCAACAGGTTATATCTTAAACAACGTCTTTATACGTTTCGTATGCGAGAAGGTATACCTGTTAAAGATCATTTAGACGAGTTCAATCGTATTATTATGGATCTGAAAAATATTGATAGTAAAATTGAGGATGAAGACCAAGCCCTAATTTTGCTATGTTCTTTACCACTTTCGTATGAGCACTTTGTTACAACCCTATTGTATGGCAAAGACACAATATCCATGGAAGATGTTAAGGCCAGCCTATATTCGAAAGAATTGAGGAAAAAAGTGTCAGGTGAGGGTGATGCACATGCGGAGGGTTTGTTTGTTAGGGGAAGAACAACAGAAAGGGTGGAGTCAAGTAATAGGGGAAGATCCAAGTCATCAGGTAAGAAGAAGGGAAAGTGCAATTATTGCAAGAAACCCGGACACTGGAAAAGTGACTGTTTAAAACTCAAGGAGAAGGAAAGAGAAGACCAGAAAGGGGGTAAAGTAATTGCTGGAATTGCTGAAAGTTCAGATGAGTCAGATAACGTGTTATCAGTTACAGAGGGCGATTCTCGCTCTAATACCGAGTGGATTATGGATTCTGGATGTTCATACCATATGTGTCCGCATAGAGAGTGGTTTTCTACTTATGAGGCGGTCAATGGTGGTACAGTTTTGATGGGCAACAACATGGCCTGTAAGACTGTTGGTTCATGAACGATTCAGCTTAGGATGCATGACGGTATTGTTAGGACTTTATCTGAGGTTCGACATGTTCCGGATTTGAAGAAAAATCTTATATCCCTGGGTGCTCTTGATTCTCATGGTTGCAAATTCCTCGGTGAAGGTGGAGTTTTGAAAGTCTCGAAGGGTGCATTGGTACTGATGAAGGGTCAAAAGCATGGTAACCTCTATACACTCCAGGGCAGTACAGTTTTAGGTGCTGCAGCAACGGTTGCTTCATCCAAGGTTTCAAATTCAGACTTGACTCGTTTGTGGCATATGCGCCTTGGGCATATGAGTGAGAGAGGGATGACAGTTTTGAGCAAACAGGGTTTGCTATGTGGCCAGAAAACTGAGAAGCTGGATTTCTGTGAGCATTGTGTCTACGGCAAGCAATGCAGGGTAAAATTCAGTACAGCTGTTCATCGCACCAAAGGCACGATGGATTATTTTCACTCGGATCTTTGGGGTCCCGCAGAGGTAACTTCTAAAGGTGGTTTTCGCTATTTTATGAGTATTATCGATGATTTCTCTCGTAAGGTTTGGGTGTATATGTTGAAACATAAGAGTGACGCCTTTAATACATTCAAACAGTTCAAAACTTTGATTGAGAATCAGACTGGTAAGAAAATAAAACGTTTGAGAACTGACAATGGTATGGAGTTTTGTCTTGGCGAGTTTGATAGGTTTTGCAGTGATGAGGGCATTGTGAGGCATCACACAGTGAGAAAAACCCCTCAGCAAAATGGTGTGGCTGAACGAATGAACATGACTCTTTTGGAGAAGGCACGTTGTATGTTGTCCAATTCCGGATTGGGCAAAGAATTTTGGGCCGAAGCCGTTTCCACGACATGCTATTTGGTGAACAGGTCTTCGTTGACTGCTATTGAGTGTAAGACTCCTTTTGAGGTATGGTCAGGTCATCAAGCTGATTACTCTATGCTGCGTGTGTTTGGGTGTCCAGCTTACGCTCATGTGAATGAGGGTAAGTTAGAGCCACGGGCCAAGAAGTGTATTTTCTTGGGTTATCAGGCAGGTGTGAAAGGGTACAGATTGTGGTGTCCTGAAGATTCAAAGTTTTTGATCAGTAGAGATGTTACTTTTGATGAAAACTCTATGATTAAGGTGTCTAAGCAGGTTGATGATACAGTTCAGGAACAGAGTGTTCCAAAGCAGGTGGAGTTTTTGAGTGAATCTTCCGACTCAGGGAAGAAGCACATTGAGAAGCCAATTGAAGAGGAGTTCAAGAGTTCAGACACAGAGGATGATGCATTAGTTGAGCAACCACGCACTATTGCTAAAGATAGGCCAAGGAGGGAGATTCGGCCTCCTGAAAGGTATTCTGCTTATTCTGAGATGGTGGCCTATGCTTTATCAGTTGCTGAGACAGTTGAGTATGATGAGCCTTCAAGCTATACGGAAGCTGTTTCGAGCATTGAGTCTGCACAGTGGTCTGTTGCTATGAGTGAGGAGATTGAGTCTCTTCAGAAGAATCAGACATGGGAGTTAGTAGAACCGCTGAAAGGGAAGAGGATTGTTGGATGCAAGTGGGTCTTCAAGCGCAAACCAGGTATTCCAGGGGTAGAAGATGCTCGGTTCAAAGCTCGGCTAGTGGCGAAAGGATACAGCCAGAAGGAAGGTGTTGATTACAATGAGGTATTTTCACCAGTTGTAAAACATAGTTCCATTCGCACTTTACTTGCTATTGTTGCATGTTATGATCTTGAGTTAGAGCAACTTGATGTCAAAACTGCGTTTTTGCATGGCGAGCTTGAGGAACAGATTTATATGCGTCAGCCTGAGGGATTTGTTGTTTCTGGTAAGGAGGATCACGTTTGTTTACTTCGTAAATCTTTGTATGGCCTCAAACAATCCCCTAGGCAGTGGTATAAGCGGTTTGACACTTTTATGATAAGCCAGTCATATTCTAGGAGTGAGTATGACAGTTGTGTGTATTTTCGAAAGCTTCCAGATGGTTCATTTGTTTATCTACTGTTGTATGTTGATGATATGCTTATTGCTGCCAAGAGTGTATCAGAAATCAACAGGTTGAAACAACAGTTAGGTGGTGAATTTGAGATGAAAGATTTGGGTGCGGCAAAACGTATTTTGGGTATGGAGATTTGCAGAGATCGAGTAGCTGGCAAATTATTTTTGAATCAGAAATCTTATGTTCTTAAAGTGCTTGAGCGCTTTGCCATGCAGAACTCGAAGCCAGTCAGTACCCCTTTGGCAGCACACTTTCGACTTTCAGCTGAGTTGTCACCACAGTCGAAGGATGAGGAGAAGTATATGTCTCAGGTTCCATATTCGTGCGCAGTTGGGAGCCTTATGTACGCGATGGTATGTACTCGTCCTGATATTTCACATGCAGTTAGTGTCGTTAGTCGTTATATGGGGCGTCCAGGAAAGGCACATTGGGAAGCTGTGAAATGGATACTACGGTATTTGTGCGGAACTGCAGGTGTTGGTTTATTATTTAGGATTGCCAATTCTGGTGATCATGCTGTTGGTTATGTTGATTCGGATTTTGCCGGTGACCACGATAAGAGGAGGTCTCTGACAGGTTATGTCTTTACTCTGTCCGGAAGTGCCATTAGTTGGAAAGCTACTTTACAGGCTACAGTCGCGCTGTCTACAACAGAAGCGGAGTATATGGCCATTGCTGAAGCTGTGAAGGAGGCATTGTGGATGAGAGGTTTGCTTTGTGAGCTTGGTCTTGCACAGGGTGTGAGTTCAGTATTTTGTGATTCGCAGAGTGTTATACATTTGACTAAAAATCTGATGTATCATGAGAGGACCAAGCATATCGATGTCAGGTATCACTTCGTTCGGGATATCATCTCACAGAAGCAAGTTGAGGTGAAGAAAGTGGGTACGGCAGATAACCCAGCAGATATGTTGACTAAACCGGTTCCGGTTGCCAAGTTCAAGCATTGCTTGGGCTTGCTTGGTATTTGTAGTTGATGGCCCCTCGGGGGCATTTGGCGAGTGAGAGGTTAGAAGGGGAGAGCTATATTTGGTGATTTGGTTCAGTGGAATTCAAGTCAAGGTGGAGAATTGTTAGGAATGCCTTGTATTCCTTAGTCCCACATTGGTTAATTATGTTGTTCCTGTTTTTGTAGCCTATTATAAATAGGGCCTTTGGAGAACTTCTAAAGTATCTTTTGGGCTTTCATATTTGTGGCCTTTCTAGAGTTACGGATTATAGCCGGCTCTTTGTATCTCTTCTTCACGTTGGTTAGTGAATCCTCCCTCTCCTCGCCCGTGGACGTACCCATCTTGGGGAACCACGTATATCTTGTGTCTTTGTGATTTCTTGTTTAGTTTTCAATTTCTCGTTCTTAGCTTGCATTCATAGCGTTCGTTACAACACTATTGATTTACATGAATTTTTGCACGGATGAGCTTCTCAACAAGCTCTACAACAGATTGGTTTCGAACATCAAATTGAGCCCAGGATGTGTCCAAACATGCAAAACAGGACCGGTCCAATTTTCTCTACGAACTAAAAATATCGGATAGGGTTACAAATTGTTTCGGAATCACATTTTGGTGTTTTCATGCAATAACCTGCGTAGAAATTCTGTATCCGTTGAATAACAAAAATATAATATTACTCCTATTTTTACAATTACGGGGAGGTAGTATTAATAGTTCGCTAATTTTCAGAAGTGTGTCCCTTATTAGTCCATTTTGCTTATCAGGTAAGGTTTGCCAAAAACTTTCCTGTTATGGGCCGCTTCAATTTTAAGAGCAATGACTTCGGACACAATTGTGTTCGAAATGGTTGGATGCACATCGGCCCACACACAATCAACGGTTCCGAATATAATTGTACCGAAACAGTTGTGTTTCTACAGCTTTTGCAATCTTAAACATAGTAAAATAAGTACATCATTGGATATTCGGTCTGAGACCTCAAATTAAGACCTAAATTGCATGTTTTTGCACTATCGATTCGACCAATCACCTGACTAGAATCTTGCAAAGTAGAAATCCATATTCGTTTTGTTCGAGTTTCATGACCTTGGAGGCTGTCCATTAATGAGGCAGAACTCTCTTCAAACTCTTTCAAACACCCTAATCCAATAGGAGTTTGGTCAAGTGAGTATAAGAAAACAAATAAATAGTTGTTCTTCATGAGATTGCATATTTGAATCTCATGAAAGTCAAACATTCCAAATCTCGGGGCCGCTGGAGGATTTTTCCGGCCATTAATTTCAGGGCTCCGGAATTAGTCGATAAGCACACAAGCTGTATTGGGAATAAAAAAACCCCCCACCTAATCTCAAAATCTAGGTCACTAGTGCTCAATATCAGTCCGATACTAGTGCTCAATATTAGTCCGATAGAGCTTCAGAATTACATATTCCTTATAGTGCTCAATGTTAGTCCGATGAAGCTTCAGAAAATTACATATCCTTTATTATCAATCCGGGCCGTCCGGCCAACCACACATTAGAATCTTACATAAGTCATAGGTGTTAGTTCAATGAAATATTGGTGATTCTTTGTCATCTAAGAAGCTGAATTTCAAGCAACCCAAATGTGGCAGCATTTGCCATATATATGATGTACAAGAAAAATGCGCAATTCAACTCATATGGATGACACTAACAAGTGTTGGTTACCCAAATCAGACCCTCAAAATCTTGCTCATGTTTTATTATTCCATGATTGTACTCTTATTTTGAGATTCAATGTCATAGCCATTGTCATTAGATAGTATATCAGAAGGATCAAATTACAGAAATCTGGACATCAAGAACAGTGGAACAAAACATAACCCTGAACGACTACTGTGAACAGAAAACCCACGACAACGGTGAAAGTGGCTTGGTTGTACTTTAAAAATCACGAATTGATGTCCAGTATGCCTACGCTGAACATCTCAATGTCTCTGGTCTAATGGTCTTTGCTCTATTTGTTTTGTTCAATCTTCACCAACAAAATCACTGCCCCTCACAAGGCAAATACCAATTGGGGCATCAGAAATGCATGCCGTCGTGTACGAACGGTGTAGTTTTGACCTTCTAATCTCATGTCCAGTCCGTGATAGAAATCATTCCACACCAATAATCCCTTTACGATTTGAAAGAGCAAATGCCAGGTTGATAGTTAATCGAGGGGAGCGTAGGCTGAACTAGACACCATGAATTATTGGGAAAAACAAAGCGAGTTGAAGACCTCCATTTGTGGCCAGAAACTGAGACTCAGGGGACGTTTAGTTATGGTACTGTAGCCAAAACAAAGCGAAAATGGATACGATTCCAGTGATGATCAACGAGGATGCGTGTGGAGCGCATCTCTGTTTGCTACTGCTAATACAAGTGGTGTTTGGGCTGGGCCCGGTTCTCTTGGACTGGGCTTGGCCCATGTATTGTGCTGGATTTTTTTGACTTGGGCTCTTAGGCTTTCCATGTGCTGAATCTATTATGATCTGGGTTTTAGACCCACAAAGGGTGTTTGAGCTTTGGCGTTTGTAGATGGGGTTGTTCGATATGGGTGCCCTTCGATTGGTTTCTTTTCAATCGTAGGTTTTGGGTCTCGGATTGGACTGAAGTGTTCTTTGAACATGGATGTTGTTTCCTTGCTCTATTAATCTTGTAACAAATTCAAGATTAATGAAATTTTTTTGCCTTTCAAAAAAAAAAAAAAGGATTTGTGAAGACCAGCATTTTAGCAGTGCTGAATTATTACATCAGAAAAACAAGATTTAGCAAATCAAGTAGTATTAGCATTATAGCTTGGTCTCTGTAGTATATAAAGATGGCAATGAAATTTAAGACGACCACAAGTTATAATTGAGCGAAGCAGTGAATTACTTAAATGTAAAGCACAAAAATAAATAAAATTCAAGTGTATTTAAGCTTAATTTTTCTTATTGGAGCACAAAAAACAAATTTCCTAGGTGGATTTAGGGATGGCAATGGGGAGGGTCGGGGGTGGATACCACCATCCCCGTTCCCGATCCCTGAAATCAAATCCCTCCCCATCCCTGCCCCGATCCCCACCGGAGATTTATTTTTACCCTCCATCCCCGCCCCAAACGGGGAACGGGGATCCCTGTGGGAAATTAGGGATCCAAAGATTCCAAAACTTAAAAAAAAAAAAAAAAAAAAAAGTCACCTGCCATTACAAAATACATACCATGAAACCAAATTCAAAAATAAAATAAAATTACAGGCTACCATTACAAACCAAATGCCGAGGAAAACAGCCACAGTTGCTGCCATAGCGTCATTACAAACCAATCATAATGAAAATAGTCACATATCTGCTGCCATAGTGTCATTATAAACCAAATTTAAATTAAAACAGTCACATAGCTACTGCCATAGTGCATTACAAATCAAATTGAAATGAAAATAGTTTCAAACAAACAAGAGCAGTAGAGCATTGGGAACTCTAAAAAACGGAGCACAAACAATCGATTCTTAGCATATGCAGTTACCAAACTTGAAGTGCCTATACAGCAGAAACAAGAGCATCAGTAGACTGGACCTTGTGTGCGTCAGTGTGTGTGTGTGTGTGAGACAGTGAGAGAGATGGTGTGAGAGACTCAGAGACTGAGTCAAGATTGTGAGAGAGAGAGAGAGAGAGAGAGAGACAGAGAGAGAGAGAGAGAGAGAGAGAGAGAGTGTGTGTGTGTGTGTGTGTGTGTGTGTTTACCAAAGTAGAGAGGAGTAGACTGGAACTGGGGGAGACGTAAGTCTCTGGAAACCCTAACTTGTGTATATATATAGTAGGCTAGTGGCAGTGACGTAAATAACTGAAACCCTAACTTCTTAATTCTTATGTATATATATAACGGGGATTTGGGGCGGGATGGGGTAGGGACTGACTCATATCCACCCCCTATCCGTTCTTACACTTTTTTTTTTTTTAAATTATCTCCATACCTTACATGATCCCCAAATAATTCCCGGATCCCCTACCCATTTAGGGTGGGGAACGGATCAGGTCAGATCGGCCAAAATTGCCATCCCTTGGTGGATTGCAAGTTGAACGCTAGTAACTTAATTTGTTTATGGCAAGTGGAGTGGTAGCTTGGTGGCAGAAGCAGCTTACATGGGAAGCAAAGGAAGTATGGGCTTTGGGCCTCAAAAAAGGTTAAAAATGAGGGGCCCCAATTAAGCATGGGCTTGTTTCTTGTATTGTATGAGTTGTTAAGCTTAGTTGTCTCATAAATTCTAATAATTGACGTAGTGTCCTAGATTTGTACTTTTTAATTCATATATGATATAATGATGCCTTCTATCGATCGAGAAAAAAGAAAAAAACAGCTCTTTCTTTTCACTTGAATGGCATGGCAATAGATAAGTTCTGTAAATAGGTAGTTCTGAAATCCCAGAAGCACCCCGCACCAAAAATCAAGACTGACTATAAAAATGTTACACGGTCTTGGGTAAAACTCGATCCCAAAGGTTAGCTGTTGGAGTGAGTGTGCCTTCACACTCATATTCTTCATATTACTTTGGTACCCAAGCGATGTAAAACTTGGCTTCACACCCTCCCTCACGCCCAGCGTGCTCACTCAGCAGCACCTGCTGCGTGCAGGAACTCAACTCCAAAAGCTAGCTTTTGAAGAAGTGAGGGTGCCCTTACATTTATATTTTCTTCATATTACTTTGATACTCAAGCAATGTGGGACTTTACTTCACAGAAAGAACCACCAGGGGGCACAAAATTGAAAACGGTTTTCGACTTTAAAATACCATCTTAAGAGACGAAGTTCATAACCAAAAGTATTACCGAAACATAATGAAGACAGAGATCAAAAAAGCATTGATTATGCAGAAGTGCGATCGTAAGTTTCAACTCTTACTGCTGTTAGGAAGAGAGAAAAAAAAGGAAATGTTGGACTTACAAGTTGTCTCCAAAATGAATGTAGTTAGAGGAACCTCATAAATCACACCATGAAACACGGATCCAGATCCTCTACCCACATTTCTCTCCACACATCTTTCGCACCTTTTGACTAGATGTTGACAACGCATTAATGAGCCCATCTGACGGTCCAGGTGAAACCAGCTCTACTACTCCCAAATTCTTTACAGACACGACGACGTTTTGTTCTTTGCTGCAAACGGCAGCTTCACCCCTGCCCTCTTTTCCGTTTCCAGCTCCACCGTTTTCTGATCTAAATCCCAAGTTCCCACTTCCCAACTCCTTTTTTTTTTTTTATTACAGTTCCCAACTCCTCCCCCTGGGCCCTCTCTCTCTCTCTCTCTCTCTCTCTCTCTCAATCCCAGCTCCTCCCTCCCTTGCCAAATTTTCACTGTACTTTTTCAGTGTAAAGAGAGAGAATCAGCAATGGGCCACGAAGAAGAAGAACCAGTTCCGTTGTTTGCCAGATGGCGTTGAACTCCATAATCTTGTTCCCTCCCCTTTTTCGTGACTGAATCCTCCACTCGATCAGTCCGCCAATGTTGACTACGATGATTCATCTCCCATCTTTATCTCCATGTGGAAAGCTACTAATCTCCCCAAATCTCTACCTGATTTAGGTTTTCTTTTTCTCTCAAGGAAAAAAGGACAGGGTTTTACTTATTGTGTAAGCAAATTGAATTTTTTTTTTTTGTGTGTTTTCGTAAATTGATTCAAGGATTTTGTTTTTTTTTTTTTTTTGTTGTCGAGGTCGTCGTCGGTGGCGACGGAGATGAGGGAGTCGAGGTCCTCGTTGGGGAGCTGGTACTTCAAGGTGAAGCGGCGGCCGTTGAGGAGGGTGCGGGAGAGGCGGGAGGAGAGGGCGGAGAGGGAGGAGCTGCCGTGGCGGTCGACGACGACCATGTGGGTGTCGCCGCCGACGTAGAAGGATTTTATTTTTATTTTTCCGTTGACAAAAAGGGCAGGATTTGTTTTAGGAAAGGAGAATTTCAGAGCTTGAATTTGCTGGGGAATGGGAATCGGAGGTTGACAAATTTGCCGGGGATTTGAATCCATCAAGGTTGATTTTTTAGGAAAAGAGAAATTCAGAGCTATGAAGAGAAGATTTGACAAGAGAGGGAGGAGTTGAGAGAGAGAGAGAGAGAGAGAGAGAGAGAGAGAGAGAGAGAGAGTTGGGAACTTAAGAAAACGGTGGAGCTGGAAACGGAAAAGAGCGCAGGGGTTAAGTTGCCGTTTGCAGCAAAGAACAAAACGTCGTCGTGTCTCTAAAGAATTTGGGAGTAGTAGCACTGGTTTCACCTGGGCCGTCAGATGGGCTCATTAATGCGTTGTCAACATCTAGCCAAAAGATGCGGAAGATGTGTGGAGAGAAATGTGAGGAGAGGATCCGGATCCATGAAACACGCCATATTCACAAGTATCCGCAAACCAACAGAGGGAGCGTTTTGGAAAAAAAAAAGAAGAAGCAGCAGCAGCATTTCAGGTTAACTTCTCGATAAGATAACTAGAATAGGAAGAAGTAAGTGCAAGCAATGAGTCCAGATTGGAATTTGTTCAGTTGAGTGACTTGCCATTTCGCTGGGCATGTCGTTCAGCCAACAAAATAGCACGAAGTTTCCCTTCCCCAGAACTGGGTTTCGGCTTCCCCAGGGTCCCTTTTCTGAATTTTGAGATATGATGTTTCTTTGTAGCCTTCATGGCAGTTTCGGCGATCAAAAAAGGAAAAAAACATCCATACTGCAGAACAGTTGCTCTTGGAGATCATTGGCACTTTACAGCTACAAGCCTACAATAGAAATTAATTCACCAAGGACTCATAATCCCCTATTACAGATTGTATCCACTAATTAGCAGGGTATATGCGTTATCAAGAAGTGACAGAATTCAAAATCAACATTCAATACCGAAGTAACAAGCTATAGCTCAGGTGTGTGGAAAAGTTGAAATAACTCGACCTGTATTGGCAAAACCACCACACTTTCAAATCGTTTACTAAATGAACTCAAATTAATCCACCAAGAAGCCACTCAGTCCCTGTAGACATTGTTTCAACTCTCGCCATGCAGAATCGAATCCTTGATTCCGACACTAGCATCCACAATCCACCAGTCACCTCAAATTCCATTGACTGAACTAATAATTATCGACACAAACACATTGAAGTTCCACATACCCAATTTAAGTGAACATAATTTGTAGAATTCTTTTCCATAAGTACTTTGTTTTCCAATTCTGCATTGCACATTGTTTATTTCCATGCATTACAAAGCCTTCAAGTGCCTTAAAACTACTACTATAATCTAGAGAGTCTAGATTGGTTGAGTTCCATGCAAGGAGAGACTGGAGGTCTTTCTAACCTTGTGGAGATTATTATATGAAGACAATGGCAGGAAAAGTAGGCGTTGTGGGACTATGATATTCCTGCGCAATGAATGATATCTACTATCTAGCACAATGGCAGTAGATAAAGGAGAAACCATCACACTGTGAGAGGACATTCATTATCAGATACCAGGTTGAAGCACCAGCGCCCGAATGAAAGAGGTTTGAGAGACCCTAAACAGACTACAAGAGAAAGCTTGAGAAGGGAAACCTAATCTGAATTCAGGCTAAGAACAGGATTAAGATAGCCTCACCAGTCACTACACTACACATTAATCAATACCATCAGTTTTCAGTTCAAAACACCAAAGGTGAGCCTCTATTATGAAGGGCAGGTACACTCTCTGTTAATTGACTCTTCTTTTATATGAAAGAAAACCCTAAGTAGAAAGATAAAGTGAAATTAAATGGATGACCACTTTGATACTGATGTCGGATACTACACCTCTGCCAACCAACTTGGGTACTCCTGCTTAATCCATCAGCCAAAATCTGTATGAATCCCCTTAGTTCTATGGTGTAGCAACTTAAAAGAAGATTAATTAAGCTAATGATTAAATCCAAGACGACGCAGTAGTTCGAAAGGATATAGGTTTGTTTGATATCACATAACACGATCCCCTTGACAGAGCTCAATGGAGAAAACATATTCATGTATCAGAACCCAATTGATTGTAACTTAAGGCTCGGTTTGGTTTGGTTAGTGATTAAACTCAAAGGTGACTAAGCAATTCACAACTTAATTACCACTTCGATTTTCATGTTATGCCAAACTTCAAATTAAGAAGCACAGGCATGAGGGAAGGCCACTTCGGATTTTACACAGATTCCTTACACTGCTGGATAGAACTACGTATGGAAACCCTCAGCTATCTTATGGACACTCTTAGAGGAAGTCATCATTGCATTACCAAAGGATTCAAAGCAAAGCCAAAACTTCAAAGCGAAGCCAAAAAATAACACTGAACACCCACAATTTTCCACCGGTTAGAGAAGCCCTCTTTAATCCCTTAAGAAAAGATGTTCACAGAGAGGCCAAAAAGACTTGGTCAAAAGAGTTTTATGAAATTGGAAGAATCCACTCATGGGTAAGGAAAAGAAGAGGATGAACGGCATAGACAAGCTATTCCTCCGAGCAAAGCATGATATTGGAGCAAACACACTGAACGCTAACGTGTCCATGCAACATTGAAGCAAACACACTGAAGGCTAATTAATTGATCACAGAGCCATAAACCCAAATCTGGTTTAAAGATCTTAGCAGCAAAAAACCCATTCTTAGCAGCAAAAAACCATCAGGTCACATTAAATCCAATAAACTTGATAATATAAACACTTGAAGAAAATCCACTAAATCCAATAACATCCCGAGTTTGATCATAAAAAACGAAGCAAAAACTAGGATCAGTAACCGAACCACCATCAATGCATGTCTAACCAACAGGGAAAATAGGCTTCCCTAACAGTGGATCGCTGCCAAAATAAAACGATAACGTATAAAAGAAATAATACTACTAGCAGATAAAGGTCGTATATCAAAAGAAAGGTCGAGAAAAAGAGAAAGCTTCACTCTTTTTCATATCATTAAGCTGCTGAGGGATTAGGGCATTCTCTAGCAAAGTGCCCTTGTTCCCCACAGTTATAGCACCCCCTTCCACCACCACCACCACCACCACCACTGCTTTTTCTCCGCCCACTAGGGCACTCCCTGGCTATGTGTCCATGCCCCCCGCAAGTATAACACTCAACATCGCCACCACCATTACCATTAAAACCACCGCGGCGGCCGCGATTGCAGTCCCTTGCCACGTGTCCATAATCACCACAGTTATAACAACCCCCATCTCCACCACCACCGCGGCCGCTGCGGTTACAGTCTCTCGCCATGTGTCCGTAATCGCCGCAGGTATAACAACCCCCATCTCCACCACCGTCACTCGCCACGGGGCGGCGACATTCCCTGGCCACGTGTCCACTCTCCCCGCAATTAAAACAGCCCCTATCTCCACCACCACCACTCGCAACGGGGCGGCTACATTCCCTCGCCAAGTGTCCGCTCTCCCCGCAGTTGTAACACCCACCACCGTTGTTACTATCACGGCGTCTATTACCGCCGCTAGGGGTCTTGTTGTCGAGGGGAGATCCGTCGGGACCGGTGACGTGGACGGCCTTGGTGCGTTCTTGTTCGAGGGCAATGTGGAACTCGACAAGCTGGCCGACGCGGAGGGTGCGGAAGCCGTTGGATTGGATGGAGGAGTGGTGGACGAAGAGGTCCTCGCCGCCGTCGTCGGGGGTGATGAAGCCATAGCCCTTGTGGTCGTGGAACCACTTCACGGTGCCTCGTGATTTAGGGATCTCTTCTTCGTCCGCCATTGTTGAAGATTCGTTGTGTTCTCTTCTCGGCGGAGTGATCAGAGAAAGAGACTTCCAACCCTACGGCAATGGGGGTGTATTTATAGATGGAGTTAGGTAGTGGCATACACCTGGCCCTAGCATGTTTCTTTCGGTTCCGATCTCCTTTGTTTCGAAAATCGTTAGGACTCTAAGTCTAGGAGTTTTTCGATCGTTGAAGAGTATAATTATTTTTAATAATTTAAATCCCAACGGCCGAAAAATTTCTCAACTTAGAAACGTATAAAATTTCGCCTTAGAAGATCCTGCCTCGGTTTCTTTTTTGGTGGTTTTTTGTTTTTCCTTTTGTTTTAGAAAGGTTGTGTTTGGAATTATTAGTCTTGTGGGACCAGTTCCACTTTAATGACGGTGGTTTATTTATTACGGAAATATTACGTTACATCTTCATTCCTAATTCATAGTTTATTACCAAAAAATTGTACTCCACTTTCTAAATTTTTCTAAATGAAAAGGCAAAGAATTTGTTTCATTTTTAGGCTTCCAGAGAGGTTTTTGAAGTTATAAGGAGAGAGATATAGAAATTAGCATAATAATTATAAAAAAAATTATTGGAAACTGTGCTAAGAGAGAAGAGATGTTCTGGAAATCCTAAGCAAATTCTTTCAAGAACTATTTTCTAAATTTTCACACCATATTATTAGAAAAATAATTTTAGCACTCCAAAATTTAGATAAACACACTCCAATGTTTTGTCTTCTAGTGTTCATGTTATGTTTTTAAATCCAAATACTATAGTGTAGTTATGAAAAAGACAAGTGCTAAATCAATTATTATGACGATTGAATTTAAATTGGTATAAGTATAATGTAATTAATTAAAGTATCTACGAAGTGTATTTATTTTTGAAAAAAAGATTGCCACACTAGATTGAAACTCATTTATTTTCAAAATAAATTGGTTGCGGTCGACATTTTTTTTTTTTTTTTACATAACTTATGATCTTGACAAGTTCTAAAAAATAGATAATTTTAGTTGTCCAAGTATGTTCAAAAAGGGTCTATAAGCAAACGCCCTTAACAGCACGAAGTCCTTTTAGGAAAGGGACCAGAGATGTGTTGCCATTCATAAACAAAGACGTGGAAAATCAAGTACATATATAAAGTTAAAAGATCAATTCCCTTATTCTTTTTCTAAATCAAAGAAGGAAAGTAAGTTAAAAAATAAAGAATTTCATGATCTACTTTTGGAAAAAGTTCTTTCTTAAAGTTTAGCTGAGATTGCTTAAATTTTACTCGGTTGCTATAAGTAAAGGGAGTGATTTTTACCGTCCCGTTTTTTATAACCGCATTTTCCCTTTTGTCTTCATTCATGTGAAGTTATAACATTACCCTTTAACGATCTCACTTTTTGGATGTGTAAGAGCAATATTGTATTTTTACGTAGCTAAAAGACAAAAAAGAAAGTGCGGATATAAAAAAGGGGAGTGCCGAAATCACTTCCCTAAGTAAACTAATGCACTTTAGTTTTTCATTACGACCACGCCTTCATTATTGTAATTATTATGATTGTTATTATTTTTAATCATCATGCCTTTAATTTTAGCTTTAAGAATTCCAATTTGGTACTTTAGAACAAATTATTAAGTAGCAAAAATGTGCATAATTTAAGGGATAAAAGCAAAAACAAATAAAAAAATCTTTTAAGTTAACATAGTAGTAAGATAAAGAACATTCTTATTTTTCTTTACAAGAAAATTTCTATTCTAGTACTTTAACTTGAGGAAAGGGAGAGGGGCTAATGGGGTTCGGAACCATGATCACCTTGAACTATGAACGTCCTTATCAATTGGACTACCCACTGCAAGTTCATATAAACCCCAGAACATTCACCTCCTATATATTTTTACCGCTCCCACTCAGTATTGGACATAAAGTGGGAGGGAGGCTGAAAGGAGTGAGTATTAGAATTATTATCCTTATATGGGTTTTGTGAATGTAATTTCTTACGCTGAACGCAAGTGAAGTGGTAGTCAAGTAGTAGACACTTGCTCCTATCCATTTCATAGGAATTCAAACCTCAGTAACTATGACTAACGTTTAAAACATCCGAGGTGCTATCAACTCTTACGGGGGGCTTTGTTTGACTCGCTAGTAGACAGTGGGATTGAAGTGGGATTGAGTTCCTAGAAATTAGTCGAGGTATGCTTAAGTTGACCCGTAGACCTTGGTTCTTGTTGTCCCAAGGGTGTATCAAAGAATGAAAGGTTGAGGTAGAAAATGAATGTCAACCACAAACCTAACTTAGATTATCTATATATCCTTGTAGAAAAAAACCATACTTTCTAAAATTTGCAAGACAAACTTGAGTCCACAAAGTATAACAGGATTGAGCTGCCCGGAAGGTAGATGGCTGAGTGGAGAGGGGCAACAAGAGTGAATTTTCGTTTCTCTTTGATTGATGTGCAAGTAATAACCACTTTACGATGATGATCGAAACAAATGCCGATTAGACAATCCATCCACATACGGTGAAATTCGCTTCTGCTATACCTTTGATACATGCCCTCAAAAATGAAAAAGTTCACAGAGGCGATAGCCGATAATGATACAGTAGACGTATAACTAACGTAAACTGAAAAAAAGAAGACGAATCAGTTACAAAAGAGTTACCTATCTACACAATGTGGAGGAAATCAAATAAGCTGGCTGCCCTGATCAAGAACTTAAGTATTTTGTTCAAGAAATCAGGCACTAGTAAACTTCCACATTCCATTGCTCTGACTTCTTCAACTGTTTCTTGTAGTCCATCCAATCGATCCCTGAAAGTTAGAGCAGAAAAAGAGTTGAAAGCATGGTTTTCCAACATTTGCAAACTCGTTTTCAGTTTTTGACAGAAAAAAGGACATCTTCGGTGCAACATATGTTTTCGAAACACATACAGGAAACATGTTGATTGAGTTTTTTCAGGGTGAGGTGACTTGTCGTAGACTCGTATGGGATAGCCCGGGGGATGGGAGAGGGAGGAGAGAGGAGATCGAATACAAAGATTGATCGAATACAAAGATTTTAAAAAAGTTAAAAGAAAAATGTGTTTTCAAACTTCAGTTTATAACTGTTACCGCCTTTCGTTGGACAAAATGTGACTTTGGTCTCAATTCTTTTGGAAACAAAAACAGGAAACAATTACAAAAGTGATAGTAAATAGAGCAACCGTTTCTTACCATCTTTTGCAGCCAGTGAAACCATTATGTCATCGATACCCTTTTCCATGCCTTTTAGCCCACACATATAGATAAATGTATTGTCCTTTTTGAGCAACTCCCACAGCTCTTCTGCATATTGGGCCATCCTGGTTTGGATGTACATCTTTTCACCTTTCTCATTAGTTTGCTCTCTGCTCACCGCGAAGTCTAGCCTGAAGTTCTCCGGGGCCTTCTCCTTCATTTTCTCAAATTCCTAACACACCCAAACACGAGAAATAGTATCAACCTTCAACTTGACCTTTGGAAACTTGGAAAAAGAAAATTGTATCTTACCTCCTTATACAGTAGCGAGCTACTCGTAGGGACACCCAAGAAGAGCCACGCCAAACCGTTGAACTACAGAACACAAAACCACCCATGGATTAAGAAATTGGTTCTATCAATAAGACTTATTTTAGACAATTGCACTAGGCTGAAAGTGGAAACAAACACAGATGCATGTGTAATGGAAGTTTGTAATGATTTGCATGATCTAAATCATCAAAAACTTCACCTCATTGCTTTCAAGTTTAGAGAATTTCTGTTGCTCTAAGGAGCATGCAAGTGCTAAGATGAGAGTTCATGAACTATTTACCTTGTAATCATCATGTTTCTCAAAGAACATTTTCCACAAGAATGCCCGGAAAGGAGCAATCCCAGTTCCAGTTGCAAGCTGCAACAAACATCAAATTGTAACACTTCCCAAAAATAAACCAGCAAATTAAAACGCCCCCATTGAACTACCCAGCTACTTAAAACTTAGTCATCGATAAGAAGGTAATCCAGTCAAATCCATGACCATGCAGAAGAACAGATGACAAATGCCGTTTAGTGAGCATACCATAACAACGGTGGCATTTGGATCCTTTGGCATAAGCATTTCTTTTCCAACAGGTCCTGTGATCTTCACTTCGAATCCAGGTTTCAAGTCACCTGAATAACAGAAGACGTCCAGGGGCACGGCACATTAACCAAGACATTTTCCCTTGTCAAATATGCTTGTTCTCTTCAGAAATTCTATAAGGGTAGACTAATTTCTAGAGAGTTGCACACTTACACAGGAAGTTTGAGCAAACTCCTTTTACTAATTCTCCTTTGTCATTGGTATAAACAAGCCTTTTCACGCATAGGGAGACCTGTACGAAGCAACCAGACATTTCAACTCAATAAGTAAAAGAATTGGAAAGAAAATAAAAGAAAAAAGATGATTACAAAGAACTAAGAAGCAGAAGTTGTACATCAAAGGTGACTGAGCTAAAAGAAACATAAGTCTTTGTAAAATAATCACCCAATGTAAATCGGTCCTAGGTAAAAAGCTTACAGTTTTGGAATCTCCGAAGTCACCAAGAGCACTGCTAGCAATTGAGTATAACCTAAGCTTGTGAGGCTTCCCATTCTTGTCTACTCCATCTGCAATTACACCAATGGATTGTCCTTCTCTGTATGGGACCTCCCCTAACAAACACAATAAACCAATCATCCCCAATTAGTTCAAACAAATCCCAGTTTTACTGTAGAAACTGATGTACATACAAAACTTCACATAGAAAGGCGATGTTGGATTGGTTGAACAACTAACAAAGGGATATATAATCCAGAGGTAATAACAAAATTATGGGTTTGGTTGTTTAACCAACTGTTGCATTCAAATGCTGGAAATGTGGTCTCACGGGTTTAGTAATCCAAACCAATCTCTATTGGAGAATCAAATAGGCCCAAAAGCCATCCTGCATGACATGGCAGTGGTTCTATCCAAATTATAAGCTTTAATGACTGGTATACCGTATAGCACACATTTCACAATTTACATGATTAAAGACCATATGCATAAAGATTTGCATAGATCATTCTATGTTAGACTGTAGAAAGAATTAGGGGAAAGAATTAATGGACATACCATCGGTGCTGAAGACCATGTGCCAAGTTTCTCCAGGAGCATCATCACCAGTGATCTTAGTGTTAAGAAGGCATCTCCCGACGTAAGGTTCCTTTGGCCTGAACTTGTTCACAACCACACCTTCCTCCATTTTCTTGGAAACCTTCTCAACCTTTGCAGGAGCCTCAGTTGTGACCTGGGCTCTAATAAAGGATACTTTCCCACCTCCACATACATTTCTGTAGGGAAAGGGAACCTGCATTCAAAGGAAAGAACCATATGTCCCAAATGTCAAGAATTTGCGGATTTCTATGCATCATATAGGGAACAAGAATCCAAAATATTAAGGAAGAAAGCACGATCACAAGAACTTGAGATTTATACAGGAGGGAGCTACTATGGAGCCGGTGGGGTGGATCACGCCCCACCCGGAAAAATCTGTTGATTATATAGTTCATATGGTTTTGTTGCATATTCATAAACAGACTTTCAACCATAATTGAAAGGTACAAACAATCTTCACTTTGAACACACTAATTATAGTAAGTTATCCAGTTAAATCATATTCCAAAAGAAAGTTATCCAGTTGAATGATGATACTTCGTGTTGTTGAATACTGCATGATACGATCGATAGCAACATTTCCTCGAGATAAATTCTTCAAAACAATTCTATAAAACTCAAATGACTGGATTGAATATTTGAAAAGTCATCCTACAAGAAAAAGTTATCTCGCACTGCGGCCCCAAGGTTCAATTCCTGGCTCTGTCCTGCTTAAATTTATGTTGTTCATCCAATACGGACTACGTCCACGGTCAATGGGATCAGTAAAATTGGGTTTGGATCATGGTCTGAATTTTTTTGCATTGGCCTTTTCATTTCCCTATGTTAATCATCTCTCCAAGAACCCATGACATTAAACTAGAATAGAAAAGATATCGAAATGTATCTGGTTAAATCATACCTTGTTAAAGTTGATTGAAATTGAGGTTCTGGTTGGAAGGGGAGTAGATTTGGAGGATGGGAGGGAAACTGCAGCACTTACTGCAGCAGCCATTTTTGTTTTATGATGAGAGAGAGAGAGAGAGAGAGAGAGAGAGAGAGAGAGAGAGAAGTTATCACTTGTGGCCTGCGGGATTGTTTTTGGGTGGAGAGTGGATTTTGGATTGGGTGGAGGATATTGGAGGCCTAAGGCAGTGGCAGGTGTGAGGATAAGAGTTTCATGACTCTCCCAATTTACAAAGTGCTAATGAATAGCCAGTGAAAAAGTTTGATTTTTAGTCACTTTTTTTTTTTCCGACTATTAGGTGTTCGGACAAGTTTATGCATACCTCAACCTATTCCCCTCCCGGCCGATCGAAAGCTGGCCATCCACGTAGGTATCACTAAAAATAGAGGACACACACCATAGGGGTTTTCTCTCTTTTATATTGGTTAAAAAAGGAGAAGTTGCTGGTGCGGACCATTAGATTTTCTCATTAATGCGGTGGCAGTTCTACAACAAGGTTCGCACAAGATCCACGTAAAGAAATCTCACGGAGGGTCTGAATCCGTTTTATTCTATTGCCCTGCCCCTTAGTCCGTTACCTGAAGAGCTTTGGCTTTGCTCTATTTTTCTCTCAAAAAAATTGTCTAAATTTTTTTAAAAAATAAAAAAATTTGTTAAAATGTTGAATTATTGACTAAAAACAAAAAATTACGTAAACCTATATAATTTTTTAATCTCAAAACTGACAACAAAAAGTTTAATCTTGTGGAATGACTCATCCTATAAGATATTGTTATTTTCGGTCACAATGCAAAAAACTTTTGTGTGGTTGTTTATTCAATTCTTCTTCTTCTGGAACTCAAGTACGGATCTGAAAGGAGCTAGACCTTCCCTAACTTTGTGCAAGACAAACACCATAGGCCGTAGTTAATTCTAGAAGGAGCTAGACCTTCCCCAACTTTGCGCAAGATAGCCGTAGTTAATCAGAAGACACCCCGATGCTTAAGTCAATCTTAACTCAAAGAGAGGAATGGATTGAACTCTACGTGTGAATTGTAACAACATATCGTTCTAGGCCAGGATTTACAAGTGTACTTTTTATAGGCTCCTAGTAAGCTCGTGCTAGAGAAATGCCTTAACCACTTCTTGGCACTGAATCCACCAATAACCACGCAGACTCTCCATCTTCACCCAACTGAGTCCAACGACTCTGACCCGATCCAGCCCAAACCTAGCTCCGCAGTACACGGACTTGGGCGTATACGCCCGCAGCCCACACGCTTGCCGGCCCAAACACTCAGTGCTTTAGGATGCCCGCATGCTAGGCCCAGCAAGGGTGTACTTCGTCCCACTGGAACTTTACCCATCAGTATGCACTATAGTCCACATATAGGGGTGGGGGTGTCCTATATAGTCCATAGGGGTGTCCTATAATTCATGTAGCAGTAGTATTAAGAGGCAGGCCGTTGGCACTTCCATGGGACTATAACTATTTTAAATGTTTTTTCAGCAGTGGTGAAATCAGAATTTTCGTAGAGGGGGTGCCGAAATGTAAAAGTTGAAGAAAAAAATTGAATTAAAAAAGAACAAAAAAATTCCACACAAAAAAATATACTAGTAAGTTCGATTCAAAAAACATGTGATTCAATAGTTCTTCTCCTAGGTTACAAAAGTATCTGTTGAGAGACTAAAAGCCCAACTTCATTGGATTGAAAGCTTAGAAAAGGATAGCCCAGCTTAATTTTAAATGGAGTTTGGACCAAGTGGGGGTGCCCATAGCACATATACTAGCCGAGATAGGTTAAATATAGATTACATATCCACTGGTATTAGCCAAAACAGGGGGTGCCTCATGCTGTAGGTCCGCCCCTGGTTCTTAGGGACAAATTTTTTTCATAGGCAACAAAAGTTTTATTGAGAAAACTTGACAAAGTGTACATCAAGTTGGGGGAGGGAAATCCAACCAAGGTTGGCTGAAAATAAAAATAAAAATAGTGGACCGAGGTCCAAACACCTTAGGGGCAAAAGCCTAAACACCTAAAGGCCTAAAATACCCACAACTTAAATAATAAGTCCAGCCCAAGAACCAAAACCAAATCCTAATCCAAGCAACTCTAATCACTGCCGCCACAAAAACAGAGCAGCCGTCATCACACCACCACCGGCAGCAACACATGCGCGTGCGCACACACACAGCTAGCTCAACAAAATATCAGAACACCCCACACACCACCTCCTACACCCCAAACCCATTAGAAAGCAGAACAGGACCTCTGCCAAACTCAGGACTCATTCCTTTTGGTGCTTATTCCTTTGGAGAGGAGCGAAACGATACACTTAAGCCCCGTTCCGCTTATTTTAGTTAGTGGCACACAATCTTAACTAGAAATGTATGGTTTCTTCTGCATTCGGTTTACAATTATTCCTACTATCCAGTCTTGCAATATTTGTAACTTTAAAGCATCAATTTTGTGACTTCTATCTTACAATTTCATCAGGTTTTTTTGGTTTGGCAATGTCAGTTTACCATGTGGTCATTTTACATTATTTCTTAACTACCCTCAGGCATTGTCCATTTAAAAGTCATATGGCACTTGGTATGCTTTTGGATACCTGTAATTAGAGGGATTGAACTTGTTAATTTATCGACTGTAGGGAGAAAAAAAGCACACTGTATTTCCGAGAAATTCCTAATCTATTATTGTTTCTTCGTTATCGGACCCGATACTGCTACCAAGGGTGGAGAAGCCGTTTTAGAATTACAGTAATATCGCATATATTACCTTAGTGGGTCAGTCACCTGATCATGGAGAACATGTTTCAGACATAGAATCCAAAGACTGTCATTGTTGGGAATCCAAAACCGGAGGGTAGATCCCAAGTGTAGCTTAAAATCTTTTGTTCCTCCATTATTGGAAGTCACAGCTCTTTTATTGAGCAGAAAAGAACATGCTGTTGATCTGTTGTTGGAGGGACAGAAGTTAACGGTATACAGTGCCAAGAACTGTTGCTTGTAGATGACTTGATTTTAAAACATTATGGGAGAATTGTATGTAGTTGTGAACCTTGTTTTGTCACATAGCTTATCCTCCTCTTCTCATTCCTTGTGAATTTATCAAACTATAGTAGATGACATATACGAAATTCCGGTTGCTCGATTAGTATAACCAGATCTGCATATCAATTTTGCGTACGTTATCTCTTAGAGTCAACTCTCTCTCTCTCTCTCTCTCTCTCTCTCTCTCTCTCTCTCTCGCACACATTTCATTATCATGGTATAAAAATACTAACATGAAACCGGGTCTTCTGATTTTGACAGCCAACACTGTGAAGTAAAATTTTCTTTATTTCAGCTTAGCAGAGGTTCTTGTGAGAGGGTTTGACAAATACCTCCACCAAATGGAAGCTGACCTATCTCAAGGTCAACATTTTCTCTTGTTTCAACTTCAACAATTTTACATGGCAACCATTTACCAATATCCAAAACCAAATTATCTCCACTCCACCCGTACTCCTAACGGGCAAGACGGAAAATCGAAACCTTTAAGCCAGCAGATTGCAATTTATTTGAGATGACCAGAAAAAGGAACATGTTATAACCTCTAAAAAATAACATAAAACAAATTGTATGTACACTCAATGGGAATAAAAACATAGGAAAAGGGAAAAAAAAATATGGCAAACAAAAAGTTCACCTAGTAACATGCAATTTGAAAGGTTGATTGAATCAAGGGAATCGCCTCGAATCTCCTCTGGACTGATAAAGCTCTAACCTGCTTTTGGCCTCTTGCAGCAATGCCTCAATAGCTCCATCTTGTGCCAATAGAGGTTGCTTTGATCCCCATTCAAGCACGGTAAGCACCTTAGCTTCGGCTAATTGTTCACTATCTGGAACATTCATTGCAATGTAACAAAGCAGAGTCACCGAAGGACTCTGCACGATTTGCTCTCCAAAATAAGCTAGCTGAATCAAGTGCTTTGCACCACCGGCATCTATAATAGCCTTGCAGTGATCAAGGTGGAGATAGTTCTCATTACAGGCAAATTTTGTCAAGGCAATGCAAGCTTCCCTAGAAACCTCTGCTTCTCTCTCATCTACTAGAAGTCTCACTAATGGGCTGATCATCCTCGTCTCAGTTGCCCGAAAAGTCCTCGCCAGATTACCAACGGACTTCATACATGGTATAAGAAGTTCCGAACGAGAATCAGCCTTTTCGATGATATTCAGTACTTGATCCACAACTGACTTGCAAGCGGGTGAATTGGGCTTGAATGCCGATCTCCTCAAATCGGGATCTTTCTCAGCCACTGCGGTGATCTCCATCAAGGCCATGGCAGAGTTGTACTTCACATCATCAGGTCCTTTTTCCAGTAGTACTGCAAAGCACAAAAGGGCTCTTGATTCAGTTATGCTTCGGCAAATGGGTGAGTTCCGTTTTGCTAGGTGCCATAGGGCTCTTGCTGCCATTGCTTTCATATAGGCTTTTGTTTCCGGATCCTCATTTTCTCTTCCTTTTGTTATAGCCCCAGAAAGTGAATGACTACTGTTGGTTCTCACATGTTTGGCTTGATTGGTTGGATTTATGCCGTTACTCTGTTGCAACTTAGACTGGTTGTTGACAGCCATTGTGGTGGAAACCACTTTGTGCATCTGATGAGTTTCTTTATTACCCAACGGATGTTGGGTTTTACCGTGACTCATCGGATCATCCACCTCGGAGTTCCCATTCAAACTTGGCTTGCTGAGGTTGTGATACCCATTAGAATAACCATTCGAATAACCATCTGAATAACCATTTGAATAACCATTTGGAGATTTGTTGGTTGCAACCACAATGGCATGGAGTGATTTGCTGGTGACGGAATACTTGCTGTGTTCTTGAATGGTTTCGAAAGCAAGGTGGCTAACAAGTAACCGGATTATGTTGTGTTGGGCAAAGAGGTCTTGGCAAGGGGAGTGATGGGCTGCGAGTTCTGAGACTGCCCAGGCTACAACGGCCTGAACTTTCATTGGACCATCTTTGAGGATTTTCGAAAACACTTGGCACACGCCCGCGTGAATCATCTGTTCAACACTTTCTCGGTCGCGGCCCAGAAGGCCAATGGCTCGAGCTGCATTCTCTTGGCCTTCTACTTTGCCTTCTTTCACTAGCCTCAGTAGTGGGGCAACTCCACCTTCTTCGATAATCAGCTTCCCATACCTACACCAGAGGGCGATAACATGAATTCTTTAACATTAAGGAGTGAGTTCATAATTAAGTGAAAGAATTAGACAATACCAATTCCATCAATTGACAATGTTTACTTTTAGGAACAAAGAAGTCCTTTAGACAGATATATTGAAATGAAAGAGCCACCAAAATCTTTGTTCTTCTTCTTCTTCTTCTTTTCTTTTTAAGAACTCAAGCGTTCAGGCTAACTTACACGCACCTTAATTAACAGCCACCAAAATCCTTGATAAAACTACCCACTTTATGTACCAAACTAGCAAGAAAATAGATCCCACCCTCCCGTTTTTGGCTAGTTTTTTTTTACTGTGTGTCTGGCCAGTACGCGCGCTTGACTAATCTCGGGCTCCAAAATTAACATCGGACAAATTTTCAGTAGCGCAAGAATTATTTTTCCTGCGGGGGGAAGCCAAATCTGCGAGCTTGGAGGGTTGCTCATGCTCCCAATTGATCAACCGCCTAGTGTTAGCATTTAGCAACATGGCTAGTTAATAAATTTATTTTTGCCGAAAAAAGAAATGGCTAGTTGATCGTACCTTACCCAAGTAAAAAAAAAAGAAAAAAAACAGATACACATTGCTTCAGCCTATCTGTTACAATCATTTTTGAAATTAGGATTAGCAAAATGTTTTTCACGAAATTTTAGTGAAAGCATAAAAACACTCAGCCATCTTTATAGCTTATTCATTTTCCTTACAAAAAATAGGTTTCGAAACCAAAACCATATGTAGCCAAAAAAATTCCCAATAAAACAGTTTTGATATTTGAAGGAGAAAAAAAAAAGTTAAGAAAATTATCAACCGAACTAGTTAATGTGTTTCGAATTGAAAAAGACAATTAAAACGTGTCCGTATAATTTGAAAATGAGACACAACATTAAAGTACAACTCCAGACACAACTGGATCTGGATCCATGAGCCCATATCCATCGGACGGCTCGGAACCTTGTTGTTTTCGGAAGTTGTGTTCGTAGAGACTTTCTGCATCTAACATACCTCTCATTGTCGCGCGCGAGCGATACGAGAGAGGCCGCGGCGTCGGCCCGATCCTCAAGCTTCCCGGTAGACAAAATCGCGATCTGCTCCCAAATGAGGCAGAGAATAGGCTCGTTCGCCGCGATCGGCGGCAGCCCCAAGTACTCATCGCCGCCATCACTGGCCGACACGCGCAGCAGCCACGACACGTCCCCGATCGAGTTCTCCAGCTGGGCCGACATCTTCCTGAACGCCGCCGCCGGAATGATCGTGAACACCCGCTTCACGAGCCCGTGGGCCCTGCACTTCTGGACCAGCCCGTAGGCCTTGTCGAGTACTTGCTCTGTATCGTCGATGATCCGGCGCGTGGGGCGCTCGTAGAGCTCGTTGCTGGCGCGTGCGGCCTGGCGGAGCAGCGCGGCAAGTTTCTCGGCCTTGGACTTGAGCTCGGTGCAGTCGGACTTGAAGAAGCTGGCCTCGTCGGCGGACTTGACTACATGGTCAGCTAGTTGGATGGGTTTCGCTAAGATCTGTTTCACTATGTCCGCCATCGTTACCACCACCGCCTGAGTTTGATAAGATCGGTGGGTTAGGACCCAATTGGAGAGATTATGGGTGGTGGGTATTTCTTAATTTGAGGAAATTGAAGTGGGTTTTGGTGGGTTATGGCTGCTCTAACTGTTGTGGGGTGGGTTGGTTTATTACTGGACGAGAGAGAGAGAGAGAGAGAGAGAGAGAGAGATATGGATTTGGTGGGTTTTTTCGGTGGGGTTTAATTTTCTATAGAGTTCACATTGAGTAGAGACTGGAATACAGAGAGGACGGGTTTTACGAGGTGAAAACTGAGGTTTCTTCTTCTCTTCCGTATGAAACCTTTCTTCATCGTTCTCCAAGCAAATGATTCTGGTTTGGTTTTTTTTTCTTTCTTTCCCGGTGGCAAATGTGTATAATACTCGTCTATATAGAGAAATTTTTCAGTGGCGGGTACCCGCTAGGCACATCTGAGCCATTTAATACATTTTTGAACTGTTCGGATTGAAACATTTTCTCTCCTCTCACTCCAATATTTTCTCTCTAAATTCGAACCATTCAAAAATATAATAGACAGTTCAAATACACCGAACGAACACCACGCGCTATCCGCTCGACACCAAAAAAATTTCCCCTCTGTACAGGAGTGGGAGTATATAACAGATTAACCACCAATGCAGAGAATCTGGCATGGGCCCTGACCCACCACTAGCACCATCAAAAAATATTTTTGGAGCTATATTTGCTTGTACACTCATCATTCATTAACTACATTTTTAGTGCATCCTTCGCTTCGCTCTCAGACCTGTTTTAAGCTAAACAAACTGACGGATAACACGATCCAAAAAATAAAAACTATCTTACTATTGGCAGTTCACTGTACCGATGATAAGTGTTTTAGAAGATAAAGAAAATATGTATTTTTATATTTTTTTTTACACCCTTAATATATATTCACACATTTATTATTGTCAGTTCATTGGACTAATTTTAAAATTTTTCAAATAAAAACTGTGTGGATCACAACAAAATAAATAATGGTACACTTATGGCACGAATAAAGGGGAATAAATTTTCCGAACCTTAACTCTGATGTCATATTAGAACATCTACTAACTCATAACTAATTAACAATAAATGAAGAAATTGGCCACGTTTATATACACTAATGTTGAAGAAGATAATTAACTAAAGTAAGACAAACTTCAACAGTGCAAAAGACAGACGAGAAAATATGGCTGAAACGAATGTGAATCGTGTATCCGTAATCATCGAAGTTTGGGAGATCAACACTCTGCTGCGAAAATAAATAATATTTATTGTTGTTTTGTATTTCTTGGATTGGAAGATCGGCCAAGAGGGGTGTTATCGGAGTATATTTTATTGCTTCTTTGGATATCTCCTATCAATGGGGCTTCCACTGGGTTTTGGAGATCTTTTAGCCCATCCTACGTTGGCTGCTTATTTGCTCGATGATGCATATTTGGTGTTCATTATCGAGATAAAATTTGAACCGTCGGATGTACGATCCGACGTTTTAGAGGTGTGCAACATAGTACTACGCACATCACTGCATAGCACCATCTTCCAATTCTGGAGGCTCCTTTCCTTCATGGAGAGAATAAAAAAAAAACTAGCACTACTTTTATTTAACTATATATATATATATGTATGTATATCAGTCCCGATCAAGTCCATACCTCTTACAGTCCGCACCGTCCTCACCTCCCCTTTTCCGATTGAATTTCGATGATCCGAGCCGCTCAATATGTTCAAAATGTAATTTTTAAGGTACTTGCGAGAAATCAGCAAAAAAAAATATCTGAAAGGGTTTGATTTGAGTAGTTTTTTATTGAACCGTTCAGTAAAAAACTGTTCGGATGAAGCCCTTCTCGATCATTCTTTTTGCCCATTTTCTGCGGAAACCGTTAAAACTACGTTCTGATCACATTGATCTGTTCGGATCATCAAAATTCGATCGGAAAAGAGAGGTACGGACGGTGCGGACCAGAAGAGGTGTGGACGAGATCCGAACTATATACATATATACAATTATTTTCAAATGAAGAAATCTTTATTTTAATTAAAATAAGAAACTCATGTTAGATGTGAAAAGATCTACTCCTAGCTAGCTAGCTACTATCAAAAAGGGAAATCACGAGGAACAACTGTCAAACTGAGATAACTTTTTAACTCTTGAGCGTGTCTTTATGGGTATCTCGATGATCACTAGCCACATACATGGTATTCTCAGATTAATAGTCAACTTTTATTTGATTTATTTGATTGTAGTAGTAACAATTAAAGGATCCACTTGATGCATGTGTCATAAATGTAGTACATGCATATATAACTCCGTGTGCTTCAACAAGAATACAGCGACATTAATTGCAATTTACGTATCACTAAAATCTAACTTTACACTTAGGTGCCGTTTGTTTGGGGCCGAAAAATATTTTACTTATTTTTCTGCATGTGTCGTAAAAAGTGAGAAAAATATTTTATAGATTTTCCATAAGTTATTTTTCAAAATGAACCTGTTGCCTTCTATTGCAATTTTTACTATTCAGTTTTCTCGATCGTCAGTTCTGACTTACGTTCAATGTTTAAGCTCCCATCTCTCTATACTATTTTATTGATTTTTAAAAATATTTTTTAAGTGTCAACAGAACATCAAAAAATAAAAGTTTAAAGTTTGTTTTCTGAAGAAAATTTTTACATGGAAAGCATTTTACATCGAAACAAACAGATGTCAAATAGTAGTAAGTAAATTTGCAATTGCTTTTGCGTGCGGTAGTGATGAATTATGTTTTCTTATGAAAAAATATGGCCAACAAAATACAATATTGTAACAAGAACTAAAGACGGAGGATTCAACTCAGTCAGGGACGGAATTAGGATTTTCTACACGCAAGGGCCGAACTATAAACAACAAGATTCTAAATTTCAAGGTTTGGGAATTTAATTGTTTGTTTGATTTGGATTTTGAGAGAAGTTTTCTAGGTAACGAGTGAGAGGGATAAAAAGATAAATGAGACTAATAATTAAAGGAATAGCTTATGAGAATTGTGCGAAGAGAGAGAGGTTGGTTTTTGTGACAAAAAATGGACACATCTGATTCTAAAGTATTTAAATGTCTAAATAACACCCGATACAAAACACAATATTTATGTGTTCAAGCAAAATACAACTAATATTGATATCAAAATTTGAAAATAAAAAAAAAAAAAAACGAAACTGCGCGGGGGCCTTGGCCCCTATATGCCAAACCCTAGATCCGTCTCTGAACTCAGTAGTACGCGATTTACTCCCAAGTTAATTTTGACTTGTAGATATATACTAGTTAATTGGCTATATAGTATTGTTGTATACGGTGACCAAAAAAGTTTTTTAAGGGATTATTTGCCGTATGTCAATTGTAATCTAACCAAGAAAGCGACTTACATTTTTTGGCCACACACTTTTTGTTTTTTGTTTGTTGATATTCTTACTATAATTGGTATTAGATATGAACTTTTTTAATTTTTATTTGGTTAGGTGCATCTGATGATCATGAACCACGCGCGGCAACATATATATATATCTGCTGTTGTCATCCGGCCAATTTCTGTAGACTTCTTAATTATTGGTTTTATTTATTCCTTCACATTAACTCATATGGCATTTTTTAAAATCAAGGGCATGTGAAAATGCTTTTTTTATTTGTCGACAATGAGATTTATATGCTGTTGTTTTACCAAAGCCCAGAGGGTATTGTTCACTTAAATGGTCAGATAGCTTCGGTTTTAATTAGGCTCTTAATAAATAGGCGGTGAGATATTGGCCCTCTTAGTCAAGGTGTGTGTAAATTAGGCAAATAAGCGAAATAGGTGACTAAATTAATTTGCGTGCCTTTGTCGTGTTGTAGTGAAGAGTAATGTTTCTTAAGAATTTGGCTACCAGAATTACGTATAATATAACGGCGAACTGAAAAACGAATAAAAAAAAGGTTCTATGGTATGAATTCGAAATACTATAAGATCGACACCTAAAATGAATCTGACTCATAAATTTTCTTTCCTAGCTAGATAATTTATCGCATATAGAACTGTTATATGAAAAAAATTAAAGGAGGTACGGTAGGTACGTTGAAGGGACGCCTAAAATTAACTACCTGAAAGACTGCTTGAGGGTGATTGGGGTGGACCGGGTGGTAGCCGAGAGGGATGTTCAATAATTCAAGTTATAATAATAACCGGTCTTTACATACAACATGACGTTAAGGCGCTTTTTTATTTTTTGTTCCCCTTATTATTTTAAGTGGTAGCATTGAGAATTAAATTATGATATTTTTCACTGGTTAGAGAAATTGCATCAGATAGCTTCGGTTTTAATTAGGCTCCTAATAAATAGGCGGTGAGATATTGGTCCTCTTAGTCAAGGTGTGTGTAAATTAGGCAAATAAGCGAAATAGGTGACTAAATTAATTTGCGTGCCTTTGTCGTGTTGTAGTGAAGAGTAATGTTTCTTAAGACTTTGGCTACCAGAATTACGTATAATATAACGGCGAACTGAAAAAAGAAAAGAAAAAAAAAAGGTTCTACGGTATGAATTCGAAATAGTATATGATCGACACCTAAAATGAATCTGACTCATAAATTTTCTTTCCTAGCTAGATAATTTATCGCGTATAGAACTGTTATATGAAAAAATTAAGGAGGTTGTACGGTAGGTACTATTAGAATAAATGCATATGCAAAATAATATCGCGATCAAATCGTGATCTTGATATTGTGATTTGATTGTAATTAAGATGATTTTATTCCATGATTAAATTAGTATGATTTTCTTTACATAGTTAGGCTCTCTCATCTTGTATAAATAGAGACCTCATTGTATGATTTCAATATATCGAATTCAGTAAAATATCTCTTCTCTCATATTTAACACATTGAATGGACGCCTAAAACTACCTGAAGGATTGCTTGAGGGTGATTGGGGTGGACCGGGTGGTGTCCGAGAGGGACGTTCAATAATTTAAGTTATAATAATAACCGGTCTTTACGTACAACGTGACGTTAAGGCGCTTTTTTATTTTTTGTTCACCTTATTATTTTAAGTGGTAGCATTGTGAATTAAATTATGATATTTTTCGCTGGTTGGAGAAATTGCATCTGATGAACCCGACCATAGTTGATGTTGTCATCCTTTTTTTTTTTTGTCCACTTCTGATTTGTATATAATTATTCATTCACACTAGGTATACTCATGTGGCATGTGATTCAATCTAGGGGGGGCTGTGAAATTGCTTTTTTTATTTGGTGAGAACAAGTGAGAAAATTAACTCAAATGTAGTGCCAGAACTCACGCAAGAAAGTTTTTTATGGTTCAATTTGAGACACTATGATATACTAGTTCACACCTGAAATGAACATGTGGCTCGGAAATTTCATATCGTAGAGAAGGCTGTACCGCTATAGAGTGAAAAGAAATCTAAAAATTTATGATGTAATTAAGGATCGATTATTCGTTATAAAGTGAACTGTAAATATCTAGTCAAGAGAGAGCGACTTACCGATCATACGACATTAAGATACTAGTTTGTTTGTTTTTATCTGTGACGTCCGGTGGTAGCATTGTGAGTTAAATAGGACCTAGTCTTTCGTTAGCTAGGTTTATTGCATCTGATGAACCCCCCTAATAACAGCTGATGATATTTACCAATTTTTGTGGACTCCTCATTGGAATATAATTATTCCTTCACAGTTCACGCTACTCAAATGAAATTGTCTTTTTATATGGTGACAACAAAGTCAGATTCATGTACACCCAAAGGATTAGTTTCGTGATTCAGGCTTGAGGCTTAAGGATTTGTTTTCTTTTAAAATTTCATATGGAGCTTTGCTCTGAGAAAGCTCCGAGTACAATTGGGCTCCCCGCAAGTACTTGACAGTGGAATTGAACATCTAAAATTAGATAAAATGTGCGTAAACTGACTTGGACATATGAACTATAAAAAATTGGAGTGGGATTTGTTACATCCAATAACAAGCCAAGTGTTCTCTGTGTTTTGACAAGTGGAAAGTGGTTTGTTTTATTTTATTTAGTCTGTCACTTTCTAATGCCATTATTGCCGCACATTGTCCGTATAATACAGCAGTGATATGAACATAGAAAAATTGGAGTCAAAATCACGCATGCGGGTGATAGCGTAAATACTCAACAAAATTACAGCCCAATTAGTTCGATTGGTTGGTAAATTTGCTTTTTATATTAAATGTGTGTTAACATAATATTTTCTAATATTATGTTACTATATTTTCCCATATTTTTTAGATTTCAATATTATGTTTTCTGTTTAGACTAGGTTAATTATTGCGTATGTTCTTTATTGGTCCATGTTTCTTTGTTACCACATCTTGGAGTAGCTTATATAAAAGCATAGTAGAATTTTGTTTTATAAACAATCAATAATACATCAATAAAAGTTCTAACAATGTGGATTCAACTTTTTAATCCACAGCAATGCATGAGAGTACCAATCTCACTTTTCTTGTTTCCCACACAAGAAGCAATTTTGTTTAAACAAAAGGGGCAAATTACAAAACTACCCCCAAGTTTCTAAAAATTACATATTGGCCCCTCACATTTGGGAAATTACAAAATATCTCATGTCTCATACCGAAATACTCTCTTGTCGTGATGTAGCCACTAAAAAATTTGACGAAATTTGTTTGACATCATCAAATTTTAATTTCAATGGATCACACTGTCTTTTGGTAATTTGGTAACAAAAGACATGTTGGTCCATTATGTTTAGGATTTGATGATGCCAGACGAATTCAATCGAATTCCCTAACAGCTACATCACAACAGGGAGTAATTTTGTCACGAGACATGCGGTATTTTATAATTCTCCAAATGTGAGGTGGCAATATTTATTTTTCAGATACCTCAGGGGTGATGGTAATTTATCCTTTACAAAAATGCTCAATAACGTCATTTGAGTTTGCACCGGGTAATGACAAATCTAATATCGGAGTTGCAAGCAACACACTTGCACCAACTCTCAAGCATACAAAAAAACTATTAAATCAATAAAAAAAAAATTAAACCAGAAGATTATTGGCAATGCTAGCCTTTTTTTTAAAGAATATATTATGATACAATTATAGACATACTAACGTAATGTGACGGAATAAATGAATCCATTTTGACAGCACCAATTGATAATTATTGGAATGAAAGGTTGTCAACTAAAGCTAAAAGACTACTAATATTTAATTTGGGTTGTCTAGGTCTTGAAACATATATAAAATGAGCGAGGAACGGTACGAAATTTGACCAATATTAACATATTTTTGTGAGTGTTTTACACGCTAATCCGTAACTAATTAGAAGATTACTTGACAATTAACATAGAAATCGTACAAGCCGGTCTAAACAATATCAAATTAATTTGAAATATGAAAATACATAACACAAGAACCTTAAAGTTCAAATTAATTAACTAACAGTAAATATGCATAATGTCATTTTTCACGGTACCTATCAACAGGGGCAGAGCCATGAATTTTGGTTAGTGGAGTCAAAAATTACATTTATATGCAATATATTTTTCTACGCACAAGTCCAAAAATAACTAAATTAAATGGTTAATTATAAGATCGATATGCATTAATAATTCATTTTTGCCTCATAATTGGTCCCAAAAGACTTGTTATATTTGAAAAATAATACATGATAGTCTCATTTCTAGCACTATCAACTCTCAAAAAGAAGAGAACGTTTGAAATTTCTATGCACTTAAAACAAGTTGGGGCAATTTAGAGATTTTTTGTGAGGTCAAAATAGCTAATTATATCTATTCCTATTAAAATTTGGGGTCAAATTAGTAAAAAGAGGGTAAAAATTATACCTATCCGTACGAAAATTTGGCAGCCAGTGGGGTCGACCGCCCTCCCTTGTACCCGTGTGCCTCCGCCCCTACCTATCAATGTATAACTATACCAAAAAAAATACATGACATAGACAATTAAAGATATACGTAACATTTACCACGATGCACTGCCACCTAACAGGTATATCACAATAGGGAGTAATTTGTCACGAGACATGCGGTATTTTAAAATTCTCCAAACGTGAGGTGGCAATATTTATTTTTTAGATACCTCGAGGGATGCTAATTTATCCTTTACAAAATGCACAATACCATCATTTGAGTTTGCACCGTGTAACGACAAATCTAATATTGGAGTTGAAAGCAACACACTCGCTCCAACTCTCAATAATTGCATACAAAAAACTATTAAAACAATTAAATAAAATTTAACCTGATGATTATTGGAATGCAACCATTTTTTTTTAAAGAATAAATATTATGATACAATTATAGACATACGTACTAACGTAATGTAATGGAATTAATAATTGAATCCCCGTTGACAACACCGATTGATAATTGAAGTGAAAGGTTGTCAACTAAAGCTAAAACACTATAGTACTATTTAATTTGGGCTGTCTAGGTCTTATAACGTACGGAGAAACGGTACAATATCAACCAGTCAAATAATTTCCAATATATTTTTGTAAATAGTCGAAAATATATTTGTAACATGTTTGTGAGTGTCTTACACGCTAATTCATATCTAATATAATTAGAAGATTATTTGATAATTAAGATTGAAATCGTAAATTAAAGCTGGTCTAAACAATAACAAATTACTAGCTAATTTGAAATATATATAAAAATAAACAACACATGAACCTTAAAGTTCAAAATAACAGTAAATTTGCATATATGATGTCATTTTCCAACGGTACCTTAATGCACTCTATGAAAGTGCCTAAACCCTAGGGTTCCCTATAAAAATGCTTAAACCCCTAGGGTACCCTATGAAAGTATCTAAACCGCTAAAATCCTATAATAGGAAAGTACACCCTAAAACCTCTATAAAAATGCCTAAATCTAAACCTTAATTAGGGCTCTATGAAAGTGCCTAAATCTAAATCCTAGGGTACCCTAAACCCTAAAACTCTAAGGTGGCACTTCCATTAATGGTAAATATATTTTTGTAAAAATGAACTTAGTGGTAATTAAGACTCCGTTCGTTTAAGGGTTTTGGATTTTGGATTCTAATTATTATCATATTTCTCTCCAATTATTACTCTCATTTTTCTCTCTATCTCTTTCCAATCATTACCCCTACTTTCAATTATTACTCTGTTTATCTCTACACTCATTATTTATAAATCCAAATCCAAAATTCCAAAACGAACAGGGTCTAAGTATTCCGTCTCTACTTAATGGGAATTAAGTTTTACTTTTCTAAAGATATACGTAAAGATAAAAATCTCTTAAAGAGATACGTAACATTACCACCGCGATGCACGGCCACCTAGCTTTGTCCTAAGTTAACAGCAGGCATGATCGATTAATTTGTTTAACAATTAATAATTAGGTTATGATGATCAAGGTTATGTCACAAAAATAGGGCGCCTGCCCATGTGCAATTCCTTCTCATTCGGGGTCTAATGTCTTTCACCTGATGTTAGCGCGCCCCAAAAGTCTTCGCTAGTTCTAGGTGCCCATGTGCAAATTAAGGCTATCCGTTCCGGAACGTGAAATAAGTATTTATTTTTTAAAAAGATAATTTCAAATTAAAAAATGATAGGCTTATTAAAATATAAAAATATGCAATATGGATCTTGTTTGAAAGATTTCATTGAGATTTTTAATATGGTGTAAAAAAAATTGAAAAATTATTTTTCATTTACATTATTTTTGAGTTTGAAAATGTGAAATAAGTACTTATTTTTTAAGAATGTGTTTTGGAACGGACTCTTAAGCATTGTTCAAGTACTTCTGAACAACTATTAATTGCACCTACATTTTTAAGGTTTGAGATTATACTATTAATTTTCATGTTTCAAATCTCTTTAAGTGCTATTAAATCTTGTGTATGTGAATAACTTATACAGGGTTTCATCCCAGCTATAAATGAGCCCCCTAGTGCACAATAGGGTTGATTTCTCAAAAAGTTTTCAAGATCCTCACAACTTGGCTCGGACATACATCTTGAATTTGAAAGAGTACATACATTTTCTTCATAAAATTTGGGACATGCGTACGTGTTGATTGCACGGACGAACCCTCTGACCCAGTTCGTTTAAAGGTTTTAGATTTTCGATTCTAATCGTTATTCTATTTTTTCTCCAATCATTACTCTTATTTTTTTTCTTTGTCTCTCTCTAATCATTACCTCTATTTTCAATCATTACTCTATTTTTCTCTACACTCATTACCTATAAATCAAAATTCAAAATTCCAAAACACACGGGCTCTCTGTGTTTTAATGATGCTTCATGTTCTTCCCGAAAAAATTGTTTGAAGCCTTATGTGAGGAACATAACATTATGTTGTCCGGCCTGATGGGAGTAATTAACAAGAGTGCAAATGAATTGCTTGACAGCTGGCCCCTCCAAAATTTGGAAAATCTTTTTGGTTGACTTCTTCGTATGGCTTTATTTTTGGCATTTACAAAGGGTTTGTGCATCCCCACAACCACACCCCCACCTTAATTAATAATTAATTAATTGTGGAACCCATCTCTCATTGGAGGGGTGTTCTAGCTGTCATATATATATATATATATATATATATAACCTTTTTTTATCCATATATATATATATATATATATATATATATATATATATATATAAATAACTGATCAAAACTTTGAACGCATTTTAGTACTATATATTTTGATGAGTGATAAGGAAACTTGACAAGAACAAAAATCAAGAGTTGAGTGCATATTTACATATATGGAATTTTGTTGTTACAAAGAATCATTCTTTTTTGAGGTTTTCTTCTCCTCTGACGACAGATCATGGGAGTATATTATATTTTTCCTTAATTACTTCGTCATGGCATTTGAATTCCACGATCTTCATATCCCCAGAAGGATACCTTAAAGGCTTTCCTCGGCATTATCCTACATATATATATGTATAAAAGAATATTGTGGTGCAGCCCCGAAAGAATTAGTCTGGTTGGTTAGGGTCAAGTTAAAAAAATATTATGAATTTTTAAGTTTTGGTGTGGATAACTTGGCTTTGACTGAACCGAAGAAGAGATTAAGTGAGGTACGCGTAAGCTAACCAAAACAACCCTAACCCTCCAATCGATAAAGAAAAGATTAAAAAAAAAAAAAAAAAGAATGTGCTGCGTGCTTGTGTGATCCGTGCTTGCATGTTGCTTAAAGAGGTTTTTTTTTTTTTTTTTTGGCCAAACAGAAATTCAGCTTTAAGAGTTATATACAAATACGACAACAAATGCAATTACCTGGCTTTTAATGTTTTGATTTTCAAAAATGCTAGAGTTACAACAAAATCATACAACATATTTACATGTCAGCACTGGGGCCGTGCTAATGTGTAAGGATGTTATAAGATTTCGTTGTTAGCCTTACATTATTTATTAATTTTGGCGTGACTAGCTTACTAGTGCGTTAATTACTTTTATATTCCTTAAGTGTATGTATAACTTTCACTGACACCCCTAAGGTTTACCTTAATGGTGAAAAACCCCACTCGTATGACAAATAACAAGCAACCCACTGTGATTTCTAGTTCTCAATTGATAATTGTCTTTCCAAATACGTAATGGAATGTGCCACAAGTGACTTGTATCTAAAAAGTCACCCTATGGAGTAAAAAATTTCGGCCTTGTTCGTTTCGATACTTTACTTTATTTTTCAATCATTACCCTATATCTTTTTTCAATTATTATCCTATTTTTCAATTATTATTTTCATTTCTCTCTCCATCTCTCTCCACTCATTACCTATCTCTCCAATCATTACCCTATTTCTCTCTTCACCTACTACCAAAACTAACAAAGCCATCACCTCTCTTACTTGTTTAGAATCAAAATGACATTACCCAAAGTTATTAAACGAACAAAGCCATCACCTCTCTTACTTGTTTAGAATCAAAATGACATTACTCATTGAAGAAGCTGTTTTTTTTGGTAAACCAGGAACATTAATTAGAAAATTTAAGAAACATACAGTAGTCTAGGGTATTCCACCCCATTCGCGTCTTCGCAAAGTTGCGAATTAATACAAGTAGAAGCAACATCAAATAAATGAAAACCGAGAGCATCATCAAATGACATATTAGCTAGTAAGTCAGCACATTTGTTTCCTTCACGAAAGACATGGTCAATCTTCTCCACTCCCAGCTGTCTCATCAGGCATATGCAATCATGAACGAGATTATTTAGAATGTGTCGGGGTTGATTTGGGCCCATAATGAGCTGAATGGCTGTCTGAGCATCAATTTCTACACAGAGGGGGACAAGCTGCTTGCTGTGAGCGAGTTGTAGGCCATCCCTAAAAGCCCATAATTCTGCTTCCAGTGCTGTCATTGGGTAGAGAGATCTGTGGAAGCCAGCTATCCAGTTTCCTTTTTCATCTCTGATTAGACCACCTCCTGCGGCTTGAGATAGATCCTTCTTGCATGCACCATCAGTATTTAATTTAAAGAAGGGTGTGCCGGGAGGGCACCATTTCACAAGCACAGTACTTCTATTTCATGAATTCAAGGCCGGCAGTGCAATATAATACCATTCAATTGCCAGAGCAATTGAAGAGGTAATGGTGGAGTCCAAGTGTTCTCTGGCCCGACTAGGTTCATTCTGGAAGAGGGTTTTGTTTCTGAGAAGCCAAATATTCCAACAAGTAAAAGGAAAGACAACACACCACGGAATTCCTGATCGGTGGAGGGTTTGTGATTCACAGTTTAGCTTTAGCCAAAAAGGGAGAGGAGAGGAGAAAAGAGAGAGAGCACTGTTAGGGATACTAACACCTTCCCAAACAATGGAGGCCACATGGCAATCTCGAAGGACGTGAGTTGTGTTTTCACTGCCAGCATTACAAATCTCGCAAAGGTCACTTTGGGTGATGCTTCTTGTGAAAAGAAGGTGCTTGGTTTTGAGTCTGTTTTGATAATAAAAAAAGGGAGGTAAAATCATTATTATCCTATTTTTCAATTATTATTTTCATTTCTCTCTCTATCTCTCTCCACTTATTACCCATCTCTCCAATCATTACCCTATTTTTCTCTTCACCCACTACCAAAACTAACAAAGCCATCACCTCTCTTACTTGTTTAGAATCAAAATGACATTACCCAAAGTTATTAAACGAACAAAGCCATCACCTCTCTTACTTGTTTAGAATCAAAATGACATTACTCATTGAAGAAGCTGTTTTGATAATGAAAAAAGGGAGGTAAAATCAATGAATAACTATTTATTTTTTATTACTACTCTAAAGAAAACTTTTTTCTAGCTAGCTAGGGCCCTAGGGGTATCAAAAAATGAGGAGGAAAATCAAAACAAACAAAAAACATACCCGGGCCTTTTGTCTAGCTAGCCCTGGCCCTTGCCTGATCTGAGCATGCATGCAGTACTGTAACTGGAATAGTATCTCTCTTATATAAATTACCAGCAGTACTCAAGCCTGATCTAGTACTGCATGCTACTCTTATCTAACATGCATTAATTAATTAATTAATTCAACCTAAAAACATGTACATGCGTTTTGGAACTCCTTAATTAATAAATTAACGCTAATATTGCATATATATATATATATACGGGGCGGTTCTATGGACAACTATTTAGACACCTAAAAAAACACCTCATAGTTCCCGATCAAATTTTAATGATCCGAGCCGCTCAATGTGATCAGAACGTGTTTTTAAGGGTACCCGCGAAAAATCAGCAAAAAAAAAGATTGGGAAGGGCTTGATCTAAGCAGTTTTTAGCTTAGATTTAATGAACGGTTCAATTAAAAACTGCTCAAAACAAGCACTTCCCGGTTATTTTTTTTGCTAATTTCTCACAGCCACCCTTAAAATCACATTCTGCACACATTGAACAGTTCGGATTATAAAAATTTGATTGGGAATTATGAGATTGAGATTTGGGGTGTTTTTTTAGGTGTCTAAATAGTTGTCCGCGGAACCATATATATATTATCTGCCGCCTTCATCATAAGTTGATATATATATATATATATATATATATATATATATTATCTGGCGCCTTCATCATAAGTTGATACCGTAACAACATTTGAGATTTGCTTGAACAACGTATATATGCTCCTGTAGTATTACCCAATTAACTTACAAAAACCGGAAATGCTCCGGGTGGTGGAGGTGTAAACACGTACATCGATCAAATCCATAGGATTCCGGGACCCAATAATGACTAATGTGAGAGAGAGAGAGAGAGAGACACAGAGAGAAGGGGGGGCTGATTCTCGAGGGAGGCCAGGCCAGCCAACTGGCCAAGCGGAGCCAAATTGGATCAGAAATCCTCACTGGCCTTCATTGACCTTTTACAGCGGACGACAAAATAACTTCTTCTCCGTTTCTATGAGAGAGAGAGAGAGAGAGAGAGAGAGAGAGAATTTTGTTGATAGTACTACAGTATATATGTTTGTCCAAAAAAATGATGCAAGAGACGTGCTAAATGCTCGGTAACAACAGAAGCAATGGTGGCCACATTATCGATAGTACAGTACTATACCAAAAAAATGACAGCCTAGTTTTCGTGTAGTTCCTTTCACCATTCCTTGGATAGCCAAAGTACCGGAGTTTTCCGATATCTTACTGGCATATATTTGTCCGATCGACCTTTTTCGTGTTTTGGCCGATTTCTGAGGACTTCACTTTCGTAGAACCATCCCTCTCCAATGGAGGGACGCCTTTGAACCAAATTGAGTACACATCATATCCATATATAATCTAACAAAATGTCGATTTACAAAGATTGCGGGATCGGGTAATTTTTAATATTTTATACTCTCTTTTTTTTCTTCTTTTTTTTTGAACGGTGAACAATTTTATTAATCTCTGAACAAGGTACAAAGATTAACAGGACAAAGAGAACGACGCGTATGCCGAGCCTGAGACCCAATCCTTTGATTGGCAAGATGCCAACTAAGGAACAACCCAATGGGACTAGTCCAAACACCTAAAAGGCCAAAAAGCCCAGATAAAATGGGTCAATTCCAAACAATTAAAATACAAATACCTAAAAGGCCAAATACCCAGAAAATTGGAACATCCCAATATAATTAAGCCCAAATCAAACCTTAGCAAAACCCTAATCAGGACAATCGCCCCCATCCGAAACATCATCAACCTAGATCCGAAAAGCCGCTCCGAGAGTCGCTAGCCGCAAAACACCTTGCATCCCAAGCTCTTGTTGCTATCGCTTTGCTGCCTCCGCATCATCACCAACAGCTCCTCCACTGCAACCACATGTAACTTCTGCCCCCACTGCCACAACACCCTAAACCCAAGAACCCTTACCATTGCCGACCACAGCCTAGCACACGCCAAAAAGAATTTGCCTTACTATTTGCCAAAAAGACTTCTTCTCAGCAAGTACTTACTATTTAAAAAAAAAAAAATTTGGCCCTCTCTTTACTTCAAGTTCTTCTTGTAGTTAGAGTCTTGGCCGTTTCGATGTACCTTTTGTCAAATTCTAATAAAATTGTGTTGCCTATCAAAAAAAAATTTTTTATCCAATTACTAGAATTCCTCCTACAGGAATTACATATTTGATTAGTATCATAAGAACTATTCACGGTCAACCAAAATGAATTGATCACTGATTATAATGTTCAATGAGAACCAATTAAATAGATAAGAATAGGAAAAATATAGTAGCATGCATGTGAGACCACAGGGAGACACGGCAAGCTTCAAAAAGTCGCATGTTTTATTAAAACAGTTTTTTAAAATCTTAGTAAAACTTTAAATTTCCAACACATTCGAATTGTGAAACTTTTTTCGATCCGATATGCGTGGCAGGAAGCTAATATTACGACACAAAAAATTTATCACCTGATCATCCTTTTTCATGTTTTCCATTAATTTTTCGATAAATACTTTATCCAAACAACGCCTTAGTCTACTCCATACCATGGCAAAACACGAGCTAATTAATCAATTTTCCTACCAAAAGAAAGTTCATCCTTCTAATATACATATAACTGCACAAATAATTCTACACAGTGCCCATGGAGATTAATTAGAGAGGCATATCCCATGCATGGTCTGAGCAACCAATGATCGAGAGCAGATTCGAGCCGTCGGATGGTGCATCCGACGGTTTGAAGGTGCGCAACATGATTCTGCGCACACCACCGTCCCCCAATTCGATATTTTACCTCCTCTCTGCATTATTTGGAATGTAAATGTTCCATCATACTGTACATCCCATTGTTGCCTCTCTTTATTACCAGCCACATGACAACTATTTATAGCTAGAAAAACAACCACAAACTAGCCCTTCTTCTCAATGTTCCATCACACATCCCATTGATGCCTAGCTTTATTACCACATGACACCTCTTCATATGGGTTGGCCATGGCCCATGAAAGGGGGTGGGTCCAAGCCAAATCCCATTCGGTATCTCTACTTAGGCCATATCTTCTTGGCATCATTCCTTTCGAGAAAGTCTTACCCCACCACTTTGTTTGATCATGACCGCTCCCCCAGCACAACACTCAATTTTATTGTCTGTCTTGACAATTAATGGTCTGAATTGACGGCCGGCCATTTGTGGGTTTCGCGGTGGCATGGGTTGCCATTGTCATTCTGTTCTGGTGGTGGTTTTCTGCTTGTAGGGTGACGGCAGATGGCGGTTGGGTGGCTGTGAAGTTTTGTTTGGTTAGGGTTAGGGGTTGGGGTTTCTTGGGTTGCGCTTGGCCTATCCTATGCATGGGCCTTGCAGGTGTTTCGGGCTTAGCCCCTAGGTGTTTTTTGGGCTTTGTCCCATTGGATGTTTTTTTTTTTAATTTTACCCAACCTTTGGTTAAATTCTTCTCCCCTATCTAACTTTTGGTTGGATTCTTCTCCCCTACCTAACTTTTGGTTGGATTCTCTCTTTTTTCATCCAACTTGATGTACCATTTGTCAAGTTTTTCTTAATAAATTTGTTTCCGATCAAAAAAAAAAATTTTAATGGTGAGGGGAGCGATGAATATTGAGAGCGGTGGGGTAGACCTTTTGATTCCTTTCGGCTTTCAGTATATATTACGCACAAGATGCAGTATCTCTGCATTTCCTGTACTAGAAATTAATGACTGATAAGATCAATCAATTATATAAAGAAGCAAGAAACTAGTCCAGAAGAATTTTTTTTAAAGAAAAAATAATTAATTGTGTGATTATTAATTGAAGATGAAACTTCAAGAATCATGGTCTGATCAATTAATGATCACACAAACATTTTGTTCTTAGTGTTAGATTTTCTGGAGGATTTCAAACTATGAAAACCGATTGGTGATAGGTGCAGTAGCCTAATACAATTTATTAATCAAGCTTAGGTGAATTAGATGAGCGATGTAAAATAAAGTCTATCACTTAAGAAAAGGAGAACTTGTAGTTTGCGGTAGTGAGACTTTGACAGACTATAACAATTTTCCATATATCTGAACATATCATTGCCATGGATGGAGGTCTAGATAAAAGCTCGGATCGTAAAATGAAATTGTGGTGCGAGTTTGAGTTTGAGTTTGATTTTGCGGGTTACACTTTAGGAATCATCACATGCATAAGAAGATAATTTGTTGTTAAATTTACCCCTTCATATCGCCTCATATCTACCGGAATATTCCAACTTAATTTGGCTGAAATTAATTCAGAGAAGATAATTAAATATTTTGAATTTGGTTTTGAAATACATTAATTTGAAGTCTGTTGTAAAAAAAAAAATCACGACAAGAATAATTATGAATCTATAGTTTCGTGTTTGTGAATAACAAGTATAATTTTTCTTGATTTAATTGGCTAGCATATGTTAAATGGGGTATAGGATTTTCCAAAAAACTATTGCCATTTCAGGACCAAGGCACTCATATTTATTGATAGGAAAAGTCTACAATACACACACCTTAAATTGTGTACCATATGCACCTATTTTAAAGTTTATTCATAACATTTTAGTATGTTTCGTAACTTTTGTTCTAGAATTCATAACCTTTTAGCAGTATGATTCATAACATTTTCATTTTGATTCCTAACATTTTGGTGTATATCGTAACCTTTATACGATTCGTAACTTTTTAGTAATACGATTCGTAACATTTTCTCTACAATTCATAACATTTTGGAGGGTGTATATGATACACACCCAAATAAGAGGTGTGTATTGTAGTCTTTCCCTGATAGAGAAAGTGTGTAGTAATATCAGTGAAGACAAAGAAGCAGAAGGTAGAAGCATGTTTTGCTTGAGAGGCTTCTGGTCCATACATATATAGGTTCGTAAAATTTACTAGGATAAGCGGTATTATTGAACCAGATAAAAATCAGGGGCGTAGATATAGGGGGTCAATGTGGCACATATCATCCCTGTTTCAAAAAACAAAATTATTTTACACAAATGAAAGTTGATTTGGTGTGTACCAATACTCGAACAACTTCATTTTTTATACAAACAATGAAAAAATATCAACTTAAAAAATAAATCATTTGGATCATATACTCCATCTCAATGCCTTCCATTTAACGACTAGCTAGCTATGAGATATAGTTGAACCAAGCCTTTGTTCTTTATAACAGAAAAATGCAATTCAAGACAAAACCGGATTAATTATATGGTATATTTTCCGTTTGTATTTTTACGAACAACATGCAACAATTATTAGTGAACTTCCGTAGAAAAATGCCACCCCCTTAGTCAAATCCTAGCTCCGCCACTAGACAAAACAACAGGCAATGAACCCACAAACAGTTAAAACAGCTAAACTATGAGACATGTAATTAAGCCTCTCCGGACCATACAAGCGCGCGTCGAGCCCACGCGGTTTGTTTTGCATGACATACATTTTTTTGATAAGTGTTTGCATGACATACATAGTACAATTGTTTGACATCTTCTACTTGTTGTTTTTCGTTATAAAGATCGAATTATATACTTATGAAAAGCCAAAAGAAGAAATGGCCCCTTCCCCAGACAACAAACTGAAGCATGACAACAAGGATATGATTCGGCTATATATGTAGTCTGTGTCAATTAAATTCAAGTGGTTACAATTTGGAGTATTTTGAAGTAGGACAGGCCACGCCAGGCCAGGCCAGGCTTCATGTGAATCAAAAACAAATTGAAAGCTATTATTGTTTTCTTAGTTGCTGCATGATGCATGGTTGGTGGACATGTCACAGTATATACCAGTGTAGCTATCACTTATAGATAACTTATTATCTGTGATGAGATGTCCAAATTGTTAGTCATAATGAACTGTACTTTTCAACAAGTGGAATATCCATTAATGCCTTCCCCATAGTTTACCAAACATGAAGTTGGAGACATATACAGACTTGGAGATATATATAGACATGTCTATGTAGAGTGTATATGTTTTCTTTCGATAACTAGTGTCCGGACTAGTTTACGCACGTTTAGATTCATGCTAGAGCGTTGCACATTTGACGACTGCGTAAACTTTTAGTAGCCTCTATTTTTTCATTCTTTTTTGGTGTGTGAGCGTCGACACACTAGCTACTTCCCAATCTCCAAAAAACTATATACTTGATGCAGAACAACGAAAACTAATTTCACTACATCACGGAAAAGAGAGAGAAAACTAAGCTCTAATGCCCATCGAAGGATGAGATTTAATTTATTTAGTGTACTTGGGATGCTGTCTCAACCTTCTCCGCCATCACATGTTCAATCATACACTTTATCTTGGGCCCCACTTTAATTTTTGGCGATTTAGGGAACTGGGGCCCAGTGAATAATTTGTCTTGGAGGATTGTTTTCTTTACGTAGGGGCCCCATCGATAAAGATAAGATGAGAAAAAATAAATTAATGTGGTTTAAACAAGTTGACCGATGCAATAATTAGGAAGAGCGGTATGGCTATATCGTCTAGTGTACTAACATTAAGGAGATCAAGGAAGACAAAAGCTGACATTAGAGACGGTAATCTAAGTTTTTGGAATATCATGGAACAGAGAAGTCATGGACAGAACTCAATGAACAAAAACGAATTTATGTAGTCGACCCCAGTTGATTGAGACTTGAAGGCTATGTTTGGTACGGTTTGTGTATGATTTTGCCCAAGTAGCTTAACCAATTCCTTGAACTGGGCAGCCAGGAAAGTCTACTCCAAAGCCCAAGTGGCCAAGTTTTAAGATTTGTGTTCGAGCCCAACAGCTTCAGGCTGGTCCTTGACAAGGTCCACACAGGTTTCTACAAGAAACAAGCCCAAAACAACTCTCAACACACAGTTCCAGCCCAAGCGCCATGCCCTGCCTCGTATAGGAGGGTCTCATATAACATTAGGGAAATTAAAACGATGTCAAATAGGAGTAATTTTTTAAAGTGACAAAAATCACAAAACCATGCCAAAATCAGATATAAATATGAAAAGATTAAAAATCAAATACTTGATGTAGTAAGTACCCTATAATTGTTGCTTATACCACGAGTAAAAAAAGTCCTCTTGTGCATAGTCGATCGATAAAACAATATAGTCAGAGCTAGACATTTGTTGCTGACTTCAAGATCATTTATGCACGCAACATGATATTTGTGAAGTTCGGATTATTGTTTGGAGTGTAGTAGGCATGGATAACTTGCTTGTGTAGACAACAAGGTAGATGACAATGACGATCAAAGACAACGACGGACAAGGTAAACACGGTAGATGATGTTGACAAGGAGCGAGAGAGAGAGAGAGAGAGAGAGAGAGAGAGAGAGAGAGAGAGAGAGGTGGCTGCCAAGGCTACTCGGCGAGTTGGGGAGAAAATGCCGATGCAAGTGTTGAGGCGGCTAGGTATGCTATTTGGGGTGTAGGCTAGCCATTGTAGCTAATTTTCAAGATTTGCTCAGGCCGTTGGAGATACCTAACAATTCAAAAGGCATGTTTTGTTTATTATTGCATTCTCTCTCTCCCCTCTCTCTCTTTATACAGAAATAGGCAAAAAAGAAGAAGAAAGAAATGAATTAATATTATAAAGGGTGATTGCTAATCAGAGAGCAATGTTGGAGTATTGCTTAGGCCGTTGGAGATGCATAACAATTCACAAGGCATGTTTTGTTTATTAGTTTTCGAACGCATTCTCTCTCTCTCTCTCTCTCTCTCTCTCTCTCTCTCTAAATAGAAATAGGCAAAAAAAAAAGAATGAATTAATATTATAAAGGGTGATTGCTAATCAGAGAGCAATGTTGGAGTATTGATTGAAAAATAATTGGCTAAAATGATAAAGTGAATTATTTGGCTAGTTAATTATTTTATCTATTTCTTGTTGCATTTTAAGAGAGGGAGAGGGATGTATCATCTCTCGCATCCTCATTGACTTAATTTGTTTCTTTTTTAGAGAGAGAAAGATGTGGGAAAGTAATTAATGACTATAACGTTCTCTAGAATAAAAGATTGGTTTAGTAAAGAAATGAGTTAAAATTTATTTAATCTTTAAATAGGTAGAGTGTTTTTTTTCAGGACATGACTCATGACTCATGACTCATGGTGATCTAATTATTTTATACAAATAATAGAAGACCCCGATGCCTATTGCCTAACTCAATCACATTTCTGTTTTTTTTTTTTTATTAATCTTTAAAATTTTCAATTGAGGCACTACATACCGATCGATTGAAAAAAATAATTCATTGACACACAACGGGACAATGACCTAAAAACACCCAATTCCACTCCACTAAAAGACAAATAAAATTAGAAAGGTACCAAAAAATTTAACAATCATCCGATAGATATCCACAAACACGCCTGCTTGACTTTTGAATCATAGTAATCCTTTAACGTCTTTCCGTCATGCCTAGAAAATGAGTGATTTTTCAGTGCCAAGCGTATTCTACATGGTACCCGCTCGACGCATCCGAGCTGTCCGATACACTTTTGGACGGCTCAGATTGAAACCATCTCTCTCCTCTCATCCCAATACTTTCTTTTTCCTTTTTTTTTCTCCAAATCTGAGTTGTTTAAATACATAATGGACAGTTTTGATGCGCAAGCGGACACCAAATAATATCCGCTCGACACTGAGAAGTTTTCCCCAGAAAATGGAGTATACTTTTCGTCCTCAGTACTTTCTTTTTTCTTTCTACGTGGAGTATATTTTTATTTAATCCCGTGCAATTGTTTCCACTCTCTCTCTAGTGCTGAATCGTTATTTTCTTCTTCCACTCTTGGAACATATGGTGGCACATGCCATGACTATTCTTCAATTATGGAGTATTACACGGTTTGGTTACATCACTGGGCCCAATTTTTTCCAACTTTACATAATTAGTCGTGATTTTATTTTTCCCAATTCAAAAGAATGTTCCGAAATGGAATCATTAAAAGATTTGCAGTTTTTTCTCCACTCGTTAGCGGAGCCATGCCGAACTTTGTAATGTTCGAGCTCACTTTGCTAATCACTAAACAAGTCTAAAACTCGAGTTCTTAATGAGATGAAACTCTGATCATTTACTAAAGAGACAAATTTTTTTGACCTGAGCTGAACTTTAGAGCATGAAGTTTGTTAGAGTTTAAGCTCGGCCGAGCTCTAGAGTTGAATGTTCTAAGAGAGAGAGAGAGATGTTGAAAAAAAATTTGTTGAATGTTGTTTTATCTTCTTCTTCTTCCACTCTTGGAGCATATGGTGGCACATGCTGCGACTTTTTGTTAGTAGTAATTATTAACGATTTGGTTACGTCACTGGACTCCTATTTTCTTCTTCCAACCTTTACGTAATTTGTCGTGATTTTTTTTTCCCAATTCAAAAGAATGTTCCGATCCAAACTGAAAATGGAAAGATTTTCAATTTTTGTCTGGCATATCAAATCACCACAGCCTATAGATACGGGTCGGGTCGCCTCGTTCACCTGGCTGAACTCAATGAAATTAAAAGAAAGAAAAAGTTCTATTGTTTGATTGGAAAAGAAAGAGAGAAGAAAATAAAATTTTCAAGTTGAGTGAATAGTAAATTTTTTCTCCAATTTTCCTTCTCATTTCTTTTCATTTCCGTAAGTTCCAAATAGGGCCTTAATTAATTTCTGGTAGAGAGAGAAAAACTAAAGGATGAATTAACTGATTCATAATTTTCATCACAGTGACTTCTATTTCTCCACTCCTTTAATTGGTGTAAGAGCGGGAACATCAGAAGATGTAAAATGCATTTTTAGCTATTTTGGAGAAGAAAAACACAAAAAAAAAAAACTAGCCTGTAGCCGATGAGGTAAAAGGGGAGGCAAAATACACTTGTGAACAGTACTTCGCCACTTTTACCTATGGACTGTTCACACAACTTTCTTTTTTTATTGTTTCTTTCTCTCTCCTGCCTCCTTTCTCCTCTCTTTTTTCCTCCAGTGAAATCCATTATCATCGAAACCCTTCAGCTCGTCGATTGAATTCATCAAATCCGGCCACTTTCGTTACTCATCAGCTCGTCGGAGAAGCCTTTGGGGAGAAGATGTAGTGAAAATCGATTTTCCCGGTGAAAAACAGTGGGCTGAAGTTCGATTTTATCTGGGCTTTCTATTTTTAAAGCAACAATCGATTCGATTTGAAGCGGCGATCAACCCGTGATCTCCTTCAATGGTAATTGAGAAGTTCCAATCGGCGGCAGTCATCTAGATCGAAGATGGGATTTTGGGGGCCTGAAGACCGAATACATTGTATACACATATATGTATGTATATGTAAACTTATTATTTAGGTAATATTTGCAATATTTGAAAAAAGAGAAAATAATATTTTAATAAATAGTGTTTGTGTAATTGTGAAAAAAAAAAATTAATAGTTAGTTAAACTAAAATTAAAAATTGTTCACAAGATAGTATAACTCTCCACCGGTAAACTCGCTCTAAGCTCACTACCATGCCAAATTCCTTTATCATTACCATACTTGACACACAACCATGCACCCCATTAATGGGACTTTCGGCCTGGTTGTCTTTTTACCGGTCTATACGAGACTTTCCACCCATTAAATTTTTGTAACCTAGCTATTGTACCGGTCTATACGAGACTTTGCCTCGACTTTGATTAAGCCTCACTAGTTATTTATGGAGTTAATCGGTTCATTCGTCGGATACGAGTTATCAAGAAAAAATAAGAACAATATTAACAAGCAGAGGGAGATATGGACGGAGTCACATACATCCCAAACGCTACGCTGGCATCATAATCGTTGTTGAACAACTGTAAAACCTATTAGACGCATTTGGGCGTTATCTTGCACTGTTGGTCCTTGAAAAAAGGAAGAAGAAGCAAAATTGTTGGCAAAACCAAATTATTTGCAACAATCAAGTTACTACTATACCCAGCTCAGAATTGGATTAGTTACTGCTAGACACTGTACAATTCTAAAAAAGAAAAAGAAAACACGTAAAAATTTAATTCTGATCGAACTCTATGTACAAATGTCGATGTATAGTGACCGTGCCTCTGGTCGATCAGTACTGTGTAGTCTTTACTCTTCGATCGTGCTGTTTAGTTAGTTCAACTCCATCTTAATAATTTACAACTTAAGTACTAACCGAGTCAGCTTCCGCACAGTTTGATGATTACTCGTTACCAACACTGATCCGTCTCCCAATTCCGAGGAGTATAGTAACCCGAAAACCTCGACATCACCGTTGCTGGAGAAGCCGAGATACCGGAATACGCACCAACAGTACGGTACTGCCGGAAAAGAGTCCGGTCGTAATCGGCCCGCTTTTCGGGATCGGACAGGGTAGAGTAGGCGGCGTGAACCTTCATGAACTCGTCGGCCGCCGACGGGCCTTCTCGGTCGACGGCGGCGGCGGCCACGTCGGGGTGGCAAGTCCTGGCGAGATTCCGGTACGCTGCCTTGATCTCCTGGCAGGAAGCCCCCATTGAAATTCCGAGAACCTCGTACAGCGACGAGCACGGAGAGGCGCAAAGAGCCGCAGCGGCGGCGCGTGGTGGTCGGAAGCCGACGGAGGTCGGCGAGGGAGGGGAGCGGTTGACGGAGATTCTAGTATGAGGAGGTGATGAGGATCGGAGAAATGGAGAGGAGAGACAAGTGGAGAGCATGGTGATTGATGTGTGAGAGAGGCGATGTAGAGATACTGTTTATATATATAACGGAAATCGGGGGTGAACTTCAGTTCGCGCCTACGAATCCAAAAGTAATCCTTATCGATATCCACTGGAGTAGATTTTTTCAAGACCCGAAATGAGGTCTGCGTGGTTCTCTGTAAATTGAGTCTGCTGTTAATATTTTTGTTTCAGAAATTAAAAAGGTATCGATATGTTTAACTTTCAAACCGAACATCAAGTGCTTCGGAGACTCATATAAAGTTTTGATCAAATCATATATTTGTACGAAGATACTCCGTAAATGAATAAACGGTCTGAGTGAGTGTGATCACACTACTTATTCCTCTTCTGATAATATGATTTGTTTGAATATAAATAATGATGTACTTCTTTCATCTAGATGTAATGGTTCTTCGTTTAATTTCAATCGGATAAAAAATGAATTATATCTTTAAATTGGTAATGAATTTTATATCTAATATAAATCTTATTTGATAGATCTCAATTAGTTCTATAAGACAATATTTTTAAAATTAGATAAAACATTATAAATTACAAGATATAATCGATTGAAAAATGATACGAATTTTCCAAAAAAAATTATTAAATTTGAATGAAGGGAATATAAAATATATCGAGACTCCTAAATTAAACTCTAAATGAAAAAACTACTAGTAAAATAGGTAGACTGCTTTGTATAGAAAATATTTATTATAGTTGTAGATTTACATCATGTCATCATCAATTACGTAGTTTTGTCGGGGACTGTTCAAGCCCTCCAAGCCAAGATAGGCATCCTACGTTCGGTGCATAAATTCGAACACTGCACGCATAAATCTCTATCTCAGAAATTTTTTTAGTGCCGAGCGCGTATTACGTGGTGCCAGCTCCGTGCATTTAGATCGTCTATTTCAATTTTAGACATTGCGAATTTGGAGAGAGAAAGATGAGAGAGAGCGTGGGAGTGAGAGAAGAAAGAGTGTTTCAATCTAGACCGTCTAATACACTTTTAAACGACTCAAATGTGTCTGTTTGGACACCACGTCAACCTGGGTAACGTAGTATCCACCCGGCATTAAAAATTCTCACCTCTATCTATCCTTGGTTTGGATGTGGTACTGGTGGGGTTCGGAGATGACTCAGCCACGGATTTAATTATCCAGAGTTGTGAATATATTATCCACCTTGTTGGGGGATTTCTTTTTTAGAGAGAAATTTATTCACGATGCGCAAATAACAGCCATCTGTCTCAGAAATTAATAGTTGAGATGTATTTTTAAATTTTGACCGGTAATAAATATTTGCAACCGGTAATGGTTTATTTTTTAATTCAGACCGTCCAAAACACTTTTAGACACGCGAGATTGAGTGCTATGAATCTTAGTTACAAAGGCTCCGTAAATAAGTTTTTCTCTTTTTTTTTAAATGCATAAATTATGAGGTATCGGCCAATAACGGGCTGTCCTCCTCAGAATTTATCTACTGCAAAGAGACCGTCATGTCGATACTACTACTAGTACTGTATTTGGATTTTCCCTTATTTTTTCCCATACTTGGCTCCAAATATTGCTCACCATCGGAAAATCGTATAAAAATGAGAAGAAGAAAAAATGGGAGTGATTTTGGCACACTCCTTCTTACTAACCACACTCCTCTTATTGTTTTTAATGTGTAAAATTACCAAAATATCCTTCAACTTTGTGCAAAAATCATTTCATTTTGATAATTATATTGAAAAGTAGAAGGTGTATAGGTAATTTCATACACTAAAAATATAAAGGAGAGTGTGATTAGTAAAAAGAGGAGTGCCAAAATCTCTTTAAAAAAAACTTTAGAAATTGTTCAACACAAAAATTGATGGCACGCAGATGAGAATTACGTGACAACCAAGAATCTCAAAAAGTTTTGGTCGGCTTCAAGAGAAGTAAGTGGGAATACGTGGTGAAAGTGATTTGCATTTTCAGTCTTAAGAAACAATTTTGACAAGTCCTACACTTGCATGTCCCAAACAAATTGGCAAAAAAAAAACATTTCAACAAAACAATCTGGTCTTCAAGTGTTACCACTTGTTTCCTTTCATCTTTATCTGCTTCACAAAAGGTCAAGGATGATGATCATGCAAACCCCTTCACTTGATTCATAGCTATTACTACAATATTTAATTTAATGTCCAATAAAATGCTGGTATGTTAATTCTTAGTAATAACTTGCGTGTCTGGACCAACTTCCGCGCATCACGACTAATCTTGGAGAATGATCTCACCACCCACCTGCGAAGATCCCAATTAAAACTACTCTGTATGAACCAGCCTCAAATAAGATAATTGATATGCTTTTTAAATGGCATAAATTACTTTCATGGTGTAGGATGGTTTCACATCATTTTCAGACACTAGTTTCAACCATTGCAATTTGCAAGAAAATCAGGGCTCAGTGAGAAAGTGATGTACAATAGTGAATTTTAGCGATTGTGGTAGGCCACCATTTTGTTCGACACAATTAGAGACATTCCTTTTTGTTTTTATAATAAAAATAGACACATTCATTCATCCAGTCTTTTTTAATAATAATAACTTAATCACATACTAATTTTAAATCCTTAAAACGGTTCTCTTGGACACATCAAAAAATCATCGCTGAGGATATTCCACCACCACAAACTGCGGATCTTTCCATGTTGTCATTTTCAGCAAGAGAATTGATTAACGAGCGAGCCGAATACTGAATTGTTCAAACATTTGGTTTGATAACTTAACAAGCATTCCAATAATTTTGTATAAGCTTTAACTTGTTTATAAAACTAGACAATCTTAAACGAGCTTTAATCAAATTGGTCACAAATCAATATCGAGCAACTTGAATTTTACATATTATCTTTATCTACAATTTTTCAAATCTTATAAGGTGGATATGTCAAATTGCAACTTGTACAAGCCTGATTTATAAACTTAACGAGCTTTAAAAGAGTGTTCAAGGCAAAGAACATTGAGCCCAATTTGTGTTGCGAATATGTGTTTGCTTGTGCTTCGGACGCGGACTCCAAATTTTTCAATCTGCTGGACAGCGACGCTAGTGGATATCCTTGTATCATATCCAATTTCTCAACCCAAAGCTCAAAATGGAAAGACTATTTTAACACCCCAGCTGTACCCATGTCCTAACTTTTTCATTAAAGAGTGGGTTTTTCCTTTTTCAAGTAAAAATGCACATACATATATAGAGTATAAGCATTTATCAAGGACCAGAACGGGAAGAGGATTAGTTAAGGTGCACGTAAGCTGGTCTGGACACTCCTGACCGTTGAACCAAAAAAAGAAAAGTATTTATCAAGCATTATTGTGTCACAACTCAGGTCAACATTGAAATTGGATTAGGAGGCTAGCAATAATATACTGTAGTGAGTTCACACCAATTGTACAAAAAAAACGTAACCGTGAAGATTACGAAGATACTCATCCAACTTTCTCCCTGTTCCTATGCTGGAGCGTGCACAGAATGCTGGTGCTGTGCCTGCATTGTCATCAAAATCTTAATTTAACTGCAATCACGAGGTTAAAATGAAAATTATGCAGGAAAGTATGGAGCCCATTATCTGTGAATTTGAGTAAATGGCAACCGTTAACGAACTGAAGTACTACAAATTCATATCTTACAATAAGACACACAAACATCCCACGAGCCTGTGGAAGTATGGAACAAAATACAGTGTTCATTGTAACATGTACAACAAAACTGGCAATAGATTGAACCAAATTAAAGTGAACTAAAATAGGGTAAAATATTCTTAAGCAGCAGGACTCAAGTACTTAAAGAGCTGACGTTAAACAGGTGTTAAGGGTAAGTACGTTGCTTAATTGCTTTCCAAAATATAAATTAACAAAGATCATGTTCTTAATTTAGGACTGTAGTACGACATGTTGCTGGCTAATACCCAACTTCGTCAACCACTGCAGTGCAACACTGCTATGGAGATAACGGAAGGAAAGATTAGTTGAATATGATACTAAGAGGGTAAGCGGCATACCTTACAAGATCTGCATTCCGCAACAAACAGGGGAGGTTTGGGGTCCAAAAAGGCAGCAAATGGGGTGGCTGACATCCCATGAGGAAAACCTTAGCCTGAATGAGAAAAGCCAATTTCTTATCAGCGATTGCCGTCATCTTTGGCCCCTGGGCTTGGAAGCAGCCCACTTAAAATATCCGCAATTTGTTTCAGGATTTGATGCTGGGCCCTGTAAAAGAATCAGGAAAGAAGAAGTTTCTGTAACAGTAAGGTTTGATTTCTAGCTGCCCCCACTCAAACAAGTTCTTGGCCGCCACTGCAATCAATTGTTGACAAATCAAAACTAATCTGGCTAAGCTGCTAAAGTGGCATCATGACTCATGAGTAGCTCAACTAAGAGTACAAGCTAACGGGATCGAACAGAAAAACTAATGCACTGAAGAGGCTTCAGCAAAACTTCTTTCCAGTAATTTCCAAAAAAAAATTCTTTCCAGTTAACTTAATGTCACATGTAGTGACTTGCATTCTGTATCAGCACCATGCTTAACTTCCAGCACCCAAGGATGATACTGCCTCTGCACCTTAATGTTGGTCCAATTTGGGGAAATGAACCATATAAGGAGACAAAATTATTGCACTTTTTAAGTTAAAATTTTCCAAAAATAGCTTTTGGTTGCCCATTACGAGTTTGAATTCAATTTCAAAACGAAAGGTAAGCAGTAATAAAGTAAAATTTTATCCATTTACTTTTCAAAGTGGACTAATAAAATAGGGCATCCCAAAATGGAACAATGTACCATCAATAGTGTACAAAGGGAGTAGCTTTTTTTCCTTTCACGAAGGTGATTTTATTTGAATCCAAAATAATTCTCTAGACCCAAATTTTACCCATATCCGTAGACTGAATTTATATTAGTAAATTTACTGAGTCCAAAGAATAGGCTGTTCAAACGACTGGAACGACATTGTGGGAATAAAGTACCTCAGCACGAGCACAGACATAGAATCTGCGGCCAAAATTAGGGCCTTCTTTCTTCACAACCCGAGAAACACAATGTTCATGATGGCCCTTGCAAAAAGGTATGCTGTTCTGCATCAGTTGCCGAATCCTTTGCCACTCTGATAACGCAACATTACTCTTGTCCGCCTCAGAAGAACAACAGGCATTTAGATCACCTTGATCCTGAGTGGATATACAATCATTTAACTGGGACTGCTCAGGACGACATCTCTCCTGCTCATCCATGGTAGGTTCAACTGGTGCATTGTCAGATTTGGCCACATCTCCCAGCTCATTGTTGATCGCAGTGCTAGTGTGGTCATGCCCAAAAGCAGATGTCGAACTTTTCTTAAAAAATGACTTCAGTGAGAGTTGTTGTGACGATTGACCGTATCTTGCTTTTTTCCTGATTTCTTTACCAGGGGTTGAGTTAGCACGGACAGTTTCAAATGCAGTCATTTTAGCATGGGCAGTCTCACTAAAGGAACCTCCAGAAGCATCACAACTTCCTTCAGAGGGCGAGCCTGATGTATTGAAGTCATAAGACGATCTTTCCAAATTCTCAATGCAAGTCCCAACTGTCATATTTTCCTCTGAAAATGAACTTGACACTTCGTCGGTCTTAACTTGCTTCTCTACTTGTCTTTTCATCATCGACACTGCAAAATGCTATTATTAAATGACAAAACTGTAGGATAGTAGAATCACAAGGGCAACTATTTAAAACGTGTTTACCTTCTAGAACTAGAAATGCTAAACTAAGAATGATAAAATATGGAAGGAAACATAGTTCGTTTTGGTTTGGTTAAATTATTTCAGACAAGAAGCAACATAATCGATGTGAAACATATTTGACAAAACACTTCCACCTTGTCTAAGTGTAACATTAATGTAGATGTTAGTGCATTTTCGGGGTAGTCGCATACTCATATCGGACACTAGCACTGCAGGTAGATGATTCCAACATTAACAAATTTGGAAGCAAATATCTCCATTGAAGAGAAAAGATCGGGTTACTTCTATACTCAGTGAATTGTCTACAGAAAAATCATTAACTCTGTTGACTAATAAAAACCACAAGTCAAGCAAAAAAAGGAAGATAAAAGTTTTAACTGAACGTTGCTGCCATCAATTTACCAAGTTCATGTCAGCGCAGGATTTAATGGAAGACGTCTTTCGTTATGTAGGTCTGCATACTGCCTATATAAGTGGAAACGAAACCTGGCAAAATAGATAATATAGTAAAGGATAGTTAGCTTCTCGTACCAATAGTCTGCTGGACGCCACGAACCTCGGGAACAAATCTAGCAGACAAAGAGGGAGTACTATGCTGCACAATATCTGGGATTTCCATCAAACTTGTGTAAACAGGGACATGATCAGAACCTTCCAATTTGATGCTTCTCCCGGCCTTCCACCTGTGGACAAAGCGTCAAGTGAAATTACTTCCTCTGCTTTCACAAGGCCAAAAAGAAACACAGTGTTTAGAAACAAGTGAGATGCAAATCTGTTACTCATTGATAGGCAGAACCGGCAAAAAAATGAGGAAAATTTTGCTTGTAAGTTGCAAGACTTCACTCTAGTTTGTTATTTGCATTTACATGCTCAGCAAAACAAAGTACCACCACGCAAAACCAATATATACCAACTCCCTAAATCAAATAATTCAACCGACTCAGTGACACCTAAATACCTAATTGAACTAGGATGAAACACATTTCTCTAACTATTCCAGAACAGAAGAAGTAGAGCAGGTTTTGCAGAAACAGCCTCTCCGCTTGTGGGGGTAAGGCTGCATACATGAAACCCTTCCCCAGGCCGTGCAGCAGCGGGAGCCTCATGCACTCAGTAGCCCCTTTTTTTAAGTCAGCAGGTTTAATAGACTGCTCAGTGGTTTGAACTTGAATTCTCTCCTATTGTAGGTATAATATCCATGAACTCTACCAACACCAAACAAAAATTGCCAACCATCAGACCATGATGAGGAAGCACAATGTTTGAGTATGAGAGCGCTGAAAACGACTCTTATATATTTGGTCTCAAAGCAGAATAAAAAGCATAAGAGTTACGTCCTTAATACAGGGAAAAGTAAATGCACCTTAAATCCAACCAGATTTAAGCTTCAGATGTGTAGCTAATTATATCCCAAAAGACGGTGCATCTAAAAACACAACCCAAGTAGAACCCTAATTGCTTTCATATAAAGAGACATGAGAGCTCAACGCCGCAGACATCAAAAAATGCATATCTTAATGCCTCAAACCATTTCCACCTGTAAATCACACTGTAGCATAAAGTGGGCAACATTAGACAGCTATAATAAATAGTTCAACAAAATCGTGAACTGCTTCTTCTAGGCAGATGTGTTCCCAAAAGGAGAGGGGTTACACTGACATGATGCGCTTTCATTACGCAATAGTTTACAAAATAACAACGGAAATGATGGCGTTATAGCTATAACACATTTGAAATCATTTTGGGTACACTGTGAGGAAAGCAAATATTTATCTCCCTACAACTGTATGGGAGGAGTGAAAATGCATCTCTTGTATGGCAACTGAACTGCTTCTTTTTCCATCTAAACATGAAGAGGGTCTGGTTGCGTGTGTTGGAATTGCCCATACCCTTAGTGATGACGTGTCAAGGCATGCTTACCTTGCGGGAAACATGAGATCAACTAACAAAAATAGAGAACGAAAATTTACACACAACGGAACTGAGGGGGCTCATATGAAGGAGAAAATGCAAATAATTACGCGCACACACAGACAGAGGGAAACAGAGAGGAACAAAGATTCATTTGATCAACAAATTCTTATCAACTGTAGAACTGCCGCCATTTCAAATTACTTAATTCACCTACAGAGCACAGACTTCTACCTAGGTGAATTCCCAGGCCTCCATCGTTTGAATTGGCTCATTATGTCACACTCTTTCACATGGCAAGTCACAAAATTATGGCCTTTCTGTCCACTATCTTCATGTAAACATACTCCACCACTGAGAATATGGTCTATCCTAGACCCATAATTGAATTCTTCAGCCCCCGTGTTCTGCGGCCAGTGAGTGAATGCTTCCGTCCTGTAGAACCAAGGATTACCCCCACAGATACATGACTGATAAATAAGTTGAGAAATAACATTAGGCGGAAGGCAAGTATTTGGTTATGTAAAGCAAGTCTGAAATTGCTAAACAATAACGTAACTTACAACTATTCTACAAAGTACAAGCATAATTCATAGTTGAACTCAATTAGAAAGCAGCACAATCACAGAACTCGTGGTCTTTGATGGATTAACAAACACAACAGATCAAGATTGGTACAAAACCTCTCAGGATGCTTCGCTCTGAAAACATCATAGAAATCGCCACCATTTTCAACAAGTAAGGATCTAAACCACCTCCTGAACCTACAAGGCAGTGCACTGTAATACATCAAAACTCCTGAATTGTATCTGTAAGGGTAGAAAGAGGATGAAACACCACTCCACTCTGTAAGTATATGTGCCCTTCACAATTAAGTATATGTGATTGATGAATGAACACACACTTTTGACAAATTTGCAAGCAACTCACTGGTTCTTATCAAAGTCTAGCCCCGGATTACAGCTATCTATAGCAGCAGGAGCAATATTAAGATCACCAACTATGAATATTCTTCGTCCTTGGCGCAAAAGAAAACTCCATCTTTTCTACAACCAAGTTACCCAATATCAAACCAAACAGTATGAATATCAAACAGTTGGTGATAATTCTATTTATATGCTGCAAAAATAAACAAGTAAGAAAGTAAGTACAATATTTGGGCTGCTTGATATCCATCATCAGACATTTATTATTGTTAAAGGATCCAACTCAAAAACCAATTGGTGAGTGAAGAGGGCGCCCAAGCTCATACACTAGTTTTGGAGATTATAATTAACCAATGTGGGACAAGCTCTAGCACTCCGCCGAGCGTGCGACTCCTTACCCGCACTTGGACAGGTAAACAAATGATCCATAATATAGGGATCACAATGAAACAAGGTGTGCTCAAGGCGTTAAACAAAAGAGTCTTGCCCAAAAGCCTTGGAAAGCCTATCTCTGATACAATATTAAAGCATCCGACTCAAAACCAATTGGCTATGAGTGGAGAGGCTAGGTTCTAATTAACCAATATGGGACAAGCCCCAACATTTGTCGTTACAACTTTCATTCAGAATCAAGATTGATTAAGTACTCTATTTAACCAGATTATAATCTGAGGACTTGAGATGACCAACCACAACACAGGTTTTAGTCAACTGTAGGTTGGACATCAGCAGGTGGTGACTCATGAGCATTGAGAATAAGATCCACCCGACAGGTATCGGCCTATCCAGTAATCCACCCAACCCCCACTATGACCCTCAGCCTACCCCACCCCACCAAACATCGTTTGCTTAGCAGCTGGACAATGAAACATGTACATAAGAAACAAAAAGTTACTTGGTGCTTCAGACATGGATGTATACCCCAGATCAAAGTTAGAATTATTCCTTCCCAACAGACTATTTGATCAGATAAGGAAGACAAGGATACCTGTAACATCATAAAAAAGGTGTGCTTAAACTGAATCCTCTCCATATCATCAGAGACTGCTCGTGGTCCATAGATGTTAAAAAGCACTGTCAAATTCCCTACATTAGTCTCAATGCAAAACCGTATTCACAATTCCAACCAAAAAGGATATTGAACCAACATGACAATGCGATGAAACTACCAATGAGAAAGCATATGAAATGCAAGAGCCAAGAGGTAATGTATTATGGTCAATACTACTAGTGGAAAATTAACACAGGGTAGAGATGAGATTCTCAAGGAAGACAACACACTTGTTCGTTTATCCACAGCATGTCAAACTCACCAAAATGGCCATGGTCTGTTATGACACATCGCCCTTCACTATCAATCTTAAGAAGCTCTTCCTTTAAGAATTCTTCAAGGCCCCCTGCTTTTGCTGGTCCTTCATCTTCTCTCCTTCTAAACCCTTTTGAACTTTCCAGAACCCCAGTAAAGCCCTCCTCGGCTGCAAGGGGTAAAGCCACTTCATTGCTCAAAAACGCTGACTTTACACGACAAAATGTTGCAACACCTGCGTTGAAGTTATGAAATTCTAATATCTCTTCACACAAAACAGCAATATCTGGTCCGTAAGGAAGCCCAAGCAGTTTCACTGATGACCACTTGGTCTGTATGAGGTGATAGCCAAAAGGCTCTATTCGCTAGGTTCAGTGTGCAATCAAAGATGCATATCCTGGTCATTTGGCTAGATTACCGGAGAAAACAGAAAGTAGGAATCATAAATATTAGTTTAAAAAAAAAAAGAAGATTTAACCCCAACTTTGATGAGGCTTCCGAGCTTCTTCTTTGTTTGTGTGCATACCGATGCTCTGGACTATCAATGGAGGAAGTATGGTAATATGCACATAAATTGATTTGGGTCTTCGGCATGCCCTCTCTAATGCCATTTGACTTTGATTTGAGGGCATGATTTTGAAGCAAAACAAGTATAAGGGGGTCACTGTTTCAGTGGTATTCTGTGAGCAGCCACTTTGTGCATATTGCCAAAGGTTAGGTCTATCTCCAATCCTCCCCCGCCCATAGCCCCAATGAGTGGGGACTAAATGGGTTTGTTGTGTTTGTTTGTTTAGTGTTCTTTACGAAATGATCTGGCGTTTCATAGGTTCCCCGATGTACAAAAGTTCCATGGGCGAGAAATCCAGCATATGATGGTCCGTTATTTTGCATGAACCAATGCAATGACAAGATAAATAAACATTACTCAACGCCCGAAAAAGGTGGATTGATGCATAGAAGCTGCTCACCTGTCATGGCACACCATGGCAAGATGGGTAATGACTCCATTATGTCTTTTAACCACTGATGACTACTATCTAGTTAGTGCTCCCGGGGCATGCCCCAACCGCCATTTTCCCCCACATTAATTACTTCCCTATAATATCAGCCCTGTCAATTGTACATCATTTCTAACTGAATGCTAATTGTTGCTCACTCATTTCGTGGAATGCCCAACCCTAATCGCCCAACCCTCACGGTATTACAACGAAAATGAACTGACATGGGTACAATTAGTAGGGGAATGGTACAGAATCAAGGTCCTTACCGGAGTAGCCGATGCGTCCTTTATCGGTGGTGCGGGTGCAGGAAAAGAAGCACTCATAGCCCTCGGCCACAAGCAAATCCGCCGTTAGGTCCTGTCTAGATATCTTGGTCTCCTGTAAACAGATGATATCGGCATCGAGAGAGTCGAGTAATTTGAGGAGAGAACCGAACTGCGAGACCCGAGGCCTGAGGCCGTTGACGTTGTACGTCACTATCTTCATTTTCTACATTTCACAACCACCAAATGCTGCATATGGAGAACGACTACGAGTGTGTTCTTCTCGACCTCTTTGTTGGCGACAGAGTACTCCTATGTATGTATGTATACCTCTGGAAAACAACAAGTACTATCCTATATTGAACTTTTCTGTCGGTCGGAGATTGTGTTCCGTAAACCCTTTCTCCGATCAACCTCTGAACTGAAGTCGACCATCCAAGGAACGAGAACTGAAATCAAGTCGGACTTTTGGGTCAAAATGGGCTTCTTGAAATTATTGGGCTTTAATTGGGTGGGTCTGGCCTACCTCTATATTCAGTCCCAAATCATTTTCACAAATCTCTTTCCAAGTGGCCCAACGTTAGATACCACCGCTGTCGTTTTCGGTTGGTGCGCTATCCTCGTGGCTCGTGGAAACCACGAGTCCGTAGCTAGCTCAAAGCGATGCATTCCCCTGAATGATGTCTACTCCTCTCTGTCTCTCTTCTCGAATCTCTTTGTACTACATCATCCTCCCATCAGAATTCAGAGGTGATCAAGATCAAAATCTCCACCGGTACCCCATAATCTAACAAGAATCAATAAAACCCTATAAGCAACGATTTCTAGTGGCCTTTCAGTTTATTACGGAATTCCCTCTACCCTGCAATGGATAAAAGGTTTGATCTTTTCCCCTTTCGTTTCTTCGCGTGGCTTCAATCGCCTTCATTTACTCTATCACAGACTAAAAACGTACTATTGTAAGGGTAGTGAAAGGCAACGCATGGCTGAAATTCAAAGATTAAAGCTTTTGTTAGCGTGTTCAAATTCTGCTATCATGATTTAGATTCCTCCATATTCAGTCAATTTGTGTACATCATCTCTTGATTTTTGTTTCATGCTCTCTTGTTTTTTTTGGTTATTTTATTCTGAATGTTTGTGGATGCAAATCTGAAGCTGCTTATGACTTGAGTGGAAAAATTGAAACTTGAAGCACATGGAAGCCATGAGATATATGGTAGATGCTTTAGGACGTTTTCGTATTTGCTGTGATTTATGTGATCTATATGCACAGATGCATATATTGGGCTTTCTGAAGGGTTGTTCATAGCTTTTTCACATGAATCTCACCAAAAAAAAATTCAGCAACTAGTTTTAGAAGAGCTTAGTTGCTTTGATTCATCTGTTTTGATCTCTCCGCATTCTTCTCTTTTGTGGTTGGATTTGCTGACAGACAAAGGCCAGAGGTGGAAGTAAAAGATCCAAATGCTGCGAGAAAAGTTCAGAAGGCAGACCGTGAAAAATTGAGGAGGGATAGGTTAAATGAACATTTTATTGAGCTCGGAAATGCACTAGGTACAGCATGGGTACCTTTTGACTTTCATCCTTTTTGCTAAACATGTCTTCTATATCGATATATAGTTGATATATTATCTTCTTCACTAGTTCATACCACATTTTTATTTGTTCCTCTGCCAAGGTGGAGGGGAATTTGGTTTTGCCTTCCTCATAGACACTGAAACTCATGAAAGCAATTGAGGATTGGAAGTTCGGAACTATGTCTAGTGGGCTGTTTTACAGAAGCCTAACCGTAACCGGTACCAAATATGAGATATATTCAGTCCTTGAAGGTCATGGGAATGGAAGATCTTGAGAAAATGGCTGATTAAGCAAGTTTTGGGCCAAAAGTTGTGCCTACATTTTGCTTCTAAAATGTTACCTGGTGGCTTTAAAATTTGATAGAACTAAAATCAATCCATTGGTAATTGGCTTGCTGTGTTAACCTATTTGTATTTTGGTGTACTAGAAAGTTTATGTATCAATGAAGATTGTAAAGGTCCCACTTTATGGTGGCTGTGCGCAGGTATCTGATAGCATGGGTGATGATGATGCCTTTTGCTCATAATTGTTTTTAGGTGGTGAATATGCATCTTTTCAGCAACAGTTGAAGACGATAGAATTGCCTTTTAAACTATGTACTGCACTCACACTTGCTGGAAGGGTGTTAGTTTTGACTTTAGCTTGATGTGCATCGGTGATTTCTATATTTTACTTGGTTAACAAACCAGTGCCAGTATGGACGGCATTCTTTTGTAAATGGAGGAGAAAATGTTATTGGTTTCCTGGACTGAATTAACACACATATTTATAGGAAAGAGAATCACTGAATAATGAATCTTGTTCTATTCAATATTGAATGGATTAAGTATTCGTTTCATATTATGTCCATTGGGTCAGGCAATTTCCTGAGAGGGTGAAAACATAGTTAAAGTGACGGTCTGATCGAAGTGATTGTGTGCTCCTCTTGGTAATAGCTAATAACTTCCATATTCATCCTTCTCCCAAGTCCCAATCATTCACCCACCTAGTCATACAATTGCACTGTAATTTGGCTTTGCCAGTTTCAGGATGAAATATTGAAGATTTATGAAAAGTAATTACATTGGCTCATCCTTTAATTTTTGTTTTTGTCACTTGTGCCACTGGGTTTTGGTACACTTTAAAGCTGAAGACTTAGCATTTGTTCACTTTTGGTCTTAAGTCTTACCAGCCCATAATTCATTGATATGCAAGAAAATGTTCTTTTTTTGGTTTTTTTTGGATTGGTAAATTCAAGTGACTCACATCTCTACAGACCCCGATAGACCCAAGAATGACAAGGCAACGATCATCAATGACACTATTCAAGTTCTGAAGGATTTGACTACTGAAGTTAATAGACTAAAAGCCGAGTGTGCAGCACTTTCTGAAGAATCGCGTGAGGTGAGCATTTTCATGGTTAATTCTTTAGTTGTGGCAAACCCCTTGTTTCTCAGCTCATTATTGGGTTTTGTTTTCAAACAGCTGACACAGGAAAAGAATGAGCTCAGAGAAGAGAAAGCCACTCTGAAATCTGATGTTGACAATCTCAATTTACAATATCAGCAGAGAATGAGAGTTATGTTTCCGTGGGGTACTATTGATCCTTCAGCTGTCATGGCACCACCTTATTCATATCCAGTTCCTATTCCTGTGCCCACAGGCCCAATTCCAATGCACCCAGTTCTCCAACCATTCCCTTTCTTTCAAAATCAGAATCCCGGTGGCATTCCAACTCCATGTTCAACACTTATCCCCTATCCGGGCCCACCTAATCACCCCATGGATCAGCCATCTTGCCAATGTGCATCCACATCCCGTGATTCAAGCAAGCAAGATTCCAAAAGCAAGACGTCGGACCATTGTACGGGCAGCATTGATGACAAAAGTGACGATTCTAATGACGTGGTGACAGAGTTGGAACTCAAAATGCCGGGTTCTAAAGCTCAGCAGGTCAGTTTTAGAGGGTGTTTTACAAAACTTGTTGAGACTCTAGAGAAGCATAAAGTTCTGATTAGCCTTAATTCAAGAAAAGATTATAAGAATCAAAATCCAGAGACACATTGCAGAAGTTTTGTTTTTGACTTGGTTACTTTCTTTGCATTTCGCAGGAGCACTCACCAGGAGGAACAGCGGGCAAGCAAGCAACACGGAAGGAGAAAAGTATTGCTGATGGGAACTCCTCCTCCAGCAGGTACTCATCCTCACCAGGTTTTCAGGACAGCATCTCCGACGGCTTAGAGCATCACGAAGATTAGCAACTCTGGAATTTTGTGTAGAAAAGCTATGGTTGTTTGGGCCAAGGTTGTACTATGTAGTAATCAGGTGTCTAATTTTAGGTTCAAGTACCCGGTTAAAAGGGAATGGTTTCGGGTGCAGTTAATCTGTGCGTAAACTACTTCAGGTGTAATCTTTTTTGCCGGGGAAATCATTAAAAAAAAAAAAACTACTTCAGCTGTATACATGTTGGCCTACTCCAGTTAAAAAACCTCTAATTTCTATTTTGGACAAAGTACGAATTAACTCCCTATGATTTTGCCGTTTGGCGGAGGACCTCCCTGAATTTTATTAATGACCAATTTGCCTCCCTATAGTTTGGGAGTAAAGTGCATTGCTAACACCGTTAACAGAAAAATGCTAAATGACTCAGGTACCCTTTGTTCATCTTCTCCAATAAAATATGGTACAACATACAAATACGCAATACTGTATCATCTTCTTCGGTCTTCCATATCGGCGTTTCTTCAACTTCGACAAATCCAACCAACATCCCGACAATGTTTGCCATTTCTGGTGAACTCCTACAAACATAACCACCCATTAACATTCCCTCCCCCTCCCCTTCTCTCCCTCCCCAATAAAGAAACCACAAAAACTGAATCCTGGTATGAAATGTGGATCTGATCATATATCCCTAGAGGATGTGTTTACTGAAACACACCGTTTGTATATCCTATTTAAAAAAAAATGAAAGGTTTATGTGAGTAAAAATTCCGATTACGCAGCTGATCGAAAAAAAAAATTGATTACACGTGGAATTCCTGTGATTGAGGCTTCCGGTGTCGATTTAGGGCCTGCCGGAGTTGAATTATTCCATGGGGGTGACTGTGGTGGACATGGTGGTGTGTGCTGGTGCAATTTTGGGGGTTCGACTGGTGATGCTATGAGGAGTGGGGCATTGGATGGGCTTGGAAGATTTGCAAGTACAGATGATGGTGATATTTGATTTAAAAATTGAATTCAAAAAAGAAGCGTGACGAAAAAATCCGGCGATGGTGGGCGAATGAAGGGGAGCTGGATAGGCGGTTGTGTGGTTTGGGAGAATGGTGTTGGAAAAGCTGATGGAGAAGGGTAGTCCTGTCCTTTTACACTGAAATCTACATTTATTTATTTTTTTTTCAATCCCAGTCTCATAATGGGCATGTGTTTTACACCTTCCGTTAGTTTGGATGGAAATGTTGACGGTAGCACTTTACTCCAAAACTATAGGGAGGTGAATTGGTCATTTGTAAAACTCAAGGAGGTCATCTGCCAAACGACCAAACCATAGGGAGGTAATCCGTACTTTGCCCTTGTATTTTTGTCACTGGAAATTTAAAAACTCATTTAGGCCATGTTCCGCTAAGGTTTTTATAGTTTAAGTACTTATTTTTCGCTTTACGAGACTTGTTATTCTCTCACAATATATTACCTTTAATTCAAAAAATAAGTACTTATTTTTGTCACTGGAAATTTTAACAGCTCATTACACTGCTAAACTTGGAAGCGGGTTATGTCTTTGTATAGATCCTTCTTTGGTAATCAAGAATGTTCTTCAAGCATTTTGTAGAAGAAAATGTTTGTTAATTAGTTGAAAAAGGAAAGAAGATGATGTTTCTTGAAGAGGTGAATGGTTTGGAGAGCCTGAAGAGTGTATTGGTGGAAAAGTAATTGTTTCTTCAGTGGAAAATGTTCCTTAATTCTTAAGTCTGTGCTATAATTACCTTAACTTTGATATCGTATATGTAAGCCACCCAAGCTTAGTTAATACAGGCTACTCCACATATTGCAAATTGATTTAATGGGAACCCTTCAAAAAATCTAACAGTTATTCACTACCATCTTAATCGCATCGTTGTTTTCTCACATAGTGTAAGTTGCTCTATTTTCATCGATTAGCATCAGTGGATCCTATCATGTCTGGTACATTCATTTTGAAACTGTCAAATTTGTTACTATTTCAATTTATCTCTATTATTGACTAATCCAAAGGGGGCATACCGTTATTATTGACTAATCTGAATGTGTGCCCCCTTCGAAGATGGCCTCATAAAATTATAAAAATTTAGACGGCTAGAGCTCGATTATGCACTGGGCCCTCGGGCGGAAGATCTTCCTTTGCAAAGGTGATGAGGCTGGCCTCGCCTGCGGGGATTACTAGGTTACTAGTGCCACTAGCTCCTCTGGGTGGACTCTATTATTATCATGTCATTTGATCTGTCTCTCAGACAAACAAACAACTATGGTTTGAGAATAATCCGAATCATTCAGATACTCAATAGTACTCCCTCCGTCCCTAAACAAATGTCCGGTCCACAAACTTATATCTTTAAAAGACGTATTCTTTTGTTAAAAAAATTCACAAATCAATAGATCTTTCGTTAAAAATTTCAAATTTTTTTCACAAATCAATAGATTGATTGATTTGTGAAAAAGAATTTAAATTTCTTAAACAAAAAACCATATTTTTTAAAAATCTACATTTGCGGACCGGACATTTATTTTGCTATAGACGGGATATATTCTTTTGTATGTAAGAGTGTATTTTCCAGCGCTTATGTCACATGGGAAGATGGAGAGGAGCCCAAGTCGTTCCCCATAATTAATTCGTGATTAGGACGTCGAACCACTCGCCTTGGCGTGACCGCACCTTTTCACTCTCACTAGTCAAACTAATGTATTTAACTAGTAGTACTAAAATTAAGGAGCAGTTAGGGACAGAACAAAAAGCAGAGGAAGCCAACTGCTAACACGGGATTCCTTCCTTGCAGTTCGAGAGAGAGAGAGAGAAATGGGGTGTTTGAAGATTTCGGCTGTGCTGGTGGCGGTGGTGGTGCTGGTGGCGGCAACCAAGGCGGCGGAAGGACAATCAACGACGTCGTGCGCGCAGAAGCTGGTGCCGTGCGCGGACTACATGAACTCAACCAACCCACCGGCGTCGTGCTGTAACCCGCTGAAAGAAGTCGTGACTAACGAGTTGAGTTGCCTCTGCACTCTCTACAATACCCCTGGCTTGTTGGCTTCTCTCAACGTCAACATCACTCAGGCCCTTCAACTTGCCGCCCGCTGCAATGTCCCCGGCGATCTCAACTCCTGCCTCAAAGGTACGTAATTGCTTCATTCTAAATTCTGTAGTCTAGCTCGTGTTCGATTCTCCTTTGCCAGTAATTCTCGAGGCCATCACACCCACGCATAAGCGTGTGAAAGTTGAAACGGCTGTAGTAGGAGGCAGTGGGGCCATCATTTAAAAGATCAATGTACTCCATTGTTACCAATTCCAAACAGATTATCCAATCCGTGAACATGAAGTCAAAGAAAATAGGGCAACATCCACTTTCACCCCATGGTTATAGCCATGTGCGGATCTCTCTCATGGTTCAAAACTGAGCACATAATCTACCTGTGGTTTTGAAAATGTGTGGATAGACCCCCTGCCGTCATGTTTTTCATGCATATTAACGGAGGTATATCTCACACGTCTCTAGAATGTAATCTGAGTCGTTCATAATGTATTAAATAAAGAATAAAGTATCTCTAAAAAAAATCGTCTCGATCAGGTATCAATAACCAAGTGATCTAATTTTTAGTAAATTCAAATTTGAAATTTTAATTTCATAACAAAATTGATTCGACCATTAGCTTTTCATTTTTTTGATGGACTTGAATTTTAGCATAGATGTAGTAGTCGTCAAAATTTACAATATCAACTGTTTGGATTCAATTTTTGATACAGGGAATGATGTGGTTAGATTTAAAAAAGAAAAAGAATCAAAGGACATGATGAGGACATATCGGTCTTTTAATGTTGTGTCGGTTAATATGGATGAAAAATATGACGGCAAGGGGTCTATTCACACATTTTCAAAACCACAGGTAGGTTATGTGCTCAGTTTTGAACCATGAGGGGGTATCCGCACATGGCGATAACTACAGGGGATCAAAGTGGACTTTGCCCGTACTATGTTTTTATTGGAACAAATTCAAACTTTTTAGTCTTGTGTGATTCATTGCACTATATTCTATTATCGGTTTTTTCGTCTGTCATATAGCACTTGTTTTGGCCAATTCTTGAGTTTTGGCCTATGCCCCGGGACTTTTAACGTCATGTTCTCATATTCGATTTGGTTGGTTGATCGAAGAAAAATAAAAGTAAGGGTAAATACCAAATTTCCATATGTTTTCAATTCCTTTTCCCGATTCGTATCTCTTCCGTCTGCAAATCCTAGATTAAACACAGCCTAAATCATTTGTGCTGAATCCTATGAATATTTTGTTTGAGATTTCCAGACTAAAATTTATTACTTGTTTTCTTCTTGTGCATAACTCACTTTCTTCTGTCTTAGGTCGTGCGACTACGTACTAATTCTATTTTATTTTCATACTCTTCTTGCAGCTTCGGCTCCATCTCCCACTTCCACAACTGGCTCACCTCAAGGTAAGAAACTGACTGTCATGGTTACGCTAATGCAGTTATCATAGAAGTTGCGAACATACTGTAATCTTTTGTAGGCAAACACATTTTGACCCAACATGTTGTGATGATTGACTTGGTCATCTTCATAATTTGAAGGCAATTGGCATGAACTTACAAACATAGGAGTCATTTACTTAGATGCTGTTCTTTGCTTCTGGTGCCCTCATCTTTGTGTTAAACTTAGTACTGGGATGCTAGCTGTTCTTGCTTCTCCCTCCTGCAAATTTGTGTTAACCCTTATCGACTAACCTTCCCATCCATTAAACTGCATAGTTTGGGGAATTGAATTTCAGCTTTTCTCTGCTTGATAATACAATTACAAAAAGTTGTTTCTCCTGTAGTAGCTAGTACACTCAAAACCTGCTCCCCCAACACACGCAAAACCTGCTCCCCCAACCAGGCTTACCAGCTAGTATACACAAAACCTGCTCCCCCAACCAGCCAACCTTGTAAATGGTAGTACTATAGTCAACTACAATTCACTTTGTGAGCAGTACTTTTGTTGAGAAACAAGATTAGGAGTATAAATTCATGTCAAATTTTCTTATTCATGCACATTCAGTTTTCTGATTTGACAATGTTGATCAGTCAACTAACGGGGATAAATTTTGCAGCAACGCCCGGAAACGATAAAAATGGAGTGGGCAGGATCACGTGGACGGGAATGTCTACCATACTCTTGTTTTGTACTTCTATGATGGTCTACTAGAGAGGTTTTTAAATCATTTTCGCACGGTCATTACATTTCTATGATATGATAGCGGGATCGCACACCTTGGAGGCTTCCTCTGTTTTGCTTATCGGGTATTATATTGATTTGGGTAGTGTTACTTGTTGCTCAGCTGACTTGTTTGGGAAACTTTATTATTGATATTTTTGCTTTCCAGATGTTACATTTGAGTGAATTCACTTTTCCCATCACATTTGAAATGTGTTCAGCAATTTGGCTGTGTATGCTCAAGCTGTTTTTTTTTTCTTTGGATGACCGGATGTTTGAGCTGCTTGCACGCACCTCGATCAATTCGGGACCATGAAGTTAATGGATAAGCAAACCCTGTGGTGACCCCAAGGTTTCATGCTTAAGCATTTGACAACTGCTTGCATGAAGTTCTGCTGGTATTAGTATTAGCAGGGGCTGCTACTATTTATTTAGCTTTCCATCTTCTCCTATCATATATCCAAAATTGACCAGACACAAAGTAGATCCAAACACAAAGTAGGTTAGGATCAAGAGAGAATAATAGAGGGGAACAAAACACAAAGGATATATTATTGCTTAAGTTTGAGAATACATTGTTGAAGGCCTCCTCCTTTTATAGAGTAAAAAGAGGCCTAGCTTGGAAGGTTCCCATAAGGTGACTATTACAAACATTTACTATTACACATGTGACACACCAATATGCCTATGGACATTCTACACTACACATATGGACAATTCACTCCTTCCTAAAGGAATGACATGACTAAAAATAAAGCACTACTTTTACGCACTATTTTTAGTTTATTTCACTTCACACTTTATATTACATACATTAAAGTAAATAAATATACACCACACAAAAAAAAATTTTTATTGAGAGGACGATGCGAACTTATCAACGGTTCATTTCAGATACTTAAATTTTTCCAAATTGCAGCAGCAATTACAGCCTTTATGTATGTTGGATAGAATTACTACATAATGTCGCTTCTCCCCAATTCATGCTATGAATTTTGGACAGGAATCCTTTTAAGACACAAATTTCAAGTCTATTAATGCTTAAAAGTTTTCCCAGGAAAATAAACACACACAAGAAAAGACACGAGAAATTACTTGGTTCGGCACCAGTTACCTACCCCATGGGAGAAAGAGAACAATCCAATATAGAAATAATGAAGAGTACAATGGCGAGATACAAATATCAAAGACCAAGACCTATATCTTCCTCAACCCCCTCGCTGCCTCACAGTTACTTTTACAGCCCTTTTGTTCCTCTCACACTTGCACACACTGTACAACTCTTTTGAGAAATTTTTCAGTCTCGAGCGGGTATATTCCATGTAGTGCCCGCTCGGCACTCCCGAGCCATCCGATGCACTTTTGGACGGCTCAGATTGAAACCTTCTCTCTTCTCTCACCCATCCTCTTTCTCTCTCCAAATCTAAGCCGTCCAAAATCGCATCGGACTGCTCGGATGTTCCGAGCAGGCACCACGTGGTACCCACCCGGCACTGAAAAATTTCTCCTTTTCCTGTGCTCTAAAAGTCCACTTAAACCCACGCAGAGATGGACTTTTACAATGCACGAAGTGAAGGTTCTGGACTGGAATGACTTGAAGGACCTTTAGAGTGCAATGTAAATTTACCTGCCACCATCCAGGGACTGTGCTGCACAGCAAAACGACGTTGTTTTGACTCTGTGTTGGTCCAAGTTTTTCAGCCAACAAGGGCTCCGTTTGGCTGTCCAAAATTCTGCAATTTCACATTATACCCAAATCAAAACAGAGTATTTCACCACAGTTTTTCGATGTCTTATGGACAACCAAAGATGAACAAATATGTATTTCACCACAGAATTCCGCTGGGAACAAATCAAATCCACTAGGCACAAATCAAAACAGAGTAAAACATCCCAAAGTTTTAATCAGCTGGGCAACAAAACAATATGAACTGAGCAACCAAAGCTTCGGTCACTACCAGTTTATTCAATTAATTTTTTTGATTTGGGTATAATGTGAAATTGCAGAATTTTGGGCAGCCAAACGGAGCCCTTGTTGGATGAAAAACTTGGACCAGCACAGCATCAAAACAAGCTGTATGGTTGCCGAAACCCAGCAACTAGTACTGAACATCGACTTCAAGCTTAATTCCAACCCTTGCCCGTAAAAGAGAAGAGAGTTGGAATAGCCTTTTTATGTCTGAAATCACAATTGCAATATTCCATGGCAAAATTTGCGATTTTTCTTCCAAATTGTCATTGTCACAGTCGACACTGATTTTGTCTCCGCGCAACTCCTTTGGCATCAAGTAGGAACTAGTGCACATCAAAGAGTAACAAATATATCATTGGGTGATCATTGATTCATTCTTGTGAGGTAAGGTTTGAATGAAAATCCAAAATATGTCCAAAGGTTTTTCCATTCTTGTTTAGATGTTTTGGGCATAATATAATGCAGATAGAGAAATGTATGAGGCGAGGCGAGTCCAATAAAAATTCATGTCCTTGGTTAAGTTTAACCTTGCGAGTTATTGGGCTTTTTTCATGGATATTTTCAAAAATACTTGTGCAAAAATCATAATTTTTTATTTTTTCGATTTCTCTGTCAAAACAAACCAATAATACATAAAAGTTTGGTACAAAATTTACAAATATGAAAAAAAAAATGAATCAAAACAAAACAGTCTACAACTTTTTGGTTAGCGAAAACAAAGCCTTATTATCCTTCATCTAGCAGGCAAAAGTTAGCAAGACCGAATTTAATATTGATGTAAGCTTTGAAATTGTTGGTCCTATAGCTAGATGGTCCACTCAAGCTAAGATAGGTTTAAGTCCCTCTTTTATTATAGGTACTGCTATGTGCCCGTTCGATTCACGAGAAAAAAAAGAATCAAATTGGTAATTCTATCGGGCCCCGTGTATCAAACGGACATAATACTGGAGTAGCAGATAAAAAAGGATATTAGTTTAAATTTTTTTCTCAGTCCCGTTTTAGATGCATGCTAGCGTTATTTCCATTCTATATAGAGGGAAGCTATGCATCTACCATTATGAATTTAAATTTGAAGTATAAATAAAATAAAATAAAATTTGTAATTTTGGAAAATGTAAAATAAACAAACAAAACTAAAAAGTATAAAATTTACTCATATTTTGATATAATAAAACTCAGCTCCCTATTCCCCTACAATATCTCTCTCTCTCTCTCTCTCTCTCTCTCTCTCTCTCTCTCTCTCTCTCTCTCTCTCAAAATTAATAAAAATCAAAACTGTAAGAATTTAGGATTTGTAGTTTGGAAGATTTTGAGCCTAACTACATTTGTTAACGTATGAATTGACACAAAAGGACGAGGTTCCAAATCCCAAAATAAAAATAAACCCAGAAGAAAAAGATGGTGTCATGAGCAATAATAACACAATAAAAATGAACTAATTCATGAATACATTGTATAATTTCGATAATATCTCACACGTCACAATGAGGCAAAGAAAAACAGAAGACTCGATACAATACATGTAGTATATACATTACCAGAAACATCACGGCGACGTGATGACCTGACTCTAGATCATGAGCCTATCAGAATTCCTGTCCCTAATCATTCAAAATTTAACCAAGGTCCACAAAACGGCGTAAATATTGAGTGGAACAGTGATATCAGGTCATAATATCAGTATCACTGTTGCAACCCCATATTTAATTGGTTCAACAAAATTGCACTAGACAGAAGCACCAAAAGAGCCCAAGTACAATCAATCTTCAAGCAAAAGATTCTGAAAAGGAACTCCAACTCTTTCTTTTAGTCTACGTCTTCCGAGAAGTCCGGTGACCAGATGGGCTAGTAACGTATCTAGAAGAACTCAGGCTCGCAGTTCTTAGAAGCTTACGGAATTCTGGTAGACTAATTTTACCATCTTTGTCGATATCGGCCTCCTCTAGAAGTGGTTCTAACGAGCCTTTCAACCCTGTGTGCTGCAATGCAATAGCATAACATGAAGAGCCATTCATCACAATAAATGAATCAAAGCACCAAGATAAGCCGCCATTCCAAAAATTTAAGACAACAATGGGAGAAATTGAATTTTTTATGAAACAAAGACTGACTGATATGCCAACTTAATATGCTCATAAACTCAACATAAGATATTAATAAATGAATTGGAAGAAACAAAATTTCATGGTTAATAAATAGGTGACCGATGTCCCCAATTTCATTGGTAGATAACCTTTGGAACCTGACTGCTCTATGATCTAGATTATGGTAAGATTAGCCAAGAGATTCTGGGTTGAATCCGTGGCAAAGGTAATTGTTACACCTTAAACCATGAGAATTCCATGAAACCTTCTTGATGGCATATAGAGTATATCAAGGCCAAGGAGAAGATCTCATGTTAATATCACTACAATTGGCTAAGCAGCCAAAGTGAAAATTATGTAGGCGACGGCATTGAGAACAAAAATGATAGGCTCTTCTGTCTGTTACCCTTGTTTTCATATTTAATCTACACGTTTAGGAAATGGGATTTGGCTTTCCATATCATAGCCAACCGCCTACGTCCCAGTCTCATTATTCTTAAGGGCAAGGAAATGAATCAAAAACGTCAACCAAGTGTGAAGTACAGGAGGTACTAACCATTCGAAGTTCTTCTGGGGTTATATATCCATCTCTATCCACATCAAATTTCTCGAAAGCAGCTTGTGACCACTGATGCCACTTTTCTGAGTTGTGTTCCTCTAATTGATGGACATGTAATGTTGCTGCAACAAACTCTGTGAAATCCACGAGTCCATCGGTGTTACTGTCAATCTGGCTCAAGCAAGCAAATAAACACCATCACTATTCCAGTCATATAATGAAGGTTGTGCATATCATGGTCGAATTTATGAAACTGTGGTCACTCGAAAGAAAAGGCTACATTAACACTCTTGTGGAAACAAAGACAGTCCGCGAAGTGGATGTTTATTGTCGGAAAAAAGGCTTACCGCCTGAAGAATCTCTAGAACACGTGATTCTTTCAACTTCCAAGGTAGATCTTTCGCAAGCGCCTGCATTAAGCCACCTTATCACACATAATAATTGCGTACATGTACATGTATGAATGTAATCCAAGAAGACCAATTTTCTCAACACATACTTCCAATGGCAAAATATGAAGAGAAAAATACCTGTCTCATTTCTTCAAGACTAATAGCACCATTTTTATCGGCATCAATCGCATCAAACTGATCTCGAAGATCAGCCAATTCTCCATCATCGAGTATGCTAGCTAATGCCTACAAGGCAATATTTTGACCAAATAATAAGTTGAAATGAAAACTATTTTCTTACAAAAGAACAATGATATACCAATACTAAAATATTACCCGAAGAGCAAACTGTTTTAAACGGCTATACTTCACAAATTGCCGCATGTTCGATAGGACCGAGATATCCAAAGGAATCTCTGAAGCATCCCCATCTTCTCTAACCCATGGGTGTGCTGGAAATGTCGCAAAATGTCAAATAAAGAGAAGACAACAGTGCGGATGTGTTAACTTGTTATCAAACTGAATACCTGTTACAAAAGAATTACTAGAACTTCCGTAACAAATATAGGCTCGTCATTCTAGAATTTCAGATTGTGCAAGACAAAATATCAAGCATTTATTTCTTTCGAGAAACAAAGAGAAACATACACAAGGCCTGAGCGGCGGTAAGTCTTGCGCGAGGATCCTTGACCAGCAGCTTCTTGATGAACTCTTTTGCGCTGTTGCTTATGGTTGGCCATGGTTTGCGACGAAAGTCAGGCTTGTTTCTTAAAACCTGAAAACATAAAACTAATAAATAGGCGAACCAGATTCAAGAATCACGATAAATGTAAAACAAAAGCATGACCAAGACTCAAGATTCTTTTACTATGATCATCCAACCTTATCTAACGGCATGCAATAGCTACAAGAACCGTGCTCTACCCTTCAATCCTACCAAGCATTGCATGTTTGAGCAAATTGAAGAATTTTCAAATTTTATCATTACTCAGCCCACCTTTTACACTTGGTCAGCAAAATTTGTTTTCTTTTAGGCCAAATTTGCTCGTACGAAGATTCCTTAGAAAGGCAATATTCATCCATTCATGTGGTTGACTCAATGATCGCAGCTCAAGAAAAATCCTTAAGAAACTATGCCAAGAATCTTTATATAAAGGACAATTTTCTGTAAGACTTGGTGAAAATTGGTTCAATAATGTTTACTAATTGCAAAGACTTCAATCATTGGAGGTATTCCTGTTTGGAGCCATTTCTCTACTGATTAATATACATCAAGAAGCTTCCCGTTTTATTAGAAGAGAAAGGGAATCAGGAAAACAGTTAGACCTATGACTTGGCATGTGAAGCAACCAAAATGGGCATGAGCTGTTTAATGAACTTAATCTCCATAACATCCCAATTCATAGCATATCGATGCCTCATAGGAAAGCTTTTGATGAAACAAAGCATAACATCACCGTCATAACAAATTCAGGAAATATGCAATGAGAGTCCACTAAACAGAGCACCAGTAAGATATTACCATACACGGGATACATATGACAATCTAATCAAGCATATCTTGAAGAAATCAATCAAAGCATTTAATAGAAAATGACAAAGAAAAGTAATATGGAGAAAAGGGATGTCAAGAAATACAACTCCAATAACAGAAAAAAGGAGGGTCCCTAAGGAAATACCAAATTACCCACAGAAGAATTACTCCACCAACAGAAAAGAGTATAAAGCGGAGAAATGGAAGAATGACTTAGAATTAAGGATAACAAATGGCATAGAAAAGATACATTAGCATAGCAAACAAGAGGAAAAACACCAAATCCAGGAAAAATTTCCATCCAGCAGGAAATAGGAATAGGAAGAAATTTTCCAAGGTTAATAAAAAAGGCACTGCACCTCCTTAAATATACCATCCTCGGTTCTGTCCCAAAAGGGGCGTCTCCCACAGAGCAATATGTAGGTAATTACACCAATACTCCAAACATCTGATTCTGGCCCCGATTTACGTTTCAAAACTTCAGGAGCAACATAGTATGCACTGCCAACGATATCCTGAAACTTCTTCCCTGCATTTGTCATAAAACTTCAAAATTCCATGAAAGATGCGGAAAAAAAAAAGGCTCATGGCAAGGAGATAAGAAGACCTCCACATGAAAGAAAATATGAAATGAGAACTACTTCCAATAAAAACTACATATGTCTGTACATAGAGGAAGAACTACTCACCCGGTCTTATGAAGTCTGACAACCCAAAATCTGTTGTCTTCAAAGGTGAATCCTCTTTCGATGACTTGAAAAGAAAATTCTAAGGCAAAACAAAAAGAAGAGAAGCAAAATCAATTTTAATAGAAACATAGAAAAGTGTAATGGGAGCCCATTGGGTTATTCAACATAAGACCAAAATCCCTATTCTAACAATCCTATCTCTGAAATAGAATTATACCTCTGGTTTCATGTCACGGTGCACCAAACCATGTAAATGACACTCGGCTGCTACTTTAAGCATCTGCCGCACAATTACTGCTGCATCTTTCTCAGAATAACGACTATCTTTTCTGATTCAAAGAGAACAACAATAAGTACTTAAAATGATGATTGACAACTGTAATATGCATCAGAGAGCAACGAGGTGAAGCCCATGTAGAAACACCAAAAGTTTAAAGTCTTACTTGGACAAAATACGGTCCAACAATTCACCACCCTCGCACAACCTAACAGGAAATGACAGAAAGGATGGATATATTAGACCTATGACGACTTCGTATCAATAAACCCCACTAAAGAAAAAGAGGCCCAACCCATGACAGGAATACATATATTAAGTGGGGAAGCAGAGGACCATAGACCATAGACTAATTCAAACTTCTTTTTCCTTTGGTAAAATTACAAAAACCAGAGGTCTAAAAAAGGGAAAAGAGAAACTCGAAACACTTACTCCATGACTATATACACATAAGAATCATCCTCAAATGCATTATAGAACTGAACAACATTCTCGTGGCCAGCTAAGGCTTTCAATATTTTGACCTCTCGCTTAACATCCTCAACAGCTATCGGAAGAATCATCTGTAACCAAATGCAAGAATTTATAGCAATACGTTCCATGCAATAACGCTAATAGTGTAACATATAGCAGCTAAATTAAACATACCAGATAAAACATTTCTAAAAGATTTGGATTTCACATAACTAGTCTTTACGCTTTTAATTCAAACTAAGATCCCACAATTAAAATAGTAGAGTACCATATACTACTCAATAAGCAACCAAATTACCTAGGTTTCTCTTTTTGAAGCAACCATTGCATGAAGATGGTTAAGCACAATCATAAGAAGCAAGCTACCATCACAAGCCCCAGTCAATAGAAGCCTAGGAAACTCGAAATTGTAGTTTTTTTATATGACAGAACCATAATAAACCAGTCTTCTCGATGGTGATACTCCAGAAATCAACTGTAAATACATACAGGACGTGTATGGATTTTGGATATGCGGAGGAATTTAAGGAGAAAGGAAGAAAAGGCAAAAGGAAAAGAAAACCACAAAAGGAAAATTAGCTTCTTCATTTCATGATCTACTTGTCTTTTGCTTTACTTAAAACCTTTCCCTCCATTTTCCTTCAAAAAATTCATGAACCAAATATTGGGAAAGGTCCATTATAAAGTAGCAACCACTTCAAGCAAAACCCTTTCCTTAAACTGTAAAGGCATAGAACTATCGTTTAATTCTAGATACAGCAAACCTACCCATATCTACCTTAATCTGAAAAGCTGGCCAAGAATTAGGTTTATTCTTCGCCAACATACGGGAATTTCGTATCAGAACCAAAATCTTAGAACCACTCACAGGATAACGATCCTCCAGTCACAAGATAGCAAAAAAAAAAACTATCCAAAAATTCTTCTCCATCAAATGAGTAGGTGCTTATGAAGCCCTTATTAGGAAGCTAGGCGATTCTTATTGAAAAGCAAGGCGATTCTTATTGAAAAGCCTAAAGACCCTTTCAAGATCTTCCAATCTAAATTATCTAATACCAATTATCAGAAAGATCAAAATTTCCCATGATTCAGCAGCAGCCAATGAGTTGCTAAACCAGTGATTTATTGAAGTTCCCTCCACATGGAGATCATGCCACACGGAGAAAACTCAAGATCAACCCAATTCCCCACAGATTAGAGCATGCCACAGAAAAACCAAAAAACAATTTGGAAAACACAAAAGGCATCAGACAAACAAAACCCAATCCGGGAAAAAAGGAGAGAAAATAACCCAATTCAAAATTTTCCAAGAATTACCTTGTTCTTCTCAATTCTCTTGACAGCGACACGATCTCCGCTAGATTTGTCGGTGGCAACGTAGGTATACCCAAACTGACCGTGCCCCAACAGCTTCCCAATTGTGTACCGTCTATCGAAATCCTTATCGTACCCAAAATCCGTCCTTTTACCGCACGGGATAACTCCCCCGCCTTGCCTCTTCGTCTTACTACTACTCTGAACCTGAGAATTCCCCCGTTTCTTGTCTCCACTTTCTTGCGCCTTCTGTTGATTATTATAATGGGACCCATTTCTTTTCTTCGTCGTTACCGTTGTCGTAGCCGTTGGTTGTGGTTTTGTGGTCTCTTTGCGGTGTCTGGCTGTGGTGGAATTGCTGTTTGACCCGCTCACCTTGGTGGTTGAAAAACAGCTACCCATCTTGTTTCCTTTGCAGAAGAATCAAATTAAATTGATACAAATTTGGTTATTTATATACAGAGAAATGGGTTTTGTGTTGTTCTATGTGTATATATAGACAGAGGGGAATGTAAAGGGGTTTTGATAAAGAGGAAAGTTTGAAGCAGATGGGAGGAAGAAGGGAAGAAGGAGATGACGGTCAAAAGAGACTTTTTTTAAGGAGGAGAAGAAGAAGAAAGAAGAAGAAGGAGAGAGAGAGAGAGAGAGAGAGAGAGAGAGAGGAGGGGAAAGAGGGTGGCAAGACGCCAAGACCCCTCCTATTCTCATTTGTTGGACGGAGGGAGTTAAAAAAGCAGAAAAGCTATGTGCACAGCAAGTGTGCACAGTAGCTGTGCACAGAGCACGTTTTTTTCCGCCTCGGATAGCGCAAAGATGATCGGAGCCGCTCATTTTGTTCAAAATATGTCGTTTAAGGGCTCTGTAAAAAATGAGCTTCGTTCGATATCGTTAGAGGCATTAACAAAACACCCAAAATCACTTCAGAATTTAGGCCATTCTGAAGTGATTTTGGGTGTTTTGTTAATGCCTCTAACGATATCGAACGAAGCTCATTTTTTACAGAGCCCTTAAACGACATATTTTGAACAAAATGAGCGGCTCCGATCATCTTTGCGCGACCCGAGGTAGGAAAAAACGTGCTCTATGCATAGCTGCTGTGCACAGCTTGGTGTGCACATAGCACAGCTCTTAAAAAAGAACCGGGCTACTTGCATCGCAAATCTGTGCACAGATCATGCACAGATTGCATTGTGAGATTCACTAAGGGTCTCATACAAATAATTCAATCCGTTAATTATGTTTGAAACATTTTTTTAAAGGTCTCCATAAAAAATTAGCTTAATCCAATATTTATATATGTTTGATATAATCATTTAACTTTTCATTCAGGTTTTTAGAGTATGAAAACTAAGACGATTAAATCAAGTACTTATAGATATCGGATTGAGCTGATTTTTTGAGTGTGTCCTTGAAAAAATGTTTTAAACATAATGAACGGTTCGAATCACTTGCATGTGACCCGTAGTATGCCCCACATAGAAATCTGTGCACAAATTTGTTGTGTCCACAGACTTTCTAATTAAAAAATATGGGAAAACGAGTTGTGTTTTTTTCAAAAAGACTACTCCCTCCGTCCATTTTTAAGTGTCTTGCTTCGTTATTCCAACTTATTAAAAAGACATCATCATTATACTTTTCACATCAACTTTTTTCTCCACTTTCCATACTTACCCATCATCATTACATTTTTACTCACTTACTTTTCAAAATGGAATATACTTTTAGGGACAAAATAGACAATTCACTAACTTTTACCCACTAACTTTACAAAATGGACACTTATTAAGGGACAGCCCAAAATGGAATACCGGACCATAAATAAGGGACGAAGGGAGTACAATACAAGCCTCATATTTGGGTGTGTATCATATATACCCTCAAAATATTATGAATTGTAGAGAAAATATTACAAATTGTATTACGTTACGAATCGTATAAAGGTTACGAGATACTGAAAGGTTATGAATTCTAGAACTAAAGTTACAAAACACACTAAAATCTTATGAATGAACCATAAAATAAGTGCGTATGGTACACTCTTTTAAGATATGTATATTGTAAATTTTCCCCTTTTTTAATGTTCTTCTTGCTCCTATTATGTGGGAAATTGTTTCTTTTTATTAATCGGACATCCGTGCCAACTTACGCATATCTTGACTAATTTTAGAGCACTAAAGTTCAACTTAACAAGTCCTTTAGTCTCCAAGATTTGAAATGTATTGCCTTTATGAGATTCGAACATAATTCCTCATAGATGACTTGCACTTACTGTTTTTTCTCATTTTCATTTTACCAAATTCCTTGGAGTTTTGTGGGAAATTACTAATGTCAGTTGTCCTGTACTCCAGTTTTTGGCTTTCACGTGTTCAAAGATACTACTGTATTATGGAGCTTATTTTCAAGAAAACAAAAAACTTCGAGGAAATCCGGATAATGTTTGTACTTCTCCTTATCCGCACTTGAGATAGATGTCTCATCATAAAAGCTCAGATTACAAAACACTACTCATATTCAGAAATTGAACCGCTAATAATTGAATATTATTTCGTCCGTCCTAATTTACTTGTCCAGTTTTATTCTAATTAGATAAAAAAATTAATTATATTTTTAAATTAGTAATGCATTTTATGTCCAATATGGATCTTGTTTGATAGATCTCAATTTATTCTATAATATAATATTTTTAAAATCACATAAAAACATTACAAATTGTAAGATATAATCAATTAAAAAGTAGTACGAACTTCCAAATGTGACAATTAAATTAGGATGGATGGAGTATTATATGCTAGTATTTTAAAATTTTGTTTGGCTCCAAAATGGTACTCCCTCCGTCCCATTTTCTTTGTCTTTTTTGTTATCCGTTTCGTTCTTTATACTCTTATATGTTTCAATTTATAATGTTGATCTCATAAAAGAAAGTAAATAATGCAGCATCATACAGACTAATGTCAATAAGATTGAGCTCAGCTGCACATCCGGTCATAAAAGAAGAAAAAAAGATTTAGTTGGGCAGGGTATGCATTGTGAAGGAGTATATTTGTGTGCTCAATCTTGTAAATTTTTTATGACCACTTAGCTCGTTAATTTTATTTTTTTAAAAAAAATCTGTAGTTCATATATTTTCCAGTCATTTACTGCCCATATAAATAGTATAAATAAAATATGGGAGTAAATTTCATACTACAATATTAGGAGTGTTGATAAGAATTTTTTTTTTTGTGCATGCATTTCTAGGCCCTACAAATATCTAATTACTGTAATTAAGTAAACAAATGTCAATAATTGACTTGAATTATGTATGGAGAATTATTCTCAAGCACATTCTATGTATAAAATGGGTTTAAAACCCCAGCGCAACGCACATTCTACGATTTTTGCAAGAAAAAGACGCGGTTTGTCAAGTTTGTACTTACCTCACGTATGACATAGTCACCTTCATTTTGGATGAGGCCAGCTCACTCCACGACGCAACGCGTAAATGTATTATATCCACCCTTAATGTGACATAATCATATTAATTTTGAAATGGGACCCACCTCACAACGCGCGAATGCATTCAAAGTTTCTTACCATTTCTACAGATCGATTTCATGGTTATCCTAATGTTGGCGGCAATGATTATGTAATAAAAATCTACCATTTCAAAACATCTGGATGTCACTTGATTGGGGGAGATGTACGTGTATATATGGTACACTGTAAGGACTAAGAATACACGGTTCCATAATTTCGTGTTGACCTAATTCCAATCTTGGTTGTAAAATGTTGGATTTTTTAGAATACAATTTTTAGGGTTGAGTAGGTTATACTTCATTGAAGTATTTTGCCACATGTGGGAAGACTATTATATATATATTCAAGGAGGAATATTATTGTATATACATGTGTTCTTGTTTGGTGATCAGGAAAGTGGTGAGAAAAGAAAAGAAAAAACCCAAATCAAATTCAATCAAAATTTTGCCATCTGACAAGTTCCAATTGACTCTAGTTCTATATATTAGCACTAAATCAGCACAGGCTTTTTTTTTTATTTAAATTATTCCTATTAAAATATGGTAACATGTGGGATTGTGGCGGGCCTTCCACTTTCAAATGCCTTATAATGAAGCTAAAGAATATGAGGCATGCTATGAATACAGATGTTTTAACTAGATCGATCTCCATACAAAAATATGGTCAGAGTTATCTTATCCATACACATGAACCCCACAAAATGAATGTACGTGAGAGCTAAAAATTAATATGGGATGACTTCGACCATAACTGTGTCCCAGCAATTGTGTAGCAATCATATTCTAAATAAAATACACTCTGATGACTCTATTCTAAATAATAAAATACACTCTGATGACTGATCGATCACTAAGTAATTAAAAAGTGATCGGCCCTGTTCCCGAACGTCAAATAAATACTTATTTTTTAAGAAGACAATTTCAAACTCAAAAATGATGGGCTTATTGAAATCTAAAAATATGCAATATGGATCTTGTTTAAAAGATCTCATTGGGATCTTTAATACGGTGTAAAAAAAAATTTTGAAAAATTATTTTTTATTTATATTATTTTTTAATTTGAAAATATGAAATAAATACTTATTTTTTTTGAAGGTGTTATGGAATGGGCCATATCCCTTGATTAATGCTTTCTTCATATACTTTTTCCCCGTATTTCCTCCCCAACCGTTACTGGAATTCACCAGTTCAAATCTTCTTCTTCTTCTTCTTCTTCTTCTTCTTCTTCTTTTTTAATAAATCAGGTGTTATATACAACTCGACCAATTCCAGGGAAAAGCACATGATTAGTTGATAACACTTCGGAGGTTTTGGATCTGAGACTTTATGAGAGAACAAGTTCCTAGTTTGGAATATGAGACCGGTTAGAATTTTCCCAAAGGACCCAAACACAACACACAAATCATATATGCTACAAATTTATCTTTCCCAGTTCTTTACGTGTGTTTTTTTTTTTTTGTCAAAAATGATAGGAATTGTATTACTCCTTGCAACATAAACAGCCAAGTGCAACAAAGTTAGATATCGTCCCAAAGAAGTAAATAACCAAACAAGAGGTCTAGCTATCCAAGATCACCCACTAGAGCCTCACAATCAGACTTTGTCAGCAAATCAGTCATGACCGACCTCCAAACAACGTTTTTCCAAGTATGAACACTGAGTGGTGTTATTGAGAGAGAGCGATATAAATGTGATTATGTCGGTGATTTGCCGTCCAGATATTGGAACAACGATGTGGTTACAAGTACGTCGGTGTCTTTTAAATTTTAGTGGAGTAGTTCTTTGTTTTGGTCTGGCCTTTTGAAAGTCTTCTTAGAAAGTTGAAGAAACTTTTTTTAGATTTTTTTATAAGTACTTGATATCCGTCTCAAGTACTGACCGATTAAACAGGAAACCAGCATCACCGTCCGCGAGACGATAACTTAGTGTTCGGCTAAACGAGCATGAGGAAGCAAATAAGGCTACTATCAAGTGCCAAGTCGTTGATTTCAGAGATCTGGAATTAATTCAGTTGTGTGCAATTGACCCAGACATCCGACTATAAAATAAATAATAAAAATATCTACCATGATTTGGTCAGTTCCACTTGGTTTTTGTCTTTGTTCATGGTATCACAATTTGGTCAGTGTCCAATTAGTTTTTGTCTTTGTTTTGTGTTTATATTAGAGATGACAAATGAGCGGATTGAGTCGGGTTTGAGCGGATTGAAACGGGTCACGTGTTAAATATGTTATCCAAAATGTTACAATCGGGAATCCAGAGAACGAATTTCTTTACATTTACATATGAACAGAATTACAGCAAAACGAAATTACAAACAGAAATGCAAACCGAAATACAGAACGGATTTGTGAACCGAAACCCGTGTTTCACACGATGTCCTTAAAACAGATTCACCGCCTACCGGAGGGTGTTGAGGTTACTCGGCGTCTGTCTCCCAGGATTGATCCGGCTCGGACCACGAACGTCGGAACACCACCGAAGAACGTCTTGGCGAACTAACTTAGCGTCTGTCTCTCTCTCTCACACTATATCAGAATGCTTGTGGATTTTCTGTGACTTGGTGCAGAATAGTGCTGTGAAATGCTCCTTTTATAGGCAGAGCTAGACCCTTGCATTGCTGCCAGCCTTCAATTCGTGGAGTAAAGGCAGAATAATGGAGGAATAACCCCCACAATGAATAGAGGAAATCCCCACAATGAATTTGGGTGAATCTGGGGTAGTAATGACTCCCCAATCCATTCAAATTTCCAACAAAATATGGGCGGGTCAAAGACAGGTCAAGTCAAGTCAAGTCAAACCCAAACCCACCCAACCCGACCTATTTTTTTTTACTTCTTTTTCTTTTTAAATTTTTTTTTTCCTTTCCTTCTTTTTCCCATTTCTTCTCCTTTATTCTTCCTCTGATATGGGTTAAATATGACTCCACTTTGTGAATGCTTCAAAAGGAACACGGATAACAAATAGAAATGAACCGAGTTCGCTTGAAAATGTCAAAATTCATAAAAAAATATATACTCCTATATACTAGTAGTAGATAAGGTTTAACCTCAAAGAATCCTAATCAATTTTTCTATCAAAATTTTGAACGGGTGTTGGAATTAGCAAACGTATGATCTAATCTCTCTTCTCTTTTAAAAAAGCAGCAAATGAGGGTAGCCAGATTGACCACACTACACGTGTAGTGCGGAGGTGCACTACAGCACCCCGGGTCCCACTACAGCACCCCCCAACTTTTGAAATGGTTTCTTATTAAAAAAAATCATTACTTTTTTTTTTCCCTTTGCTTTTAACTAAGAATAAATTGGGTAATGAATTTGTGACTATTGAGTTCTCTTTAATAAAATTTTTGCCGTTTCAAAAATAAAAAATAAAAAATTTGTGACTGTCGCGAGAAACTTGATAAAAATAAGTTCGTTTTTGTTAATTAATTCATGTTTTTCCTGAACCAATCGATTTCCGTTTGTTATTTCAGTTGGAAGAATAATCTAACGAAGTTCCGTTTCGAGTGTCATGGGAGGCTGGAGAACAAGCAATTCCTTACAACCGCCTCCCTCCCCCGTCGTAAGTAAAACAACCTGTTATGTAATATGGGCGAATTGAGTTGGGTTATAAATGGACGGATTGAGCGGGTTAGAATTGAAAATATGAATTGAAATTGTTACCTCTAATTTATACGTATAAATACGGGTAGTAGAAGTGAGTTCCAAAGAAATTCCGGGGTTGGTATCATAGTATATAGCTGCTATAATATGCATTATGGTTTGAGTTTTGACTATTCTATTTTTCCGACTTCCAAGTTCCAAGTAATCTGAGTGATATTTCCAAGGCTACCGACGCGTAGTATTAATTTCCAAGGCTTCCCACCAATGAACATTCACGTGGAGTTTTTACGCTTAATTATGGACCTCAGGAATATGTGTGACTCGGTAGAGGCCGAAGTATCACGTAGCGGTGCTCCAAAAGAAGTATTGAATAATTATATCTGTAATCAATGTCGATCCAAAAAGGGCTGAATATTTAATACTCCTGAAATAGTTTGTGGTATTTCTTTTTCTTTTTTTTTAGGTAATACAGGATGTTCCGGATTAGCTTGCGCACACCTCAAACTAATCCCTACAACTCCTCCCATAGACGTTTCACACACTTACACGTGGAGGTGAGGTGACCCCAAGAGTTATTAACAAGGAGAACATGTGGTATTCCCTGCAAATAAAAAATCGCCACCCCATGACATGGATCATTCCTTATCTTTCAACCACCTAACAAAAGTGAATGATAATGTCTCTACCACAAATGTTATCCCAATTACATAAATAGTTGGAAGCAATGGCGGAGCCAGGATCTTCACTCGGGAGGGGCCGAACTAAGAGGAAAATTTTTTTTTGATAAAAATAAAATTTTGAAGATTGATTAAGTATATTAAAGTAGAGTTTAAAATTTAATTAAGTATGATAAAAAAGGTTTTAACCATCAAAATGATAAGCTTTGTTTTTTGTTTCTTTTTTTTTTCCAAAGAGAAAATTTTGAAATGACTATGAGAGTGTTATTTCATTTCACACATGGCAAATTGAGTGACAGTCAAATAATAAACACACTATGCTCCTTACAATAGGTGAGGGTTCAAACCCCACCAACTTCATCCCCTTTCTCCTAAATTAGCACAAGTAGAATAAGATTTATTTTGTTTTTTTAAAAAAACTTCACATGCAAAACTCAAAAAAAAAACACCCGGGGGGCCTTGGCCACCCGCAGCCCATAATGGCTCCGCCATTGATTGGAAGTACCACATAGGCAACTGTCACGTGATAATCTGGAAGTGCTGAGTAATTACTCGTCCAAAAGGGTCTCCTTTCAAGTCCGTGAAGACCCCCTCTTCTCAAAAAAAAAAAATGTCCGTGAAGTCTGAAGTGAAGACCAAGTCAAGTAAAATGCATGCGGTCGTGATACTCCAACAAAATCAACTCTTTTGGATGATGATGTCGAAAATTCAAAAGGATTGAATCAACTTAATTATCTGCATAATTTGCATATATCTAGAGATCCTGTGATTCTTTATAGACTGCTTTTCGAGTTCTTGGCAAGTTCGCCTGGCGGCCTAGGATATTTTGCAAATGCAACACGGTTTTCACCATGCAGTAGTTCAGTCTCATTTTCCAACTGAATGGGGTGGCTAAAATTTACTCCCTCCGTCTCAATTTCATTGTTCCACTTCGATTCTAACTGGATAAAAAAACTAGTTATATATTTAAAGTGGTAATGAATTTTATATCAAATATGGATCTTGTTTGATAGATTTCGATTTATTTTATAATTCAATGTTTTCGAAATCACCTAAAATATTATAAATTATAAAATATAATTAATTGAAAAGTGGCAGGAATCCCCAAAAATGACAAGTAAATTGGGACGGAGGGAATACTAATTAATTATGATGCACTTATGCACATGTTTATAAACTCAAAAAGACCTGCATAAATCTGTACCGAAGTTTTTTTTTTTTTTTTGGTCACACTTTATACATCTGCGGAGATTAGCGGGGTGTTAATATGTAAGTTAACAGGGAGTTCAGGGGTTGTCCATAGTCCTCAATCCCAAACCCAATTCTCGTGAGGCTCGAACTCCAGCCTCCACAGGGGAAATGAGACACTGAGCTAGCTTGGTTTCTCATCTGTATCCAAGTTTGCTCCCCACTCTTTCCATGAATACGATTTGTAGATCTTTTATGGAGTATTAGAGATTAATTCCAGTTATGCACTTAACTTGTGCCAATGTGAAGTATATGTTGTGTAAATACGCAAGATGATAAGTACAATTTTTGGGTATTTAAGTTTGAAAATTACAAATAAATACTTATTTTTTAAGGAGAGAAAGCAAAATTAAATAGATATTTATGGTTTGTTTCCAACTCTTAATGAGAATAAATTCTTTACATAACCGGTGTAAACATTTATTTCTTCCAAATCAATTGTATAGCGTCACGTCACCATATTTTATTAATGAGACCACTATTTTGACACATATCGTAATGCAATTGATTTGGAGAAAATAAATGTGTAGACCGACGGTGTAAAAAATTTATTCTCTTAATAGTAACAGTAGATACCGGGTTCAGTACTTGGATTCAGTGGAACTGTTGGCCGACACAGGGGGTGAACAGAATACCTTGTTTTATCCAGAAATATCTCTTTGAACCCCAAGGGGTTGGCTAAGAACGTACTCTTGGCCTGATACTCTGGTGTTTGCTTCATTTTAAGATCTCAAGTTCGATTTTCTTTGCTATCAATTCTTGGGGCCACCTCATTCCATGCGTAAGGTGTGAAATGGTTATAGGAAAGGCTGTAGGAATTAAGCCGAGGTACGCGCAAGTTGGCATGTAATACCCTGTATTACCAAATAAATATCTCTTTAATTTTGAGTCATGTGGCCGGAAATAAAGTCCAAAAAATACACAACTGTTGGGTGTATATATTGAGTCCTAGGAAAGGAAAAATATTACTCCTCCTACATGTAAAAGTCCAATGGATCGCGAGGCTATAACGTTATTGTTGGGCAAATGATAATAGCTAGAGAGAGAAGCTTCCAACTACTACATTGAAGTCCAAACAATTACATCAACTAAACCTGATTTCAACCACTCTAATTGTGTCACTTTTTTCAAGTTCAACTTTCGTACAAATTTCGCATAGCTGAAATGGTCAAGCAACGAATGAACAATATTCCATACATTAATTAGAGATCGAGACTCCCCAAGTTAAAGTGAAGACAACATAGAAATGTGAAAGATGGGTTTTTTTCAGTCCAAGCAAATAAGGAAGGATGAGAAAAAAACCCTCGGTGCATTTCTATACATGTAGGTGATTCGTACGTACCTATTTGCATCACATAAAATGATGCATATTACGTTTATCTTTGAAGCACCTTTTAAGGCTTGGGATCCTAACATTCGGTGAGGCTAGTTCTTGGGTTGAACCAAAACATGAGAATAAGTCTCAAGGTCATGAGGTGCGGCCGTGCATTTTTTGCGTTGCCTTATTCAATCACGTTATGTCACATATATCATTACATCAAATGGTATCAAAACGTGGTCATTGTGAAGAGTAAAAATGAAGTTCTCGAGTCATTGACCTATCATCCGAGTAAAAAAAGGCCCATGAAAGTACATCTTAGTTGCAAGGACTAGAAATTCAAGAACAATACATTTGCCTGTAAAGAACCAAGATTGTGAGACCAAGCTAGGTCCAATCTTATGCACCTTCCAGAAATTAAGAAAGAAAAGGTACCGAATTTGCTCCAAAGCCATCCAGGCGTTTGGAACCCATAATGTTCAGATGAAAGAAGAATGCTAACCACAACTAACAGTACTGTGAAGGTAAGGGTTCAAAAAAGTGTCTGAAATTTCTCAAAAGTTTTATAAAGCTGGATGTGCAAATTTTACATAATTTATTTTTGGATATGTATAGTACTAGTTCGTGAGTTAGATTCTTTACAACAGGGATTCGGTGCTCCTCCATGAGCCTTGAAACTGAACCTCCCCTGAAGCCAAAGTTACAAACCACTTGAGCTAGCCTCAAAGGGTATACAAATTTACATTGAACTAGGTGAAATATACAGATTTTTTTTCCTGGCAAGTGTGAAACATATAGTTGCTATTACTCTTTGACGGGTTTACGCCGTAACTAGGAAGTTGTAAGTAGGACCTGAAATGACCGATTCCTTCTCACAGGTCTGAACCCTATGTGTTGCTCTAGCCTCTAGATGCAATTGATATGTAGCAATTTTTTTTCAAATTTGTTGATCTCCACATATTGAATACATAAATGATATAGGTACCGACAGTTTTCGCAGGGAAATCATACCAACGGCCGTGCCGGGCCGTCTCCGGCCCCCTCGGGTTTTTTTTTTTAGAATTTTTGGACGGCTCAGATCGACCGTTCGGTGACTGGAGATGGCCTGACGCAGCCGTCGGTACGATTTTCCTACAGAAACCGTCAATACTCATAGCAGTACTCTATTGAATACATGCAGGGAAACTAAGTACATGTCAATTACACATGTGTCAAAAACTGTCGATCTATATGGAATAGTAATGCTTTACTATGCAGGAATTTTCAATACAGGCAAATTTTGACATGATCAAAAGTTGAATGTTATGTATGAAATTAATTTCAGTGCAGCTAATTAAGTCCTCTGGCCATGTGACAATTACTTTTACACAGAGAACTGGGACGCAACAGGAAAGAGAGCACATGAATTCCTCCATGAAGTCTGCGTGGCATTCAACAAGTCATTCTTGTGGGGCCTTGCTGCTTTACCCTTTTTTCTCAATATTGTAGACATCGGGAGGTTTACAGGAGAATTTACAGGAGAGTTTAGTGAGTTAGTTCATAGAAAATTTAGAAGTTATTCATAACTCTGAACCTCAAACGCTTCTGTCGAGGTTCAAACTCTGATTTCCCTTGTGCGAGGACCGGAAGATAATCGCTAGGCTACAAGCCATTTGGTTCCTTACATCAGACGTTGCCAACCCGTTTCACGGGTTTGAGGAGCTCACTCATTTTTATTTTGGTAAGGCCCATTTGGCATAGCTCAATCCAATTACTGATTTAATATTGATTTTTTTTGGGTCTATTTCGGATTCCACAAATTATTCTTAAAATACTTTTTATTTTTTGAATTTCTGTCAAAAATTATTCTTCAATCCTCTTACATCTTTCTTTTGTCTCCCCCTTTAGTTAGCTAGCTTATTTTGAATATCTGTTGCAAATTGTTGTAGTCTTTGTTCTATGATGACATGATCAATTTATTTCTGTTCCCTAAAAAATCACTATCGGTAAGATAATTTACAATGTGTGCGTTGAATTCTACGGAGGAAACGTACACATTAGAGATTGTTATTGATTGGTTTTTGATAAGCAACTATTTTCAATTTGTCCCATTATATACGACGTGGTGCAACGGTTACAATGAGGTTTCTCAATTTGTGCAGGGACGCTGTTAAGTGGTTTATGCCAATTAAGCACCCTGTCCGAATACGATCCCTGTCAATATTGATTACCGAAATGAACAATTCGAATACACTTGGGAGCATCTCCGGATCTCTCAATTTGTCGATTTCTTGCACAAGTTAGTTGAGGACTTTAAGCTTTATGAGTAATCCTGTGAGTTGGATTTATTAAACACAAATTTAATACTTACAAGTTGAACCTCCCAACAAAATACTCTCTCTCTCTCTCTCTCTCTCTCTCTCTCTCTCTCTCTCTCTCTCTCTCTCTCTCACACACACACACACACACAGCAGAATCTCAATTGCTAGACCAAGGTCTAAAGTCCAACTACTTTTTTTTAATAACCCATTCTTTGAGAAAAAAACAGCTCATTTTCAACCTAGTTTTGAGTGTGTGTGGGTTGGCAAGATCGAGAGTAGTACTGAGCTTCTCAGAGGCCTCTTTACTCCTTCAAGCAAAAACATATGCATGCCAACGAGAGACAAGTAGTTCCCCTCCTTGAATGAGTCTACACCTACCTCCACTCTCTCTCTCTCTCTCTCTCTCTCTCTCTCTCTCTCTCTCTCTCTCTCTCTCTCTCTATATATATATATATATATACACACACACACACACACCGCAAACACACACACACACACACACACACACACATATATATATATAACTCTCTCTCTCTCTCATTTAGCATCCCAACTCACTCTTCTACTTTGGCCTTCAGACATTTCCTTCCATTTCCAAAGTTTCATCACCTTCTTGTCTGCCTTAGCTTTGCCTTCAAAAGCCATGGCCTTTTCAAGAGAATTCTTCATTGCATCACTGTTTCTCTCTTTTCTGCTTTTCCATCTCACTACTGCCAACCAAAAGGTATATCTCCCTACTCAAGCCTTTTCCTCCAAACGCAAGATATATACATAATATATATTTGTTGATTTTTCAGTTGTGTGTATATATGTGTGTGTGTGTGTGTGTTAATGATTTGGTTAATTGATGGTGCAGATGGACATCAATGAGGCAGAGGCACAGAGCCCTGTCAGCCCAGCTCCTCAAGCGTCACCACCAATAGGTAATTAGTAGCTTCACCTTACCATAGATGATAGTAGAACAAATGTGTGTGGAAAAATATTTACATTTATCATTTGGATACTGCTACAGATCGATCAAGTTAGGTTAGTGTGACAAGACTATATTCACAATATTAATAGCCATTCTGTTGGCGCTTGTGAATGACAAAGAAAAGCAAGCATGATTTGTGTATGTTTTCGGGGTATAATCTACAAAAATGCTACGTATACAGACCAAATTGTGCTGATCCAGACATAGATGCATGCATCCAAAGAGTCCTAACTGTCTGATGTGTATGACACGCGTATAGAATGGTTTTAGACTCATCTGTCATGTCCAGATCTGTGCACACCTTGGTCAGTGAGAAATGCTAGCTACTGCATAGATTTTGTAAATAGAACCAAACATAGATGAGTTCAAAATCATCCGATGCATGTGGGTCTTGCATGTGTTGTGGGACCGATACGCCTTGAATGATTCTGAGAACAAAGACCATATGACTACTTTCTGATGTGGCGCCTTAAATGTAGCACATTTCCTGAGTGGATTCGCGCACCTAATACATCTGAATTTGTGCATATATGTCAAAGAAAATTGAGTAGATTGTGCATGTCATAGCTAGCAATCTTCTTCTTGTATTTATTGAATCAGATTGTGGAAAGGCTTGTAATTACCGGTGTTCAACGACAAAGAGGCCAAGACTGTGCAATAGGGCATGCGGGAGTTGCTGCAACCAGTGCCACTGCGTGCCGCCAGGGACTTACGGCAACTACTGGGCCTGCCCGTGCTACTTCAACATCGTTAATCCCCGCACCGGGGGTCGCAAATGTCCTTAATTGACAGGATTTTATTTGATTTTGTTCGATTCTGCTTAAGCTTAGGAATCAAGTTTTTTTAATTGATGTGAGAGGTGCTATGTATTTTTCATTTTTCAATTTTATCCGAATTAATAAAGAGATGTCTGCCTCTGCCTTATACGTTTCCTTAAAAGAAGTCTTTATATGCTTGAATATGAGGCATATTTGTGTTGGTTTTCAGACTTGGATTTTCATGACACAGCTTCAGTTTTCCCCCTTTTCCCCAGCAAATACAGAAATTAAAGGAACCAAATGTGATGCCATAGTGACGTTTAGGCTCCGTTTGTTTGGGCGTAAAATGTTTTCCAATAAAATATTTTATCTATTTTCCGGTGTTTGGTTGTGTACAAAATGAGAAAAATACTTACATGCATTAATTGGATGAAAATGATCATCCTTAAATCTTTTGTAAGTTATTTTCTGAAATGAAACCGCTGCCCTCTACTGCAATTTTCACTGCTTAGTCTCCTCAACTGTCGGTCCTAACCCACATTCAATTACAATATTTTCACATCTCTCCATCAATTAAGCCCTACATCTCTCTCTACACTATTTTGTCAATTTCTGAAAATATTTTCAAGTGCCAATCAAACACCAAAAAATAAAAATTTGAAGCTTGTTTACAGAAAAAACATTTTACCTAAAAAATAGTTCACATTGTAGAATATTTTACATTGAAACAAACGGAGTCTTAATTACAAGATTTCGAAAATGATCGAGTCCATTGGATGGACTCACTATTTATCCGGTAATGTGACCATTCGATTTCGAAAATGATCGAGTCCTGTAGTTTTCACTTTTCACGCGACTACAGGACTATGTACTCCGTCCATGTCCTTTTGCATGCTCACATCACATTGGTGAAAGAGCATTGCGCATGCCATGACAAGACTGGACCGTGCTGTAAAGTGACCAAAGGACTCCATTCATTTAACAAACAATGAGAAATTTGGAGATGGGGTCGAGCTCAAAATTGTACTGTACGTAGTACCTAAGGAATGATATTGGTGGGTGTATGTGTGTTCCAGGCCACGATTAGATTTGGCAGGAACACTTGACTTATCTAGGGACCCCAGCCAACCCACGATGCCCCAGGGCTTGGCCTTGAGATTAGAAAGTCTTAGCGATTTGCTTGCTCTTGAGGTTTTGGTTTTAACTCTCCTATCAGCAATTTTTGGAATCCCTTCACCTAATACATAATAAACATGTGAAAAGGCTATAGAAAAGATGCATATGAAAATTAGTCCGAGGTGCGCAAACTAGTCCAGGAACTAGTATTCCAATTTTTCTTTTTGCTCTTTAGTAGTATGTGAAGTTGCAAATAACTTGATCATTTTTCTTTTCTTTTTTTCATGACAAATAGGAATATCAAAAGGTATCTAAAAGATAGTATCATAAATCTTCTCCAAAAACTTGTTGGTACGAATTCGTTATTGGACCGCGGGAAATAGCCATGAAGCTAACGAACAGTACAACCAGAACAGTAGGAGTATTAATCAGCATTCGAAAAAGGTGGCAACGGCTAGTTTCGGAACAGCGTTCTTCCCCGCAGCTTAAACAAACGGTCACATTACCGTTCGCACATAATTCCCAATCAATTCCCTTATAAAAACTCTCTCTCTCTCTCTCTCTGGGTATTCAAAGAAATCTAATGGAGACCCCATCATCTACAAGAAGATTCACAAGATCCCAAATCTTGGCTACTTCAAACAGCAACACCATCAACAACGGCATACCCATGTCAAGTAAGCCATTCTCTCTCTTTTCCCTTCTTCAAACATACTTACAAGTTAACATGTATACATCTGTGTATATGCTTTGATTAATTCGATTTCCACACGAATTGTAATGTGAAATCCTAAATTATTTACAGGGAAAAATGGAGAATCTGAAAAGGGGAATTCAAAATCAAGACCAAGAACAGGGAACCAACAAGATCGATCTGCTCTCATCGATATAAGCAACGATTCGCCGATTGTTGGGCTTGCAATTGGAAGATTGGTTGAAACCCCATTGTCGGAAACATCGAAAATGAGGAACAGCAAGCAAGCAAAGGACCCCATCAAGACTCCTGGTTCAGGGGAGGCTCTTCTGAGGGGTCAAGTCAAGAGCCTTTTGCAAAAAGTGGAGGAAGAGGCTGAGCTTTCGAAACTCTCATCGGAACACAAACCTTTCTCTCACCTCAAAGGCTGCTTTGTCAACTCTCCGACGGGGCTTCTTGCCCCTACTCCGGCCAATACACACCTTGTTCTGAACCTCTCTGATAATGCAGGCTTCAAAAACAGTTGTTTGGCATTGGTCACTCCTTCACCTGTGCAAGAACAGTTGATGACTTCTCAGGTATATATTTCTTGATTTTTAGATACTTTCTTTACAATTCGAAATTGGGTTTCCTGTGTTCATTCACTTCCATTGATTTCTTGTTTGTCTGGGCATCGAAACGTGGAATTCTCAATTGGGTTTTGTATTGTAGACTTTTTTACTGATTTCTTGATTGTACGATAATGTGTCAGATGGTGACTGAACTGCTGGAAGGAACAGAACAAGAGGGTCCTGTATGTGAGAATAGCTCGATAACTAGGTCGTTGCTCTTGGACTTCACAGAGAAATTAGAGGGTCCTGATCCATCAGGGTGTTCCTCTGTGCTGACAAATATTGGAGGAGAGAGTGAAGGCAAAGAGAAGTCGTCTAGAATGGAGGAGGAGGATGCTGATTCTATTTGGTCTGTTCAGGTTAATGCGAGTTCCAAAGACGATGAAGACAGCAATGAAGAAATAGAAGAAGATGATGATTATGCAGAAGAGGAGGAGGAAGGAGATGATGGAGGGTTTGTTGATGAGTTGTGTGAATGGATGAGCAATATCAGTGTGTGTGAAGGGAAGTTGATTCCCAAATTCAGCGGAAAGCATACCCGATTCGTATACAATAGGGATGATGAGATTGAAGGAGAAGAAGTGTCTGGTGGTGGCGCTGAAAGTGAAGCATCATTTGCTGTTTCGACTGGTATTGTGCGCTTGAAGGGCTTGCCAACGCCAGAGGGGAAGCACTTCCGATTCCCAGAAGAGGAGGAACAAGAAGATAACTGAGTGCATTGAGAATCTTATTCCCATGACACCATTTCTGAGGATGTTATGTTTCTTAGTTCATGCTTTTTACCAATTCATTTACAAGTGAATTGGACATCTCCTTGTTGTGGGACTATTTGAGGAACTACATGTTGGCACCTAAATTGTGGATAATACACTGATGAGTTGCAATTCTTTTCGCAAATACGCTTTTTTGTAATTCGAAAGATGGGAAGTATTTTATTAATCGGATGGAATATCCACAATTAGAAAGGGAACATCTAACCATATATTAGAATAAAAAATATAACAAGCATGTCACGCTAAATTATGGGCTACTTGATCCGCCCTTCGCCTAACAGCACAGAACTCGATGCTTCAATCCCAACATCAAGCGGGTTCAAACCATTTTGGCATTGCGGCAACAAACATACCAAGCTCATCTTGGACAACAATCCCAACACCCATTGACCTTTCATCTTGAAAAATGGCTCCATCAAATTCACCTTAAGAAAAGATAGCCCGCCACTGAGGGATATTCCATTTAATCGAATCCGACAACCTGCCTCTTCAGTCCTTTTAAGGGTTCATCAATATCATTAGAGCCAAGGAATGCGGAGGGATATACCGCGGCACTTTGCGCAATGTTTTTCATTTACTCCTATTGCAAAACGTCACTCCGATTTCCCCCACATAGCATCAAGGATGCCTGTGAGCTCATTACCCCGAAAGTACTCCCGAACCAAACTTGGACATTGTTGTTCCCTGATTGTGGATCCGCCACAATCCGGTGGCTGGCTCAATTTTAGTGCCCCTAGAAAAATAATTGTCGTCATTTTAGCGGTATTTATATTACAAACTTTCTGCAAAAGAAATTTCAAAAAAAGGTATTGGATGTGTTTTTTCCTGACTGCACAAGTTCAAATCACAAAATTGAATCCAAATACCAAATAGATACTCAATTACCAATAATTACGGTAACACCGGACACCAAAAGAAGAGTTGCTCTAAAGATCAAGGTCAAAATTACATCCGAGCAGAAAATAGATAGACAACTAGCAATTAATTCAAAGCAATATTTACATCGAATTTACAAGAAGCAATTGCCGACGACCTACTGACGTATACTGCTCTTTAGGGGGGGGCGGGGCCTAGTACCATGAGTTAGAACCAGGGATGCCATGTCGGATCCATCATACAAAGGTTCCTTGGGGTCAAAGCGGCTTCAACCAACTCCGTAACACCTCTCTGCACTGATTGTGGCGGATCCACAGCATTCTCTTCCTACAGACAGTTCAACAAATTCAGGTCATGCGTACAGTTTGATTGCAGCAATAGGGAATTAGGAATTTTGTTCCCCCATACATAAAAGCCACAGAAAATTTGTTTTGCGTGCATATAAGCTGTACTCATAATTTGGATGCTCGAACTATTCACAACAAATTTTCATCAAACTTACCTCTTCACATACATATTGTGGGGCTATTCCATTGATCCGCTCGATAACATGATCCACATTTGTCGTGATCTTTTGTTTAAAGTCAACGGGGTTCATGTTACCCCCTCCGACGACAGGGGCAAGAGGCATACCTAGAGGTCTTCTCCAAGACCAAGATAAGAGCTCATCCCGGAAAAACATGGCTAAATGATGCCATAAATGCTGACTTTGCTGCATTCAATGAAATTGGAACGGAATATTGGTATGAAAAAATAAAATTGTTCTACTGTTAAAAAATAAAAAACAAATTTGTGTAGAGAAGCTCACTTTTGGTGAAACAACAGCCTGCGCTGCTGCACACATGGCAGAAACGACAAGGCCTTCCACCCCGAAATGTGAGAAGAAAGCCTGTAAATTCCTCGTCAAGCGGAAAGGAACTGGTTCGCTAAACTCAATCATTCCATTCGCATCATAAGCTGGGTGAAAATCAGTCTGGAATATTTTGCCAGTGTTTTTAGCAAACAAAATCTTGTTAGGGGACCTTCCCCCAATTTGAAGCATGAATGACATGAAACTTGAGAGGGCCAACTGAATGGCAAATTGCTTCTTGAAAGCCCACATATGGTTTGCACTTAGCAGAGTCTTGTACATGTACTGCGACACAATGCTATCGGTCACATAATTCTTTGTTATGTCGTTGTAAGCATGGAGGCGGAGATCTACCACAGCTTCCGGAGAGATCTGACCAGATATTGCTTGGTTGAGCTGTTCTTTGAAATAGGTTATGGGTAGGTCTGCCTCTCTGTCATTCCTAGCACAGTGGTTCTCATACACCTCAAGAAAGGTACTGTACATTAAATCATCTTCGACCATGCGTACCTAGTATGGGTAAGCAGTAACATTAGAATGCAAGCCTATTCAGATAAAATTCCATCCTATTTTGGCTGCATGTTTCATGTGTGTATATATGATATATCAAGGCTAAGTGATCTTCAGAATACGTACGCAAAGCACATACTTCAAGGTGAGATTCAATGTCGGCATCTTGGAAAATCCGAAAAATCTAATAACATGACATTTCTTGTACATTGGCTGAAAATTTGAACTGTTCTAATGGAAAACATTTGACCTTGCGAAATTAACAACTGAACTTATTACCTGGGACCAAACAGGGATAATAATTGGAGTGTGAATGCAAATGTGGCGGCGTCTTGATTCCTTGTGTTTGTCAAACATTCTATTCATCACACGGAAAAGCTGCAGCATGCGTTCATCACTTCTAGCATTGGGAGTCAAAGAAGTCTGAACAATAAAATGTCGCTGGGAGCCGTCAGAGCCTATTAGAGTCAAGCGCCGAAAACTGCTTCCATGCCTTCGCACAATCGGAATATCTGCTCCAACCCTGTCTAACTTTACTGCATGATCAGTTGTAACTTCCTGAAAATACAGATAATTAGCTATAATAGCAAAAGAGAAGCATTCAGCCACAAACGGCCAGTAAAAGTACAGAAATAAAGAAATTAACAAGAAAAGGAAAACAAGGTAACAACTGAACCTTGAGAAAGAATAACAAGTATAAGCATTGCACGACAGATTAAATCCCATTTATAACTTAACATAATATTCTCAATAGAAGACTTGTTTTTTTGATTATCTAGAAGTCGCAAATGATATAGTTCCTCTGTCCCAGCTTGTTGCCTGTTACGGATCTTACAGTGTTACCAATTTTGCGGACATCTCCAAACAAAAAATACTTTCTACTGTAGTCATCTTAGATGAGTTTGCAAACTTTACTAACAAGAACTAATAGAGATATTTTGACAGGTGAAAAGAATTTTCCGGAAATATCCACAAAAAAATTAATTAATTCATCAATAGTATGAAGGCACAATTGCCGAAAATGGATAAACAAAATGGGATAGAGGGAGTCATGATTTTACTAACTGAATTTTTTTTTGACAAGGAACTACAGCCCAGTTGCTATGGTTAAATGTGCAAAAAGTGCATTGATATCTGTGGAAGATTTATAATAGTTGTGGAAGTGCATTGATATGTATGAAAAGTGCATTGAACTGTAACTTTTTTAGTGCATTATCCACTGCCCAATGCAATGTGGTCAGCAAAACCATTCTGAAACAGTATAGATCATAAAAAGCCTTCCAACGATTCACCCTACCACATGGCAACGGGAATTGTTGCCTGGGTACAATTTAGTCAAATACCTGATCTGAAAAATACTGTCCTGGAACCTCCACATCTACAACATGGAAGTCACGCAATACCCTGCTTTCCTCTTCCAGCTTCAACACAGCAGGAAACTTGTCCTCAACATTGCTCTGGAGAACATTTTTCCAATGCTTCAATCGCTCTGTCAGTTCAGATAGAGTGGCTGGGAATGTAGTTGTGCTTTCTGGATCGAGATCGCGTTCGAAATCCTGCTTGTACTCTCGCACGAACTCAACATGCTTGTTCACAGCATCTGCTGAAAAGCATGCCCTACAAACACCAGAGAGCTCCTTCTTCAGAGACTGGGGGACTTCTGCAGTAGTTGCAGTTGGGTACTTATAACAGCGGTGGAGCAAAGCGTTAACAACTGCCAGTAGTCTCTCCTCTGGCAGGGTGACAAACCTTGAACCAATTTCCGTGAGCAGAATCTGCAAAATGAGTTGTCGATTCATGTGTAACAACAATAAGTGCTGATAAAAAGCTTTCTCGCACATTAACCCTCCAAAATAAAAATGAAAAAGCAATTAGGAGAAACACTACACTCATTTGTAGCTCATGCATTTTCACAAACAAAATAAGCATTGCCAAATATTAGAAACCTCAAAAGGTGGACAATAATGAAAAAACTACAGTATGTTCATGCTTGTGCATGCAGTTTTCTTTTAAACAAAATGCATTGGCACTTGCGGAAAGATACTAGAATCCTCAATAGGTGAATGATAATGAAACAACAGTAAGTTCATCACCTCAAGTTCACTGGCCAAATTAGTGTGTTTGCTTCTAAGAGCCTCCATTATATCTTTTGCAGCATCAAAGGCACTGGCGGCAGAAGCAACCACACCTAGGGCTCCATTACGTCTTATTGCATTATGACCATCGTTAACAGCTGAAGGACTCTGTTGGATGGATTGGTCATTCCCAGCCTGCACACTGCCTTCAACACCTGTGGATCTGTCAGATTCTTGCACCTGAGAATTACCACCATCATGTGACCCAACACCACCACCGGCTTGACTTCCTTGATGAATCTGATTTCCTGGGGCTAAAGAGCCCACACCATGGCTCCCCACTCTCGCATTCCCATCAGCCAAGCCGATAGAGCTAGCACCAGCCAAATTTTGTTGCATTCTTTGCTGTGCCAATGCTAGTCTACCGAATTCAGATTTATTTGCAACATCACGGCGTTCAAGCAAGTACGTGCGCAGCCAATAATACAGTGCCTAATAATTTGCAATAGGAGGATTCAAGATATTAAAACATGGTAGTGACAGAATAACCCATATAAGTTCCGCAAGAAGGAGCATTTACCTGAGGATATACGGTGGCAATTTTTAGTAGAACAAGTTTGCAATGCGGAGCTTCTGTCCTCTGCAAGGAAAGTAAGAGTTGCGGAATCCAAGAGAGCCAAACCCAGTGCGGTATTTGGTCCATATACTTGTCGAAGGCTTTTCCCACAAGGCCACCAGGAGTATCAAAACTTAAAAGATATAAAACACGGGCTAAATGGCTTCTGGCATTAGGAATGCCAAATTTGATACCTTGAAGAAAACAGCTCACAGCATACTCTAACCAAATCTCCTCATGGGTCTCTTTATAAGCCTGAAACAAATGAAACGTGGATTAGCTATTCCGCTTACGAGCAAAAACAAACGGTATGTTCCGCAATAGAGAATGAATACCAAGTCACAATAATTCCCCCAGCTAATCCATCCTTTAGGCAAGTTTTTGAAGAGGCTGATGGCATTAGAATATGCCAGGTTAGCACCCTCGCAATCATTCATCTTCAATGAGAAATCACCCTTAAGGCGGAAAATTTCTGCCTTATGCTTCACAGGAAAATATTCCAGATTTGTACTGCTGATCAAATTAAGGCCACTGGAAAGCTCCCCACCCTTCATTTCTAGATATGCCTTTGCTTGTTCTCTTATTTTGACAAAGGCTTCCTGCAAATATGTCACACAGAATAGATGAGACAGCTGCATCTGGTTTCCATTAATAATCATTCCCCAGACAAGGAATTTAACAAAACTAACCAAAGAAATGGTACCTGAACTTCCATGGTTGAATGTCCATACATCTTTTCCAATATCGAGACACAAACATCATTCAGGCCCTGCTTACGAGCAATATGGGCAAGCTTATTGACATTCCATGCCTTGTCACGGTAGCCAAGGTGATGAAGTTGTGGATTTGTGGTACCAAATTCCCTAAATGCATCAATTACTCCATTGTACATTTCATTTCTCCACTGGAGCAAATCATACCAAACAGTTAAACCGTCCCATTCATTAGGGGTGCGAAGTCTCCACGTCTCAAGAATGTCCTTGAGATCTGCGTATAGGCTACCATGTACACCAACAACAGAACTTCCTGCAACTTTGTTTCCGTTGGCAATGTCCACTATTATTCTGGCTGATTCTTGAACTTCAACCAGCTGTTGGAATTGCTGTAGAAGAGGAATCCTTGCATGAACAGACATCTCAGGCAATTGCCACCATTGTTCCAAAGCAAGATCTACACCTTTTCCCACAATGTTTTCAGCTTCTGCCACACCGTTAGTATTTTTTTCATGAAGGGCAAAGTAGGCTTGAATAATACGGAACTTCGGAGTTTCATCTACTTGAGCCTTCAAAATAACATCTTTCAAAAATGCCCAATCCGGCTGTTTCCAAAGACTGTCCAATAGAATCTCATAATTATCAACAAGTTTCCCAAAGTCGACTAAAGCATCCCATTGACTGAGTTGACTTGCACAATACAGCCACTGCTCTTCCCAAAGACACATCTCAGCTTTCGGTACCGTGTTATTGTAAGTGCCTTGAGTTGCCTTAACCATGGCTTGGTAAAATAGGCCTTGAGCACGCTGCCAGTAACCATGCTGAACAAGGGACAACCCAGTCCTAGTTTCAGCAGTGATTGACCTTTTCTTCCACAACCCACACCTCATATCTTCTTCATTGAGCAATCGATAAAGCTCAGCTAAGGACTCAGAACACTTTGTGTCATTCAAGAATACCATGACATGACTTTCGAGCAAACCCAATGCAATGTGCCATGCATTGTAAGTCTTTCCAATGTATTTAATGAGCTCACTAGGGATTCGAGGCTGAGGATGGCTCAGCTGAAGCCCTTCTAGTAAAGCCTGCACCACATTTGGTCTGCTTGCCTGCTGCTTCTTGTGGTAGTCTTTTGATAAGAGAGTTATCAGTGGTTTAGCAAGCTGTACCTGCTCATCCTTGTGTAAGGTTACCCAAACAATGGGGAAAACCAACACCCAGAAATGATACGCAACATTTGCTTCCGTATGTGCCAACTCTCTTAAGGGAATAATGAGATCACCCACCTACAAGAGGACAACAGCAGCTCATAATCATATACTGGAACGTGATCCCAAATTGAACAAGGACTAAAAAAGGTCAACAGGTGACTTCCATGGAGATCCATAAGAGAAACTTACAATAAACCCACAATTGAATCCGAAACAAAATCAACTTAAATGAATCTCTGGTTTATTTCAAATTGTCAGAAAACTAGTTTTAAGCGCATAACTGGCACACCACCTCCGTAGTATGCCCTGCACTACATATGGACTGCAGACTAGAATGTTACACAGCACCCAAGCAACAAATTTACTCCTGCTAATACTTCAAAACTGTTCAAAAGTGAATGACTCACCTGAAGTCGGCTCATCTCATCTAGAAATTTTGCATGTTTTGATACAAGGCTATCAAATGTTAGAGGAGCTTCCTCAGAACCTTCTGGAACATCAGTATCCATGGGCTGCATTCCAGAAGAGTCTGGCAGAGATCCTGAAACAACTACTGGTCGGAGCCTGGCAGAGTTTGGAGCAAGAGTAATAGGACTATCCTCAACTAAGATGGCAAGAAGAAGATCTAGTCCGTGTTTAAGCCAGAAGACATCACTCAAACCTTCCCAGTCCTGGACTTGGATTATGTACTGCAGTCTTGTGAACAATGTTTTCCCTAGAGACTCATGATAAAGAGAGAAAAATCTCATCCTCATTTCAGGGTCTTTTGCCCTCAAACCGAGCAAGAATTGCCTCTCTACCTTTTGGAATACTTCTTGCCGTAGGTTGAGAGGATATCTGCACGTCAGGTGAATCATTAATTCTGATATCCTAGTCAAAGTTTTAACACAAATAAACTCAAAACGTGTAACTCACTTGGTTAAATCTGCACAAAGTCCATAAAGGAGCTCAAGATATTTCCCGTCCCACTCTTCCAGATCAGCAAGAGTGAAGTTCTGCCTGTCAACTTGTGAAACCTTATGAAGGAAAGAAACTACTTCCTTCGGAGTAAGAAAAGAACTTGATCCGACAGGCATCCCAGGCTTACTAAAGTCATACTCTATCCACCCCTTCAGTACATCAAGTATGCAAAGAAGCACAGTAGCATCAGTACCTTTCTCAGAGAGCAAGCCATTCAGAACTTGTGTAATTGATCGTTTGCACTCGGGAACAAGCATCACCCTTTCACCGATAAGTTTCAAGACAGATTTAAGATTAGTAATGACACCTTCAACATCAGCACCTGGCCGGGAAGAAGTTACAGCAGACTCTGGATCTGTTCTCTGACCCTGAAAGAGAAACCAGAGATACATGTAATCCCATTAATATGACAAGATAAAAGTGGTTGGAAACAATTAAGACCAACAGAGTAAGCATACTATACAACTACGATATACGAAGGGAAGGTAAATAAAAGTGCATTCGACCAATTGTGAACAACTACTACAAGCACAAGAAAACACATTTCACTAGACGGCCACAAAAGTTCATATGTTCACGATTTCTAGACACTTGATGAAAGCAAAAACAGAGCCAATCAATAGAGAGAAAATATTCTGCACATATCAAACATGCTAACTTCCAAACTGCACTGAAAACTCGCAAAACAAAATAAACTACAGATCAGGCACATCAAAGTTAATACTGTCAATTTGGAAGAACCTCCATGCTAGAACTGATTCTTAAACTAAATGTTGCACTGAATAAACTCAAGAAACATTTCGAGGTCCGGATAGAACCAACATCAATGAACCAAAAATTTCCATTAACCACAATTGCAGTAGTCACAGATTAGAAATAAATGAGAGTCGATGTTTATAGAGCACACTTCCACCAAGTTAAACAAACCACCACCGCCCCCCCAGGCAAGAAATTGGTTTCGCTCGGTTTAGTACTTAATTGGTGTTGGGTTTTCTTTCTGCAGAAATTTTAATTTCTGCTTGGTTGGTGTCTCCATGTTTTTTTTTTTTTTGGGGGGGGGGGGGGGGGGGGGGGGGTGGTGGTTTACTCTCAGACCAGAATCATGTTTATGCCTGCAAGGCTGCAACATTTAATCTGGCCCATCCACATTTAAGCTGTTTAAATCAGAGCCCCACGTGTCATGCAGAGTCTAAACCCTAATTCCACTACTACAAGCTTTGCTTCTCTTTAGAACTCTCTTTTCTGTGTGTGTGATTCTGCACGTGGAAAGGTCCTTCCCTTTCTGATCTCTCTCACCGGGCACGATACCCACGATGGAAGGTCTGCAACGTCTAATTTCTTGAGATCTGAAACACAGGTTTGGGCAAACGTAATCTCCACAAATCTCTCTCAATTTCCCCTTGGTTATTTTGTCAAACCGAAGAGGCCCAACTAAACTGGTCTGAGCTGACCAAAACAGTTATTTGATCTGTTGGCTTCGGTTTTAAACATGGGAAAACCGAATCCATGGTCCGGTGGTCAGTTTGATCCAAACTGGACTAATTTCTCTCCAAGTTGCAGCTCATAATGATCAAATGCCAAAAGTGGACAACAGACGAGATCAACTGGGTTGTGAGCTCTTTGATCATTTGATGGTTTTTCCTTATAGATGATCCTAATCACTGGCCAAAAATGGTTAAGGAACTAAAAAATGGCATACCTGTCTGGCATAAGAACCAGTTGCCAACACCATGTCCCGTGCAAGACGTTGGAAAACACGAACCAAGGTGAAAGGATCAATGAAGTTCTTCTGCACCTCTGCCAATGTTTTAATGACATATAGGACAAAGCTAATTGTACTAGCAGAGCTATCTTCCCCAGAGGTCTGCTGAGTTGTAACAGAGGCAAGGTGTTTCTGAATGAGCTCCTCCACCTTTTGATACAATATTTTCACCTCTTGTGGTGTACTAGCCGCTTCTAGAGGAAAAGCAATGAAGACCATTTTCAACAATGAACACAATGACTTTCCCGCATCCAACAGTTTATACTTGAAGCAGGGTTCAAGAATCTGCAAAACAGATCCGATAAATATGATACAGAATTTCAGCCTAAAACTGGCTAATAGAAGAAATAAACACTTTGTTTGGTTTTGAGTTTTGAGAAATTTTTTTGATGTAATGAGTGGTAATGAGTGGAGAAAGAGAGAGAGAGAGAGAGAGAGAGAGAGAGAGAAACTTATTGGAAACTGTGCAGAGAGTAAAAGGTTTTTCTGGAAAACGGTAAAAGAACAGAGTGAAAGCTTTCTAAAGATATACATACTTGAGAAATCTGGTTGATGTTATTTCTAATGAACAAGTGTGGTTGCTTCTCCAGAACCTTGTTCATGACATCCAAGCCCTGTGCAAGAGCCGTCGACGGGTCCTTTGATTGAGATGGTTGAATACTGCTTAGCAGCTTCTCTAGATAGTTGAACTTGACATTTGCATTTGGCCACACCTCCAAAGCTTGTGATAGGAGATCTAAAGCATGTTTGTACATATGACTTGCTTCCTTATCCTTTGGCTCTATGACCAATGCCACCTATTTTGGGAAGAGCATGCCTATGTTATCATGTGTACTTTTACAAATGATACTCGAACAAGATTAACGAAGAGGTACTCAAGAACTACAAAATACAAGATAAAGAGTGATTGAAACATGTAGCAAGATAATTTTGTAAGCAGAAGCACTGCAACAGGAAGCCTACCTCTTCAATGAACTTAGATATTGAGAGAAAACAAGGAGGAGGTGAAAGAAAGAAATAAAGAGAGAGGGCCTCACTCGTATAAGAAAATTGATGATCATTTCTTCCATAGCTGCATTTGGCTTGAATTCTTCATCAGGTTGGCCAGCAGATCCAGGGGTCTCTATATTCGTGATTGAAGAGGCACCCGGACCACCAGGTGACATGACACCAAGGCTTTGAAGACCGGGTTCAACCTTAACTCTCTTAGTAGGGTCTTCTGCAAAATTCGATCCGTCCACCGTACGTTTAGAATCAGCACCAGTAGACCCGTGGTTGAGTCCATCACTGTTCTGGTTAGAGACATCACTACTACTAACTACTTTCATTTCATTCTGCCTTTGCCTTTCCCAACCAACAACCAGCCCAGCAAGTTCAATAGCAAGACGCCTGTTCTCTGGTGTTGTATTATATGGCAATCCAAGTCGACTCAGAGAATTTACCATCTGAGGAACAAACTGTGCTCTGCAGCTGTAAAAGAGATCTGAATGGCGAACTATGAGCTGGAAAATGTGTATCAAATTAGGAATTGAGTGACCTTCCTCGACCAGAATCTTTTTCGTGTAACGTATCCAAATAGGCATACGGGAATCACCAAGAGGCAATCTTCGAGGAAGTGCTGGCATTAGAATATCTAGGGCCTGCTTGACCAACATTTTATTTTCTGGCTGGCAAGTTCTGAGAAGTGCAACAAACACCTGCATTGCGCAACTTGCAGTCAGGATCAAGAATAAAAATTCATGTCACTATTTCATCTATTACAGTGTAGATTTAGGAAATACAAACAAACCTTGATCTCTATATCAACACATGAATAATACAAATTATACATCTCCCATAAAGTGATTCGCAAATAGAAACGTATTAAGGAAGCTGTAGATTTTTACTCCCACGACTTATTTTATTTCTCATTGACACAGATTAGGATAGAGACCCAACCTTCAATCACGGCAAATCTCAATCAACAAATTTTACATAGCACTGAAGCTTGATGCCTGTGGAAACTTGGCTCTAACTTTACTATTCATGATAAATCTCCATGATATGATATACTCTAATAGTTTTATAACAAGACGAGAGAACATAAATAAACATGAGACGCCAGAGAGAGAGAGAGAGAGAATCACCACCACCCCCACTGCACCAAAATGGAAGGCAATTAAAAATGGAAAAACCGCCATTAAAGAACACAGGACAAGATCAGCACTGGAACAGACGAGGTACTACAGAGATATTATCATACATCTACTCCCTGAATAAAGGGCGTACCCAGTGCCCAAAGCTCAGCTTCCGCATATGGGGAAGGGTTGATGTACTGTTAAATTGTTAGAGGTTATTTTGTTATGTATATTTTACATAGGGGTATATTTGTACTCGAACCTCTGTCCATATATACATACATATACATATATATATACAAACATATATATAAGGATTTTCAAGTGAGGGATCCCTCATTTTGTTAAAATGAGGGACTTTCATTTTCCGATCAAATTTTGAAAATCCGAGCCACTCAATGTGTGCAGAACGTGATTTTAAGAGTACCCGCGAGAAATCAGCAAAAAAAATGATCGGAAAGGGCTTCATCCGAACAGTATTTTTTGAACCGTTCAATGCAAACTGCTCGGATGAAGCCCTTCCCGGTAATTTTTTTTGCTGATTTCTCACGGGGACCCTTAAAATCACGTTCTGATCACTTTGAGCGGCTCGGATCATCAAAATTCAATCGGGAATGGGAGTCCCGCATTTTAATAAAATGAGGGATCCCTCACCGGAACCTAACTCTATACACACACACACACACAAAGTGTGAGAAAGAGAAACCTAATTTGGGTTGGCTCTCCTTTTTTCCTCCTAATTTCACATGGTATCAGAGCTCCACGATAGCTAGGGTTCTCTTCATTTTTTTCGTTGATCTGGGTCATGGCTGCATCTGGGAGACGCTAGCTGAAGACCTAGGTGATTCTGACCCTGGTTGACCTTCGTCGGCCTTTCATTTCGTTACCCAGATCTGTTCTCCCAGCCATAGTTGTCAAAAGCACGCCTAGGCACAAGGCGAGGCCCAGCGCACCCCTTGCGCCTTGAGGTAGCCCAGGCGCAGCGGCTTCAATAAGGCGCAGGGTAGGCGCAAGAGGCGAGGAAAAGCGACGAAGCGAGAGGCGCAAGAAAAGCGCGCTTCTTTTAAAATTTGATCTCAGCCCTAGGATATTGAAGATCTAACCCTCGCCGTTAGATTTGAACCAAAAAAACACAAAAGGGTTTTACCTCTCGCCAGCCTCTGTCACTCGATCGAGACCTCTCTCACTCGATCTCTCATCTCTCACTGAAGACATTGCTGACGATCTCTCTGCCGAGACTACCAACGATCTCTCATCTCTCAGACGATCTCTCACTGGCGACGAACTGCTGACGATCTCTCATTGCTGCTATCGTCGATCTCTCCCTACTGTTGTCGTCCATCTCTCTCTCTACTTCGTCAATCTCTCTGTCTCTGCTTCGTCGATCTCTCTGTCTCTCGTCTGTCCTGAGGTATTCTCTCTCTCTCTCTCTCTCTCTCTCTCATACGTGTATCAGTGTATATGTAGATATGACAGAGAAGAAAAAAAATAAAAATAGGAGAATAGAGATCAGATACCCACCTGAGGGGTTTTAAAAATAAATAAAAATAAAAATAAGAAAATACGTATATATTTGTGGCTAATTCCTAATGTCAGGGGTTTACCTAATGTAATGAATTTGTTTTTTTTTGCTGTTAGATGTCAAGCGAAGAAATTACAAATAGAACAGATACCGCATGGAAGTATAACAGTTTGGTAGATCCCGCGAACACTAATAAATTTAAGTGTAATTTTTGTGGCAAAATAACAAATGGCGGGGTTTATCGGGCAAAGAAACACCTTGTGGAAGGTTATAGGGACGTGTTAGGTTATCCAAGATGCCCACCCGAGGTAAAACTAAAGATTCAAGAGTATATGGGAAAAAGAAAGCATTGAAAGAGCAAATGCAAATGATACCAGATATTGAAGATTATGGTATGGAGGATGATGATGAAGATGATGTTATGGAGATTCCGGTTGGGGCACTGGGCGAGGACGAGGTAAATCTGTTGGAGGTAAATCCGTTGGAAGCAGTCAAGGCTCCGTTTCTAAACCTATGTCAAAACAGCCGAAGACTAAAGGGCCTATAGATGTATTCTTCACACCTAATCCAGATGTTGTGAAAAATAGGAAAGGGAAACAACCAACAATTGATGCGAATGACCCATACAAGAAAGAACTAAGAGTTCGTGCGGTAACGAGATTCGCAAGGTGGATGTATGATGCCGGTATTGCTTTTAATGCAATTAAATATCCGAGTTTTGGGCCCGCGATTGAATCTATTGGGCAATATGGCCCGGGCATGAAACCACCAAGTTACCATTAGACACGGGTCACCTATTTGAAGGAGGAGCCAGGAGGTGATTAATGTAAATACTTTGATGAAGGATCACAAAGAGGATTGGGTGAAATACGGATGCTCTATAATGGCGGATGGATGGAATGATAGGAATCAGAGGAGCTTAATCAATATTTTGGTGAATTGTCCAAGGGAAACAATGTTTATTGAGTCCATCGATACCTCAAGCTATTCTAAGGATGGAAAAAGGTTGTTTGAACTTTTTGACAAGTATGTGGATCTCGTCGATGAACCCAATGTAGTCCAAATTGTCACAGATAGTGCCTCGGCTGGTAAGAATTTTATCTATTATATTTCATACTAAGTGTTAAACATTTGTAGGTTGTACTTTGTAGTAATACTTTCTTTTTGTTTCAACTTCTAATAGGAAAGTTTTTGCAAAGAAAGCGACCAAATCTTTATTGGACACCATGTACGGCCCATTGCATTGACTTGATGTTGGAAAATATTTTCAAGATACCACATCTTAAGGCGGTTTTTGAAAAGGCCATTAGGTTTAATGGTTATATTTATGCCCGTCTAGGGCCCCAGGCGTAATTAATATGATGAGGCGTTTTACCGGAGAAAAGGAAATGGTGAGGCATGCAAAAACAAGATTCGCAACTGCTTTCCTCACTTTATCTAGGATTCATCAACCAAAGAACAATTTGAGGAAGATGTTCATTTCAGAAGAATGGACATCTAGCAAATGGTCAAATGAGCAGTTAGGCAAAGAAGTGGCAAGATATGTTATGATGGCTTCTTTTTGGAATAATATTGTCTACGCTCTTAAGGTCTCTAGTCCTCTTGTGAAGGTGTTGAGACTGGTTGATAGCGAGAGAAAGCCTCCCATGGAATACATCTATGAGGCTACGGATAGGGCAAAAGAAGCCATAGCCAAATCATTTGGTGAAAAGATTGAAAAATACCAAGACATCTATGCTATTATTGACAATAGGTGGGCAATCCAGTTGCATCGTCCTTTGCATGCTGCGGGACATTTTTTGAATTCGGAGTTCTTTTACTCAAAACCCACAAGTTGAGCAAGATGTTGAGGTTATGACAGGGATTTACGATTGCATAACAAAGTTGATTGCAGATAAAAAGATACAAAATAAAATCACTTCTGAGATGACTGTTTACATGAAAGCTGAGGGACTTTTTGGACTACCACTAGCAATCAGGCAAAGAAATACAAGGGCACCAGGTAATATACAATTTCACGGTATATTCTATTCATAATTTATTTTTACCATAACATGATGGCTAATTAGTTCAAAACTTCAAATGCATAGCTGATTGGTGGGTTGCATATGGTTCTACAACGCCTAATTTGCAAAAGTTTGCGATAAGAGTTCTTAGCCTTACATGTAGTTCTTCCGGTTGTGAACGAAATTGAAGTGTATTTGAACATGTAAGTATCCACATCAAACAACATATACAACTATTAATTGTTTTTTCACCTCCTCGTATAAAATAGAAGTTCTTTTGATTCTTGCAGCTCCATAGCAAAAAAAGAAATAGGCTCCAGCAAAAACGCCTCAATGACTTGGTGTTTGTCAAGTATAACAGGGCACTAAAACGTCGATATGATATGCGAGATATAATTGATCCCATTTCTTTGACAAATGTTGATAAAAGCAATGAGTGGTTGCGTGGGAGGATGGATGGAGAATCTGATGAAGATAATGAGCAGGTGTTTGGTGATGATAGTTTAACATGGACTGATGTTGCTAGAGCTTCTGGAGCGTTAGAGGGTTCCCATGTAACTAGAGCTACAACATCAAGAGCACGAGCAAGGCGTGCCACATCCAATCCAATTCATTTGGTAGATGAAGAAGAGGTGGGTTCCAAAGAGACGGAAAAAGAGGAAGATGGATACAAATCCGTTGGTGAAGAAGAAGATGATGACGACGATTTTCTTGGTGTTGATACGGACAATGATTAGTAAACTAATCTTCCTTAGGATGATTGAAGTGCAACTAGGAAAAGTACTTGGATGCTTGTCTTTTATTGATTGACATTTTAGTTTTTCTCTATGCCAGATCGGTGGCTATTTGACATTTCATGAATATTTTTATGCATCTTTTGGATGGTGAACTCATTGGCTTAGTGTTTATTACTTGAAATATTAGTGTGTGCTTTTTTTTTTCTATTTTTTTCCGCATAGGTGCGCCTCGCTTCAAAAACGCGTGCGCCTCGCCTTGCGCCTCTTGCCTCAAGCCCAACAGGACTTTGCGCCTCGGTGCGCTTTTCGCCGGTGACAACTATGCTCCCAGCTGAAGACCCAGCTGGGTTTCAACCACACGGTCCTCACCAGCCACTTCCGACGACACCCAACCTTTTTCCAATGACGCCAAGTCTCGCCGGAGGTTCGCTAACCTTTTCCGACGACACCCAGTCTCGCCGGAGGTTCGCCGGACCACCTACGACCTCATAAAGCTACTGTTCAACCACTTACAGGTGCGTTTTCAGGGTTTTTTGGGCTGTCAGAGGTTGTTTTTTGGTTTATCAGAGGCTAGGTATGTTGATTTTGAGTTCATACGGGGTCGAATAGGTCTCTATTTGCTGCTGCTGTTGTTTTCAAGGCTGTTTAGTGTTGGGTTTATTGGGTAATATTTGTTTGGAATCCTTGTTCTTGTGTTGATATGTCGGGGAATCCATAAAAAGCTTCTGCTGATTCGAAAATTGAAGGGAGTCGTGTTGGGACTCTGGATAACTCTCCGCTTGATATTTGTCAAATTAAGTTGGATGGTACCAACTATTTGCTCTGGACTCGCTCTTTTCCTTTGGCCATTACGGCCCGTGGCATGTCAAAATTTATCGCAGGGCTTGTTACACAACCAACAAATGCTGGACCAGAACTTGAGACTTGGAAGTCACAGAATGCTTTGGCTATGACTTGGTTATTCAACTCTATGATACCTACTATTCATCATACCTTGCTCCTGGATACCCCATTATACAGTTTGGACTACTGTGGCACAAACTTATTTCCGAAAAGGAAATGATGCTCAAGCCTTTGAGTTAAGAAAGAAACTTAGGGGATTGAAAATCAACACAATCGATCTCTTGCTGAGTACTATGCTGAGTTGCATGGAGTGTGGCAAGAGCTTGATTGCTATCGGATTTTTCAAGCTGTTTGCACTGCTGATACCACTACATTTCACCAGATGGTGGAGAATGAGCGCATATATGATGTCCTTGCTGGTCTTGACATAGAATATGATCCGATTCGAGTGCAGGTGCTAGGCCAGGTTCCTTTTCCTACTCTATGAGAGGCTTATGCATGTGTTCAACAGGAGTAGAGTAGACGGAGTGCGATGGTTCATCCTCCAATTCTGGATCGCTCTGCCTTAGTTGTTATTCCTCCTCCACAAGATGGTAAATCTACCCAGGGTCAGCTTGGTGATAAGAGTGGTCTTGTTGATAAAGAATTGCTCCAGTGTGACTATTGCAACAAAACCAGGCATACGAGGAAATTATGTTGGAAGTTCAATGGCCGTCCCTCTCGTGGGAAAGGCAGTGGTCGAGGTGGTGGTACTGTGCGTTCTCATGCACAAGTTTTGGAGTTTTGGAGTCTACTGTTGACATGTTGCCTGACCCTATTGGCGCTCATTTAAGAGCTCCCGTGCCTTGTACTTCCCAAAGTGGTGCTTTTTTTTCTCAAGGAGAGTTACAGACTCTCAGGCACCTCCTGATGGCCAGGCTAATTCTCCATCTTCCACGATCTAATTCCACTACATCCTCGTACTTTACTCACATAGGTATCTCAGCTAATGCATCTACTGCTTCTTCCTCTCTTCGTTGGATAATAGATTCTGGTGCCACCAATCATATGACAGGTTCTTCATCCTTTTTTGACTCTTAACTCTACAATTTTATTTTTTTTTTGATAAACAAAAGGGTAGGAGGGGGCGACCGGCGTAGCAACCCCCCTTGGGCGTGACCATAGGGGCTCCCACTGTGGAATGTTCGGTTCGAGCCATAGCTACTATCCGTGAGGACAGGCCGTCACCACTGCACCACCTAGGTGCACACCTGGCATAGGGCTCTCCATGCGTCCCTCCAGCCCATATAAGTTTTTTTGCCACTGGAGGGGCTCGAACCCGAGTGCACATGGAGGGAAAGGCACTCAAGCCCCATCACCCATGCCAGCTGGGCTACCACCCTCGGTAAGGATAAGGTTAGAGTAGCTTATGGTTCCCTATCTGCTATTTCAGGAAAAGGTTTCATCCGCTATTCTCCAACCATTTCTCTTTCTTCAATTCTCCATGTTCCAAATTTTTCTACTAAGCTTCTCTCTGTTAGTAGTCTTACCCACTCATTGAATTGCTCCGTAACATTTTTCCCTACACATTGTGTCTTTCAGGAGCTGGATACGGGGAGAATGATTGGTAGTTGTAAAGCTCATGGTGGTCTATATTTTTTGGAGTCTGCACCTCGTCCATCTTTTACACCCATGTCATTGGGTCAAACACTTGCGGCAGTTACGAGTTAAGCTCTTCCTTTATTGCATCAGTGCAATCGTAGATTAGGTCACCCATCTTTTGTGATTTTAGAAAAACTTTTTCCTTCTTTAACTAAGCAATGTAGGAGTGAGTTTTTTGGTGAAGCTTGTGAGCTGGCTAAACACAAACGCTCTTTTTATGCTCCTGTTAATCAAAGAAGTGATTCCTCTTTTACGATTATTCATTCTGATGTTTAGGGTCCTTTCCCAGTTACTTCTATTTCTGGTTATCGATGGTTTTTCACTTTTATTGACTGTTATTCCCTTGTCACTTTGGTGTATTTACTTCAATCCAAAAATGAAATTTTTTCATGCTTTAAATCTTTTCATCAGATGGTTTGTACTCAATTTGACACCAACATTGAAATCCTTCGTAGTGATAATGTGACTGAGTACCTTGATGGGCATGCATTATTTTTCAAACAACTTGTTGGCACTCCACAGCAGAATGGGATTGCTGAACGTAAAAATCGTCACCTTGCTACGGTAGCCCATTCTCTCTCGTTCACCATCAATGTCCCAAAAATTTTATTGGGGCGAAGTTGTTCCTACTGCCGCTTATCTTATCAATCGCATGCCATCCAGTGTTCTTCAGTTTAAAATTCCTCTTGAGTTTCTCCCCCATAGTTCTTCGGTTTCTTCCCTTCCACCCAAAGTTTTTGGTTGCGTGTGTTTTGTCCATGCTCTTAAACATCCTGGTGGCAAGTTAGATCTCAAGACTCATAAATGCATTTTCCTTGGCTATTCCCCTACCCAGAAGGGATATAAATGCTCTTACCCTCACTCCCATAAACATTTTGTTTCTATGGATGTCACTTTCTGGGAAACAACTTCTTTTACCCTCTCTCCACTACATCTTTTCAGGGGGAGAATAATATGGAGGAAGAGATGTTGACATCCCATAATCAGGAATCATAGTCTTACTTCCCAATATCTCGTTATGGTGGGGGGAGAAGGAAAACTCTAGGGAAGAACCCATATCTGAAGCAAGAGCAGAACATGACATAGGTGGCTGAGATGTTGATGATGATAGGCTTTACCTGCATAGGTTGCCTAACTTACAAAAGTTTTCTCGACGGAAAAAGGGATAGCCGGCCTGTGCGATACCACCTTGCCAATCACTATCACCTACTCCGGCTTCAAGTCCAGTTTCTGATTCTTCGGCTGACTCATCTGGTAATTAACCATCCCTTCTTGTTTCTGATAATCTTGATGCTCCTAATGCTCATAGAAAAGGAGTTAGACAGTGTACTCCACATCTCATCTCACAGTTTGTTTCATATTGTTTATCTCTTTCATATCGTGCATTTGTTTCCTCTCTCTTTCATATCTATCTCACAGAGTTGGAAGGAAGCATTCATAATACCTAAGTGGAAAAAAGTTATGGTAGAGGAGATAACAGCTTTGAAAAAGAATGGCACCTGGGAAATAGTGTCTCCTCCAGAGGGAAAGAAATCATTGGGTTGTAAATGGGTATTCACAATAAAAACATAAGGCAGATGGGCCAGGTGAGAGATACGAGGCGAGACTTGTTGCCATGGGCTATACTTAGACATACGGAATTGACTATGAGGAAACCTTTGCTCCGGTAGCAAAGATGAATTCTATTGAGACCTTGCTCTCTTGTGCTGCTATTTTGAATTGGCCTCTTCAACAATTCGATGTTAAAAATGCATTTCTTCACGGTGATTTAGAAGAAGTGTACATGGATATACCTCCAGTTTCTCTTGCAAATCTTCCTTTGCAACTGAAGGGAAGGTGTGTAGATTGAGAAAGGTCCTCTATGGATTAAAGCAGCCACCGAGAGCATGGTTTGACAGATTTCTTGAAGCTATGCTGAGATTTGGTTACCAGTAAAGTCAGGTAGATCATACTATGTTCATCAAGGGAGGTCATGGCAAGATTGCTATCCTCATTGTCTACGTGGATGACATAATTATGACTGGCAATGATACAGAAGAAATACTCCATCTTAAGGCTCGTCTTGCTCAAGAGTTCGAGATTAAGGACTCGGGGTCATTGAGATACTTTCTTGGGATGGAGGTGGCAAGATCTGATAAAGGTATCTTTATCTCCCAAAGGAAGTATATTCTTGATCTCTTGGAAGAAACGGGGATGTTGGGGTGCAAACTTGCAGACTCAGCTATTGAGGCTAATCATCATCTCAGTGGAGCTGTTGGGGAGCATACAAATAAGGAAAGATATCAAAGGCTTGCGGCCGCCTGATATACTTATCTTACACTAGACCAGATATTATATATGCCGTTGGAGTTGTCAGACAATTTATGCATGAGCCATGTACAATGCATTTGGATGCAATTTATTGTATTTTGAGATATCTCAAATCAACTCCAGGTAAAGGAATTTTGTTTTCCAATCATGGTCACTTGAGGTTGGAAGCATTTACTGATCCAGACTGGACTGGTTCAATGGATGATAGGCTCATAGGCACTCCACTTATGGCTACTACACTTTTTTTTTTGGGAATTTGGTTACTTGGCGCAGTAAGAAGCAGTCTGTGGTAGCTAGATCCAGTGCAGAAGCTGAATATAGGGCTATGGCTCACGGCGTGTGTGAGTTTTTGTGGCTCCAAACCTTGTTGAAGGATTTGGGACTCTTTGATGATGGTCCTATGAAACTTTATTGAGACAACAAAGCGGCTATAAATATTGCTCATAATCCGGTGCAACATGACAGAATGAAGCATATCGAGATTGATAGGCATTTCATAAAGGAAATGTATGCCGTTTGTAAGGTCTAAGGACCAATTAGCTGATATATTTACGAAAGGGCTTAGTAATAAGATTTTTCATCCCATTGTGTCCAAGTTGGGCTTGATAGATATCTTTGCACCAACTTGAGGGGGAATGTTAAATTATTAGGAGTTATTTTGTTATGTATCTTTTACATAGGGGTATATTTGTACATGTACCTTTGTCCATATATATATACAAATTGAGAGAGAGAGAAACCTAATTTGGGTTGGCTTTCCTTTTTCCCCCCAATTTCACACACAGCCTTGCAATCAAGCAATGGAAAAAGTAACTTTCCATTAACAACTGGAAATTAGTATTGGTTTCCAGGATAGGTCATAAGTTGAACATCATTTTTCAAAGTTCTAGGAGTGATGTAACATGGAAGAGAAACGATATTATAAATGTGTTGAGTGCTGAGTGCTGACCACAGACCATATAAACCAAACAAACAAAACCAGACCCAGAAAACAGTAAGCATGCCTTGTTCAGTTACGGTTTCTATGTTTAACTCGAGATCAATGATAATTCAAGAAGGGGGACTAATAGTAGGAGGGATTTCAACTGGTGGACCTTAGTTGGGTGGTTCCAACTTCTTGTGCCGAAATGAACAAGCAGAAAAATTTCACACGTACCAGTTCATCCAACTTCCATTCGACAAACCCGTTCAAAAAAAAAAACTTCCTTTTGACAAACCACATTCTCGAAAGAGTCAACTAAAGCCATAATTGAGCTTTCAGTTAGTACTTCTCCCCATACTAAGGTTCAAACTTCAAAGATGTCTAGGATACATATACTTTGGCCGTAAGCCTTCCTCAATGTCATTTGCTGAATCCATATGGTGACGTCTACATTTAAAATATCCAGCGACTCCCCTTTCTCGAGTGCATAGGGGTAAAGCACTGAATGTTCAGATATTATATTTGGTGATTGAAACCATGGGATAAAAGAAAAGCTACTCACGGATCAAGAGATGAACTGACAGTTTTGTGAGCGGCATAAAAATGCACGGAAGAATTGCTCAGTAAGTAATAAAGAAGAAAGGAACTTTCATAGATTCTTGAGCTTGGATGTTCATCAGTTTACCTGGAGTATAATTTTCTCTGGGGCTTGATAGGCCTCCAAGAAGTGGCAAACGTTAACGAATGCCCATTGTTTACTGGCACTATCTTCACGCTTAAGATGGTTCCAGCCAAACTTGATCAGTTCTTTCCTATGATGCACAAGATCACTTTGAAGATACTTAAGAAGTAAAGTGGCCAGCTGCAGAAGTTCTATCCTCAAAGGCTCGTCATAATCAGCAGAAACCTATGAAATACACAACATAAAACGTAAAAGTTATGAATTGGAAAGGGATGAAACAACAATAATCTTGCATCATATCAACACTTCACCTCTTCAGGAGGATCAAGAAGCTTGTCGACTATAGTTTTTATAATAGCAGTGTCTACCACCTCCCAACTTTGGCCAGTCTGAAAGGCATGGGCTAACATTGGAAGAATGAGCATTTGCATGACAACCACCAAATGATCAAGCCCAAGCTGTTTTGATTGGAAAAGATTCAAAAAATGCAAAAGAAGTGTTTTCTTCATGTTTGGTTCATAACCCTCAGCAACCTGAGACACAAGAACATGTGACCAAAGGCACGTCAAATAGAGTGGGAGCCTCGTATAAAGACACAAATGAAAAAAAAGAGTAGACAAATTTTAAAAATCATGAAAACTTGAACAAACATACCTCAATAACATAGAACTCTTTCAGGAAAGTAAAATCAATGCGAGTGCGGAACAAGAAGATGGAGAGGATATCAAATAGAACATTCACTTCCGATTTATCATGTCGTAAGTAATTTAGAAAGCATTTGACAAGCCATTTGCTTTCTTTCACCTGCATTTTATGAGTCGTATCGTAAAAGATCAGCGGCATGTATATTAATTGAAACATGACCACAGAAAGGTGCAATTAAATTCATCATATCTAACAACTCTACGTGGCAAGAACTTATGATATCAAGCACTCAGCACAGGTAAAAAATAATATACATAACAGAAAGACATAGGCCTTATCAAGTGCATGAGCCACCCTATATTTTCAAATACCAATAGTTCAAAGGATGAATCTACTCTTCGGAATCATTAACCCTAGAAATGATTGTTTGGGATGTATCATGGAAATTCTTTGAAAGAAACCAATCAAATAACTTTTACAGGGTGGAAGAAAATATCTCTCATTTCTCCCTCAAATCGATCCTGCTTTCTGGTTTCCAAAGGAATGTTGTTATGTTGCCTTCAAGGATGGATTAATCCTTTGAATCCGGTACCAACGGGTATCATTCCACCAATTTTAAGAAAAATAAGGACCAAATGTTTCTTTGTACCAAACAGCAATAAAGCATGTCAACGCGAAGCTAAGGAGATGGTGACAGGACTCGGGTGTCAGGAATAGGTGGCATAGGATCACCAATTTTAAATGCTAATAATCAGAGAATAACAATAAATAAAGAAAGAAAGGATAACTGAATCATGCCACCTGTTAAAACACCTACATAAAACATTTCTTGTCATCGTGTATGCAACCAATATAAACTTATTCAGTCAACTGTTCAGACTTGTACCACATTCGTTAATTACAACCTCCAAAATTAGTGTATGAGCTTGGGTACCTCTCCTCTCTCCTCCATTTGGTTGCGAGACTTTTGGAGGCTTTGAAGATTGATTAATTGGCCCGTTGTTTGTGCCTTAAGCACACCTTGTCTTGTTGAGATCACTATGTTATGGATCCTTTGTTTTATCTCTTTACGTGCAGGTCGGGGATCGCACGGCATGGTAGTGTTAAAGCTCATTCTCACATGGGTTCATTATAAACTTCAAAACTAGAATCCAAGTCTGGGAAACCTCTCCTTTCTTCACCAATTGGTTTAAGTTGAAAGCTTTTACGTCAACTATGTTCCTCCCTCTGAAGTTCGAACCAAGAATAGGCACATGGTTCTGGACAGTTGAAGTTTGTCCTGTATGGCACGTAAAGCCATACAGCATACACATATGACATGCCACATAACCTTCATATGCTTTGCAACCTCGCCAAAGTGAACTATTTTGCTAAAACAACAAGTGTCAATTAGAACAATACGTGTTGCACAACGCCAATAGGAAATTGTTCGAGAACTATATTGGTAAAACATATCCCATCTAAAGATAACAACTTAACATCCTCACACCTGAACAACATGAAAAGGGACCAAAAGTGGAACAGAGAAGATGTAAAACTAAGGCCAAAGTCCAGGCCAAGAGAGGATGAAAAAATTAAGGTGTAAATTACAGGGAAAGTAGCAAAGAACAGATTAGACGATTAGTTATTAAGGAAAGTAAGTTAAACTCCACAAATGGTTTATATGTTTTTTCTCTAACTAGATGATAAATTTTCACCATTAATGCAACCCTCATACCACATAAATGACAACACTCAATTAATTGACCCACATGGAAGAGAAAATGTCAGAACTGCAGAAAAGATCACAAGTTTTCCCCATTAATGCAACCCTTATAACAGAAACATAAGGACACCCAATAACTTGACCCACCTGGAAGAGAAAATTTTAGAACTGTACAAATATTCAGTCTGAAAACAAAGTACCACAAACATATCTGACTTCTACCTCCATAGCCATCAAACTTACTTGCATTAAGTTCAATTCCTGTTCATTTTGTAGCCGGGCCATTCTTGCAGGTGACTTCCATAGAAGTACTAATATATCAAAGACCATCCGATTACTATGTAGCCATCCAGGCATCAATTTAACCAGAGTTTTAATAAGAGCAAGTCCCTGAAAATAAGCATCTGATGTTGCACCAGGGGTTGCCGATGGTGGATTAGAACTCTCCGGTACTGGAGTAACAACTCCATCCTCGCTCATTAAAGCTGCTTGCGCTGTTAAATCTCCCTGGGCAATTGAAGCATCAGATTTTGGTACAAATTCGGGAAAGACACTTGCAAGTATCTTCTCTGGTGACTTTGCGAGCTCTTCTCTGAGGGGCTGCCCAGCATCTGATCGAATTATATACATAAACCTGGACTTGGTGCCAATAAAATTGAAGATGAGAAAAAACAGAAAACAAAAAAACATCTACTGACCATAATTACAAGTAAATCACAGATAAATTTGTCATCCAAGCATCTTATCATTACCGTCTAAAGTATTTGGGCTGACATAATCGAGCAAGAAAATAGTCAACTGCAGCTGCTGGATAACGATTTAAAAATTTGGTGAGAGGGAGGCGATATGGGCTATTAATCTCACTATAAAATTGCCCGGGGGGAAGAGCAGCTTCTAAATCAATTGTCAAGGTTACAAGCTCGTCAAGGAATTTCCCAGCAGCAGAAGGAAGCAGGTGGAATAGCTCAATAATAGCTGCACAGAAAGATTAATATACAAAATCAACAGGAATGTGGATGTAACTGTGTCTACGTAAACAACCTTGAATATAGAAGGGAAAAAAAAAACTAGTTGATTCACCAGCAGCAATTTTCGGTTCTTCACCAGCCTTCCACGACTTCTGGCACAGAGCAAGTTTTTCGGGATCCAACCATTTCTTAAGGTGCTCTAACAATTTACCCCCCAATGTAACGTTAAACCAGTTGGATAGTAGTTCCAGCAGTCTAGCCAAACCCTGCAGAAGAGGCATGCTGAGGTTTTTGGTGTGTGCCAAGTTCACTAATATGGGTCTCAGACTACTCTGAAGAAGTTCTTTGGGCATCCTTTGCTGCAAAATGACCTGGAATTTTTCAATACAAAAAATACATAAATGAGATTGCATCCTCAAGTGCAAAAAAACCCATAAAAGAATCACATTGAGGACACAAAGTTTGTCCATGTAAATAAGCAAGAAGCAGAACCAGCTACTTAAACTAATAGGGTAATACATTGTGGGAAAATTGACATATCTCAAACACTTAACCCTACAGTCCAAAAGAACCATCATCGCAAGCAACAAGAAATCTTTTTGATACTCAAAACGAAACAGTTTGAAAAGGTTCAACTGTCCAAAATGAGAACAGTTCCAATTAAATTTGGTTCATGGCCGGAAATACATTTTTGGTTCATTTCAGCAATTCCATGACCGGAACAGGTGAAGAGACACGTCACACTACAATTTACTTTCGGAAATGGATGTCTTGAGAGTTGAGAGCTCATCTGCAGCCCTTCACCTCCTTAGGTGATAGAAGCAAGGGTCCCTCCAGCCTAAGTGTCCGTTGGACCCTTCGTCCACTTAGAAAACAAAAATAACCAACCAAAATGATAAAACAACTAAAAGAAATAATAACCATTACACACAACAATAGTCAACAAAAAACATAGGCCCACAAAACCTGTCGTAGGCCCTCCTTTGCAACAGCCACGATCTCAGGTGTCCTGCTTGTTAGGGACTTGAAAAACATTGAAATAATCTTTGCACGCAATTCAGAATGATTTTGCGTTTTGAAATCTGCCCATGCCATTGCTGTACATAGTAGCTCAATGCAAGCTGTACGTAGTTTATTTAACGACGTGGCCACTTTGGGGTTCATAAATTTCACGACCCATACAGTTTCATCAGCCTCTGCAATTTGCAATGCTTCTTGCAGGAAATTGACAAGTTCTTGTGTCAATTTAAGTAGAGGGGGCCTCAAGGCCAAGCAGAAATTCAAAGCAGTAACAGTACCAACCTGAAGGACATTTAAATAGTTAGGAATGAAAAATTGACAAACCATATAAACAACATGAGCAACATTACTCACCTGTTGATCAACAGTTTTTGAGCGGAGGGGCCGCCCTATTAGAGGCTGAAGCAAAGGTTGATACAGAGGCTCAAGCAATTCAGACACCTCGCTGCCTGTTCTACTAGCTAAAAGTGCCAAACAGGACTGCACAACCTTTCTCACATGAACGGACGCGTTAAAATTGAACAACTCAGTTGCAAGAAACTCAACAACTCCTTGAAAACTTTGTCTTCGTGCTTCACTGTTTGCGTCATCAACATTATTCACCACACGAAGAACCTGTGTCAACACCTGGCTAGTTTCTTCCTGCTCTTTGGTAGCATACACAGGAAGCCTCTTAAGAACATATACGAGCCCCCTGACAATCCTGACTTGAAACAGGCACAAAATGTCAACAGTGACCTTTCCAACCAATGCGCCAAGTCCCATAACCCCTCCCATTTGGGCTTGCCAAGAACTTCCGTAGCAACAATGCAAAAGACGAGGCAAAAGCTGCTCAAAAACAGGAATACGGACACTTGAAGGTGGTGAATATACAGGACTCATCGACGGACTAGAAACAATCATCGTAGTACCAGGACCTCCTCTTGAGATAAGCATATCAGAATGTTTTGAGCGCGCAAGGAAAAGAAGTGTCTCTGCAAACACATTGAGCGCACTAAGACCAGCTTTTGCATGGAGCCTATTTTCATCTGCTAAAACATCCACTAATGCATCCAAAAAGATCAAAGGGTCCAACTCTTTCAGATCACATGAAGTACCATTTCTTGGCCTGAAACCAACACTGATATTTGATGAATGCATGGGACCTCCAAGTGGAGGTGTCGAACTTGACGCATTGCCTGAGGAATGCTCTATGTGAAATACTATAGCAAAATGGCGGCACACATTAAGAACAAACTCATCTTGAGAGTCATGCAAATCAGGTTCTGCACTCGCAGCAACGATGGTCATTAAGAGAATCTTGAAAACAGACTTTTCAGCCATAAGTTGCATCTTTGTCTTCACTCCTAAGTCAGCCTGCAAGAATCAATGTTAATCATCAATGTTGAGGCAACTAATACATATTAAGTAGTTCCCATTGTCCATAACTCATCAGAAAAATAGATTGCGAAGCTATGGCCAAGCATAAGAGCAAATAAATAAAGAAGTAATAGGTGAGGACAATAAACAAAACATAACATAATGATTGAAGTTGAGCAGATAATAGCAAATATGACAGAAACTGAACAAATGAAAGAAAGTAATTCTGGCAATAAAATTTCCATTCAACAACAAAAGTGTTTCTCACTTAATGGAAGGGGTAACCAAGCAGCAAGTGCAGAACTTCACGCTAGAGCAAACATGTAAATGATGATTAATGGACAAGAAAGCTTAACAATAGAGACTCTTTCAGCAGTGCATGAAGCACTGGTTTATTAGCCTAGATACCAACCTTCATATCTGATGTGTCAGATCTTGTCCAAGATGGATCTACTGGAGATGCTAAATAAGTCGACAAATGCTTGGGTTTTAATCCATCATCGGAACTATTACCAGGCAAATTAAGCTGAGAGGATAAGCACACACACAGGAATTTTAGAGCTTGTTTCCGATAAAAGGCATCCACGCGGCCGTTCTTCTGCATGACAGCTGCTACAGCAAGATTTATGCAACGATCTAAAGGCACCAAAAATGGAGTGGAGGGCTCAAATGTAAGGATCAAGCGCAGCCCATGCTCAGGGTTTTCCTTGCACTCGAGCGCGAGAGGCTCTTTGAGGAAGCGTCTGTTACGACCACCTAACTTGCCAAGGAGTTGCAACGATTTCCCACCCCACGGGTAGGGTGCTGGCCTCAGGTGAGACCATAATGCTAAAATAACCTCAGACATAATGTTCGCCATAGTTGGTTCCAGAAAGTCCGGGTTCAAGCTATCTATCCAAAACTCCAGTGTCCTTAACCCTAAACTCACTAGTTCATCACTCCCTTTGAGAGACAGAACTAGAGGCTTCATAAGACGGGGAAGATATGGTAACAATGAACTCAAGCGTGCAGGCAGGGTTAAACAAAGCTCCAGAAGAAGGTCCCTCATATCTTCCCCAGTAGGCCCCTCAAGCATAGCCAAAAGCATATTCAGGCAAGGTTGGAGTGTAGGAATCAAGTCCCGCAGTAGAAGTTCAAACTTACCTCCAGCAAGCGTTCTAAACATAGTACGAAGGAGCTGCAAAAAACCAAGTGGCTTTTCAACTTCAGAAGCATTTTTCATGCAAGCTTCCATGATAACAGGCACATGAGGCTGCAATATACGTTCACAGTCTGATGGAGCCTTGTTAATCGCGCCAAATATAAACCAAAAGAGATGCAAAACGAGTTTGGCCGCAGGAGAATCTGGATGCTTCAGAACATCAAGTTTGCTGCTTACAAGGAAATTAACCAACACATCAGCAAATGGCCGGAAGACCTTTGGAGCTTGCAAAAGAGTAGAAAAAATGTGAACTAGGTGAGTGTTGCTGATCATGCAGTCAAACATCTCAGGCATACACAATGAGAACATGTCCATAAGATCTCGAGGTTCCATGATAGCTAAAATCTGGGAAAATTGATGCACAATTTCCCTTTCATCATCCTTCTCCTTAAATAAGATCAAGCAATGCACGCCACTCTTCAAAACTCCAGAGGCTTTCAATACCTAGGGGGGAAAAAATTATTTAGTTAAACAAGTGAACAGTATGTATCAGTAACCATCATGTAGGGGTTTATACCTCATCTTCTCTCATCCCTTTGAATGGTTGAGGCACTGAGGAATTGGATGATGGAGGACCAAGTGCTTGGGGAGGGGTCCCATGCGTGTTAGGTGAAACCTAAACCAGAAGGGCACATAACTCATCAGACAAATAGTTTAGAAATGATTTCAAAAAAATTTGTACAACTAGAGATTCAAGAAACCTGCGATCGTGGTACATGCGCATGGGTGATACTCCAAATTATAGTCTTCATTCCTGAAGATAGAAGCTCCGTTTAGTATTAAAGAAAAAAAAAAGTACATTCAGCAAGGAAAAAGAAATTAGATAACAAAAATAAGAGATTAAGACACAGTTAAAATTTCCAGTAAGTTACTATCTATGACTTAAATAATTTTGGAAAGGAAAAAGAACATAAGAGAGACAAGTACCCATAACCAAGGTTTTAATCAGATTTTTACAATCACTGACTTCCTTTGAATGTTCCACAGGACCCTGCAAATTGAGGACCGCCTGCAACCACATTATGCGTCAACAGGATAGTGGAAATTAGAAAAGCAACCACCTCATCCCATAAAAAATAAAGCACTTTAACATTTTAGAAATTTAGAGGGAAAAAAAAACATTGGGTCTTGAACTGTAACGCAACGATAAACCAAAACCATTGAAGTTGAACCTCAAACCAAAGAGTGTTTGCAAAGAAACATCCATGTATTCAACAACTGTTCTATGATCCTACAGAAAGAAAAGAAATCATCTACTTCATTGTGATAAAACATGGATGCCAAAAATTGGATTCTTGAAATGTTCTGAAAGGCAAGTACAATTAGTAGTAGTTCACAGATTAACAGACCACTAACTAGTAGTAGCTCACAACTACTTGAAAAAGCAGAAAATTAATCCGATTCTTGAAATGTTCTGGAGGGCAAGTACGATTAGGGCAGTGAAGATGTATATTCAAATGATAACCTCGCAACTGAAGAACAAGGCATCTTAATTGGAAAACTCAAACAACTGGAACATAAACATTAAGATAGTGAAATAACCTGGACAGGGAGTTCGAGCTTTGACCTCAACGTGGACCTATCTTTTCCTTCCTCCCCTTCTTCCAATAGCTATCCCCAAGAGAACAAATCAAACAATCAAAATCAAACAAATCGGAATTTCGGTTATCATTCCAAGCATGGAAAGGGGAACATGAACAGCATATAGTATTCTTATTTCCCCACCCCAAACCACCACGATTTAATGAATACATCCTACAAGATATGTCAATGAACCTAGATATAAATGCATACATTGAACCTACTAACAATCAGTGTTCTAAATGGCGCTTGGCGCTAGTCCGGCGGCGACCAGCTGCCAAGAGATTCAGCGTTTTTTTCCAAAATATATTTTTTCAAATATTTTTAAGGCAATCAAGCTCCGCCAAGCCCGCCAAAACGACCGCCTAGCTCCGCCAAATCTCCCTTAGCCGCCAAGCTCCACCAAATCTCCATGTCCGCCGAACGAGCCGCCGAGGGTGAAATCATGGCACCGAGCTGCCGCAAAGGCGCCTAGGCCGCCATTTAGAACACTGCTAACAATTAGATGCAAAGAACTAAAAAATGTGTTTAATCCGTTCCGTCCTACATCAGCGGAAGTACCAAGATTTTTTGCAATAGCCATAAAGCTCCGATATATTATGATCAACCAAGAATGCTCAAAAGACTTCCTAATCCTAACCGAGAGAGAGAGAGCTAGCAACTTTTTGTATCCTACGATAATTCTACCTGCATGCAGGTGGGAGAAGTCAATTACTGCAACAAACATGTGTTTCTTACTATCAGCAAGACACATTATCCTGACTACAAATGGTAAATTAAAAGGCAAAGATCAATTTCAAGATTTTCTGTGCTAGCGCTACATCTTGCATATCAAACTCAAACAACCCAGAAGTGGTCAACTCAGGACCATTTTGCATTTTATAAACCAACCAATTCCCAAACTTTGATGCTTCTTTACTCCAAACTCATCCTCAGCCTTTTGAGATCCACATCACAAAACATTTCAATAGCCTTTGAACTACAACTGCAAATGTGGACATGATTGGATTTCAGTTGTTCTTTTTAGCAAGTTACACACCTAAGCTGAATAACATTGGCACATCACAGCAATAAATTACCTTATAATGCTTCCTTATCATATGTACATTCGTTTCTTTTCTTACCAAACTGTGTAATGAGTTTATAAAAGACAGAATTACAAAAGACGGTATGCACAAGATTTTCAAAAATGGTTCTGCAAAACCAGGTTGTAAGCCAAGTTATCCACGAAAATTGACATTCAATCTATGACTAGAACCCTACATTAAGAAGCTCCACAGCAAAAGTCCCATCATCTCCTATTGCCTTATATAAAAACACAACTCACAATTCGATTAAGCATTTACGAAATCTAAAAATGAATCCACAGAAATTCAGAAAGGCAGTAACATCTGAATTTGAGCACCTGAGGAATTGTGTGCTTAAAAGTGTTAAATTTCCCGACAAAAGCATCCAAAATCCGCCCCTGCAATGAAACCATAAAGTAATTACCAGGAAGACAAATGAAAACTGTCCAATAATTACGCCAGTTTTAACCAGACTCTTAGGTTATGGCAAAAGATGAAGTAGAGGTATGAAAGTCGAACCAGCAAAACCCGTGCTTCATCCATAGATGACTTGTCGATACCTTTCTCAAAAATTGGTTCCACCTAAAAGGAAAAGAAAATATATATTAGTTCTAATCACACAAGTCATATATGTACTAAAATAAACACCTCAATTAAAAGGAAACAAATTTACTATGATCAAGTTTGACCACTCACCAGGTTCAACATCAAGCGAGCACAAGTAGTATGAATTCCAAGTGACAGTGAAGCATCATGCATGTTACTCGAGAATAAGTAAATAATCCGCGATAACTGCAGGACAACAATACAACGGTATTGAGTATTAGAACTCCACACCGAGCCATATCACACTTCACTAGCACATAAGCATGAATATTTCCCATAAGCACGTAACAAGATTATCATAACAAGGGAATGCCGCCCAAAATCCCATCCACGCATCAAAAAGCTCAACAAAATCTGAGAATTGACTAGGAGGAGAATCTCCTCCCTCACTTCAAACTAAACAAGAAACTAACAATAGAACTCTTAAGCATATACAACGAGCTCTCAGTGCTGCAGATATCGTAAATTCCAAATGCACGACATCAAGCCAACCATCATTATACTTTTTCCCCTTTTCTGTTCAACAACAATGATAAAAGACCATCATCCAAATATTTTTCTGCTTTTTTCCCCCAACTTAGCATCTTGCCAGCAATGAAGAAGCTCCATCACGCCTTCCTGAAACACCACACTCAAGTCACTCGGAAATCAGAATCAGAGACACCTAGAAGCCACTAATCAAATGCATAAAAAGATGAACTGATTCCCCTTCCCCTGTGTGCTATCCCTATTGGCCCCGTAAGGGCCCACCATTGGGGCATAAACGCCCTCTTGGTACTGATAGAAGCGCCGTCTTTGCCTTCCCTTACCAGGATCATAAATTAATATCCAATTAGTAGCGATTGAATTCTTGTTGATCCTACGGGACACCCTAGCCTCGACTCATGTACTGAGGGTTCCCCCATGATTGCATGCTTTCCCCCTCTGCCACTTTCCATGCGTTATTGTCTCGCTTCGCTCGTGTGATTTATGGCTTTCTTCTCCACCTTGAGATCTTACTAAAGCACTAAAATCTCTCATGAGCACATTTATTATAGGCTTCCACCTCCTCATCCAACTCCTACAGTATGGTTCTTACTCTGAGCCATAGTTGTCAAAGGTTCGCCTAGGCGCAAGGCAGGGCGAGGCGCACCCAGGGCACAAAAAAGCGCCCTTCTCTCTCTTCATACGTATATGGAAACTACGTAACACATATAGTCATGTACATAACTCACTTGTATGTTTAATTATTTCCAAACATAATTAATTTCATTTCAGAAATAATTTAATTGAAATATTAGCATATGGTATTTTTCCAATATTTTTCGCATAGGTGCGCTTCGCTTCAAAAAGGTGTGCACCTCACCTTGAGCCTCTCGCCTCAGGCCCCAACAAGACTTTGTGCCTCAGTGCGCCTTTCGCCCTTGACAACTATGCTCTGAGCCACACACAACAAAAAACAGCAACCTAGAGCAGGGCGTGTGTCCTCTAGATAGCCTTCTAAGGATAGAAAGCGCCATCACTCCCACGATGAAAAGACTTAACCTAGGAAGACCTTGAGGACATCTGATTGAATCCTCCATAGCCCCAATTTCGCAAAGCATAACAATCCATGAGGATCATCGGCTCGTCCACTTCCCAAGCCTCCAGTACAAGCAAAATGTCTCTGATAAAGCAATCCTCAACTTATCCCCTCCAAACCCACACATGAGACCAGAATTCACCTGCATGCTGTCTCTTACCAGAAGATTGGAAAAGCCTCCACACACAGACACGCCCTCCCATTCTTTGATACAACCTTCCCCCTCCTTAACAGGAATACACATTGATTCCTAGTACACTTCAGTGGTATTTGAACTCATCACCACTTCTAAAAAACCTCATAGGATCTCCTTTTAACTTCTTTGTAGCCGAATCCTGGACAAAAAAAAGAGACAAAATATTTGTAGGCAAGCTCGACACCATGCTCTTTATAACCCAAACAACTCATGTCAATGCATTTGGCAACCCATCGTGACATCCGAATTGTTGTAAGCTCAAAAATTCTCTCCTTTGTCCCAAATTGGATGGCTGGTCCAGGTCAAACCCGACCCGGACCGACCCGTGCTCACCCCTACATGCATCTAGGCCACACATCTAAAGAAACCAAACTTGAAGTTCAGAAGAAGAGAACTAGAGAAACTATAACAATCTGGTAAGGGGTGACAGCGCAAGTAAATATAAAAGAAGAGGAAATAATTAACCTGGTTAACACCCACAGGGAAAGGGGGCATCGAAAAAAAATTCTGATTTTGCACAACATGCAAACAGTATGTTGAACAGGCAACAACATATCAAATCTAATTGGAAAAGTTAATGATAGAAACAAAATAAAGTATTAAACCACCCAAACTGATCAAATAAATACAAAGAGAAACACCAGCATGAAAATTGCAACCAAAACTTTCTCAGACAAACCACACAGTCTTAACCTAATTGCCTAAAGTTCACAAAATGAAAACATGCTTGCCCAAGAGAAGTCTATATACAGCATTAGATGACATCAGATCTGAGGACAGGAACTACCTGTGACAAGGAGAGATCACTCCTCACATGATGAACAAGCTCTGCCAGTAGACTGTAAGCCAACGGCCTCAACGTCTCAAAACATGCCCGGCCAGTTCCCACAAGAACCCTAATAAAGGTTGAATAACACATCAAATAGAATTACAGAGGAAACACGTATAACAATCATACAGCATTATAAGGGTGGCGATACTGCCACGATAGGATTTGCTACTGCCACGACAATGAGTTGTAAGTGGCATATTTACCCTTCAGAAAAGCCTATCATTCTTAGCCTACATACACGTGACATGTTACTCACTTTGCTCATTATTCCTCCATTTTCTCTCTCTCTCTACCCACTTTACCTTCCCTTCTCTGTCTACGAAATAACAGTAGCAGAGTTTCTTTTGTCTTTTCTCTACTTTCCAATCTCTTTTTCGAAGGCAATCACCAATGGCAAGGTCTTGCTAATTCCGTAATGATCCGAAATTCCCCTTGAGAGAATAGGTTTGTCAATCTGTCCGTACAAACTATAGACCTGAATACCCTGAAGGAAGAACCTCAAATTTTGAATCTTCAGAGTCTGAAGTCAATGAATTGAATACCCAGAAAGAACAAACATTAGATTCCCCATCTAACAGATCTGGGGATGTCTAGCTAGATTATTGAACATATATCTTGGAACGCTGGTGGATCAAAGCTGGGATTTTGTCGGTGAGGTTGGGATTTGGTCAGTTCATTTGTTAGTTAATGGTGGACCGTTGGTGGTTGATTTGTGGCTAGGAAATCGTCTGGTTGGTAACACCGGCGATGGTCAATGACGGCAGTGTAGGTAACATGTGGAGAGAGGAGTAGGGGTAGCCACACGTGTAGTCATTCAGTCATACATGGATCCAATGAGTTTTCCCCAAGGGTATATATGTCTTTTAAGAAACATCATCGTGGCATTATAATTACCCACATTATAATGAAGTCAACACGCAAAATCGTAAGAAGTTAAAGATACAAGGGTATGAATTGTTTCTTAAAATAAATATGAGTTCCAAAGAATGCATCAACTGCAAGGATACCCACGAAAAGCCCATATTACCCACAAAAAGCCCATATGTTTTACAGTTCGTTAAGTAGTTCTCATATTTCAAAACAAGATAATGTACGAGACCAGACGGGGAAAATCATCAACAATGTTGTTTCCTTGTGCCTTTATCCCATCTATTGTCCGAATAAAAAGCAAATAAAAAACGTGCAGGGCCACAATCCAAGACAAAACACGAGCAGAGTATACAGTACCATATCTCAATCAATAACTCCAATATACGCCTCATTAGTTGGCCTTGGGGTTCAAAGAACCCATGACCATAACACACAAGACCTCTATAAAATTATTCATACAACCAAAGTACACCAGTACAGAGAACGCAACCAATAGCAATCCCTGAAGTAAGGAACTAGGCATCAAAAGCTTCAGCAAAAATTTTGATCTCTCAACCCTCAAACCTCAAATAGAACAAAAGAGAGCCAGAACTATGCCCCAAACCAATTTTAGTCTCTCCAGAAGGAAGTCCAAATTATTCTTCGCTAACAATCAGAACGCGAAAAGTTACCACAGGGTCCAAACGGAGAGAAAAACACAGCTACCTCAACAAGCTAGTAATATTGCAAAGCACATAGAATCCATCTCAAACCTTGCAAAAAATAAACCATAGAAATCTACACAGAAAAATAAAGAACCTCAATTGGTTCTCATGATGAATCAAAAAGACATCTGAAAAATGGCATTTTCTTAATGATGTGCAAACAAGGACATAGACAAGAACGATCTCTCATCATGAGAATATTCAGATAAATAACAAGGCATCCCCGTACTCGTAAAAATTTGAGGGATATAGAGAACTAACCAGAATTACTAATGTGAAGAACATAAAAATTATTCAATAATATTAACAGGACATGAAGTTAAGTAGTGTTTTCAATTACCATGAGTATTTCAGAAAATTTATGGAACAAAGTGATGATGTAGTAATGCATGTTACCAACAATACCTCTCTTCTAACAGTGTGTCAATCAAAGGAAATAACCCCCTCTTAAAATCTGTCCCAAGAACATGCTTCAAGGCTACCAGCAGTTCCTGCGTCCAACATCTACAGATTTAGAGACAAACAAGCAAGGCACAAAAGAGGAGAAAGGAACGGGGTTAATGGCAAACCTAAGGAATAAATTCACCTTTCGAATGGAAACCGAGTCTGAACAGGTAACAAGTAGGTTAACAATGCTTTTACAAATGCTTTCTTCATGCGGCCTGATATAATCAGCAAAACTCTTCAAGAGGTAAGTTAGGAAAGAAACTGTCTGCAGTTACACAAGAAGGATTTCACAAATTAGTATCAGGTAAAAAACTAATCCCTCACGAAATATTATACAACACAGCACGTACAATTGACGATAGAGATATTCACATTTTGGGCAAAATACGTTACATTCGATACTTTGGTCAACTCCATGCAAAGGCAATTATTGAATAGCAATTATAGGTTATTTGGGGAGTCTTGTGCGACCACAACATAGTTCAAGGGAAAGTTCTACCGTACAGCTATACGGCCTGCCATATTATACGACACGGAGTGTGGGGCTACTAAGACGCATCATGAGAGAAAAATGAGTTTAGTTGAAATGAGAATCTTGAGATTGATGTGTGGTAAGACTTTGCGAGACGAGAACATTAGTAGAATGGTAGGGGTAGCACCAATAAAAGACTAAGATGAGCAGAAATAGATCAAGGTCGTTTGGACAATTTCTATCGTACATCGACCACCTATGCGGTAGTTCAAAGAGTGATATGGTAACGGTTGAGGGTAACACTAAGAAATGGGTACACCAAAATTGACTTTAGATGTGGTAGTTCGACACGATGCCCTCCACAGAGCTCAATGAAAAAAATGGATTTATGTGGCCGAGCCCAATTGATTGGAGCTTAAATGCTTTGTTTGGTTTGGTGGTTTGGTTTACAACTTTACATCAAACGACCTTAGTTTGAGGAAATACACTGACCGGACTGCCAGATTTATCACCTATCACAAAACATGAATTTAACTAACTGCCATCAGCCTTACAAAAATCTCTACTTAAATACCTGAATATCATTTTCAACATCCTATTGCCTCATAACACACTTGGGTGAGGTAGCACCTAAGGCAAGCCTGCAACTTGATGCCGATAGGAATAGGATTTCATCGCTAGGCTGGACTAGAGCATCGTGGTACTGGTCGGGTTGAGTGAAGGGGGAGGGGAGTTAAAATATAAAATACGGCTTCCATTGAGGGGATAAATGGAAACCCGTACGCATAATTGAAGTAAATTATAAAGGGTTAAAAAACATCTGAATCAAGCATACTTTTGAGTATGCAGAAATGACAAGTTAAAAGCAATTCCGATAGCAACATTTTGCTAGCCAAGGAGCAAGGATCCAACAAGAAGATAAAAAGGTGGCATTATATTATTGAATTATAGAATAAAAATAGCAAGATGTGGTGATAAATATATGAGTAGATTCCTTCCGTTAAGTTTATATTTGCCACAAGACAACCTGAGTCCAAAAAAAAAACTTATTGGTTCTAAAGCATGTTGAGTTAGTTGATAATGGTTAATATTAGTGAACTATGGTCTGTCTTTAAGGTAATTAGTTATGTTGGAAAGTGTCTTCTGGCACAGGTAACACACCATAATAGGAGTAGAAGATCCCAATTTGGCACTCACATAGCCTTGTTAGATAATGGAGAATACAAAGATAAAACAACTTCTTAGTGTCTTCTAAATAATAGTAGCAGCAATAAAATGAAGACCATCACTGACCTTAACTTGTGCACCCTTTAGCTCAGTGAAGTGACTTTTCAAATGAGGTGGAACCTTTTCAGGACCCGGAACAGATATAGCCACAACCATCAATGGCAACAACTGAGGAATGTTGGTTTGCACAAGCCTGCTATACAACTGAAACAGAAACATAACCACCAAAGGCGTCTCTGTGACAATCTTAAAAGACCGCGTACTGGGATTAAGTTGCCCGGCCCCAATATAAGCAGTAGGTGGGCCCACTTGGTCTGACATGTCCATCAGTTTAGCATCTTCTCCCCCAAATGAACCAAATGTGGAAGAATTCGAGGACACAGAGGCAGCTGCTGCTGCTGCTGCTGCAGCCACGTCCCCATTCTCGAAGAAATGGCTGACTGTCAATCTAAAATTCTGGTAAATTTTACACACGAAATCGAGGAAAGGCTGGACATCATTTTCCAGACTCGGCCTGAAGTTCCTAAGGAGGTCGAATATGATTCGGATACAAATCAAGCCGTTCTCTTCGTTATCAGAGGTGAGTACGTGCATTGCTACCTTCAAGAGGTCCTGAACGAAGGGACGAAGCACTTCGCTGTGAGGAAGGCGGTTGAGGATCTCCACCACTATGTTCCGGAGCTTGTGCTCGGGATTATCTACCGATTGCGGCTTCGTGATTTGATATAGAATCGCAGAGAAGGCCCTGAAGTAGCATTTTAGGAAATTCAAGTAGTCCGCCGTGTGTGTAATCTCCAAACTGTCCCGTACCTCCATCGCCATTTGAAGCCTCGTCTGAATTGCTGTTTCCAAACATCAAAAGAAAGAGGAAAAAAAAAAACAGACCTCAAGTTCATTCCCATATACATACATATTGAGTATATAGACAAACAGCCAGTTGAATTGCTGTTTCAAAATACAACAACTGCTGGTTGAAAATTGCTGTTCCAAAACGTCAAAGGAAAAAGCTAACCACACCCTTACGGTGGAGGATGATATGTAAAATGTGCATCAATACCTAAGAAAAGTGCTGTGATATTCGTATAAGTAATAATACTTGTGAAATGTGTATTGAAAAACTAATTTGTTTGGCGCTAGGTCCTTATTATTATTATTTTACTATTATTGAAGGCCTAATGGGCGATTGGAGGAAATAGTAAGGATAGTATTAAGCCTCTGACTGCAAGTCTTTCGTGTTAGCCAAGGAAGAGCATAAAGAGAGTGGCTACCATTGGATGGTTAGTAAGAGTGTAAGACGGAAGATTAACAAAAACAGACCACGAGTTCATTCACGAATACATACATATAAATCTCGATACACAGCTAGTTGAATTGCTCTCTCAAATTTCGAAACATATTCTACAATTCATCGAAAAATAGAAACATATACATGTAGATATGTGTATATATATAGAGAGAGAGAGAGAGGGAGAGAGAGAGAGAGAGAGAGAGAGGAGGAGGAGGAGGAGGAGGGAAGAGATATACAGAGGTCGGGTTCGATGAGATGGCGCGAGTGCTGCTCGAAATTCTGAACTGGACTCATGGCGTGAAGAAGTCGGAGAACCCCTAGATTCGATTGTAGTAAGTAGGAGTATTGGGTTTCTAGGGTTTATGAAAAGTAAGGGCTTTTTACAATTCTAAAAAGACTGTACAGGGAGGGTTTCCTCGGAGTTGAACGCATTTAGTCCCAATTGAAGAACGAGAACGAGAAGTGATCTCTCTATCTGTTTCGTGATCGGCCATGTACTACTGGATGTCTCCGATGAAGAAGACTCGTTATATATGGAGAGGAGAAGTTGCTTTGCTCTGTTTCGGTGCACAAGACCGTAAATGAACTGTGTCGTTCTTGAACTGTTCGAGATTCGGTTTGGTACAAATTTATATGAGTTTGATTCGTCTACCAACGAACACAACCTGAGGGATGGATGTTTTTTGATGTTTTCAAATATTGGATGTTTTCAATTGAGACTCGTTATATTACTTTAGCTAATTGCTCTCATTCCATTGATGGCATTTTCATTCATTGGAGTGGTGGAAATGGAAGTTCCATCTCTGCTTCGTACTAGGGCCGTAAACGAAACCAACCGAATCGAGCTGAATCCTGTTAAGTTCGGCTCGGATTCGTTAAGATACTAGTTTGGCTCGTTAAAATTTTTCAAGGCTCGGATTCGGCTCGGTTGGATCTGTTAAGGTATTAGTCTGACTCAAGTTCGGCTAGGGTTCGATTCGAACCAGAACATCTTGGCTCGAGTTTGGCTTGTTAAACTCAAACGAATCTAGCCAAGCCGAATCTAATCTTGAATTGAGCTCGTCAAGCCTTGAGTTTAGTTCGGCTCGGCTCATTAAACTCAAGATAGCCTAAACTCTCTCATCGATCGTATAGGATTTGAGAGAAAAATAAGTATTGAATCATATATACAACCTTAAAAAATTTTATATTTACAAATAGACTCCTATTGAATTATTAATTAAATTTAAGTATAGGTTCACGAGCCTAACCGAGCAGAATACCGTTAAGCTCAGGTTCGGATCATTGTCGAAACGAGCCTAGAATTGAGGTTCAAGTTCAGTTCGTTTAGCAGACGAATCGAATTTGAACGAGCTCTTGCCGAACTGAGCCTCGAACAGTTTGCAAACGGCTCAGTTTATTTACGGCCCTACTTTGTACCTTGTTGGAACCAATTTCACTTGCAATGGATGAGGAATTATCTTTTCCTTACCAAAGGAGGAAGGAGAAAAACTTGAAAGAGTTAGGTCAATATCCACTATAAATTGAAATCTCCTTTTGAATTATCACCCCTACAAATGGAATAAAATCGGAAAAACCCATGGAACACTTTTTGAGCAATGGACATGATGGTTAAATACCCTAGAAATGGTACTTAAAAACTTTAAATTATCACATTAGAAATGGTATTTGCATAACCCTATGAGCTGTGATGGTATTTGCATAACATTAGAAATGGTCCATCTCAATTTCGATTCTTCCTCTGACCATCATTTCATGTGTTGGGCAAGTTCATATGAAGCTTTATCCAAATTTAATTGGGCTATTGAGAGTGGGATTAGTGTACAATGAGCATTGTCGAAAAAACGAATGGTATTTGCACCTCCACGATACAAATGCTTTAACTTTGTGGGAAATGAAATTATTGGTAGCTATGTGCTCAGAAATGATACACCCACCGCACGCGTGTGGGCTCACTCCGGGCCCCACACGGATGATCCGAGCCGCTCAATATTTAAAAAAAGAAAGAAAGAGTGGGTCCACGCAAAAATCATCTCAATCCGATGTGCGTAGGTACTTGATCCAAACTTTCAAAAATTAGATGATCCGAGCAGTTCACAAATAGAAAATTGAAACGAGCATCTACACATATCGGATTAAGATGATTTTTGGGTGGACCCCACTCGGTTTTTTTTTTTTAATTATTGAGCAGCTCGGATCATCCGTGCGGGGTCTGGAGTGGGCCCTACACACGTGTGGTGGGTGTACGTTCGGTGGGTGTATCACTGATGCTCTTTTATTTCCATGGAGACTTTTCAATGAAATTCCAAATGATTATTCACGTTCTTCTTATTTTCTGTTGTTCCTTTTTTTGTTCCCCCTTGTCAAATACACCATTCAGGTTCTAAACACAACCTAAATGCAAAAAAAAAAAAAGGAAGAAGAAAAAGACATTTCTCAAAAAATTGCAACTGCTCAACCAAAATTGTTTGGTTGAAAAAATTCACCCGAAGAACAATAAAAGGGCCAAAATCAACTAAGGCCCTGTTCCACTAAATCAGATTCAACAAATTCACAAAACTTGAATTTCCATACAACTATTAGATTCCACAGTAAGTCACCATTACATCTTTCAACAGAAAAATTATGGAACTGACTCAAATTTACGTGAAGTTTACCTACAAAATGACTCAAATTACAAAATGACTCAAATTTACTGACTCCACATTTACGGACTCAAAACCTACTGACTCAACATTTTCCTGTTGACTCAACATTTACCAACTCAAATTTATTGACGACTTTAGAATACAAACTCACCAACTCCATTCTATCTCTCAAATCTTATTGACATCAATCTTCTTGACATCAAAGGCACGGCTCTCCGCATACTTCTTAAGCTTCACATTGTCTTCATCCTCAGGCACCCCCCTCCCCCCACATTTGCAGCGTGCGGAAAATCCCATTTTTTACAAGCCACTGCACTTCATCCTTTGTTGAAACAGAAATGATAGTACATCCATTCCCATTTATCTTTTAGAGTAGCCTCGGCTTTCTCCATATTCAAGAGCTTTTCAAGGTCTCCATTGATTTTCGCCAGACACTTTGTTCGCTTGCATGATGGCGAGTACAGAGGCTTGCAGTCCATATCGTTGGAGAAAATATATGCAATACGAATTTTCTGATAGAATAATAAATCTAAATAATATACATCGATCAAATTTACAGAATCAAATAAATAGATAAAGGAATAAAATAGCCTGTGGGGTAGTTGAGGCACGTGATAGCGCTCTCCTAAGGAACGATATACCCCCTCTTGCACAGGATTGAATGATACTCCTTCCCTAAGATACGTCGACCTTCAAGTTCTCTTCTGTGCAATGAATTGAAATCACGAACCATGTAATTTCCCGATACTCGAAATCCAAATACAATATAATCTATATCGGAAAAGGATGGCTGAATGTATTTAATTGGAACAAAAGTAGTACGTAGGAAATATGTGATAACCACTGTGTATGTTTGTTTGTTTGTAAGGTAGAGAAGGAGATATTGATATGAGTTTTTTCACTTCTATGTTTCAGCCGGAAAAATGGTTTAGATTTATATGCAGTTTAAGCAAACAACTTCTCTGATTGTTTGGAGAATAAATAGGAGATAATCAAGCTAAAGGGTTTTTCTGCCGTTGGTATGCAACACATGCTACTAATAATTAGCAGAAGAAATAGGAGGTTTAGTAAAAGTGGGTTGTTACTTTGAGAAGTTTTAGGCAGGAATCCTGCCGATAGTTTACCCTGATATACAACATAATTACTCCACAAATCCACGTGATTAATATTAACATAAAGTAAAATATTAAATTAAACCAACAGTCCATTGGCAATGTCAAGCAGCGGGTCGTCAAAAATTGACTTCTTCTCCAACCTCGACCGTTGGCTCGCAATATCTCTGTCCGTACTCTCCTTTTTTGCCTTCAGCTTTGCCATGCGAGACATAGACCAAGGTTCTCAACCAACTGAGATGATTTCATCATCTGCCTAAGAGAGATATTAGATCCAGAAGAATTCGACATTGGAATGGCGAAGTTAGAGAGAGAATGAGAGATGGATAGTGTGAGACAGAGATGTATGGTGGAGGACTATATATATATATATATGAGAAAAATTGGAATTAATTTTGAATTGTTGGTGGAGTTTGGGCGGGAGGAAGGGAGCCAAACTCACCTCGATTCAATCTGTTTTGAACTGAAACTAACAACATAAACACAATTTTTTATCCGATTCCCCATTGGACGAAACAAAACGTGCATGAAGAGTACGCTAGATCAGTTTACCACTTCTTGGTTTTTTTATCCACTTTTTGCCTTCTACGCCAGCTCAGCAATTCTCTTTTTTTTACTTTTCATCCAATTGGAATTTGGAGAAAGAGTTCTTTTGTTAGTTTTAATTCAAAACAGATTTCCCATTGGATGAACAGTAAAAAGGCGGATTGCTGAGCTGGCGTTTGAGGAGAGAAGGTAAAAAGTGGATAAAAAAAACCAAGAAGTGGTAAAACTGTACAAGAGAAGGGAATCTAACTTATTAACACCCCTTTGGAACAGAAGTGGAGATCATGATCTGAGAGGTCGCTTTGCCTGAACCTGCTCAGATGCAACTCAATCTTGACTCCCTCCATGGCCTTCAGGTCCTCAAGATGAGTCCCTTTAGGGTGTCGAGCACCTAGGAGAATTGCATCATCTTTCCTTAGAGCTAGATTTGATCTCGAAGAACTGTTAGCCATCGATTGAGAGAGAAGTGAAAGATGCGGATTGAAAGTGAGATGTTGATGAGGTTGAGAGAGGGTGAGAGATTAGGTTGAGAGATGTTTATACAGGGGAAAAGAAGGAATTTGAATTTTTCGGATGGCTTTGGGCGGGGGAGAGAAGTAAATTATGGACCAGAAGAAACACAAATCTCTCTCATTGGATGAGAGTAGAACCTCAGGATTGATGAGCTGGCCGGAACTTTGGAAGATAGAAATCAAGTTGTTCAATTGTGCCCCTCGTGAAATAATGGAGTTGTATCTAGCAGCTTGTTGGGAGCCATGGAACTTGAGCCAGCTAAGGGACTGTAAGCCGGGATCCATCTGGGATCCATATGAGATGGATCCTTAATGGGTACCAACTAAGGGGTTGTAAGCCGGGATTTGTTCTATGGATATTATTGATAACAAAGGAAGAGAGGAATAAGAGACAAAGAGGAAGGGGGTGAGGGAGAGAGAAGGGTTAGGTGTTGGTGAAAAGAGAGGGGATTGAAGAAAGAGACGAGGGCATATATATAGTACATACATACTGGATTGTGTTGGACCCATCTAGAAACCCCACACAAATAATCAGAGTCTTTTAATTAGTTTAAAACATATTTTTAAAGACCCTCGTAATAAATCAACTTAGTCAGATATCATTAAAAGCCTGATCGACTCGTAAATTTTTAATCTCTAAATTCATAAACCCCTTAAAAAATTTTAAATAAATTAAACGATTTTGATTATGTGTGGTATTCCAAGGTGAGTCTAATATAATCTAGTGTAAGCATATTGAACGATTGGGGTGTAATTTGAAATGCATCACCAAACCTCAAAGGGCTAAAAATTATTTTCCAAACCTGGAGGGAGAATTTGTACTTAAAAGAACCCTTGGGGGTTTCAGTGATATTTACTCTAATTTTCAACTCATTGTATTAGGGCTGCACATATATAAGGTTCGAGTTTGGGTCAGACTTGTACTATGTAACAATGAGATTTATGCATACTTAAACTCAACCAGTAATAGTCGAACTTCATTTAATACTCAAGAGTTGGGGTCATAGTCCCTTTTAATGGTGTCAATATTAGACCATCAAGATATAATTGCATAATAGAACTAGTAGTGAATGAAACTATTTTTGCCGATAAAAAAATTGAAACAGTAGTGCTTTTGCAATGGGTCAGCCGACCTCACTGTTTACATGCTACTATGTCAGCGTCGCCTCTGAGTGTATACTTGGGACTTAAATGTATACCTATACATACATAAATGTATAGATGGATTTTTGTTTAGGAATTTTTATGTTTTGTTTGGAACTTGAGAAAAGTGAAAGAAATGAAGGAAAAATAAACAAAAATTCCCTCCCATCAGTATGGAGAGAAAGAGAAAAGAAAATAGAAAAATCTAGAAGTATGAATGGTACAATTTTCTCTCATTTTTGTTTCTCTTCTTTTCTCCCATTTTACTGTATAGATCATGTGTAATGCACATGTAACTTTGATGATTTTGAAATTCCAGAGTCCAGACTAAAGGCACGCCTTGAATGATTTGGATTAGAAGATTAAGGGGTAGGATGTAGCGCTTTTTAGTATAAGGGGGTAAGTTAGAAAACGGGTGAACATTGAGGATGCAATAAGTAATTAATCCTCCAAAATTTGGCAAACATACGCATGTTGACGAGAAGGAACGAGAGGCAAACATACATCCGTTATCTTCTTCTTCCGACGCCTCCGGTCGCCGTCGCCGTCACGTTTGCCCCCTTTATCCGGCGACCCACTCACCCAAAGGTCTCTCTCTCTCTCTCTCTCTCTCTGTACACACACTAATACGTATTCCTTGGTTGTTTTGGATCAAGAATTATGTTCCTACGCTGAATATATAATGCATATTTGAGGTACCTTCTTTGATTGAAGAAATTTGGGCTTTCTATTAATTTTTTGCAGTAAAATTAGGGTGATGCCCTCGTGGGCCAAGGATTGATTGATTGGTCCTAATTTTGCAAAAATTCTAGTGCTAGATAGAAATCAATGAAAAGCCCCAAATCATTGGTTCCTTAAAGATGTAGTTATTCGTTTTGCCCTTAGCTTGATTGGTGGTGGTGTCCTTCTGCTGCCTCGGGACAACTGCACGTTACATCATATGATTCAAACCCTTGGGTAGAACTCACCCTTGAAAACCGGCTTACAAGGGGAGGGTGCCAAATAGCTTATATACACATGGCCAAGCCCATACTTAGCCGATGTGGGACATTAGGATTGTAACATACCACCACGCTCCATGACCGACGTCCACGGCGGCCCACTCTATCGACACTGACCCGATGATAGCCCCTTCTCTTTTTTTGGCGGCTGCACCCACCTATCAATGTTCAATACTTTTAAGTATTTTAATCCAGCTTATAGGTCACCCCCTTGGCGGGTCGAATTGCAACATGGCGGTTGGCTTTTATACCAATGATACAAACCCTTGGGCAGAACTCACCCTTGAAAACCGGCTTACAAGGGGATGGTGCCCAATAGCTTATATGCACATGGCCAAGCCCATACTTAGCTGATGTGAGACATTAGGATCGTAACATCATAGCAGCACGGCCAAATTACAGTTGCATGCATCCCTCATAAAACACGAATATCTTGCAACAAAAATAGTTTTCAACCAAGTCAAATTATCCAGAAATTTTGGTTGCCTTCTCACCATATCTGCCTTATTGGTGATGAGTTTGTAAAAGCTAAACATAGATTTTCAGTTGGTCATGGCCATTGGAAAATTCAACGTTGGAGCAAGACACTCTTTGCCTCAATGTTCATGCAGTTTAAAGAAGTTCTAGGCCTTGCCTTTTGTTTTTTGTTTATCCAAAAGGAATTGGTGACTGGTTCCTATGTTTTAATGAGTCCTAGTTTCCGTCATGTCAATAGTAAAGATGATAGGATCACCTTTGAGAGAACACATATTAATTCAAAACCCTTGGGTATTATGCAATACGTAATTTATGTGACTAGGAGCACTATGAAGATTTCGAACACAAAATAAAGATTGGCTCCTCATGTTTAATTGTGCCACCCCTAAACCACAAATCATCAAAGTGCTTCTGGAAGACTTGATATGGGAGAGTGAATGGTAGCTTGTGAATCTCTATCTAATGTTTGAAGTTTCTTAGTCTGTGGGTCTTTATATACACAATTTAACCTTCAAAAGCTATCGAAATTTCCTTGCCCGTTAGCGAGTGAGTTTCCAAATCATTATGACTTGTCTGATTGGACAGACCTGGAGAGAAGGACAAAGCTCGGAAGCTTGCGACGTGTTTCATAACCTATAAAGTTGAAAGCTTGTGATGTGTGTCATAAGCTGTAATCTCCATTCGTTTGTTATTGCAATCCTTATCTTTGTGAGTTTTTTCTTTGTGTTATTCAATGTAATCCTTTTTTCTTTGTGTTATCCTTCTTTGTGGGTTTCTCTTTGTGTCTAAAACGTATTATTTCTTATCGTTGTGAGTTTGTTCTTCGTTTATTAATCTCTTCAATATCTTGAGATTTGTTCTTTGCATGTAATGAAAGCAAATCAACTGAATGGGTTTCAATTGAAAAAAAAAGTACGCATCTCGGAAATCTAATCATTGTAATCAATAATTTATTTTTTTACTTAGATAAATTTAACAGAATTGAAGTTCTTGTTTTGAAAAGATACGATTCTAAGTGCAATTATAAAAAAAATAAAATGAGGGAATAAAAAAACTAATATTCCCAAAACTGTTGTGATTGTAATTAGTTTAATAGATTCAAATGATATTAGACAAACCATGAAATAAGAAAGGCCTAGATTCTAGAACGATCTTTAAGTTGAATCTATTGTGATTTGTGAGTTTGTTCTCCATCAGATTCAACTAGAGAACAACTTAGAGTTTACCAGTTGAATCTAAGTAATCTAGGCAGCAATCAATCAGTTGAACCAACTTTAAACATTAGCATTGGCCTTTTGCTGCCAAGATTCAACTTAGGATTTGTTCAACTTGTAGTTTGTCCATCATGTTCAACCCAAACTTTAAGTAATGCATGCTTTAGTGTTTAGAATATTTGTAACAGGATCCTTTGGTTGGTGAAAGGCCAAGGCTCATGGTACCTTGTTAAATTAAAAAGTTTTAAGCTGTCCAAAGCAACATTACGGCTTCCAGACGTCCACTTTGATGTTTGATAAAGTTCAAGCTTCAATTTCCCTATAGTTTTTGTCCTCCCAACTTAACCAATATTTTGCCTCACAAGACTATGCAACTCTTGACATGTGAAACAAGTCCAACTCTTTCGTCTTTCCAATATCAAAAATCCCACTTTGAAACTAGAGTTGGCCTTACTCAAGGGTTCTTCGAGAACTCGTTCAAAAACAAGAATTTCATGGTCCGTAACCAGGGAAATCAAGAAATTAGATTGAAAAGAGTTAGTTTACCTAAACTTGGACTCTTTGCTAACGTCAAAACTCCGGGATTGAAGATCATAAGGAACATAGAAACCTTCTGTAATATCCCATAGTTGTTGGGCTTCTATGGAACAACTTATTGGGATTTAACGAAGAACAACGTTGCATATTTTATCTGCATGCAAGTAATTGTGGCTTGATCAACCTTACTTTTAATTGTATCTATTTAAGCTATAGATTAGCTTATATACAGTATAATAAGCCTAAAGCTGGAGGAGGAGGAAGAGGAGGCCGAAAGAGGGAAGTGGGTGGGGTAGAGAGAGGGGGACAATTGTGAATTTGTGATGTAAGAATAGGAGGAAATGCGATTGGTAGGGATATGGTTTTGAATCAACAGATGTAGTTTTGGGAAGGGGTTAAACTGTCTAACCAAAAGAGCATTCCAAGTTTATGAAAATAATTTTCCTCGTGCTATCACAACAGAGCTTTCCAATCTTTGTACCATGTCCGTGGCATTATTGGCCCCACGTTTCTTTGATTTGTAATTTTCCCTTGAAAGTTTTGGAGAATAGAACCTAAATCAATTGCAAATTTATATTTTGAGGATATATAATGAAGTGATGAAAACATTTTACAGGAAAAAGAAAGCTAGCACAAGCTTTCCTTGTCTTCCGGCCTGCAACTGGCTTCTGACTCCAAAGCCATAGCCATGAGTTGTTCAACAGTATCTTCAACTGCCTATCACTGTGTTTTGCCTATATCTTCTTATACGGGGGTGACTTTGATTCCAAGGCGGAAGGATCCTCACAGAAGGAGGAAAGCTAGAGTTTTGCCGCGAGCAGCTATTGTGGAGGCAAGACCCCAGGCGTTGCCTGCGATTAAAGAAGTGACTGGTGGTAATAATGCAGGGCCATTCCGTCGACGTGATTCCTCAGTTAGGGATCGAACAGGCGATATGCAAGCCGAGGCAAGAGCCATGACCCGTGCTGCCAATGCTTCTGTTTATAGCCCTGAACTTCTGTTAGTCAAATATGGCTCACGTCCTGTCAGGGTAAATGCTGTTTATACATCCATTGTTACATTGATTGCCTCAACAGTTTGCCTTATCATCCCTTCATCCCCACTTTTCTATCTGTTTTTCCGGCTTCACCTTCTTGTAGGTTCTGCGGAGGACTCTTGAAATATTTATTGGCCTCGGTTCATTTGGGTTCAAGCTATGGTTGGACCAGTTGAACGGACAGCTCGATCAGAACAGAAGATTGCGGGCCATTCAGCTGAGGAGTATTTTCACGAGATTGGGACCTACTTTTGTCAAAATAGGACAGGGTTTGTCAACTAGGCCTGATCTGTGTCCATCTGAGTACCTCGAGGAGCTTTCTGAACTGCAGGTATATCTTTTCTATGTTCTCCATTTCAGTCTGCGACCTTTTTTTTTTCTTTTTCTTTCTCTCTTTCGCTATTAAGAAACCAACATACCTGTCTCAGGTGAAGAACAACATTAACTATGCAACTGGGAATAGAAGCAAAACTTACAGGCCTCATCCCTGTTGCTTGCTATGTCTGCCAGGACATCCTCACAATCACTTGCTTTATATAGATATGACTAATTATTGGTACACCGGGTTTATCTGCAATTATAAACTGCATTAGTAAACCGGTGTACTACTCCCTTAAACCAAGTTGCTGCTTAAAATTGCATTTGTTTCCACTTTATTATTCCTAGTATTCAAATTGAAAGCAGCATAGTCATTTTTGTGCATGGTGCACCAACCATAATTCAGCAGCTATACTTACTTTGGCTACATCTGGCTACCTATATAGGAAAGTATCACCAATTAGTCCTTCACCACCAGCACCTTTTGCATCTCTGTCATTGTGGTTTCCGTCCAACATTGATCGGTTTGGTGGTTCTCTTCTTTGTGAAATCAGCATCTCATAAGTGTTGCACTAAAGGGATTCAGCAATGATTATATAGGTGCTAATTAGTTCCTGAGCTTGATACACCATCTCAAAGAAAGGCATGTTGCGGCTTCCAAATAAATTAGCTAGCAAAATGAGATATATTAGTCAAACTCATAGAGCAAGTGTGGTATCCAAGGCTTGTGAATTGACCTTCACCCAGCAAGGACCATAGTTGTCAAGGGCGAGAGGCGCAAGGCGAGGCGCACCTATGTGGAAAAAATAAGAAAAATAGCATACACCTATATTTCAAACAACAAACACTAAGCCAACGAGTTTTAGATAGCATACCATTCGAAAGATACATAAAAACATGTCAAATAGTCACCGATTCTCGCTGAGAGAAGAACTAAAACGTCAAAATCAACAAAAAGACAACCATCCAACATTTGAAATAAGATTAAACCATGTAGTTATCCTATTTGGACTTCAACACTATTTAATAAGCAAGTAGTTATCCTGTTGACTGTTGATAACAAGTGCTGTTGGAGTCGACTGTTGACTGTTGATTACAGAAAGATCAGAATTCAGATCAATGACAACTAAAGACAGGACTGTTGGAGTCAATAGCGCGAGAGACGGGAGGAAGATGAACTGATGTCAATAAATAGAGACCAAAGAGAGTCGAGTTGGAGATCGGGGTAGACCAGAGAGGGGCGGGATTGAGAGGCGAGGGACTTGAGAGAGGTCGATTGAGATAGATATATACCTGTGAGTCGACAGATTATACCTGTGAGTCGGCTGTTGCCTGCTGGTCAATTGAAATAGAGAGGGGATTCCCTGTTTTGCTTCGTTTTCTGCTGTTCAATAGAGAGACAATCGACTGAAAGGTACTAATATGTTTAACTCCGTCTTGCACAGGAAGTTGATGTGGTTCTGGTTGAGGCTTTCTTTCCCTTCTTAGTAAAGGGGGCCCGGGATGCTTGCGGAGCTCAGAGCTGGCCCTGAGCTAAAACTTGTGTTGTGTCCGCTTTAGGCCTTCCAAAAATTTTGCATTTTGGGGGACCTCCCTAATTTTTTAACCCTTATGCTAGTCCAACAAAAAAGGCCTCTCATTTAATTTTTAATTTTCGCTATAAGCCCCTAAAAAGTCAGGGCCGGCTCTGGCGGAGCTCGTGCCTTCCGTACCACCACAAGAATGGTCATTCTAGGCAGATCCCACTTCTTAAGATAAGGAATAGAGGTACAGGGGTCGTAGAAAGAGAACCCAGCCATCTATTTCATTCTACATTCCGGGGCAGAGGCCCGACAAATTCTGACGCAATACATCTTCATTGAAAGTGGAGTGAAAACATGAATGGGTTGCCACACCAATTGCAGTATTTGGGAACTTTGGAAACTATTACCACATCTGAAACAACAAGAGCAGCGTATCAACATGTTATTGCTGGTTTTCTTCAATGTCAGCAACTAGGACTAAAGTCTTATGTAGGAGACCTGGGGGTGTGAATTTATGGTGATTCATGTTTGTCTCCCTTCCTTTTCTTTTCTTTTTGTATGTCTTGTACCATGCACAAACTAATTGTCTCATCGTGGCTAATTATTCAAAAACATGAATGGGCTTTTCCAGTGGGTTTATGTTGCCACACCAATTGCAGTATTTGGGAACTTTGGAAACTATTACCACATCTGAAACAACAAGTGCAGCGTATCAACATGTTATTGCTGGTTTTCTACAATGTCAGCAACTAGGACTAAAGTCTTACGTAGGAGACCCGGGGGTGTGAATTTATGGTGATTCATGTTTGTCTCCTTTCCTTTCCTTTTGTATGTCTTGTATCATGCATGAACTGATTTGTCTCATGGTGGCTAATTATTCCATAAAACATGTTTTCTTTTATGATGTAACCGAGGCTACTGTGCCTATTAAACTTGATGTTTTGATGTGAGGAGCTTAAGACGACCTCACTGGTGTATTTTGAATGAGCAGGATGCTTTGCCGACATTTCCAGATGCAGAGGCTTTTTCTTGCATTGAGCGAGAGTTGGGACTCCCACTTGACTCCATCTACTCATCAATATCTCCATCTCCAATTGCTGCTGCAAGTCTAGGCCAAGTTTACAAAGCTCAGCTGAAGTATTCTGGCCAGATTGTTGCTGTGAAGGTGCAACGGCCTGGTATTGAAGAGGCTATTGGACTTGACTTTTACCTGATTAGGGGTATAGGATTCCTCATAAACAGATATGTTGACATTATTTCCAGCGATGTCGTTGCCCTTATAGATGAATTTGCTCGTAGAGTTTATCAAGAGCTCAATTATGTGCAGGTTAGTTTCCCGTTATTCTAAATTTGTAATTTGGGTGAAGGAGAGAAAACACATTTTCTCTAATTTATAAGAGATTCCTCTATGTTTGGATGTTAATTTTGACAGGTCTATGCAGGAGGGGCAGAATGCAAGGAGGTTTAAAAAGTTATATGCTGATAAAGCAGATGTCCTTGTCCCAGATATCTTCTGGGACTACACTAGCGGGAAAGTATTGACAATGGATTGGGTTGATGGCGTCAAATTAAATGAGCAAGAAGCCATTGAGGGTCAAGGGCTGAAAGTTTTGGATCTGGTGAACACAGGAATTCAGTGTAGTCTTAGACAGCTCCTTGAGTATGGATATTTTCATGCAGATCCTCATCCTGGAAATCTTTTGGCAACACCAGATGGGAAGCTTGCTTTTCTTGATTTTGGGATGATGAGTGAAACCCCAGAAGATGCAAGATCCGCTATAATCGGCCATGTTGTTCACATGGTAAATAGGGATTATGAAGCTATGGCTCGTGATTACTATGCTCTAGATTTCTTGTCCCCGGAAGTAGATGTTTCCCCGATTGTACCAGCACTTCGAAACTTCTTTGATGATGCACTTAACTCAACTGTGAGTGAACTGAACTTCAAAACGCTGGTGGATGGTCTGGGTGCTGTTCTTTATCAATATCCATTCAATGGTGAGCTCGAATTGCATCTTATTGATAAATGACTATACGTCGTTCTCACCTGACCGGTGATGTCTTTGTCTGTAAATGGCTATGGGAGAATCAGCTAACAGGCATGTTGTAGGGTGATATGATTGCCAGATAATGCACTAATTCATTGAGCAACTGATTTTTGTACGGAAAGTGTTTATGTAATTCCCCAATTGCATGAATAACTAAACTTTCTCTGTATTTCTAATGGCCCCTTCTTTGTCTGGTCTATTCTCTGCAGTTCCAGCTTATTATGCATTGATATTGAGGTCGCTCACTGTTCTCGAAGGTTTGGCACTATATGCAGACCCTAATTTTAAAGTTCTGGCCGCTTCATATCCGTATTTTGCAAAAAGGCTTCTCACAGATCCAAACCCATATCTCAGAGATGCTCTTATTGAGTTGCTTTTTAAGGATGGCAAATTCAGGCACGTATTTACTTCTGTCGTAATTTTCTAACACTTCATTGGCGGAATAGGATTTTGTTGAGTGCAAGTTGGCTGAGTAGTTGCAAAGCTCTTACTATTGCTCTGCTACAGGTGGAACAGACTTGAAAATCTACTTGTTCAGGGGAAAAAGGATAGAGATTTCTCTGCAAAAGATGCTTTGCAACCTGTCTTGAAGCTATTGTTGGGTCCAGATGGTGAAGAGCTCAGGGCTTTAGTTATTAAAGAGTCTGTACGTGTTTCTGAAGCTGTTATTTTGGGCTCAATGTTGGATACTTACAATTCTGTTCCCAGTCCTATGAGGACTCTCATTTTCAATGGTAATGCCACTGGACCTCTTACGATGAGTGATGCCGAACAAAACAGCCTCATGGAACTTAGGGCACAAGTGTTTAGGATATGGGGGCTTCTGCGAGAATCAAATAATTTTGATCCTTCTTTATTGCAGCCTCTTTTACAGGTGAGACCAGCTTTTTAAGTTTTTGTCCCTTTTTATACCTTTCATTGACTTACAATTTTACAATTTTGGGTGGACATTATCATGCATAACACTTGAAGTAAGAGTTGATAATTCTGCTTTTCTTTTCGTAAGATGGTTTCATTAGAAACCAATAAACCCAGAAATCATGGACCAAGGATATAAACCTTGAGAGTCCTAGAATCACAGAATAAAAAAAAAAAAAACTGGAACATAAGCTATAGACAACGCTACAAAAATAACCACCCAACAACCTTAGCAAACAGCGGCAAAACCATCCACTAAATACAGTGCACAACCCTCCATTGCCTGAAGGCAATCTTCAGACATGGTGTATAATCCACACCAGCTTATACCTTGGAACCTTAGTTTTTTGCCTCCTAATGGCATTCCAAGCAGAATTGGCAGTGAAATCCCACCAGAATGTGACAGTCCAAACTACCTTATCTGGAAAAGAAGCATTTGGCAGAATTGGGGGTATAAGCATAAATGTATAGAATTGCAACATTCCTTTTTCTGGCCAGTGGCAAGACCCCTGAACAATCATAGAATCCAATTTAGCCTTAAGAGAATGACCCAATCATCAACCAGATTGTCCCCAAATCTTGCTTACAAAGGACCAACGACATGCCAGTTATCCAACTACAGAAAATGGAATGGCCATCCCCCACCTCAATGACCTCATATTTGATAAAACTTCAAATCATAGGTCTTTAGATGCTTAGGCTTAGTTTGGTTCGGGTTTTGAGGGTGGTTTTTGAGGTAATGAGTTGAGAGATAGAGATGAAGAAATGAGAGTAATAATTGGAGATAAAATTAATTGGGGACCAAGAAGTGTAGCATATGCTGAAAATACTTATCTTTTATAAAATAGGAATGGATCCACACCGTCCCTGACTTTATGGAGGCTTAAAGCAAAAAACCAAAAGAAGGCCCTTTTTCGAAATCTTAATGAACAAAATGTAACTAGGTAAATTACCTTTCCAAGGACAAATACTATCAATAAGGATAACCCTAAAACAATAACCAAACATTCCAAGATTTTAAACTCGTCACTTAAATATCACTAATCCTAAAATTAAAAAAAAAAGACCATTACAAGATTTTAAAAGCATCGTCAAAATATCAATCTTCTTTATTCCCCAAATTTTCTTGTTCATTTCCCGAATCTCCATGTTCCTCTTCCCCCATACTTGAACTCTATTTTTGTGATGTAGTCAAAAACTTATCGTGAGCACCCGCTTGAGATTGAATTAGTGCGTCCACTTTTTGCTTCTTTTTTCTTTTTTCATATCTAGACAAATACTTTCTCTTCATGGTGAATTAAAATCTGCAAATTCCCAAAAACAATTCTCTCTTATTAACAGTCACAGTTCCTTTTGTTTCTCCCTATTTAACAATCAAAATTCCCACCAAGCAAAAAAACATCACGACTTTCTATTCACAGAATACTTTTCAAAATCAGGAAATCACACATGTAAAACTTAGACCATCGTACACTTCAACGATCAGTTAATTAAACCCTATATATCAATAGGAATATGACCTAAGCAAAAGCAATAAATAAGCCCCAAATCATTTAGAATAGAAATATATTAATCATGTTAGAATACAAACAAAATAATCAATATTATAGGCTTATAGCAAGAAAACAAAACCTGGAATGACTTGAGATTTTAGCTTTGGGAACAAGTTCCGAAGTTCGTCCGTCTCTCGATTCTCTACTCCCTCGCTGTGGCTCCGCCTCGTAAGTCCAGAACTTGTCTTCTTTTATTTCCCTAACTTAATTCATTCCTTTGGGTTTAAGTTTGGGGCTTTTTTAAAAATACATGTTTTGGGCCTTGTGAATTTGAAATTGGGCATCTTTTGAGTATGAAATTGGGCCTTCTATACGACGTACATTTTTTTTTTTTACAAAATATACCTAGGGGTGCTAAAATAGGAGGGCCCCTTAAAATTCACACTTTTTGGGGGGCCTAAAGCAACCGCAACGCTCGCTTTAGCTCAGGGCCGGCTCTGCGCCTGACCCATAGCGTGTCAGTTTTGTTTGTTATAGACAACCAAAATATGCTTCACCGCGGAGGTTTTTTTAAATAAATTATTTGGACTTGGTTTCACTTCTGACCTATTTAAAAGCTGCTAGTGACCAAAGATAGTATTCCTGGGTGTCTTGCCCGAAGCGTAGAGCTTTCTAGTCACTTGCAGAATAACTCGGTAAGTCCGAGGTTGAACCACAGAGAACGTGATTTTGGAGTGAAAGGCTTTATCGGGCTATATGGTGGATTTTAGCTGTAGGTAGCCAACCCTTGAATTTGATGGATTTCTGATGAATTTGAGACTAAGATTTTCTAATTTAAGCTACAACTACAGATTGTAAGTATTTAAAATGATGGGCTCGAACAAGGGGTTTACACCACTTGAGCCTAAGTAATCCAATAATCTCACTAGTTTACAGAACCAAGTCCCACAAGTAATTTGTGTGCTTGATCGAAAGGTTATGCTATATGCGATCGAATTCCTCTGAGTTGGTCGAACCCTCAAAAGGACAGCGACCCAAGCATTATGCGTGCTAGAATTAACTCTTGACGCATAATAAAAGGCTTATCACTTTTGAGCTTCGAGTCGATTTAAGAAGAAATTTGACCACGCATTTACATACAATTGATTTTATCATTTTAACGGTGAGAATTATTGAATTACTTAGACCAAGGATGGTATTCACCCCATGGCCGAGCCTATAATGACTACCCCTCCATTGACAAAGTACTTGCCAAGGAAAGGCTAAAAACAACTGTAAACATAATTAATTTCTAGGTGATTAAGAAAGATTGGTACTAGTATGTACCGAAAAGATGTGTACAACAGAGTTGGCCAAAGGCGCTCAACCTTCAATCTTTAATGGAATCCACAACTAGGATCACAACTGAACCTCAATCTTTACTTTTTTTAAGAATTTAAACTAGGAAATATAACCAACTAAAATATAAAATGGAATCGAAACAAGGATTTTTAAAACATCAAATCTTAAAGAGTACACTACTTCTTACAATACACAAGGAAAGAGAAACAGGGAAACAATTGCACTGGTTGTTTAAAGAAAAGACTAACTTCCAAAGCCTAACACTAAGAAAATAATACGAGGGAAGAAAGAGAGAGAACACTCTCGCAATTTTGGCTGGGAAAATGAAAGAGAGACAATTAGAGAGAAAAAGGGAATTTTTCTACTGATTGCTCCTTCCTTTTCTTTTGTTCGGACCTCTACATGTATATATACAGCTGCATGGGAGAGTGGGAAAAATCTGGTGTGGTGTGTGCATTTGAGAGATATAGATAAATGGTTTGGATCAATGCCGAAATACGATTGGACACTTTGGGAGCCAACACATGGCCTGGCTTTGAATTCCATCCTTGCCGAATTAAAACCCATGTGTAATAACTGTGTTCCCATTCGTTTCACCTTGACTGAGAATTGGCTGAAAAATGATCCAGTGCTATGCGTGGTGATCACGTGGTCAGATGCATGGTGATCGGGTGGTGAGAGGCAACCACGTTGAATAATTTCGCAGATGTCATTATCACATGTTTTGGTTCAGCAACTCACTTTAATATGCCAACAGTTGCACTATTTTTTCTACAGCAAATTCCATGCACATAGATCCCATTTTTGGTTCCTTCAGATTTTCTCTACCGGCTTTGCTCCGCAGTGTTACAATCTGTGTTCGATTGGGCTCCAAATGCAGTCAAAATTCTTATTTTTATTTGGACCTTACGGTGACAATTTGGCATCATTTTGCATGTGCAAGTGATCGAGCCAAATTTGGGTGCCAACCGATACCCTTTATATTAAATTACCTGAAAAGAATGGAAACATACCTTACGCTCAATATCATCCAAAAACATTAATAATATATATAATAGTATGATAGATGTGAGAGATTAAGCACAAGAATATACACTATTGTGTGCTTATCAAAAGCCTAATATCTTGATTCTTAAAAACATGCGAGTTGTGCACCTTTTTTGACAAAGTCCACCTCTCTGGCCTTGTACTATTTGTGATGCATCAGAAGGACATACAGCCATGCTTTGTCACCTGGGATGATGGGTGGTTATGGCTCGAAATCCTAGCCCAAGAAATGACCAAAATGAGACCACCATCCTTTTCATCCAGCGAACCACTAGAACCTTGGCTGTTACGATAGATGTCCTTGCTAATTCATGCTTACGCAGTTGTTGAGTATGGTTTGTGCTGTAGAATGAAATTCTATTGCTATTCTGTGAAGGATCCAGGCTGGTTCTGAAAATGAGAATCGGTTCTCTTAGATTGGTCTGCGTTTAAAAACAGAGGAGACAAAGTCTCTTTGGGTCTGCGATCGGCATACAACTAGGTTGAAGAGAAACACTGTGAAGATATTGAATCGAACTTCGAGGATTCATCAATCATTGAGGATGTGTTAAAGATAATATAGTGGACTTGAGGAAAACTATAATGGACCTCATATAATGTGATAATAGTCATTTGGATTCGTGGGCTTTTGGAATTTTAAATATCCAATGACATTTGTGCTTCCAGAAAGGCCATTGGACTATAGATTGTTGGAAGTTAGCAAAAAGACGACATTTGCTAATACCTTGGCTATAGAGGTGACTTCAAAAAATTGAACCTCCACTCTGTAGTCTTATAAACAACGAGGGGAATTAGCCCACTTTTGGGTTTTCTTGGGCTGGGCTCAGCCCACTATTGTGGGCTAGGTTTTTGTTTATGAGAAGCTGTTCATTGATTGTATCTGGGCATTATAGGCTCTCAGGTGTTTGTGAGCTTTATTGTTTTATCTAGGCTTTTTAGGCCCTCAGATGAAATGGGCTTTGTCCCGTAAGGCTGTATGTTCCAACCTTGGTTGGAATCCCCCTTTTCCTTATAAAATGTTACTTTTGCCGATAAAAAAAAAAAAAAAAAAACCAATGAGGGGAATTAGAAATAGTTATTGGAGCTTGTCCGACATTGGTTAACTGCCATTTTACAAGCCTGGGGGACCTCCCACTCATTGCCACTTGGTTTTGAGTTGATGCTTTGACATGATATCAAACTTTGGCTTGCCGTGTTATTTGTGCACTAAGTGCATACCTTGTTTCAATGTGATCAGCATGTTTCAATGTGATGAGCATGTCTTGCTGCATCTATTCCCTAAATGTTTTTTAAATTAAGTTTTTCACGATCATGTTTCAATAAAGCTTCATGGATAGAAAGAAAGATGTCAGTGCAACAAGAGCTACAAATTCTAATAATCGAAAAACAATATTGTTATTGGTCATTATTACAATCTATTGTCATAGTAGGATGTCGTTAAGAAGAAAAGCCAACTCCAAGCATCTATATATGATGACCCTCGTACACCATGCACCACCAATCACCTAGCACAGCTACCTAACCCCTTCCATCTCCATCTTGCCAACACCGGAGGCCTTGTATTGTACCCTCTGCCCTCCCTCATGCAATGCCACCACCCCCTGCATATCCATCCATTGCCACCAGACAAACACCTCCTCCGCATCAAGCCTCCTTCCTCACTGTTCATCCTCCCCTTCCCATGTTCATCTTAGGAAAGATGCAGAGATATGCTACAAAATGGTCATCTTAGAAAAGGTGCGGTGACATGCAAGTGCAGGGAGAATTTGGTTTTGGGTAGGTTTGCTGGGGGAGTTCAAGGATTTTTGGAGTCGGTTCATGGAAAGGGATTAGGAGAGCGTGGCAAAACCTTTCAGTTATGTCAGTTTTGTTCTAGATTCTGGCTTGATTTGTATAGTTGGGAAATTTCTTTATCAGATGGGTATTTAGAGTTTCACTTTATTTCCATAGACAAACTTGCTTGGTATGGGAAATCTATGTAGAATTTTATAGCCACCCTGTCGAATTTTGAAAAACTGGAACTTTGTATGAGCAATTTAGATAAACTCTTGTGAGAGTAAAAGTCAATGAAATAGTTTTCAGAAACACAGCAAGTTAATTGTTTACTGGTGAGACTTACAATACTCTGTCTTTGTCAGCACTTTTGCCTTGCATCTCCTTGGTTTAAAAAGTAATTCAATCATGATAGCTTGTGCTATGTCCTCGTGGCATGGAAAACCAATTAATGCAGACCGAAGGGTGAAAAGATTTCTGTTGAACATTATTGCTTACAAACAGTGAGGGTTTTGATGATCAAAAAAAAAAAAAAACAATGAGGGTTTTTGATGCAAATGTAAGGCAATACACCATGTCAGTGGTATGCAAGGCACTTTTCAGTGTATGTTAAAAAAGTTCTGAAGTAGTTGTATACATCCTTCAATCTAACGGGAAAACATCCATGAGCAGGTTCTTCAAGAACCAGAGGCACGCAGTCTTGGGGGAAGTGTCATTGGCAGAATTACTCAACGTCTGGCAGCGCGCTTACTGCAACAAGTTCTCCGAGCTCCAACAGCACCGCCTGTTTCAACTTCATGATAATTGTTAATTTTTATGTAAGCCAATACACGTCATATTTAGACCTGAACATATTTTTTTATTATCATGGTTAATGAAACAAAAATAGAAAAGAGAAAAAAAGAAAGAGGCTAAGCATTTCTCATGGTGTTGTGTTGTAACTGTGCTATAGACTTTGCTAGCTTGCTTTGGTTATGTAGCAGGATAGCTACTTCTTGATTACAGAAGGGGCAGTCTGACCGCAATCGAAATGGAACATCCAAGTTTCTTTTTGACAGCCTTTGTAGTGATTCAACCTCCCCCTCCAAGTTCTCCACAGCCTTGTATTTTTGCAGTGAAATGCTGTCCACGGGATATCTCGGAGACTGAAACCTGGAAATGCTTGCCCCCTGTTGCCAGCAAAGCTTTGATATGTACTTGAACAACTTCTTTAAGGGGATATGTAGACGGAAGCTGAGCCTTGCTTCGTGATGCCCCTGATTTCTTACGAGAAAATATTCAGACAAGGTAATTGGCATGTTTAGATGCTGGTCCAAAGGTGGTGAACTTTGTCAAAAACACCCCTCGATTGAGGGATGCATTTGAATTGATTTTGTGCAGGGAACAATACGGAATGCCCATCAACCTTGCTTACGAGGATTCTTTCTCTTTTTTGGAGAAAGGGAACATGCCCACGTGGAAGAGTTCCATAGGCATGATATGAATGATTAACAGTTCATTTGCAAGCCATGATCATGGACTCTGTTGCTGCTTCTTAAAAATACAACCTTAAACTGCATTTGGATTATAGTAGTATATTCTTTTCCGGATTCTGAAATTGTTAAAGGGTTATTGAGACGAAAATACAACTGTAAAGATAAAAATGGGATAAGAAGAAATTAAGTTCATGATATCACCCTGGTAGAGCAAGTCCACAATATAGTACTCCGTACTAATGATTTTGATTGATATAATTTTGGCATGATTTCAAATCCAACAATAGATTAACCCATCTTTTTTTTTTGGATGTAAATCAAATTACTAAGTGAACTGTGGCAATGGTCATGTCTTGTAGGATTAGCTGAGGTAAGCGTAAGTTAGTCCGGATATCTGATTTCTCAAAAAAGTTTGGCGATTGCCAAATTTCACACCGAGAATGACAATTAGCAGAGTTTGGCAATTATCAAGTTTTAACGTTGAATTTGGCTGAAGGGTGGGGAGAATTTTGCCATTCTTGGTAGCTTGGATTTACTGTATTTCTTGCTGGAACGGGAGATTAATTGAATCGCACCACCCACTAGCTTTTTCCTCAACCAACAGAGCGAGATCTATATCATTCTGGGACCCCACAAAAAGGTCCACTTCTTCTGGTGGTCTCTCTCTCTCTCTCTCTTTCTCTCTCTCTGAATCTGATAGTATGATTTCATTCAGCTGCAGTAAAATAGAACAAAAAACAAAGATAGAGCAACTACCAAAATTGAGCACATCAGCGTCAATTAACAGAATATCAGTGAAGTGGACGCGAAGAAATGAAACTCCCCACAATGATTTAATTTGTTTATTAAGTTCCCTTTTTAAGTAATCAAACTTCACCCCTACAATTAGCAACTACTAACCACCTATCTCTCTCTATCTCACTCTCTCTCATGCACTCTCTCCTAGTATAAACTCTGTGGTGGCTTTACACTTCAAAACCAAGAGAGTTTTTCTTAGTCACGACCGCCTTGATTCATTATAGCTAGTCCCCCCTCTCCCTCTCCGGTTAGAGATTTGGGAGCTGCCTAATTAAGATGGAAAGAGAGGAGAGGGTGGTGGTAATAGGACGGGCCGAGATCGATACCCGAGCGCCATTCCGGTCGGTTAAAGAAGCAGTTATGCTCTTTGGTGAGAGAGTTTTAGCCGGGGAAATATATGCCAACAAGCTCAAACAGGTTCTCTCTAGCTAATTAATACATGTTCCAAAAGCATCCAGTTTTCAGTGTTTATTTTTTTGTGGCAACATGGTGATCTTTTTTCTTTTTCGTTTAGGAGCAGCTTGTTTTATAATATACAGTTTTTGAAGATTCACGGCCAGATAAACATGCGCGAAACATGTTTTAGTGTTCATTTTGAAATAACAGATAAAAAGATCTCAAAGGATAATAATTCAGGTAATACAAATATGACAAACGTACCGTAAATGAATAAGTGATGAAACTATGAAGTTATAGACTTATAGTATGAGATATTTGGTTTATTTGGCTGTGTGTGTATGTGTTCTGGAGTAGCAAATATCTGTTGATGGTAGGCATGTATGTCTAAACAGATACGGGATTGAGTGTCTGCCAACCACAACCGTACTAGCTGACGAACCTCCTATCTAGTAGTAGATCATACAATTATCTTGCCCATGCATACTGTAGGAAATGAAGTGGTTATACTTATAACTCATATGTTCATGCTATTGAAACTGCACAACAAGTGTTTTTGTAGTCGAACCTACCAAGTAATTTCTCGTACATGTAATTACCTTAACTCTGAAGTTAACAAACGCGCTAAGATGACAGAATATTGTGCTCCTTTTCTTAGAAATCAACTGTCAATGACAATTTATATGTTAATCATCCCAATCTTTCTTTTCTCTAATGTGAAAAATAGAAGAGAATACGCAATCGAGCATACAAACTCTAATGTGCTTCTTTTTGTTTCTTTTAGTTGCAAACCAGAGAAAGTGAACATGGACAATACCAATCCAGAATTGGAGCTGTATCAGCCGAGCTTGAGGAGACAAAACAAAGCCTTAAAAAAGCCAAAGAGGAAGCCCATTTCATGGCTTACTGCCTTAACTCAGTTAAACAAGAACTTGAACACACAAAGAGAGAGCTACACCACTTGAAGACAAGAGAATTAGCCCCTAAACAACCGGGATTTGATCCCGAGATTGAAGAGATCAAGTTCATAGAAAACGCGAGGGATGTTGAAGCTAATACTACACAGAGAGAACAAGGTTTGGTGTATTACTTGGAAAAGAAGAGATCTGTCAAGTTTGCTAGCCCTCCTTCACTAGCAAAAATTATTACCAGCAAAGATGTTGGTGAACTGATGCACACAAACTCTAATTCTTCTAAAAAGAAGCTGAAGAGGAAGCCTCTTATCCCTTTCATGGGAGGGTTGTTTTCCAAAAAGAAAGGAGGCCAAGAAGGCCAGTCTCCAGTAGGCCGAAGCCCTTCAAGGGGCATGTGACATCCGTCTGTCCAAAAGTTCGCGTCCCCTGGTCCGAAAGAACCCTCAAGAACAGAAGCGATAAGTCAAAAACAAATTTTAATTAAGCACAATTATCTAAGTCTGGGAGTGCATCAACGCATTAGCAGAGGAGCAGAAGATTTTGAGAACAGAGTATCTCGTGCCAGCCATACGTATAGGAAGATTATGGAGCCAAAAAATTTGATGGTGATGAGCTCGGGAAAAATACATTAAGAAAAGTTCACACTTTTCCAGTTCATATCTTCTACTTCCTTTTTCTTTTTGATGGTGACATCGTCTCTCATATATTGCTTCCAATCGATCTGCATTTCTGTTTCTTCATTTTTTGGCTGCGCGATGAGTTCAAAATTTGATATTGGTCATGGTTGTGGATTGTAGATGAGAAGAAGATTGTGGATGTTCTCCTTAATACACATTAGTTCTTGCCTTTCGCTAATAATGCTCTTTTTTTTTTTTTTTTGAACGGCGAAAAAGGGATATTATATATTACTCCTAAAAATGAAGACAAGCACCAAGGATTGACAAGAAGACAATCCGAACAACGGCCAACAGGGCCACCCCAAAAGGATCCGACGAAAACCAAAACCCCCACACACCCACAAACAAAAACACCAATGCTCTAACACTAGTTACTCAATACCTATACAAACATGCATACATAGTTAAAGGGCCGGCTCAAGACTTTCAGGGGGCTGGAAGCGCACTCTGAAAATGAGGCCTTTATGCATTTTTCTATTAAAAGAAATCCAAATAGCAAATTCGAAACAAATAAAGAATGTAGTTGCTATGGAATATGCCTTACTATTCCAAAGTTCAAACCAAAGGTACGCACGCATCTCTCTTAAAAAACTTCACTGTTGCACTTCTTAATGATAAAGTGTTGTCTAATACAATATCCAAGCAAAGAAATCTAAACTGCATTCATTCCAGAGAAGGTTTCTTTTTCTATTTTTTATGCTTGCCAAGCCAGTGATGGCGATAAGTTTGCTTTACAGTTTACTTTTGTTTCTGTCTCACCTCGGCTGTGTAAGAAAGAAGACTCTTTTAGCTGCTATAAATATGCATTTGGTGGATATAGCACGCTTACGTATAAGAAATGCAAGATGGCTAGCTCTTTGGTTTCTGAAGTTGGGCCTAACGCTTTGGTGGGTGAATATTGGATAAATCATTAATTCCGAACATAACATATATGTGCTCTACCATAATTCTTGGGCCTTAAGTTGGGCTTCAAATGTGGGGCCGGAAGCAGCCGCTTCTTTGGCTTACCCCATGTGCAGGTGCATAGTTTTGTCCGAAATTCCATATGAGCAGAATTTTGTGAAGAAATTTATTCGAAAAGAAAAATACAGCACTTGTAAAGAAACTGATAAGATGAGAAAAGGGTGAAAAATCCAGTTTCACTTAGATGGGTATCCTCATTCGCTCTCCCTTGATAAATCTTTCTTTCTACAGATGACGACCTTAGCCATGTTGACAAATACTACGTACATTGATGGATGCTGCAAATTTGTTATACAGTAGTCAATTAATAAACAAAACAATGCGCATAATATTTTGCACAAGAAGATGCTTATGTACGTACGCATTGTCTCCGCGGCAGTTGGATGGAACATTGCGACATCAAAATTTTGTGTGCTAAATATTGTGTGCACTGTTGCGTTCTTAGATTAATTTCCTCGCAAGATTTATGCATGCGTACCACACTAGTTTATCCCTTGGACTTGTTCCGTCTATTTGTTTGCATTTGGATATATAAAATTTTCAGGGTGATTTAATTTGTTGAGGAGGTGAGATAAAAAGGTGTCAAACTCAGCCAAAACAGACCGCCAAAACAAAAGGATTGAGTTCCTCTCCGGTCAATAAAAATGGACTGGACCGTCCGGTTTGCTTGTATGTGGGCTTTTCTTGGACTTATTTTAATGATTCAAACCGTTTATACTCCCTCCGTCCCATATTGGATGGCAATTTTGGGAAAACTCAAAATTTATCCAGACACAATGATTACACTCTTTCTAATAAAACATTCCAAAAATACCCTTTATTTTGAAAACAACTCAGTTGGCAACCAAACTGAGTAGTAAACTCACGGAATCCAAGGAGTAAGAAAATCTTGGCGGCAAAGTGTACTGAAGTACTCCATCTTTTTGGTTTTTTGTTAAAGTAATTTGAAAAGTTTAAGACAAGGGCAAAATGGGAAGATCAAGTGCTTTTCATGCTTTTTTATCAAAAAAAAAAAAGAAGTGCTTTCATGCTTTTACTTTTCAAAATGAACATCCATTTTGGGACGGCAAAAAGCGTCAAAAATGACATCCATTTCGGGGCTGAGGGAGTATTTTGTAACTCGCTGAGTACATCAACCATGCCAAAAATCAAGTTGATTGGACATCGTTAGATATGATTTTAGAATGCTTTTGGACCATTTGGTTTGTACTTGTGAAGGCCTGATTCGATCTGGGTTGAGCTTCAATGTCGGTTCGGGGTTTGTCCGTACCTATGCGGTAATTAGTACATAGTGGATACCTAATGGATTTGATGTGAGTTGTGGATGTACATAACAAACTGTTCGAGAACCACGTGAAACCTCTGTATCTACATTCTTATGTAGCAGTGTCTCGGTGGCAATTGAATGGATTGTTATTTTCGATTACCAATGGAACATTGTTATATAGAATATATATGTTTGCGAAATATTGTGTTCATTATTTTGTTCTCATACTTCCCCGCAAGACCTGCCTGTGTACCACACGACACTAATTTATCGGGTTACTGGTGAGGAGCAGAGAGACAAAATGGTGTCAAACTCAGCCAAAAAACGAAACAAACAAACATACAAACACTTTAAAAATGTGTCGGTTTTCATTTCCAAAATTTCAAGTTGGGAATTTTAATTTTTATACCTTCTCTTTTCCTTTACAGATCCATTCGCAAACTCAAGTTACATCTGCATATATATACATATATATATATATTATACGGGGCGGTTCAAGGGACACTTAAAAAAACACCTCATTGTTCCATCAGGACAAATTTTGATGATCCGAGCCGCTCAATGTGATCAGAATGTGATTTTTAAGGGTACTTGTGAGAAATTAGCAAAACGAATGACTGGGAAAGGCTTGATCTGAGCAAGTTATAGCTTAGATTTAATGAACGGTTCAGTTAAAAACTGCTCAAAATAAGCACTTCCCAATCATTTTTTTGCTAATTTCTTGTGGACACCCTCAAAATCACATTCTGCATACATTGAACGGTTTGGATCCTAAAAATTTGATCGGGAACTATGAGATTGAGATTTGCGGTGTTTTTTATGTGTTTTTTTTGGTGTTTACGGAACCGCCCAGGTATATGGTGTGTGTGTGTGTGTATATATATTTGCATGTATATATTAGTCATGGGATGGTGAAGATTCACGTACTCAACCCTAAGGAGTTGGTTTAATTAATTTAGTGGTCTATGTACGCCCAAACTTAGGGGTTTGCTCCTCATAAGGGTCTCAAGTTCGAGATTTCTCAGGTGTTATCAACTTCTTCTTTGGACATCATTTTATATGGAGCTTTGCTTTGACTTTAATTGGCATCCCACAAATTGGCGGTGAAATTGTGCCCACAAGATTAGTCGATGTTTGCGTAAGCTGGTTGGACTGAGTTATAAAAATGGCGCTTTACGTACGTACTCTCTCACGTAGCCATAACTTATTAACAGAACATCAAGTTGGATGTCGTTCCTGAACACAAGACAAGAGGTTCATATGGTCATATATAATAAGCCCTTTAATATTATTGATTAATTGAATTGAATTGAATGCACAGACAGATTTATGTGCTAGGGGAGATGGCTTGAACGTCCGAAGCGGTCCGGCACACATGCGGCCATGTGCTCGAATCCCTTTCCAACTCATAAGACATGGCTGAAAATTACATGCTGCTCATGGACTGATTTTTAGGGTGTTGAAATTAATAATGTCTATGAGCTTACCACTGGGAGGTTCGTGATAACATCAATTAGGCTTAATTTAGACAATTATAACATCATCTTAATACCGAGTTAGCGAGCCTCGATCAAGGTTTTAAACAAAGGCCGTTACATCACCTATTGATGGTTAAGTATCGGTGCTTGCAATCTCTGATATCGTTACAGTACTCTACTGTACTCGTCATACTAAAATTCACATGCGAATCGGCCGATTCCCAAAGTAAATATTGCTCCTCCTAATTAAGTGATATATACTTCACCGCTAGGTACTGCCTCAATTGCCTTAGCTCAAAAAGTATAATTTCAAAAATATTTATAACCGCTACACACGATTTCCGCCACGTATTAATATTTGATACTCAAATTACCGTGGGACGTACGGTACCGTTAGTGTTACGGGCGCGCTGCCACTACGCAGCATCTTGGCGCAATTGTTAATTAATTTGATCAGTAGCTAATTCATGAGGCTGATTCCCCGCAACAACTCCAGCAAAATTCCTGACCAAGTAATGGTTTTATTCGCAATGTTGTTGTCCTGTCCAAAATGCCAATTATGTATGTCTATTAGTTATTATTATTATTATTATTATATGTACATTCCCAGATTCCTGATCAATCGTGGGTTTATTAATTTGAGAGATTATTGTTTATTAAAAATAATTCAAGGTTCTGATCTCATCATACTATAAGAAACAGTCGTTCATAAATTAATAATCTCTTCCGTAGTTTGCTCGATCGCATCCACAATTCTTGAGATGATCACATGCATGATCACCTTAAAGCAATTTCATTGTCTGTCTGAACCCAATTAACATGCCAACAAGGGAAGGGCAGTTTAACTGTTCTTTTCATCATATATAAAAGCTTTTTAATTAAGTGGTATTAATTAGACTCTTAATCAACTGAAAGGACAACATACTTTAGTATCAATCAAATTAAAAATGCTGCTTAACTAAGCAAATTAGTGATAATTTTTTAAATGCCAACCGGTAGAAGTACATTCCAAGAGTTGCAATAATGGAATTGGGGTACGTACCTATAGCGAGCTGCGCCTATCGCTGGAGCATCCAGCGCCCCATCATAATTGGGCCAAATCAGGCACAACGTTTAGCCCTAGCTCCTCCCCTCCTACGTTACCGATCGTTATGTCAGGTCTACTTTTGGTCCCTCACAATTGATCCGAGCCGATTAATAATTCGAGTGATCTCGTAAAAAATAAGTTTAATCGGATAAATATAAACAATCATATATGCTATTGATCTGAACGTACTGCAGATATTGAAGGACTTAATGAATGCTCTAGCAAGAATAGCTCGCTACAAGCCCCTCGATTCTTGTATTACAATTAAATGGACACGACATCAATTATGTGAGGTCTGAAACTACTAGATCAAACCGAAGGAAGAAATTAATAAACTAATAATGAAACACTCTTATAAATATTAAGGGCTGCGTCATAGCTAGATTCCCAATAACTTCTCTCTCATGCCCTCCACACGGTCATCCTAAGGAAGACCAACATGAAAACCAACTACCTATGCGTGCCCAAGTTCAAACTCACCACCACCACCTCCACCTCCTACGGCAGAAGCAACCGCCGGCTGTCGCCAATGTCGCTGCTGGACCGCCTCCGCCAAGCCGTGTATCGAATAATCATGTTAAACGCTCTCTGCAAGACCAACGTCCAACAAACTGATCATGGATCAGGTGGTGCTTCTGATCAAGTTCAATCCCGCGGTGGTAGATGTGGCTATAATTACCTATACGACCCTCGTCACAACGAAGCCATGGCCGACTGCATTGAGTTTATTAAGAAGACGGGGATCACGGCAGAGGAGAACCGCGACTCTAATGCTAGTGGTGGTTCGATCGACGCTGCCTCTGAGCTGGTCTTTACGGTGCCAGTTATGTGATTTATCTCTAGATTCTCTACCATTCTTATTGCACTGCCGTTGCCAGTGAATCAAATCTTTTTTGTTTTGTTTTGTTTTCAAATTTGGTTAGTTTTTGACAACCGCATCACCGGCCAGCTTGCAAGAACGTCGACTAATTCCAGGATCTTAAAGCCAACGGCAAGTCAAACTCTTCAATGGTCCCAAAGTTTGAAATGTTTTAATTCTTTCGGATTGGACATGCAACCTTGTAGAAAATAAACTCTTTTTCTTCCTCATGCCCACCCGTTCAAACTGTTGGGTTTAAATTTGGTTACTTCGTAAATTAAGGTGTAAAACTGATTACAGGGAATTGTAGACCGTTTTCCTCTTGTTTTTTTTTTCATCTTGGGTTAGAGGTTCCGGAAAAAATGTTCACCAAATTTATTACTACTACTAAAAAGTGATGCTTTTTTCAAGGGAGGACTCTCTCTCTCTCTCTCTCTCTCTCTCTCTCTCTCTCTCTCTCGTTTGATTGCGGAAACCTTGCCTGAGAGGAGAAGGAGGCTTTCCCTATAATTGATCATTAGTTTTTCTTTTTTCATGAGCTAATTGACCAATCGGCAATCTCGGATCTTACAGAATAATGAACGGTTCAAATTTGTATGCGTTTAGATTCAATCTTAACTGTCTGTTGATTTATCCATTATGCATCCGTAGTACTAATTAAACTCCCTTAGCTAATTAAATGGAATTAATTCTTAATTAGCCTGGTATCCTGTTTCTTGTTATAGGAAAAATGTAATATATATCCTTTTCATACATGCAAAGATTAAGAATATCCTTTCTTGATAACCTATCTGGCTATCTCTCCCTATAAAATTTGGCAACAACATTATTCCTATACGTTCTAATAATTAAAAGGCTATGCAATTTTTTTTTTGGTCCTATTAAGTCCAGAACTTGTGCCATAAATAAATTAAAAAAAGAAAAAAGAAAAAACCTCCAAAAACTTGCCATCCAAACTACACTGGGCCTTTCAAAACTACACTGGGCCGTGGCAAGATCAATCATCTCAATGTCAGGCCCGTAACCTTCGGCCCATATCTTCCCAATGTCCCCCTCAAACCAGCACTGTGGGTTTGGGGCGGCTGGGCCTAGACTAACTTAAACGGGCCCTAACCTTAGGCCCATATGAACGATATTAATATTTAACCACTCCATTATGCTCTTTCTTTAACAGCAAACGATCGAGGGGTCACTTTGGCTGAGAATCCATTATGCTCTTCTTTACTTCAACTGAAAAGGAGAGAGAGAGAGAGAGAGAGAGAGAGAGAGAGAGAGAGAGAGAGAGAGAGAGAGAGAGAGAGAGAGAGAGAGAGAGAGAGAGAGAGAGAGAGACGTGGGTATATATGTGAATGAAGGAAAGTTTGACAAATGAAATGTTGAAGGTTCCATTACTAATGAAGGGTTGGTTGTTGGAAACTTGGAATTGAATGAACATGAACAATGTTCATGTTTGAGAATCTCTATAGCCCTTTTATGTGGGTCAAAATACTTCTAGCTAATATCATGTACGTGAAATGCACGAGATTTTCTCCTATAGATAGTAATTAATATCGTATGATGAGACAATACTCTCTGGCTCAAAGGGTATCCCACGCTTCTATTTTACGTACCAAACGACAAAGAAATGTTGAAGGTAGGTTGTGTAACAGCAGCAGCAGGAAAATGGGAAAAGAAACCAACTTGGCAATTGTAGGTTCGCAAATACTTACACGAAAAAGGATAAAAAGCGTGATGGCAGGACAGACATGGCTCATTTTACCAGTAAGGGACATTACGTACTTGAATCCTCAAAAAGCTTTCAAGATATCCTTTCCTTTCCTTTGGATCCACAACTTATAATTAAAATCTCTTTTTATATATCAATTTCTACTACTGTAGCAAGCCAACCACTCTCCATAGTTTCTTTTTTCACATCCTCTCTCTCTCTCTCTCTCTCTCACACACACACACACACACACAAGGGCCCCACTGCAGTGCCCTAAAAGACATTAAGGTCATCACTTGCCGTAAAGTACGAAGAATTGTCAAGCCAAATCAATGACATGCATCCATGGAAATCTTCTTGATGGAGATTCTGGGAATTTTTTTTTATTTTTTGTTTACATTAATGTCGGCTACTCATATTTGTGCATATTTTTTTGAACAATATATTTGTGCATACGAAGACAATGCACTATGCAAATCCTCTTTAGCTAGTCTAGGATTGAGTTTTGCATCTAGTATCTCAGTGCAGGACACGTGATAAAGTATCAGAAATGATATTGACACTCAAAAAATTGATGCAGGCACTCCAAAAAATAAAGAAAAGTAACTTTGGAGTTACACTAATTTTGGAGTGCCTGTATTAATTTTTGGAATACCAATATCATTTCCCTAGATAACACAGTGGACATAGTACGTATATCATATTATCATTTGTTTCTAACAATCAATTGTACCCGAAAACATCTCCAATGTAAAACCCTAATTTTTTGTTACAATTCAAATTTTTGGCTAGTCAAATGGATCAAATTACCATTCTACTGGATAAGCTGGAGACTTCTTTAAACATGTCCGTTATAATTAGATGCCATCATGACTGTATGTAGTGTAATTATTATTAGTTTTTTGAAAAATGATAGAAATGCGTAGTGTATTGTTTTCATCATCTTTTAGGGAGGGAGGGCGTGAGGGGATAGACAAAACAAAAAAGAAAAATGGTGGGGGCCAACTAATATATTTCTAGATTTTGTCTTCAGGATTTGATTTCTGGACTTCATCTTACTATCAATACACTCCACAATTTGTCCTCTGGTATTTAAAATTACACACAATTATACAATTCTCTATGCACACTAGAAATCAAATTGTAAGATTATTCATTGATAAAGAAATAGAGTACCAAAAATCCTTTTCCTTGTCTTCGTATATATTTATTTATTTATTTTTGTATAGCTGCAAAATTTTATTAAGCTTAAGAATCACAAGTTTAGGGACAACACATTTACATCTCAAAGAAGAACTCAGCAAAGGAAATTTGCCAACCAAAACAACCTATCCTTAGATGTGACTATTAGCCCCTCTAATAATATATAATATCTCTTGGTTTTCAAAGGGGATATTTGAGGTTTGAGTTATGAAGAGACATCGAACTCTTTTTCTTTTTTTGGTCAAACATAATAGATAAACATTACGCTAAGCGAATAAGTTCAAGATACAGCCTTTTTACACACAGAAGATATTGTTTCCAGATTGTCAAAACATTTTTTGGCACGAGCCTTTTCCAAATCTGCCGAAGGGAAACAAATAAAAACAGTGCTCCGGCCAAGTTTGCTTAGTATCCAAATGAAAGGAAGCTTTAGATTTAGCATTAGACAGAATCCAATCCAAGAGAGGCTTGTCACAAGACTCTCATTAAACCAAGCAATAGAGCGAAGACAGTGCCAAAACAATCAAAACAACCCATTAGTTTCTCTCTAATTTCGCATTGATGTATACAGTGTTGGCAAAAAACAAATACAATCTATTTTCCCCCCCTTTTTTGATCGGCAACAAGATTTTATCTACATAGTTTTTAAAAATTAATCCTTTCAGAAACACCCCATCTAGCACAAGTAAAGAGCTTTGTTCTCAGGAAGCCTTCAAATTCCTTGTGGTATAGAGGAAATCCCTGTCTTCATACATTCTTACACATTCACTGAAACTTTAAATCCACTCTATCAACTATCCAGGCTGAACATTAATATGTTATCGATATGCTAAATTTGGCTTCGAATTTTGTTACAGCTACGTACACATACGCGAATTGTATCTTTCAGTATTTGTGCAAGTAGCCAAGTACCAGTAAGTATATGTACATTTTCTTTCAATCATGTTTATGTACATATTTTACATGACGTGTAGAGTGATTTTCTCTTTTATCAAAATTTCCTCTCACTTCTGCCAATATATTACTCCTACATTGATGCCTAACCATGATGGAATTAGGGCAAGGAGAATGTTCCAGTCTCCCAGCTGAAACCACTGTAGTGAGTCAAGGATTGGCCGCTCAAGATGCAAGTGGAGTGGAGAGAGAAAGGGGTCATTGGGATGCCCAGCCCAGTACTTGACAAGATTGATTTGTGATATTTACGATGTGATGTGAGAGAAGTCTCGGTTGATTGGTAGGTTTGCTATCCATATAATTGACCATAATTTGGAGCAAGACCGCAAGCAAATAATTTTTTTGAGAATCTCTTATCCTAGAGCGGATGTCATGAAAAGATATGTGTAGTTAAAACTGACCCAAACATCATTCACCGTGGAATAAAAAAAAAAAAAGAGAGGGAGTGAGGGGAGAGGTTCAAATTTCGATAGTTTTTATGTTTTTTTAACGGCCGCATGTAGTCCCAATTCTCCTTCTTTTTCTCAGTTTCATCATTCATTTTGTCCACTTTTTCCCTTAGTTTTCTTTTCACTTGCATAATACTCCAGTGAGTATTGCAGTTGCAGGGGAAGGATTAAAAGAAATATGGACTTATTTGTTTGGTAACTTTGAATATTTTAGTTTTGATAATGGATGGAGAGAGGAATAGGATAATGATTGAAGAGAGAGATAATGAGTGTAGAGAGATAGAAAGAGAAATGAAATTAATAATTAAAAAATAAGATAATAATTAAAGAAAAATATAAAATAATAATTGAAAATGAGCAATACCTCTACTACTACTTTATCCAGTGAAGTGTACAATCATTGTGAAATCTTTTCGTCATTGTACTTGTAAGATACCCCCCATTTCCATCCTAGTAATTTACACACTGTAGCCTGCCTAGGGAGGGAAGCTAGCTACCCTCAACCCCGTTCAAGTAATGCTAGGTATAAAGAAAATTTATCTTAAAAGTGTTCTGAAAAAAATCAGTGGTTGAAATTTACTTTGATGATTGAATTCTACACATTAAAGTCAATCTCAATTATCAATAGTTGCTTTTTTCGAGATACTTTCGGAGTAAATTTTCTTTGTACCTAATATTTTGGACCCATCTCTCATAAGTGCCTAGCTTTCGAAATAGAACTATGCTAGTCACACATATTTACATTATAACATGAAACATTCATTTCCATAAATGTGCGGGTCTTAATATACTATACAGACTGTGAATAAAAAGGTGTGGTTTTAGCATTTTTGTTTGAAAATTCTGTGCAAGGAATTATATGCTCAATAGAAAGAAGGCATTCAAATTAAGGGGTGTGCAATATGGGCGGGTTGAATGGCAGTGGTGGAGGGAAGAAGGGACCATGGGGGCACGTGTCCCTATGATATTTTTATTTTTTCATTGTTAGTTTTAATTGAAGTAGTAAGTAATAGCTTCTTCCTTCTTCTTTGGTTGAATATGTATTATTGGGGTCTCTTTCTTTATCGTTTTGTTTTTGTTCTGCTAGCTTTTTCTTTTTATCTTGATGTACTCTTTGTCACGGTTTAGTAAAAAAATTCCTTTTGCCAATCAAAAAAGAATAATAATTTATTTCTTTGCAAAAAAACGTACATATCCAATTGGATATTTCGTTCACTTACTAAAAAATAGGATGAACATAATCTATTTCATTTGGGGATCATACCGGGTCCACCCAAATCATGATCTAAACTTTTTTTTTTTGTAAGCATTAATCTTTTGATCAATTAATTCTCAAAAAAATCATATGGATTGCACATTCGTAAATGCTTAAGCAAATTATAATTTTTTTTGGTCTAAAATCTAAAAGATAATTTTGAAGCAAGACGCGTGTTATTCAATCAAATAGTAATTAATAGATATAGGGATTCACTAATTTTTTTTTCTTGAACAGTTTAACAATCAAGCCTTGCAGTAGATGTGTTTTATTATCGAAGTAAAAACCCAAGGTGGACTACACAAATTTGAATAATTTTTATACAAAATAACACTCTCGTACACTAGCCTAAAACTCCCCTTCATTTCTCACACCGCAAGACGCAAGCTACCTTCGCATCGCCAATTAATTACCATCAACTCATGGGTGTATTTATTGTTGTTGGAGCTTGGCTATCGTCGAAATTCTTGTGACCTAGTGCCCACTAATACGCATTCCTTGCTACGCTACTGTTGGACGGGTAATTAAAACTGACCGTTTATATCCCTCAATCATCCGGCTCTCCTTCAAAATAATAATGGCTTGCTGTTGATAATAAATTTGAAGACACTATGTTTTGCTCACAAGTTTTTGTGTTCTTACTGTATTAGATGCACCCGGTGCATTCGTGTTTGCTTCTCGAGCTGTTTGGGACTTCGAGAAGCCTATATGTATTGGTTATGGGGGTGATCAGGAGGAGGAAGCGATTAGGAGGATTGCTCAAATGGTGGAAGTTGATGAGGAGTGTTATAGAGCCATGTTGGCTTCGAACTAATATTTTTGGTTTGGGAAGTTGTTTTTGAGGCTTAGATATTTTGGGTGTTTGAGTTTTAGGTCTCCCTTGGTTTTTTCATCGTTGGTTTCTTGCCAACTTTAGATTGTTATTCTCTCCCTTCGGATGTTTAAGGCATATGATTGTGGAGTGATGTCGCCTGCTTGTGAGGTTTCTTCCTCGGCTTGATGCCTCGTTTAAGATCTTTTAAATCTTTGTAATGTGTTTTGAAAGATTAATAATAAAAAATTTGCTGTTCAGAAAAAAGATTTTACACCCTCTAATCATGTTTGGACAGTGATAGCCAGGTTGATCTAAATGATTTTCTGGCCAGCAATTGTATTTGGAGGCTTGATCATGCCAAGTGATTTTTGAGACCAGAATCGTTAACGAACGGATATATACAAACTGAATTAATTCAGCCTACATGCATGAGATTTTATGTGGCCGGCCAATTTACGCGCTTAACGCTTTGATGTTTTTCCTCATTAAAATGTTTTGACAATTCGCAAAGCAAGATTTTCATTGCGTATTGTTCCCGGCCTGCGAAACGTTGTCGATGTCGTATACAATTTCTATGACAATGCAAGAAAATGCAAACCTACTGGAATTAAGACAAATAGCGATCTACATAAATATTACTAGGAGTAGTAGTATATATAGATTAATTTCCCATGACAAGTTTTAATTGAAATTAATACAGACATCATCACACTGAGCCGCGGAAATTAGCCATGCCAGAAGATCCATTAGAAACTTAATTTGGACATAATTAATTAAGCATATTGCCAGAGAAAAGAAATTAACTACGGAGTAATGTTCTACTAGACTACTCCTGAATTCATCCATAGAGAACTACCAGAGTACGTAATAAAAGGGAAACGCCAAAATGAAGATGACGTACAGCTTATATAATTTAGACATGCCCAAAATATGTGTATAGTATAATGGTAGCTAGCCAGGTAGAAATTAGTTCATTAATCAGAGGACCACATGCCGGCGTACGAGTTGAGACTAAGCTCAAGGGAAGTGCGAGCAGCAGTAGCAGAATTAGTATTGCCGTAGGCATAGCCGTTGGCGTGGCGGTGGTGGTCAGAATACTGGAACCAGCTGCTGCTGCTGCTGCCGGAGTAGCCGGAGTTGTAGCAGTTGTTGTTGGGTATTTCGGGCTTAAGAACCATGTTGTCGGCGTGCATCGGGAAGAGAGGCAGGGTTTCAATCTGAGGTTGCTCTTCTTGATCATCTTCTTCTTGCTCATCATCTACTTCCATTGCGTTAATCCTCCTCTGGTACTCAAGGAAAGGGTATGGCTGAGAATATGGATCCCCACCACCACCACCTACCAAGAAATTGTGGCCTATTGTTCCACCACCACCACCATTGCACCCTGCTGATATGGTGCAGTCCTGATTGGAGAGAGAGAGAGAGAGAGAGAGAGAGAGAGAGAGAGCAATTAATTTACACTCACAAAGCTGTGTCGACCCTAGAGAGTAGAGTTTTTGTGATTTTCTTGGGTTGTCTTAATGAAATTAACCTTAAAAAAAAGGTATAGAGGCTAGAAAAATGGAAGGTTACAACTTACAACCTTGAACAAATGGCTACAAATTACATTTTTTTACAAAATATCATCCTTTAATTTTATAAATTTTTTTTTCTTTCTTTGGCTCAAAGGGAAAAGAGTTAACTCTTTATGAAGGGGCCGCTCAAAAAAAAAAAAAATCTCTTTATGAAGGTAACTAATCAATTTAATCACAATGATGTACATGTGTTGTTTCTTAAATGCAAGTAGAGAGATCAGAAAAAAAAAAAAAAGGGAGGGGGGGAGGAAGGTTAATTAAGATAGACTAACAAATAGTAGTAAAAGATGAAACCAAATACAAGGAAAGCTATAAAACTCCTCCTTGAAGGGAATTTTGCTTCCCTGAACGTTGTAAAGCTAGACAAAATGAAGGCCCAAAAAAGCCCCATCTCTTTAGGAAGGAAGGAAAAAACATACCCTAAAACTTTTCTCCATATTCACAGATCCATACCCATAGCTTCCCATCTGGCCCACAGCAACCATAGCTGGTGAAGAGGAAGTAGAACAACAAGATGATGATGGAGTGGGAACCCCTGTGCAAATCATATGCCACATTCCAAAATATGAATATACTAATACCCAAACAGAATTAAAAATCAACTTCCAGTACGTCTTCCATTCACAAAAAACACCTTCACACTTTCTGAGTTTTTGCTTTCAGGAATAATAAAATAAAAACAGTCAATGTTTCTGTGAATTATCTATGCAGTGTTTAGAATGGAATAAATTTCTTGAAAATGGGAAAATATCTCTTATGAGCCCCCAAAACTCTGTTCTTTTGCTAACATATTATTGCAAGAGAAATATAGAAATTTACTACTCACCCGCACAAAAAATTTGAAATCTACTACTTACCCACAATAAATTTAGATTTGTACTACGTACCCACAAAAAATTCGAAATCTACTACTACTTAACAAATATACAAAGGAACAAGGAGTACGGTGGGCTTTTTTTTATTTAATTTACCTGCAGGAGTGGTATTGATGATAGGGTACTTGTTGTAAAGAATGTTGGGGATTTGATCAGCTATGGTGTTGGTGGTGGTGAACCTCTTCTTCTGCCTCTCACGAGCTTTATGATTCTGGAACCAGTAGAAGACATTTTTACCCTCAATCTTGCCGTACTGTCTAAGCCTCGCTGAGATCCTCTGAATCTGATCAGCAGTTGGAGACCTAACTCCATTGTTGTAGTAGAGCTCCTTCAGTATCCTTATCTGGTCAGTTGTTGGTGTCCACCTCGTACTGCTTTGCCGACACAGGTAACTACTACTTCCACTCTTTCCACTTCCACCACCACCCTCTTGATGATCATTTGGTGGTTGTTCCATTGTTCAGATTGAAAATGAGAAGAGGAAAATAAAGACTAGTAGAGTTGGGAAACAAAATACCCAGAGAGAGAGAGAGAGAGAGAGAGACAGAGAGAAGGGAGAGGTAGGTGTGATGGTGGGAATGGGATGATGCCTATAAAAAGAGGGAGATGGGAGGAAGGCACATGGAGGAGGGGGAGAGAGAGAGAGAGAGTATCAGAGGGAGATCTGTGGGAGAAGGACTGAAGTGGACAGAGATTAGGGGGGCGAAGAAAAAGGAAGGGGACAAAAGAAGGCAAAGAAAGTGAGGGATTCAGAGGGGCTTGCTTGGATGAAAAGGCATGACAAAAACGCAAGGCATATATGATTATAGAGAGAGAGAGAGAGAGAGCGAGAGAGAGAGAGAGAGAGAGAGAGAGAGAGAGAATGAGTGAGTGAGTGAAGGCTACAAAATGATATGTTGTGATTTGGGGTTTCACTTTATAATAATGGAGATATGGTCCACTTTACAATGGCAAAAAGCCTAACTATAAATTACTATTCTTGTACTTTAGCTAAGGGTGTCACCTAAGAATAACAGTAGATATATAATGAGAAGGACGAAGGGGGAGAGTTATCACAGTTGCTAAAATATTCCCAGTTTACCCCACACCCCAAAAAAAGAGCTGAGATGGAGGGACTGACCCATAATGACAAGGGTACTGTTTGATGAGACCATATATTTCATGTTTTATATGACACGAAAGTACAAAAATGGGACCCAAATAATTGTGTTTATGTAAAAAAAAAAATTGTCAGTTAAATCCTTTTAGTGTATAACTGCATGTTGCAATAGTGTTGTTAAGGTATTAAGTTGTAAGATACTCCTATACAAGTATAACAGGGTTGAAGGAAATTCAAACACAACTACTTCAGATAAAATTGCGTTCACAATCTTACATACATTAGACAACTCCAAAGACTGTCGTGTCCGAATCGACGTTGCGTACGTAGATTATTTGGAAGAGAAAACAAGGAAATGTGTGTATATTTTTCCAACGAGCATATGTATATGTGTGTAATGAGGAATATGAATACACCAATAATATGGGGGTGGGGGGCCCAGTGGGAAAGAAACTCAAAATTGCAATCATGTGTACATATTCTCTCTCTCCCCTGCTGCTGCTATGAGCACGCGTCCCGATAGTAAATGCTGCAGTTCTGGCATTTGGGGGTACGTACTGGAGTGAAAGGGACTGTTGGGGGAGGGGAACTCTACTATTCCATGAGATGCAAAACAATTTTTTTTGGCTTTGTTTGATTGAGAATTTAGTTTAATTTACTTTTGGTAGTGGGTGGAGAGAGAAAGTAATAATTAGAGAAATAGAATAATGATTGAAAAAAAGTAAGGTAATGATTGAAAAATAAAATGAAAACAAAACAAAACATCTAAACGAACATAGCATTTGTAGTTTTATTTAACTAGTACCCATTTTGCATGATTTCATCATTGTATAGAAAAATTAGATTGATCGGGCATAATATATGTGCATACTGATACTCTGAACTATCAATGAAAAAAGCATGGTACTCCCTCCATTCCTATTTGTTTGTCCCATTTTTGACTTTTTAAGAGCGTTTGACCTCTCAAAGAATTGGTTATAATTTTCAATTCGTAATGTTTTTAATATGCAATATGGTTCTTATTTGATAGATCTCAATTAGTTTTATTATACAAAATCTTCAAAATAAAAAAAATATTATAAAATATAAGATATAAACATATTTTTGAAAGACACGTATTTCGACAATTAGACAAATAAACCGGGACGGAGGGAGTAATATAAACATAAATTAATTTGGGTCTCGAGACCTGCCCTCTTTGATGTCATTTAGTTTTGATTTGGGGGCATAGTTCTGTAACAAAACGTTCCTGTAGCTCTTCAGTTCTTAGAGGTTTAGGGGGGCCACTATTTCAGTGGTATTCTGAGAGCAGTCACTTTGTGCATATATTGCTAAAGGTTAGGTCTGTCTCTAATTATCCCCCGCCCATACCCTCAATGATTGGGGACTAGATGGGTTATGTTATGTTGTATCGGGCATAAATATATATTTGAATGACGCGTACTTTTTAGAAAAAAACAAATAGATATTCAGATTTTAACTTCTATTTTCTTTTTTGCATGTCAAATTTGATTAGATAAATTTTTTTTTTACATAGATGATAAATGGTTTGACTCGTCAACGGAAACCATCATAAGTTATATGTTTTACGTATCGCAAATTAGGGATCACAAACAATCTTTACGGGAAAGAGTACTCTTTATTCAAATCATACTATGTATGTTCTTGAAAGTGATCAAATTTAATTTGTTTTCTCATGTAAAAATTGATGAACAATATCTTCAAATCCAAACATAAAATAGTTTAAAGAGTGAAGTTTCACTATTTAAACAAGACATAAAACATAATTACAACCAAGTTGAGCTCATTATTCCTCTACATAGTACGTATTTAATTTCTCACATCAGTGAAAACATTTGCATCTATTATCTATATATCCACAGCCACAGGAGAAGAGTCGACCAAATTAGATTTGCTTTTTCCCAGTAACAAATACTATCTCCGTCCCAATTTATTTATCCAACCTCGAAAATGTAACTTTTTTAGAAAACATAATAATTACACCTAAAAAGTTATTACTTTTCACATTTACCCTCAACTTTTTTTTAAAAACTTGCTTTATTCCATTAAAGAAGGGGCCAAAAGGGAAATTGATTTAATCAGAAGTCAAATGGACAAATATTTTCAAACACTTAAAAGTAAAAAAATGGACAAACAAATTGGGACGGAAAGAGTTAGTACTAGTATTATCCATTTGTGTGGGCATTACGTTGTCGATCATATATGCAAGACCAGTTCAAGAAAGATCATATATGCAAGACCAAAAACAAGTATGTGCAATTAACCAAGAGGGTTGTTTGGTGGTCAAATCCTCCAACTTGAAATTTGTTCTCCCTTAATGTCTCGGCCAAGTTTAAAAACTCACGTGCTATCGACTTTTATGTAGTCAATCGATACGAAGAGTTTTGTTTGTGAACAGTGAGATTGTTTAGTTGATCGAGATGAGCATCCGAACACCCGAATAATGAATAGTAGTAGGCTCGTGGGGTCGTATATCCGGTGAGATTTGATAATACAAAGATGATCACACGCCGTTTTGTAGCTCATAAGTCTATAACCAGAGACGCTGGCTACTATATCATATCATTTGATCCTTTTTGTCTTCTATTGTCACTCATCATTACTTTAGGAATAGGAGAATTGGGTATAGTGTTGTGAAGTGGTGTCCGCAGCATTGTGCTGCACACCTCCGAGCCATCGGATCGTGCATTCGACGGCTCGAATCTCATTTTGACAATGAACGGCTCTCAATCATTGATTGTCAAAATAAAATCCGAGTTATCGGATCCATGATTAGACGATGCTCGAAGATGCGCAATACGACACCTCACAGCACCGCACCAATCTGAAGTCCGGGAATATAAATAGCCGAACAGGAATATAATAGGATAACTACTACAGTATTTCATACTGGTGGAAAAGGCGGAATTTCAGTGACTAATTGGACCTCGATAAATGTTTGGCCTGGCCTGGTACTCCTACTCAAATTGCTACTGCGACTATATCCCTCTGCCTCTGTACTTTGAGAAATAATTTAATTATAAACTGTCTTTCATAGCAAACTATAGAGAGAGAGAGAGAGAGAGAGAGGGGTTCGTCCCAATTTTATACTATTTCTCTGTGTACTTTAAGGGTATACAGCAGCATGCACTACTATAGAATGATTCACACTTTTATAGAAAAAATTCATTACATCAATCTTGAATTTGTGATTGTTTAATTATATAGAAAGATTCATAAATTTGAGGTGATTCAAGTAAATACAAATTGTAAACGATCAAACAAGAGCGTGTGTATTGTGCTAATTGATGGTAGAATTGGTTCTTTATAATTAGTCGAGTTATGCTTAAATTGGCCTAGACACCTTGTTATGAGAGAAAATTTGAAAACTTTTCGTGGATATATAACCCATATGTTTGTTGCTTTCTTGATTACCTCTAAAAGTATTGTTAGGTACTCCATGTATTTAGTTCCTTCTTATATTTTAGCATGATGAGGAATATGTACAACTAAAAAATAGAGACCAAAGAAAAAATAAATATAGACCAAGATTTATTTTCTTTTAAACATTCAAACAAGACGTTTTTATGTGTACAAAAAAAAAAAAAAGACGTTTTTATTTATTCCCCTCCCCACAACCTCCGGCCGGCAGCAACCTAGTACAGCCTCCTGCGACTTCCCACTTGCAATTACGTACCCTCTCTAACCCAGTGATCATTTGCTCATCGAACATCGTTGGTCACATGTGCTCTAGAGCCTTTGCTATCACACGTTGGTGTGAAATTAAGTCACACCTTTTGTAGTGAAACTCACGCTAATATAAGTGTAGCTAGTGGGAAAGAGCCGTGAATTGATGCACCACTTGAGAGAGTGCTCCAAAAAACACTAGCTAATTTTTCTCTCTAATCACCTGCAGTATTGTTGTGCGGCGGACCCCCGAAGGACTCAACCGCAACCCGACGATTATTGATGTTCATGATATTGAAAATAACCAAACTAAACATATGCGAAAATCAACGGAAAAACCAAACCAAACAAAGAAAATGAATAAGAGAGACCAATATATACGTGGTTCGGCTTGCAACTGTAAACCTACTCCACGGGCAAGCGAACGAGAAACGATTCTACTATATGAAGAGAACGATGCTTCGAAGAGCTAAAATGGTGACGAACAAACAAATCCCTCACAAAGAGACTCTCATCAACCCCAAAATACAAATTCTCTCACCAAATAAAAACCCAATTGGAATCTCTCACCAAATACAGATTCTTTCTCATTAAGTCTCACAAAACCCCTAGGGTTTTTAACCAAGAGACACAGACGGAACAAAGTTCCACTGATGTGACCGGATGCCACACAGAAACAGATGATTCTCACAAAACCCTATGGTTTCAACCAGAAAGAATTGCTGACAAATGATCTTCTAGATGGCCTGAGGCCTACAGAACCCACTATAGAAGGGGCAACCAGAAACAGATGAAGATCGAACAGACGAATCCTAAAGTTCTACAGATGAGACCCCCTAGGGGCCTAAAGCCAGAATCATTGCCATATTATATTTTCGTTGCATATAGAGTTCAAAACCAAAAAAGAAAACTCCAAAATCATTCTTTAAGAAGTCCAGAATATAACCAAAATAGGTTGAAACGCGGATGCTGGTCTGGACCAAAAAATCATATTGCTCCAGAAACCGCATACAAGCATTGGTCCGGACCACCAAGGCCTTGGATCGGATCATGGAGGCTGAGAAGTCCAAAACGAGCCAAAAAACTACAAATCTCCACCTTGGCGAGATATCCAGGTACCGTCAAAGTTGTCAAATCCGTTCCGTACCGGTCCTTAAACAGAACGCAAAAAGTCATGTTCCGTTCCGGTTGAAATACCGGCCTGTTCCGGCCAATACCGGGTGTACCGGACAATACCGGTCTGTTCCGGTCATTTTCCGGTGTTCCGTTCCGGTACAAAATTACAATTTTTTTTTTTTTACATTTTGTTTATGTTTACACTTAAAATTTTAAAAATTGTAGATATATATTAAATATATATATAATATTAATTGCGGTAAATCCAGAACGGTACCGGAATACAGCCCGGTACCGGTATGTACCATTCCAATAGTGAAAACGGTACGCTGGCCGGTACGGTATTAACAACTTTGGGTACTGCACCAATAATGGCACACCAATCGAAATCCCACAAGTATGACATCGATATGGGGTGGCCCTCCCCGCAACCTCCGATTTGTTTTCTTATTTCTGATGCTTACCAAACATGTTTTCTCATTCTTGAGAAATAGTAAAATAAAACCACCTTTGTTTTTAGTTTTGCCAATACTTACCAACAGAGCCTAAATGAAACCAACTCATTTAATAGAAACAAAACACACTCTTTCATTCTTGAAATACCAGTAGAATTCAAGTTTTGCAGAGAGGAAATATTCAATTCCTCCTTGAATTCAACCTGTAAACTATCTCATTCCCTTTTACACCATCCCTCGTAGTCGTACGTTGTGCTCTCTCTCTCTCTCTCTCTCCCCGGTTGATCACCTTTTTCAGATTGTGTTATTTGTTTGATTTTGACACTACATCACGAGATTTTCCTCTCCTTATTATGCATTTACATTACCCCTCTCATCTCTCTCTCTCTCTCTACAAAAGGAAGAAAATAAATAAATAAAATGAGCGGCTTACCTCATAAGTGAGAGCCCTAGCTAGAGAGTACACACTACTTCCCCTTTCTTTCGGGTAATCATCTTCCCCTTTGATTGTTATCCTCTCTCTCCCCATATCTCCGAAGATAACATCACCAGGATATCCTCTCTCTCTCTCTCTCTCTCTCTCTCTCTCTCTCTTTGCCTTTTTGCTTTCTTTCTCATTAAGTCCCAGAAAGAGACTATCAGCCCATATGTAGCAAAACCCTAACTACCACTACTTTTTTTTTTTTCCTTCTGTTTTTTTTTGGTTCTATGTGTTTGAAAAAAACAACAGTACTCACTTTGCATAGCAAACTGAACTTTCCAAAAAAAGATACTCCCAAGTATTAAATATGCATACAGGCTCTTGGGAGCTTGGATGGAAATGGGTTGCTTTCATGTACTTTATATGTCGATTTTCTTAGTCCTAGGGTTTTACTGTGGACCCCAAAATCATTGCACTTTTAGGGTTTCCTACATGAACTATATCACTCTTCGAATCCGAATATCTGAGAGCTAGGTTGGTTGGACCACAGTAGTACCACACCAACAAAACCTACTAGCTCTAGAATTTCATTAATCCCTCTGAATTATGTTGACTGAATCTTCCAAATTGGACCACACTCAAAATACTACATTTCTTTAAGTCAAGGCATGTGATCGACTTAGAGGTTCGTTCGCTTTCTCATAAAATCTCGGGTTTGAAATTTCACATGAAAGTGTTATCAACTTTTTTGGAGTTAGTACATAAGAAGTTTTGCTTCAACTTTAATTGGGATCCTCGTAAGTGGGCAGTGGGATTAGGCTCCCAGGATTAGTAGAGATGTGTAAATTAGTTCGGACTGCCGAGTTATCGAATGACATTTTTGTTTATTCTTGAAATTAATTGCTTTAGAATTCAGCTTATTAATGACTGTAGTAATTTCTGCACAATTAATTGAACTGATCTCATGCTTTTATTATTATGGTTAAATAAATAGGTCAGCTGTGGTCACGATAGAATCTCTAGCTAGGCTGCGATGTTCTGATATGGATGATTGTGGAAGGATTTACCAATTAATTAAGGGTTCATTTCATTGGCAAAGAGATGGTAAAAGGTGTTGGAATAAGATAACATTCTAATCTCTAATATTAGCATCGTTCCCGTTCGATGCACGGGACAAAAGACAAATTTTGAATGAGCTCGATATTTTGTAGTGAAGTCACACAAATGTTTTATCCCGTGCATCGAATAGAAACGACGTTAGTCGATAGAAAAGGAACCCAGGATGCGTGCTGTCCCTCAGAAACAACATGAGTGTTGGGCCAATCCGGGCCGTCCATGCTCAGCAATGGACGACTCAGATTGCAAGAAATATTAAATCAAATTAAATTACTTCAAAAAAAAATCAAATATTGTGCCCGTTCAATTCATGAGATAAAAAATTAACATTATTTTTTTATAATCTAATATTTTTTTGTCTCATGTTCAATGCACGCTAGTATTAGTCTCATTCTGTACACTAAAAGACATATGTGTGGTGTAAAATGAATTTGGAGTACCACGTGATGGTATTCCTGCTGGGGCATAGAATAATTTTTCCTAAGCTTCTCTCTCCCTCTCCCACGTCCCCCTCTTTCTCTCTCTTCCCCTCCCACTCCCACGATTTTCTCTCTTTTATTTAAAAAAAAACTCTAAATTCTAGGAATTTATGATTGAGGGTTGGAAGCTTTTTGGCTTCAACTATATTTCTATAGGATATAGATAGATAGATAGATAGATTATACTGACTAAAAAGAGAAAGATGGAAATTGCCGAGCAAAAAAAGAAAGAGAAAACGAGTGAAAATTTGAGAAAATGAAAATATATAAAATCTTCTCCAACTAACTTCATTTAGGGTTTATTCGTTTCGCCCTTGGTCCGTTTAATCTTTGTATCTCTATTTTAAAGATTAATAAATTTCTTTTACTGAGCAAAAAAAAAAAAAATTCATTTAGGTATTGTTTTTTTTTTTATTTTATAAAAGACGATTCATTAATTAAAATTAAGCTTTTACAATTCTAGAGTATGCAACCCCAATCAAATCTACATACAATAAAGTAGCAATACAACTAGAAGAATAAAGGTAGATATGTAAATCTCTTACCGACACTGGTGCGTCATTTACCAATGCATTCACACAGCTATTAGCTTCTCGGTAGCTATGGTTGATGCCGAACACCTCAAGCTCATGCATCAAAGACCTGTCCAATTATCAAAACCAAAAGGAAGTGGAGATCCCATCCCCTAATCGGATGCGAGCAAGGGCGGAGCCAAAAATTTTGGTTAGTGGGGTCAAAATTTAGATTCGTATGCAACTATATTTTTTCTACGCACAAGTTTAAAAATAACTAGATTAAGAGGTTAATTATAAGATCGATATGCACAAATAATTCATTTTTGCCTCATAATTGGCACTAAAAGACTTGTTATATTTATAAAATAATATATGCTAGTCTCATTTCTAATACTATCAACTCTCGAAATGAAGAGAACGTTTGGAATTTGAATGCATTTAAAACAAGTTTGGAGAATTTAAAGATTTTTTGTGGGATCAAAATAGCAAAATTTGGTTGCAAACTATCAAATGTTTTGATGAAAAATCAAAGTGAGTGGGATCACTCGACCCCCCTTGTCCCTTAGTCAAGGCCGGCTCTTAGATTTTGGGGGCCTAAGACAGAAGTAAACAATGAGGTTCTTAATAAAATTTCCGACAATTAAATGACAAGTAGTTAAATGATTTTTTCATAGCTAAATGCATGTATTCAACAAGGAAAAAACCCGTACAAATACTAATTTCTGATTATGTTTTCTCTTCTTTGATCTCTAATTCATCATCTTCCATTTTATTGTGTGTTCAGGAGATTAGTGCTGTTAAGGGTAGAATATGCATAAAACTTTTATAGAAACCCACCACATGGGATCATTTTCCAAGGGCCTTTACATGAAGACAGCCGCCCGTGATCTGCATTTTCTTTTTCCTTTTTTGTTTCCTTAATTTGATTGAGCAAGTCAGGTTGGGCCCAACCATTGGCCCTGTGTCTCTTAAGTGTAAAATAAGTGGTTTGGGTATTAAAATGGGCCTCTAGTGTTGTTATACCAAAAAAAATTGGACATATATAATGGGTACCCAAAAAAATAGGAGGCCCTAATTTTTACACATTTTTGGGGGCTTAAGGTGCTGGCCTCTTGGGCCTTAGCCCAGAGCCGGGCCTGCCCTTAGTGCCTCCGCCCTTGGATGCGAGTACCCTTTTCAGACAAGTCTTTACCCGCCTGGATACCCCTCCAAGTGGGAAAAGGACGAGCACTCTTCAAACTGGTGGATCGATAACGGCTTTTGAGGACCCGAGCTTAAAGGGAGTTCGGTCTTTTGGAGAGTTTCCAATTGAGCTTGGCCATAGCGACAAGATTGTTGCTCCTAATTGTCTTTTTAAGCCCAAGACACCCCCAAAGATTAGGTTTCCAATTCAGCGCATGGATTTTCTTTTGGGTAGAGGTAGATCCCCATAGAAAATTGCGGCTTAATTGATCAATCTTGTTAGAGACCGTAACCGGCAGGAGATTACATTGCATAATGTGGGACGGAATGGTTTCAAGGACAGATTTGATCAAGCCAGCAAGGGAGAGGTGTTTGCGCTTCCATCCTGTGCGCAAGCTTCGCCTCAATTTAGGGGTTGTATTTTGTTTCATGCAAAAGAACACAAAAAAAAGGTACTCTCAGGGAAGGAGTTGTTTAAACAAGTTACATGTGGTGGGCCGGAACGCGGGTTGGCCAGCCGGACAGCCCGATGGGCCCAACCTGGGGAAAGCTTAATAAAACGGGTTGCCCTGCCCAGGCCTTTGCAGGCGGGCCAAGGTGCTGGATCTTGGTGTATCACGTATAGCTTGGTCGGCAACATGCCAATGCTGAGCTGTCAGGTCCGGCCACATGGCATGCACCACTGTGTCAGTTCGACCACGTGCCGCTCAACAACGTGACACTCGACACGTGGTTGGCACAAGCTACTTTGAAATTCAAGACAAGTAACTCCATAGATAACATAAGGTGCTAATTCAGAAAGATAAATTTTATTAAATAACAAATCAAAAAGTATGAATCAACAACTTTAGTAGAAACACCCAGTCATCGGAGTGCTTACCGATTGTCTCTGGCCAGCTAGTCACTAACATGGTTCCATGTCTTGTAGAGTTAGGAAGGGAGAAAAGAGCTCAATCCAGATCCACACCAAGAAATCACATGAGATCCAAATAAAACACCGCCCCAGCAACCCACACTCCAAGCTAGGTTTTTTTTTTTTTTTTTTTTTAATTTTAATTTTTAACGTGATTACCAAACAGACTTTAATTTACTCTAATTTTGCCCCTTCAATTTTTAGTGTCAAATTGCGTTGTCAAAAACATATCCGAAGACAAGCAATTATATTGTAACCCTAAGTAATAGCTCGATTCTTAATCAAGTACTACATGAGACCTCTTTATATATATATAGGAGTATTTTTTTAAAAGGTACTATTTTGTTTGAATCTCTAACAACCCCTTTGGATGGTAAGAAATAATGAGATAATACAAAAGAGCTCTTTCTCACCAAATTTCACTATTTATGGTGAGATTGGGTGATAAAGGGAAAGAGCCAATCCAAAAACAAAAATTTGCAGTTTTCTCTCAATTTTTCACCAAAATGCTCAATCCAAGTGATATGATAGAAAATCATAACCCTTTCCTTTCTCTTCTCAAGAAACCCTTCCGGGGCTGCAAATGTACTAATGGGTTCTGTTATCACTTGGCAAATGTAGACACTAAATGGCTTCTATCTCACGTTTTGTGGTGTTATGCTGAGAAGAGTACAACACCAAAATTGGTTACACCATTATCTTGTCTCTATTGTGCCGTGCGAGAAGATCTTCTCATTTGGACAATTGGTTTCATATATAGAACAGTACAGGTCTTGTATCTAAACTGACTATTGCTTGCTTATTACCATATCTCACATGGTTTGTTTGTTCTTGTGCTGAAAATTTTCACCACATTTTAGTGTCTTGGGGTTGGGGACATATGATGTACATAACTACAATAGAGAAAGCAACAGCCATTTGGACATTCATAACGAACGAAAAAAAAGAGCAATGTTTAAACAAAAACCAAAAAAAAACCCAGACCTCTCGATTTCAAATGAATGAAACCTTAATCAAGAGCTGGTACAAGATCATCACTAACTAGTGGTGTAAAGGCACCTAGTTTTCAATAAAGGAAACCCGCACACTCTCTCTATTGCAAACAAAAACAGAAAAGTTTTCAAGAACATAATTCGGATTGAGGGCTAATTATTGTCACCGCCTCATATAATGTCTGCAACTGAATAAGGAAAACCAACATGCTACAACAACGAAAATCCCCTCATGAATCTAGTGCTATGCAACAACACTCACCGGCTGGGCAGGCGCATCTCTCTGAGTCTTGCACCTGCAAACAAGACAAATGCTTCCAGTATTTAACCAGTTGATGAAAGCGATAACATACACAAAGTCTCCACGTAGAAACTTTGGCTTTGTCAAATAGACATATCAGCATGACTAATGGGGGAGAGTTTTACTTTTGATGCGCTTTGAATGCAATATGGTGAATCACCAAAAGAAAGTACCAAGCAGTCAAGGGAACAATTTAAACGGTTTTCAGGCCTCTGCAAATTTTCAAACAAATGTAGGACGTAAAACGCAAATACAAGGACAAAGGTGAAAATTTACAAACCTATTACAATTGGATCGAGACGCATAATTGTGATTGTTGCAATTCGTACACATCCAATCCCCATCACGCCATTGCTTTGCTCTGCCAGGTCATAGGAGCAGGAGTATTACAGATCTTAATCAAAGAAGCACGGGTTGGAACACGAAATGGTGGATGCTGGATATATTCTCTCATTACGAAGCATGCATACATGTATGTAACTGAAACTGGGGAGAAACGTGTCTCAAGAGACAATTGTGAGGTTAGTGGGTGCTTTCCAAACCCATGTTGGTCCACAATTAAAAGCAGCCAAAAGGATGCCAGGAAATGGACAAACAACAGTTAAACGTACAGAAGATTAAGGACAAAAGAAAAAAATAAAACCAACCACATAAATCACCAGTAGAAACCACTATCTCTATAAGGAAGTGTGTTTATATATTATTCGCAGAAAGCCCGCCCAATTAGTTATATGTGAAAGGAGTTCACATGAGAGTGCAAGGTTCAATTTTACCCTTTGCCAAGGAGAGTAGGCGTTGCTGCTACATATGGAAACTGCAAGTTTACTGGTAAATTTGGAGCCGTTGCCAAGCTTCCACTGGCATAAGGGGAAGGGGTATATAACCCAGTTGTTTGGTTGCCACCAGAAACTACTACTTGATCAAATGCCGGGTATGCATGCTGAAGCCCAAGCGCCTGCGATTTTGGGAAAACAGGTGAGAAAATAGAAAGAAATCTGACAACCGGGATTATGGAAGCAATCAAATTGATCTGGAACCCACGCTGACCTGTCCTGCATTCAGTCTCTTGTTATCCCAGTTGTGGACCAATTCTTCGGATGCTAATCGCTTTGTTCCAAGTGCTTTATGGCGAAAAAAAAAGAGAGTCGAAAAAGTCAGCAACAAAAAAAGCCCTAGATTCACTTATAAAAGCTTCAGACCTAGTTGACAGTTCAAATCATCATTTATAAGGGAAGAAAAGCAATACATAAAAAAGAAAAACAAAATGAGCATCCCAAAGGTTGGAGGCCCATGCCAGTTTGTTGAAACCAAACAATTGAGTACAGTCACCATAAAAGATGGATTCAACCAAACTACAATGACCACTTTTTGACAATAACGGACCACTTTTTGACAATAACTGACAGTTAGAATTATCATGAGTTACCCAAATGCTTTTGCTCTAGAACAGGCATACCACAAAAAGTGATGTGTTAAATTACGTGCAATAGAGAATTTAACAATGGAACGGTCCATTGCTTCTGTGCCTAAAGCTCTCTTTCCCTGGAGGGAATACTATTTAGGACACAAGGATACATGAGTTACGAGATCCATTCAAAAGTAACGAAGTTAGCCACCATCCTCCTTCACCTGTTCAGCGAAGGATGGACACAAAAAAAAAAGTAAGGATGCTGCGCCACTCCTCCTCTACCTGACCGTCGGGCCTAATCGAATTCTACTGATAGTCTGTTTGATAAAAATGCCTTAGGGGCTAGACTTTTGACCTACCTAATAGAATTGTTTACAAAAGGAATCGAAAGCTCGCTTATGGCCTTCCGATGTTCTCATCCTTGAATGGATTTCTTTCAAGGACGAGGATTCAAGCTGAAATCGGAGTTGTGTTTCCACCTAGACACCCACTTCAACGTGCGTCGGCCACATTGTTCTGAAGCAGAGTCATTTTGTCCGTCATTTAGCATCCGTACGTTCTGAAACGGCTCTTTGACTAAGGGAACTAGCAATCGAAATGGGGCAAGATATCTTAGTCAACAACTTAGAAGGGTAGGATTCAACCATGCCGACAGTAAAGAAACGACCAAGATTTCCCTCCCAAGATACTGAACCAGAAATCATGTCCACTACGGTGAGTTATCGGTATACTAATGAGAGAAAAAAGTATGGCGAGATGGAGAGGATTGAGGCGTTGTGGTCTAGCGCTGAGATCCATATGACCATGCTCTCATTTGAAAGTTCGTCTGAAATGTCTAAGGTTTTCCGGATTTTACAAGATTCGAATCATGCGAATATCCCTAGGGTTATCGGCCAACTCGAGGAGATTAATACGCTCATGGTAGAACAATTTCCCCAAACGTCCGTAACCAATTGGCTGAAATATAAGGACGAAGAGATGTGGACTACAGATTTGAATGGAACACAGTTTCTCGAATTGTCACTCCACAAGTCTGCTAGGAACTGGTCGATTCCTAATCCATTCGTTATCCCCTCTCGGTTGGTGTTTGCTAGCTACTAGACCAAGTAAGAGAACCTACAGTGAATGAATTTAAAGAACCACAGATTTTGACTGAATTGTACACTTTTGTGTTTGGCTATGGAAGGATAGATTGCATCGCTTCGCTTGTTGATTTCTCCTGGAACCAAAGACTTCCTCCCTTCCACATACTATACGCTAAACTCATATTTGACTGTACCGGCAGCACCCCCCAATATCAAATTGTAAAAGAACGATCGCTTTGCTTATTCTGACCCCATAATCAAAAGATGATATTCATGACCGGATAAACGACGATGTCCAAACTGCAAGTACTCCCTCCTACGGGCGGGGCATTTTCAGGGTCTCAAAGGAGCGTGGAAACACATACGAACTCTTGAATGAAAATAGAAAAGAGATGGAACTCCGGTCCCTTGAAAAATGGTAAGATCATTGCTGCAATTCGAGAAACTGTGTTCCACTCAAATCTGCAGCCCACATCTCTCTGTCCTTGTGTTTTAGCCAATCCATTATGGGCATCTGGGAAAGTTGTTCTACCACGAGTGTATTAATCTCCTTGAGTTGGCCGACAACCCTCGGGATATTCGCACGATTTGAATCTTGTAAAATCCGGAAAACTTTAGACATTTCAGATGAACTTTCAAATGAGAGCTTGGTCACAAGGATCTCAGCGCTGGACCTATGGGTGAGCATGGGTCGGGCCGGGTCAGTTTTGCCCTTAGCCTGCCACCCAAACCGATGCCCTCAAGTTCACAGAAACGTCACCCACAGCCGACTGGTATATTCGTCGAAACAACTGGTTTTGGGTCGGACGGATGTCGGTCAGGTTTCAACAAGTTGAGATCTACCCATCTTCCTGTTTCTTCGAGTGAAATGGAGAAGAGGAGGGAGGCCTTGGATTGCAAGAGAGAATGGCCTTCGTGAATCTTTCAGGGAACGGAGATGGAGGCCGTCACAGTGGCTATGGTGGTCGTGTGTTATGGATCGAGTTTCACATTTGCAGAGAGAACGGGGAAGAAAGAGTGATGAGAAAGAAAGAGTTTGTCTACGCGTGTAGTGTACTTGGTTTTAAAATCGCAGAGGAGAGAGGAGGGGGAATTAAAGAGGAGAAAGAGAGTACTCCAGGGACCAGATCCACTTTTTCCGATGAAGGAATCTAAAAAGTCATTAGGATTTATTTTATTTTTTTACCCGGACATGTGTTGGGATTATGCCACGCGTATAGTGTACCTAACTTTTTGATCGGACGGTTCGGGTTCGTTGGGTTAAGATTGTGTGCAACCGAAAACCAAATATTTTACATCTGGGAAACTAAGGGCCATCCTAATCCTTGATCGAAACCGTCCGCATGCCTTTAGGTCGGTTCGGGCCAATGGGTTTTTGGCTGAGGCCTAGCTGGACCAGGACCACAACGCCTCAATCCTTTCCATCTTGCCATATTTTTTCTCATTGGTATACCGATAACTCACCGTGGTGGACATGATTTCTAGTTCAGTATATTGGGAAAGAAATCTTGGTCGTTTCTTTGCTGACGACACGGTTGAACCCTACCCTTCTAAGTTGTTGACTTGGATGTCTTGCCCTACTTCTATTCCTAGTTCTCTCGGTTAGAGAGCCCCATCATAATGCATTGATGATGCTAAATGATGGACAAAGTGGCGCCGCTTCAGAACAATATGCCCTACGCATGTTGAAGTAAGTGTCTAGACGAAAACACGACTCCGGTTTCAGCTTGAATCCTCGTCCTTGAAAGAAATCCATTTAAGGATAAGAACATGAGAAGGCCATGAGCGAGCTTTCAATTCCTTTCCTAAAAAGTTTTATTAGGTAGATCATAAGTCTGGCCCCTAAGGCATTCTTACCGAACAGACCTATCAGTAGAATTCGATTAGGCCCAACGGTCAGGTAAAGGAGTGGTGCAGCGACCTTACCTTTTTTTTTTTGGTTTTCATTCCCCACTAAACAATAAACAGGTAAAGGAGGATGGTTGCTAGCTTCGTTACTTTTGAATGAATCTCTTAATCTTCCCGGGAAAGAGATCTATAGGCACAGAAGCAATATGGGACGAGGGACCGTTCCATCGTTAAATTTCCTATTGCGCATGCTATCCTAGTCGTTGGAATGAGACATGGCCCCTGGGGCAGAGATCTCATTTTTGCCAAAACAACTTTGGTTCCGAATGGGGATTGAACGGTGGATATGTTAAGTTATCAAACAAAGCGTTCTTCAATTTTTATGACATGGAAGTTAATCCTAGTTATGTAAATCCAGGAGTTTAGGAAATTTATTTGAATTAATTCTTTTTTACTTCACAATTATATGTCTGTTAGGTACTCTGATTTAGGTTAATATCACGTTGCATAGGTGATGGAGGTGAGGCAAAAATTTATGTTCTATAATTGCAACCTGTTTCTTGACTTTTCTAACCATAAACACCCATAACAGATAAAAGCAACAAAATATCCTTACATGCACTATACGCACCTTTATAGAAACCATTCCCCCATACGCGTCAAATAGCACTTAAGTTAAAAACGTTTCTTAAATTTCTTCGTAAATTACTAGTACTGTTACAAATACCATCTCTTCCCCAAATTTCTCTCTTTCCACTCCTAGCATTGCAGATGCGAGAAAATCTCCATGGTACGGACTTGGTGCAATATTGTTGTCCCTACCTCCATTGGACTAATTCTTCCATCTTTTGAACCTCCATGGCCCCTCTCTCTCTCATTTCTATGCACGAAAATTCCACAGCCGAAAAGCTCCGCTGCGAGACGACACTGACAGTCTCTTAATCTTCCCTTCAAGTTGGTCATTCTTATCTTTTATCATACGATTATGTTCAGACTCTGTTATTCACAACTCACCTGCACAAAAAAAGGCTTGTTTTTGGCCTAGTTGAAGGTGGACTTCTCATTCCCTTTCTTTCCTTAAGTCACGGTTAGTTGCATAAGGATTGCAAGCTTATTCTGTGTTTCCTTTTAGTACGTACTAAAGTGATTTCTTCCCTCGTCATAGATAGGTACAGGACCTTACTTTTCTTCACTTGAAACTCCACTATGTTTTGGATTCATCACCAGATCTAAATTTTCTACCACAAAGATAAGTCTAACACGGACAGAAGCCAACCGTGGGCGGGGTCGTGGCATACGTTTGATCGTATTGTCCTTCCGAGAATGTTCCGACAAAACACGGAACATGGAACATGGAGAATGCGATTCTTGCTCCATGGTAGTAGCGGTGGTAGCTTGCTTTGCGGCCTACAAAATCAAGACCGCACGCTGCCCTCTTCGATTAGCTGTATTATTCATCTATAGGCTATCCTCCCCAATAACACCTCCTCATATAGTACCATATGTTATGTTGAGTGCGAGAACAGCAGGAGCAAGGCTGGGCACACAATCTATGTCACAACTCACGTGGAATACTGCGATACATATATCCAAAGTTGGATAGTGGTACAGGGACACATCCTGAAACTTACTTAAACATTAAAAATCACAAATAAGTAGGATTTTGTAGAGAACAATTTATAAGCTTTTCTCCAAGACGTTCATCTGGCATATAACAACAAACACAAGCACAGGGAAAAAAATTATAAAAAAAATATGGCAACATCCCAAAGAGGGGCAATACCGTGATGTTAGAGAGAGCAAATAGATGCAATATTATCCTCTGCAACTCTGCCGTAAGGTTTAAGAGCCAAAACAAAATTGATAATCAATACCCAAATGATTACTATGCTGAGAAAGAAGGATTTACCTTGTGGCATAGAAGCATTACACTTTTTGCACTGCCAATGAAAAGAAAAGCAAGATTAAGACACTAGCATTGCAAAGGAACAGATTTCTTCAAAATTGAAAGCAATTTGCTGTCAGCTGGAGAAAAATGTGCAACTTCTGAATACGCCATTTACACACAGCTATCTTCATACCTCAGCACGAGAAGAATAGTTATGGAAGCCACAATTGCAGATCCAGTCACCATTTCGCCATCCTTTTTGAACCAACGGCAGCAGATTTGCTTGGCCAGTATAAGAAAGTCCAGAACTGTGGTTTCCACCCAAAGGCCAAGGAGATGCCTGCTGAATTCCATACTTATCAGCCCCTCCAAGTGACCAGCTGGAGCTCAAAGGCAGTGACTGCTGGAGAGCACCAGTGCCCAATAATCCAATATTCATCTTTTGTTCCGGTCCTCCTAGGGCCCTGGCAAAATAATGGGGATGAGTGTGGAGAGAAGCTCCATGCATTGCAATTGCTGGCATTGCTGCTACCTCCTTTGGTTGCCCGCACTTTTTGCACTTTTCTCTTGACGCATAGTTGTTGTTAGTGCAACCTATTGATCCATTGCCACACACACGAACACACCCACCCACAATGCAGCCAGGAAGGGGAAAATGAAGCCAATAATACGCACACCAACCAGCCCATTCCAGACCAAGACAGACCAACAAAATTAACAAACTCACTCAACCTACTTAATTGCAAGTTTTTAACATTAACTTGACAAAACAAAATACATATCAATAGACAAGCTAAATTCATGATGAAACAATGTCACAATTCAATCACCAGAAAAATGAAGATCTGTTACATAGTAATAAAAAATACTCAACCCTTTTGTAAATAGTAAACACCTTACACGTGCTTGCACTCCATTTGTTAATAAGTTTTGACTGACTAATTTCGAGCTGTATCCTTACTATTCATCTAAGAGAATATTACAAGTCTAGAAACTATATCTAGTTATATGTAACCAACAGAAAGATGTACTTAAAGTCTTACTCTGTCGTTCAGCAAGACAGTTGGCAAGTGACTATGATACAGACAATTTTACCTCTCGGATTATAGTATGACTGCAAGCAACCCGTCCCTTACTATCAAAGGCAATGATCATATGATGACAAACATGCATACCTTCACTACGAAAAGCCATAAAAACACTCTCTAATCACTACTAACAAGTAACAAAGATCACCACAATTTAAAGTCCTCCAAAGTGGCACACCAACATGCAAGGAGCACAAGTTCAATGCAAAATGTGGCAACGAAGCCAAAAAAGGAGTAGTTAAGCATGTCAAAGTACAAAAATCAACCAACCACTTCTTTCCCTTGTATTTTCAGTTTTTCAGTTGTTTGGGTAGCAGGGGGAGCATATTATGAGCGGTGATATATGTAGAACAACCAAGAGTACTTTTCGGCAGGAGCATCTCTACATATTACTGTTTTCATGTTGATTACGTACTTCATATCAATCACACGTACCAACATTGTTAGTCACAAGACTCACAAAAACTCAAAAAGTCCAAGATAGCACCATCATTTGCTAAAGATGGTCATAAATTACCAGATACAAGTCAACAGTCTGAAAATACTATATACCAAAAAATTGAAAAACAGCGAAACGGAAAAAAAGCTTTATTCTCTCAAATTGATTAACAACTCACAACACAGAGAGCAATACAACAACGGAGTATAAGCTATAGAGGAATCATTTCCACCCTACTGTCCTGAACATGAAAACCTACCAGACAGCCCCCTGGTTTAAATCAATTAAAGTGCAGCTCTTTTCACAATGCCAGTACTCCTGCTCAATAGAATCCTAGCTAGCATGCTCATCCAATAAGGTAAAGTAAACTTCATTGTCTTTCATACGGTTATAAAAACAAATATGAAGTTTGATATTTATTTGCGCAAACTAATTAAAATCTACCGTCCAAAAAAATATCAGCATCTTTGAAGCATAATGTATATCCAAGTGTCACACCCAATTTCCGCGGGTTTTTTCAGATAACACTCAAACATTGGTTATTACAGTCCCCAACTTTCAGAGAACTTCTAAGCTAGCGCATGTAAAACAATGTAGAGAGTGAGTGCCAGGATTGACACCTTAGCTCTACGGACAATCTAAGATCATGCACTCCAATAGTGCCATTAAAAGCCAAATTTCCTGAAATACTGAAGAAGTCCAACGAAAAAGAAGATGACCCCAGCAACAGCTCTTCAAGTAGGGGTAGTTTATAAATAAATGCACAAGCATGTTCTTTGATTGTTGCAGCAAGTGTTAAATTCCAAATCCGGTCACCAAATGTTCAATTTGTGCTTCAATCAAGTCAAGAAAATTTTCAAATGCAAAATCCAATTGGAAACACATTAGTTACTATTAGAAACTAACGACGGGACTAAATAGCTAAAACCCCGATACAGACTCGACATTTTCAACACTGTTCACCAGATCCCACAAATAAACCATTTCAACCCTACTGCCATGAAAGAACTTGTCAGCTAGTGCACAACAAGTACCAGAATTGACTCCTCAGCTCTAATACAGGCAATCCCGAATCATGCAGGGCAATAGTGCCAGCAGCACCTAATCGCGACAGAGGGGATACGGTCTACAAATGTTTACAAAACATTACCAGCAACCATAGCTCACTGAACATTGGCAAACTTCCCTAGATATGGAAAAAAAAAAGTTCCCAATAAAAAAGGAAAGAAAATATCCGGCAACAGCTCTTTCACTAGGGATAATTCCTTAAACAAATGCAAAAGCATGTTCTTTGTTTGCAACAGCTAGTGTAATACTGGAAATCCAGTCACCAAAGACTAGCCCCAAACTTGTGTTTGGATTCGTGGTCAATCAAGTCAAGCCAAAACCCAAATGGAAACGCAGTCAGTTTAAATATACAGACTCAAGATTTTCAACCCTGTTCTCTAGATCCCACAATGAATCCAACAAACTGCCAACTCCTACGCATCTTAGGGCATGTTCTTCGTTCGTTTAACACAGCAAGTGTAATATTGGGAATCATCAAGTCAAGAAAACTTTCAAACCCAAAACCCAATTGGAAAAGCAAAGAATCCAATAAACTCCTCCAACTCCTGCGCATATCTCAGGGATATATATTCAAAGAAAACATGCATATAAAGACCTCACATACATACATAAATACATACAGTCACAAAGAAGAACGAATATGGTAATAGTAGTAAGTTAGAGGGAGGGGGGGTTTGGGTTTGTTTAGAATTACCGGTGCAGATCCAGTCGCCTATACGGGGGAGCCATTTGGAATCTTTGGGGGTTTTGGTGTCGACGAGGAGGCGAGGCTGCTTGCATCTGTTGCACAACGTCCTGAATGCGTAGTTTCTGTTCCCGCATCCACTGCACTCCCAATCCCCTTCTCGGGTGTGGGACCCTTCTCCTCCCCCCATCCGAGTATTCTCACTCTCCCTCTCCCCTCCCTCTCCCTCTCCCTATTCAGGTCTATTTATAATAGCTTTGGGAAGACCTTTCTTGAGTATTCACAACTCGAATATTTGTTGGGCTCGGAGAAGGATATTTGTTGAGCCCCTTCCAGAAACAATATTAAAAAATAATTACTTATTTTAGAACTTTTTTAAAAAAATAAAGAAAGTTTGTTTCACAAAATTAATAAGCAGCTTATTTTATATTTTTAAAATAAAAAATAATGTAAATAAAAAATAATTTTTTAATTTTTTTACACCGTATTAAAGATCTCAATGAGATCTATGAAACAAAATTCATATTGATAGAAAAATTATTTGCGTAAGCACATAATTTTTGAGCTTAAAATTGCTTTCTTAAAAAATAAGTATTTATTCACAATTTTGTGGAAACTTGCCTTATTATTAGACAAAAATAAGTTCTTAAACCCGTTCTAGAACGGTCCTCAGGATTTCGAAGGCGCTAGTACTTTGACGCAAAGCTCTTTTGTATGATGGGGTGCATACGGAAAAATTATTTTGTGTGATCCCCACTCGAGAGGAAAACAGCCCAGATTGTACGCTGAGGTCCCTAAGCAATCAATTAGTGGAAAAGGAAGTGATCGCGCCAAGCACAGGTGGTATGGTATCAAAGGAGTTTGGAACACTGCATCGAAAGCTTTAATAAAATAATCATAGGTTACTCTATATAGCCAATTGATTTTTAAGTTAAACTCTTTTGTCTCAATTTTGCGTTGTTGAGTCTCCGTAAGTGTCAATTCTCTTACATCGTCAATCCATACCTTCATGTGCACGTGAGGAGAAAGTATTGAACGTTATCTTAGATCACTCACTCGTCCAAACTTGATTATATATAATTTAGAAGCAACTCAATCTGTTGCTAATTGATCCTTGATTTTAATGTCGAATCCTTCCAAAAATCTAAAATGGAGAAAATGGAAACATCTGTCAAACGGTGACTGATGCTGGAACTTTTCCCCCTCTTAAACACATTCTTTAAGTGCAGGCTTCTGGTCATCAAAGTAGTATCCTAATATGATCGTCACAGAGAGAGTTTAATCCTTTTTAGGCTCCGTTTGATTTGACTCGACGGCAATGATTTTATCATCTTCCGGCGTTTGCGTAGATACAGTGACATGAATATTTAAGAGCAAAAGAATTTTACACACCAAGCAATGTAGAACTTACCACTAAAACCTTCCCAAGTTATTTTCCAAAGATGTTACAGTGATTTTTTAGCAGTCATCCTGACGTGAATTACAAAATGAGACCAAATACCTGACACAAAGTGCACAAAATTCTTTTTCCCCGGCCAAAGTCAGGATTGTCAAATGTAGTTAATTAATGAGATTTGAATCCTATGATCAAATGCATAAAAAGTACACGGTGCCTAGAATAAATCCTATCAAATACCACTCCACTTGAGACACAATGTGCACAATTGTCATTGCACAATCTTTCCTCGAGTGGAATAAACCCGGAAAAGAAGCTCCTAAAGAAATAAGAGACACTTGGCCTTGAGCGAAGTATTTCTTTGAAGACTTCATTTTAAAGGGTTAGCCAAACATGAGGAGTTAAGAAGAATAAAAATGTTTTTACAATAGAATATCTGTGGAAGTTGAAGTACATCGGAACAAACAGAACCGAACTGCAGTGCCAATTAGTTAGATTCTTGCACGGTTCAATAAAGTGACAATGTATTTACTTGTCAAACCGAACTGCAGTGCCAATTATTGTGCCAGCCAGCTGAATAAACATGCCAGCAGAAATTTAAAACGGTGGACATAGGTCCATCAGCAGTGCGATAGTCTTGAGTGGCTTCGGTAATCGGGTTGGGGGCAAGGTTGCTTCAAGCAAGCCATCTAGATATTCAAAAATTCAGAATTAGTGGAAAGCAAAGACAGCCGTAATATTTTGCCTCCTAAAAGAGTGTTGGACATGTCTACATCAGACATACCAGACACTGTTCATAGAAGGATGATTATATCTCATTTTAGACTTGTATTATAAATCAGGGTGCCTATTTATCTAACATGCAGTATTATACTTCACAGAAAACCATTTCATGTTTTCATTACCCAGGCTACAACACTTGTAAATTTTAACTTACATGCAAAGGCAGGTGAGACTAGCCACACGAGCTAAATAGGAAGTCCCGATCTTATAGTAGTTTCCAATCATCAGCACGAAGAACCACTGCGCCAAACCAGCTCTAAAAAGCCATCTTTCAGCATCCAACTTGGCCAAATCAGCTTGAACTACCTGAGACAATTCCCCCTTCTTCCGGAAAATACGTTTATTAAATGTGAGGAGAATTTCATAACACAAATATTGGCCATTCTATGCCCCAAGGAGCGGAGGAGCAGCAAATAGACCAAATGCCAACCATGGGCTTGAAACAAAGGGCACTGGTGTCGAAGATATAAGTGGTAGAATAAAGGCAACAAGAACGGATAAACTTAATGAACATATTCACACAAGGATAACACTTAAACATGACGAGGCCAACGATATTGCAGCTGAATAACCACCCATTAGTGGTGACGTGGTCCATATCATAAGTGATTGCAGAATCGCAGAATTATAACGCAATTTGGCAAACCGTTGACGAATACGATCATGCAAGTCCCCTCAGAATAGGCATTAAACAATCGTTAGAAAATGAGATCCATGGAAACTTGATTTTGAAGCCGCAAAATTTAACAGCAGGACAGAAACAGTGGGCAAGGAGAAAACAAAAGGTCCAGCCAACAACAATGATCGAGTTTCAGAGTCAATTACGTTACCAAATGTCAAAATATACAGCAGTATCCTGGCCAGCCTTTTGGTCTGCTACAATAGCCTTGTCATTTGGGATAGGAGAGGAAGCAGCAGTGTGAAGCAGAAACGCAAGCATATTTTCTCCAAGATGCTGAAGTGAACCCTGTTTCAAAAGCTCGAATTTGTCATTGTGCATGAAGAAAACATTTCAGTTATTCTTGACAAATGAACAAGAGACCATTAAAGTAACATCGCCTCTGATATTTTACATTATATCAACAAAAAGGAGACAGAAGATTAACAAATGAACAAGTAAACACAAATAAGTTTTAATGTTAGTTGAATAAAACTCCTAGTGTGGGTGACAAAACCTCTGGAACCTCGATTTCACGACTCACAGAAAGACTGGCAGAACCTCGCCCCCAATTAGGATAGAAGTTATAGAACCTCTCAAGCACATAAATTCAAAGATAACGAAAGAGAAGCTACAGAGAAATGGGAAATCTAGAATAGGCATCAGGTTATAGGAAGGGAAAAAAAAAGTCAAATTAATTTTAGTCATTCGCTTGTGGATAATATTTATCTGCTTCTACACACAAAAGAATAAACAATTTGCAAGACATTTCAATATGTATTCTTATGTTGTGGGTTGATTAGCAATAAGCAAAAAACATGCCATTGCTCCCCCACTCCTGCCCTTCCCTACCTCCCTTTCACTTCTTGCAACCATGGTTTAGTACCAAAAACTACATGTATACATTCCCATACCCATCATAAGGGGAAACCCATGTCATCCACCTAGACCAAAAAGTTACCTGCCGCAATAGGTTTTAATGCTATGACAATCAATGATTTATAAATCTTAAAGAAACATATAATTTCTAGGTCATTCAAAGCATAAGTGAGTTATCACCATGCACGGTGTAGGTAGATAGACAAGGCTGGAACAATTTCCCTGAACGCCACATTGAACTCAAGCATGCATGATGTAGGTAGATATAGGAGCAAGGATTTTCATGCACATCTACCAACATATGTCCACCTCAAATCAGCACGTCACTGAGACACCGAAACCAACTGTTACGCCAGAAATGGAATTTTGTACCCTGCTGCTCATAAGATAGACTGATCTACCAAAAGACCTGAATACTTTGCCAACTTATATCTGGTACCCAGAACATTTACAGGTTATCTCAGTTAGTATTATGAGACTCATTACAGGCCACAAACTTTGATGGTCAAGATTTGCACTTCAGATTAAAGAAGTTCGAGGCCTGTGCAGTCTTCATGATTTATAAATCAGCAAAACATGTTGGTAGTATAACCCAAGTAGAATTTGTAAACAAAATGCACTGCTAGAAGTGCTTAGAAAAACAAAGGTATAAGTATTAAGGACAAAAGAAATCCAGAGGAATTGAGAAGATAACCTTTATGTGATATACAGCAGTTCTATCTGCATATGCAAAGTCAAGCCCGAAAAGGCCTGCAAGCTCTTTGTACACTAGAAAAGCTGTTGCAGACTTTACAGCTCCAGAAAAGTAAAGATCCTGCAGCACTGGAATTCACTTTGAACATAAATTTTGGTCCTGAACTGAGAGAGACATATCTAGTAGGATAAATCGTGGGAAAATGATATTTCCCATATTCCCAATGTTGTATCAATCATCGGAAAAATAAGACTTTACAGACCTGTGCAAGGATTTGAGCTGTACTTTGCCACCATGGCAAAGTTCTCGACAGCCCATGGATGAGGACCAGCCTGTTAAATTGAAGAATGAAAAGTAAGGGAAATGGAAAGAATACACTGCTCAACTGATTAAGGGCATCACACAATCCATAAATAAAGCACGGAGAGAGCATACATCATAAATTGTCAGCACAACATCAAGCAATTTATTGCACGGCCACACACACGTGGGTTCAGAGAGAGAGAGAGAGAGCACGTGCATAAGTACTATAAGAATATGTGAATCACTCCATGGGTGCTGCAATTATTAATTGATTAAGTTACTAACTTGACATGTGAAATACCAGGTTGTCCTACGATTTGAACTTGTTTCTGAAACCAAAGTACTATCTTTCGTATTGGAGCTTGTTCCACATCGGTAAATTAACACCTCCAAAACTAGTACAAGGGCCTGAGAGGCCTCTCCACTCAGTGCCAATTGATGAGAGGCTGTCTTGGACTAGTGGAGAGCATGATTACAATTTAACAAAGCTTTTGAAGCTCCCCTTGGAACTTCCGTCTTCGTGATGCAATTCTTGCCCTATGTGTGATTTATAGACCTCCTCCTCCTTTTTAAATGTCCGCTATTTCAAACTTTGAAGAGGTATTCAAATGCATATACTGAACAGGTATTTAGGGTGAAATGCTGCCCACCGGAATTGGTGGACATCGGTAAGCAAATCGTAGAAAAATATGAAGAACTACCACTTGCAATTGTCGCAATAGCGGGCATTTTGGTAACGGAAGACAAGACACTTGAAGTGTGGAAGGAAGTTGCCAAACGTTTAGGTTTGATCATTGCCAAAAACCAAGAGGGCTGCATGGAGATACTAGAGCTTAGTTTCAATTACCTACCTCTTCATTTGAAAGCGTGTCTTCTTTACATTGGAGAATTCCCAAGAGACTATGAAATCTCCGTACGCGAGTTGATATGGTTATGGGTACTAGTTGTAAACAAACTGAGCCGCTCGCGAGCTCAGCTCGGCTTGTTTAGGAAACGAGCTGAGCTCGAGCTCAGATTTTTCGGCTTTTTCGACAAAAGCTCGACTCGTTAAGGGAGGCTCAGCTTGATTAAAGAGGCTCGTTTAGCAAATGAATAAGCTCGGCTTGTTAAGGCAGGCTTGGCTTGATTAAAGAAGCTTGTTTAGTAAATGAATAAGCTCGGCTCGTTCCGCTCGAGCTCAAGTTTTTGGCTGGTTTAGTAAACGAGCCAAGCTCGAGCTCGACAAAGTTCTGTTGGGCTCATTTACAACCCCAGGGTATGCGAGTTGATATGGTTATGGATCACGGAGGGATTTATTCAGCAAAGTGAGGAGGAGAAAAGCTTGGAGGCAGTAGCAGTAATCAAGATTACTTAATCAGACTTAATGATAGAAGTCTCGTAATGATAGCTAGGAAAAGGTCCTTTAGAGGAATTAAAGCATGTTGTATCCATGATCTTCTGCATGTTTTATGCTTGAAAAAAGTCAAGGACAATTTCCTTGTGCATTTTTACAAGGATGATTCTTTTCCACCTTTCGCTACAAACCGTCGCCAATTCATTGGCTACCAATTATTACATAAGTATTCCTTAAGGCCTCGTGGTTGAAACCTTCATTCTATTTTGTGCCTTATAGCTTGCCAACCTCCTCGCGTTTGTTGGTTGAACAAAATTTACCATTCTTTGTTGAAAACTTCTAACTTCTCAGGCTGTTTAGTGTTATCTCCGCTACATGTGGAGGCGAAATAGGAATAGGACATCCCCTTCATTTGAGATACTTAGCATTTACGTTACCAGAAAACCAGTACGATGCATTGCCATTTTCCAACCTCTGAACCTAGAAACCCTTAACCTCCAAGCTTTGTGGCTAGACAAGATTCATTGCCTCGCAATAAATTGAAGATGGTTAAGTTGAGTCATCTTTACAACAAAAATGGGGTATTCCAATCTCATTTTAGCAACCCATCTTATGAGAGAAAAAAAAAAGCGAGAAATCTTTCCAATCATTCCTCCAAGTTGGATAGCCTACGAACCTTGCACCGAATATGTCCTTGTAAGGATTGCCGAAGTTTCTTGGTAAGGATTCCCAATTTGAGGAAGCTAGGAGTTTATGGATAGCTAATGCCACAGGCTGGTGTTTTGATGCTCCCCGACCTAGAGTTTTTAAAATGCGTACTAGCGCGTGCCAAGCACTCTTCCGGCAGGGCTGAATTTGCCTCCAAGTGTTACTTGACTAACTATGAAATACACGCTCTTAAAGTGGGAGGAGCTGTCAATCCTCCACACCTTGCCAAGCGTTGAGGTTCTAAAATTATTAGACAAGCCTGTTGTGGAGCAGTTTGGAACACAAGTGAAGAGGGGTTCTCTCAGCTCAAGTACTTCAGGTTTCAACTTTTGGATATTGAGGAGTGGAATGCTTCTGAAGATCAATTTCCAATTCTTGAGGTCTTTGTGGTTGAATAATATTGAAAAAATTGGGACAGGTCCCAATTGATTTTGCTAATCCATACGAACTTCACAAAACTAAGTTAGAGTGGGGCAGTCGCTCTACGGAGGAATCGAGGGAGATTCAGGAAGAGCAAAGAAATAAAAAAAAAAAAGGAGATAATGATTGCCTAAATCTCCTTGTCAAAGGTAATTGGTATAAGTGGAACCACGAGAGAAGTGACTATTCCCTGGATTTCGGTTGGAAGCCAGTAGTGGAGTCGGTGGAATTACAGTAGATTTTTAACATCTTTTCCGCTTCATGGTTGAAGGATGCTTTCTTTTCTGTTTTAGAGGCAAAGGCCCATCATGTCCCCCTCTTTGTGTCCTTTCGTTGTAAACAAATTGTATGTCACGTGTCCCTTGAAAAGAGAGAATGCTAATTACCTACTTTTCCATTTGAAATTTTCAAGTTTGGTCTAGGAAATGCAGTGTATATGCATTATCGAGACCATTTTTTTTTTGGCAAAAAGTAGAACTTCATAAATAGATAAAAGAATTCATACAAGATTCAATGAGAGATACAAATACAGCCCCAACACAACTAAAAAGAAAAGAAAATGGCAGCATAATCCTTTTGGATGATTGAACTTCTAAGAAGAGAGCCCATGGTCCTCAAATGAGTGATGCTACAATCACACCCATTTACACACCCACCAACATACTGTTGCATGTGTTTCAGTATTCCCAGTAGCTATACTTGTTTGGGTCAAGCTTGTACCTCTCGATAGGGCCCACCAATGGGAATTCTGCATTCAAGTTCATGCCGAGAGAGCCGGAGTAGGTTTCATCTCTCGAAAGCATCTCATCCCCCAGCCTTTGCCCCGGCCAGTTGTTTTACAAGAGCCACACCTTCCTTGGAAGGTTCCAGCTCCCACCAGTAACATGAAATGAAATTGTGGTCATTGGGGAAAATATGGTCCACCCTGCACAATTCATTGTCAATAGGTGTCGCATGTGTAAAAGGGATGCGGAGACGGTGGATCACCTTCTCATTCATTGCCCAGTAGCTTGGGAGCTTTGGTCCATGGTGTTTTCTTGGTTTGGTTTAAAATGGTCCATGTCAAGGAATGTTATGAAGCTTTTAATTGCTTGGAACGGGGCTAGAGTGGGCAAGAGAAGGAAGCGTGTGTGGGCCATGCTCCCTCTTTGCTTAATGTGGACTATTTGGCGCGAAAGGAATTCGAGGTGCTTTGAAGAGGTTGAAAAGCCTTTATTTAGAATCAAAAGTTTTGTTGTTAGTAGTTTGTATAGTTGGGGGGACAAGGGAGAATGTAATCCCTCTATTGATCAATTTTTAGATTGGTTTGAGCTTTTTTCTTGTCAAATAGGGGCTGTGTATAGGACCTTTTTGTGTTGGTGGCCTTTTTTATATACGGGCGGCATTCCCTTAATGCCTTGTTTTTAATATAAATACTTACTTATAAAAAAAAATGAGTACAGCCCATGTTGCTTTGATGGGGCAGTGCCACGGTGTAAAGCAAAGTGGCATTGTGGATACTCTTTTACAGATTAATACTCAACATACGTAGTGGATTCATGCAATTGATACACGAACTCACACCCGGAAACTCTAAGTTGAAGTAGCCAAAATGCAAACAGTTTGGTCCTTCAATATGAGAGAGAGAGAGAGAGAGAGAAGTTGTCAAACCTCCCACTTGGTGCGTAAAGGGAGTACCGCCCGTTTCCTAGTCCAATCAAAGATAGTCGACGACAACTGATCCTCAGCAGCCAATTAGTGAAACCTTTGCAAGATAAGTGAAGTCCCACGTCCCCTGGTATCACCAAACTCAAAATATGAGTACCAACAAATATGGCTTAAAGTATTGATCAAACTCTTCCACATTAGTGCAATCACTTGGCATTACTGATTGGTAAGAATATACAACTCTCTGCTGGGCCCTAGATAATAGATGAAATTAACTGCTCAATATCCATAATGACAAATCTAACAACAATCTCGCATCACCACATCTTACAAAACTTCAGGCTTACTCTTAGATAACAAGAGGAATACATCCAGTTCCGTTTCACACACATTGCATGTTGCATAGCAGTACATCTGTATATTTTCGGATAGTTTTATGAGGTATCACACATGCGACTCCTGACCCGTGCATGGAGATGTAAGCAAAAGATCCATAATATACTCTCTCATTGCGAAAAGAATCAAAGTTATTCATGTTGGAGTCAAATGGAGCTTGTTTCGGAATAGAAGAGTAATATTCAAGAAGGATGCTAAGGGAATCAAAACTAAAATGCAACCAGCCCAAATGCATAAGTACTAGAATTCCACAAAGCAACATCTAATTCAACATTAGTCATCTAGTACTCAAACAAATGAGAGATGTAGCAGTATACCACTAGCTATTATATGTTAGATGGACTCATGTCTACGTGTCTATGTATCAATTGATCTAATTTTAATTTAAAGCAAACAAGGACACGCAGAAATATTTGCAACCCAAGTATGGCCAGTACATATAATAACCATAAAAAGAGAGTTTTTTTTTTATACCATTCAACTACTCATCATACCATAAAAAGAGTTTTCCAAATAAAGCTTCCAACTTGCATCTGTTCTTCATCTCTCACTCAAACGCTTCAATTTCGAATAAGAATTAGGGAGAAGAAGAAGAAGAAGAAGAAGAAAACGATCTTCGACAGCCTTAAAACAAGAGCCCTAGATTTTAAACAAATACTAGTGGTAACAAAATTCTTACACAAGAAAAAACCGTACATGCGGGTATCGAATCAGAAATGCATGTGTAGGAGTAGTAATTTGATCCTCGGTCTCAATAAATTACCCAATGTTGTGGGCCATAGGCCCCCAAGTCAATTCTGATGGTGTTGATGATGATCCTCTTGGTGCAGGATTTGATCTTTTAGACCACCTCCATCCATTACTCAAATTTTCACTCAAATTTAAATAAAAATATGAGTAAGAGCATTTCACTCCTTACTTAAAATATTTACACAAGGGGCGACTATTTGCAGTCCCGTATTTTCTCCCTTAACCCGTTAAAATTTTTTAATTATACTCGACAGTTAGTTACCGAAATTGAGATACATTTTCAGCATACAATTACCGAAATATAATCTTGTTTTTAACAGCTATTTACCAAAATGTTATGTATGATTTTCAACAACTAATTACCGAAATGTAGTGGATTAAGTGAGAAAATATGGGGCTGTGAATAGTCACCCCCTTACTCAAACTTAAGCTTAATTCTTACCCAAATCTATACCTTACTCAAATTTGGTTAGACTCCTTACTCAAATTTTTTAAGGCAAATTTCACACATTTAAATTTACAATAATACCATTAATGAAGTTTTTACTCAAATTTGTGCATATTTGTGATTGGATTTGAGGTTACCCATTGGAACATACAATACCAAATGAAACTTCCACTCATATATTTTACTCAAATTTGAGTAAGGGATAAAGATGCTCTGAAAGTTTCATTCAGGATTGTGTGTTCTAATGGATAAACTCATACCAAAGCACAAGTATGCACAAATTTGAGCAAGGGTTTGAGTTTAACCAATTTGAGTCTTATTTGGTCGGGGCTAGTTTATAAGTTTTGGAAACCAAAAGCAAACCGCTTGAATGAAGCCTCCCTATATTTTTTATACAAAAATGATCTAAAAAAAGTCTCATAAAAAAAAAACCATTACAAAAGAGTAATTCCACCATTATAAAAAAAACCATTACTCATGCGTTTCCTTTCTTTTTCTTTTTTATCGTTCCAGTGTTTTTAATGAGTAATTCCACCGTTTGGGCCTATTTTGTGGCTCATAAATTTCAATTGGATCTATTTTGTGCCAAGAAGGCTTAGAGCAAAAAAAAATTTAGGCCGTATATACATACATATATATAGGGATCCTAGAATTTTAAGAGGCAGCCCTTGTTTTTAACTTTTTTTTTGGGGGCTGAAGAACATGCTTCCTTGGCTTCTCCCAATAGCCGGCCTTGAATTTGATATAGGTTTGGGAAAGGAGTGGATGAGGGGTTTTGATAATTTTTACTCAAATTTGAGTTTGAGTCAAGATTTTAGTGAGGAGTGGAGATGCTCTACATCCACCTTTCATTGGAAAAAAATAATTGTTTTATAGTTGTCTTCGATTCGGTGTCTCATCGTATTTTTACATGTTTTCTACTAATAGATGAACTTGTGAGCTTATGAAATTCATATAATGCACCTAAGACCAATTTAATCCCTTCCTACCCTTTTGCTTTCGTTTTTTGCCAAAAGTAAAGCCTTGTTCCAATAATACTTTAAGGACTTTCTAAATTTTGTTCTTATTTGAATTTTTTTCGCGTTTATTAGTTTTACATCTCACTTTTTTATTTTTCCGATTCGTCAATAAAAACAAAACCAAAAAAGTAGAAAAAGTGGAAAAAGTTGTTAATGTAACGGGGTCTAAGGCTCCATTTGTTTTGATGTAAAATGTTTTACAATGTATAAAATATTTTTTCAGAAAAAAATTTCAAACTTTTATTTTCTGATATTTGGATGACACTTGAAAAATATTTTCAGAAATCGACAAAATAGTATAGAGAGAGAGGGGGAGACTGAAACGATGGAGAGATCTGAGAATATTGGATTGAACGTGGGTTAGGACTGACAATTGAGGAAATTGAGCAGTGAGAATTGTTGATGAAAGCAACAGATTCATTTCGGAAAATAACTTACGGAAGATTTAAGGACAAGTCATTTTTATTAAAATAATGGAAAATGTTTTACATATAAAATATTTTTCTCATTTTTTACACAATCAAACACCAAAAAATAGATAAAATATTTTACCGAAAAATATTTTACGCCCAAACAAACGGAGCCTTAACTGTGAGACGTATAAATAATCTGGATTTTTGGTTGAGCACCAATTGAACATGGGTCGGGCATAACACCACCTAGCTAGCACTGACACGGCAATTGCCGTTTGTTTTTTGACGGCAGTTGCCTGGTGGTGGAACATTGAAAACGTTTCCAGAGTTACAGGACCAAATTGAAAAAAAAAAGTTTTAGGTGCAACTCGAGAAAAAAGAAACATTCATAAACGAGGCAAAGTGAAATTTACCATTCATTGTTTTCCGGCACCCATACCCGCCAACTTCTCAGGAAACTGGAGAAACCCTTGAACAAACCAAAACCCCGTTTCGCCAAATGCTCCAAAACGAGGACGAAGCAGATGGAGGTGGGTTTGTTCCTACACCAAAGCGAGAAGAGATTCAAGATTCGTCTGAAGATTACGATAAGAAGGTAATCTTCTAAACAACCCTTCAATGATTGTGTACGCTTACTGGAGGAATCATCAGAAGTCCAATGTGCAATGTTTCAGCAATGATGTGTTCACTCGTTTCGTGGGGGTTTGCGTAACTTTTTTTTTTTTGAAAAAGGAAACAGGAAAATATCCAAAATGGGTTAAATACTGATTTGGTAGAATTCCATTATTTGGTCTTACCGTGCACGTTTGTCTGTTTAGGTAATTGGAACCCATAATGTTGGAAAATATTCAATTGGGTGAGGTTTGATTTGGATGATTTCCGGTATTTGAGCTTATACTGCAGACTTGCACGTTTTTTTGTTTAGGTAATTATAGACCCATTGACCCATTGTATTATGTACTAGCCATGTGTTCATCTCAATATTTATTAGCTGGTTGCTCTCGAGTTCACCGCAGACTCCGAGTGCTCGAGTTGTATGCGTAGTATATTTTCTTCTGACGTTGTTTCAACAATTATTGTATCAAGTTTCTCTAAAACATGGATTTCTTGAAAAGTAGGCACTGGAAAAGTCGCCATGTGACCATTTTTCTGGGCCAAGTTTAATGGAATTTTGTAGAACCAAAGAACGAAAGATGTTATATTTGTGAGTCGAAACTTGATAGCATCCTTATTAACCACCTATTGGTTTGCCTTGCCTTTCCTGCCTGGACTGCTGATTGTCTCGAGGACATTATTTAGCTGTGTTGCGATTAGGAAATTTTAGAATAAAGATCATTGTTGTTTTTTTTCTACTTGTGCACAGTGAAGTTTGGAGGCGACCATCGTATGTAACTGGTTAATTTTGGGTTTTGCATAGAGTTCAAACAAGAGGCTGAAAGATGTTGAAATTAGTGCTCCAATAGTGTACGGAACGATGGCATTTTGGCTCGGTAAAAAGGCCAGTGAGTAAGTAAGATTGTATTTTGATTGTTTTCCCATTACATTTAAATGTGTCTTCACTGTCCTGCATCTTTTGGTTGAATTCAATTGAATGGTTCCCTATCATAGGTCTCAGTCACATAAATGGACGGTTTATGTGCGTGGGGCGACGAACGAGGATCTGAGTGCAGTGATTAAAAGAGTTGTATTCCAACTACACCCCAGCTTTACTAATCCAATGAGAGTGGTTGAATCTCCTCCATTCGAGTTATCGGAATGTGGTTGGGGTGAATTTGAAATTGCCATCTCCATCTTTTTCCACGATGATGCTTATGCAAAGCAGTTGACCTTGTGAGTAATTGCGTCGTTAAAATAAGAGTCTTGCTTTAGTTGGTAGCCACATTATATCAATGGTGTGATAAATTTTAACAGGTTTCACCATTTGAAGCTGTATGCTGAAGAGGAATTTTGTCCTCTGTCAACAAAGAAACCTGTTGTTGTGGAATCTTATGATGAGATTGTTTTTCCTGACCCCTCAGAGGCTTTCTTTGCTCGTGTACTGAATCATCCAGCTGTAATTATGCCTAGGCTTCCGGCTACTTTTGCCCTGCCCCTTGGTAAAAGTCCTTGGTTTGTCATGCTATATGTTCTATCTTTATTAGAATTTCTTTGTGCTTAGATTTGAGGTTCTTTTGCAGTACCGATTGAGCATGAGGATGAGGAGAAAAAAGGCAATACTACAGACCATTTGCTTAGTCAGTGGTTCATAAATTTCTCAGATACGGATGAGCTAGTAAAACTGGCAGCAGCTCGTCAGCAGGTTAGAACCAGTTAGTTACTTTTCTCTACTTTGCCCTCTTCCTTCTTTTTTAGTTTGGCGATGACTTTTCAGATTTGAGGTGAGCTCAAGCCTCAATGTGCTTATGTTACACGTAAAACCAATTGTGCATGGCTAGTCTATTTCCCTTTTATCAAAGGATATGAAGTCTCACATCTGGAGGTAACCTATTTTTGTGATTAGGGTGTGGGAGAGGGATTTCACACTATTGAATTCACGCTTACTCAATATGTTCACTGCTCTTACACACACAAACCCTGGAACCCCGTCTTGACACACACTTATGTATAGGAGTTTCAAAACAGTTGCCTTTGCAACTCATTACACACCTCTTAACAGAAAAGACAACACTTTAAACAACATCCCCCCACTCTTAATTCTACTACCCACCTACTTTGACAACCCAATTAAGATTTCATTTTGCAACAATTTTGTCTAACTTATTTGTGTGCAGCTCATATTGTTGAGGCCATTTAGAACCCACTGATTTAGATGGAATATTGAGGAGTTGAGTTTAAAGTCCCTATGACATCCCCATGTTGCTTTGTTAGTTTATTCAATGTGATATGTTTTGGTGTGTAGCATCTGTTGATTCTTCATAGTATCTCTTCCTTGGATTTGTTCTTTTGTTTCATTTTCCCCCTTGTCTTTTCCATGACAAATTCACACCAAAGTATTTTCTCCGAACATTCTCTCTAAAAAACATGGCTAAGTTTTGGAGAAGCTACATAGTACAGTTTCTTTTGTATTTGTTGTTTTTCCTTTATCTGTACTGTTCTGTGGTGCAATGTAGGTTAGGCAGGATGTTAATGTCTTCACAGATGGTCTTCGTATTTTTTTTGTTCACGTGGTTGCATTTTGTGCTGTATTATTTGTGCTGAAGTCGAGATTTATGGACAGTCTTTGATTTCTGTAAACCCTTGGGACAGAATTTTCTGACGACATATGCCATGTCCCAGGTGCAATCTCGTATTGTTATGCTGAGAAGACAAATGGTGAGTGATGGGGTGCCTCATCCACTGGAACCAGCATGTGTTTTGTGAATAGGCATGGTTATGCCTGACTTTTTGGAGTTTCCTCGTCAGTTGAAATGTAAAGAATTACCCAACAAGGATAGTGGATTATTGACTTCTAGAATACTTAGCCTAGCGTGCCTTCTTTCTCCCCTCTCTGTCCTCGGCTTTTATCTAACTCCTCGCTATCCTGGATTGAGGGGGACCTTTTTTGTTTCTTCCTTCTGTCACGGCCAAATGACTGAAGTTTGTAACTAACGATTACCAATGTGGCATTTGAGTGACCGGAAAAATAATTTTTATCTGTATCTTGTCCTCTATAATTGTCTGGTAAAGAAAAATTGAAAACTTGCAGCAAGTTCCGTTTTCATCTCGTTGTGAGCATTTCTTCAAAAAGGAAACCTGAGGTGAAGGTGAATGGTGATTTCTTCAGGCTAATTTATCTGTATCCCCGTGTGGGGAGTAAACACTGGTCTATATTCAGAGAAGCTTTAAGTTTCAGCGTTGTTGAACTTTTTCCTTGAAATCCTGAAATGATAGCTAGCAATACCGCTGGTGACATTAGCATGGAAACAAACATGGCAGCCTTTCCAGTTATAGTTCGTTTGTTGAAGTAGTAGCTCAACTTCATCTGATTTCTTTTTCTTCGTAACTTAGCGTATTCATTAAGAGTGTGGCAAATCTATGTAACCTTGTCATTAAGGAACAGAGCTCGTAAATGACGCAGGGAGAAGTAACCTTTGGATGAAGGAATGGTATGGTAAATGTAAATAGCTTTGAAATGTGATTTTGTTATGCTGTCTGTTACTATTTACATGTTCAATTTTCTTCAGTTATGCAAGAAATCTATTTTTTGTTCCATTTGCTCAATATATGTTGTGCAGCAGTTGTGGCATAAGCTGTGGCAACACATGATTTTTTGACACTGTAGGATCGAAGTCCTTTTCATTCTTTAGGATGGTGCATATGCGTTCAAACAATGATGGGGCCATCAGTTTGGTTCATGCGGGGTATAAGTGTGACATTCTCGTTGGTTCGAGGTTCTACGGCATCTCTCATTATTAGTCGTGTCATTTCATCTCTGATCATCGGAGGTATGAACAAGTTATCCTCTCTTTTTTGAGGAGTCCTTCTTCAGTCGAGGTTTCAAGTTTGTATCCTTATCCTACATCCCTTCTTTTATCTCCAAGGTCCGAGCAAACAAACGAGACTCCTAAATGTATTGTGAGAAACTATAATCCATGCTTTTCTTTTTATAACACCAATTTCTTTTCTTTTTGCAAGTGTTACTATTGAAGCAGACTCCGGAGTTCTTTTATTTTATTTTGGTGAGGCCAAGAGGGAAAAAAAGGTTTGGTTTTGCTAAGAGGGCACGTTAATTAGGATTGAAAAGAAAGAAATTAAAGAGGTTTTCAAACACCCCCTATGTACTTGTGGCTCAATGTAGTAGTATATCAATATTGGGTGGACGAACATTAATTTTTTCACATATGAGAGGCCATATATATACTATTACAAATTTCTATCAACCTACATCACAGAATAGTAGTATCAAACAAATTATCGTACATATTTTCAATCAACGTTACGAAGATTAAGGCTCCGTTTGGTTGGACATAAAATGTTTTATAATTGAAAATATTTTTCATGTAAAACATTTTACATGAAAAAAGAAAATTTACAATTATTTTTCGGTGTTTGATTGAAATCAAAATTTATTTTCACAAATTAATAACTTGTCCTACTATAGCATTGGGGGCTTGGAGGAAAGGCAAGTAGAGAGATGAAAGAACATTTCTACCCTGGCTTGGTGCACGTGGATAGAGGGAGAGTCTTCATTTTGAGAGAGAGAGAGAGAGAGAGAGAGAGAGAGAGAGAGAGAGAGAGAGAATCCTCCATTGCAAAGCTTTTGCAAATGTGTTCACGTGGCCGCGCAATAGTGGAATAGAATTCTTCACTGGGGCACAACTAGTCCAACAGCAGAGATGATCGGGTAAAATTATTTACGGGACTTTTGGTGGTAAATCGTTTTACACCCAAAGTCGTAAAAGATTTTTCCAAAAAATTCATTTTCCGAAATTTTCAATAACCAAACATCGAAAACCATGTAAAATATTTTTGTTTTACATCAAATCAAACGGAGCCATAGTTATGTAGGACAGTAGGAGTATAATTGTAGATAAATTCAATCTTGTGCATGCATCATATTCATATCACAAGGTAAAATTTTGAATCTAGTTTTTTTTTTTTTGTAAAAACCCACATTAGCTGAGCTTCCTAACTTTTAGCCTTAACAATGTGACTTAAAAGGTTAATCTCGAGTTATGCAGTAACAGCTCATGAATCTTTATATATACCATTCACAAATCCTTATATATACCATTCGATACTTTCACAAATTCCTAATGTGGGACAACATGTTTTTATAGATGAATACAATTTTACAAGGACGATTAAGAAATTTTTCAAAAAAAAAAAAAAATTCCAATGTGTGGGTGTCAGATTATTAACAGGACATTGGGCGGATGAACCTATCTACGATCTTTTAAAAAAAGCTACTATAATTTTAAACAAATTTTAAAACTTGATAGGGTTATCGCCAGGACTCATTTGCTCCTCGTCATGGTAACTTAACAAGCATTCCACCTTAGTGAGGCGACCGTGTATACTTAGGCCATGTTTGATAGGAGGTTTGGGAGGGGGGATTGGATTAATAATTTTATGGGGCCCCTAATACCTTGTTTAGTTAGGCTTTTGTGGGAGGGACTAGTTATCCCATGGGATTGTTAATACCCCAAAATGAGGAAATTAGCAAAATAAACATGTTATTTACAATCCTACGATCGAATCCTATGCAAAATAAATATGAATAAATGATTCATCCTCTCATTAATAATCTCACCTCATTCTCAATCTCAATCCTAATCTCACCTCATTATGAATCCCCCTAAAACAAAATTTACAATCAAACACGCCCTTAAAGAAATGAAAGATCTAAAATTATCTGGCACATAAAATCTGACATGACAGTTTTTTATTGGGCCACCTTTATTAAAACAAAAATAGAGGACTAAAGACTTTCAATATAACAAAAACATAATGAAAAAAAATCTTGTAGTGATGGGCCTGTATAATCTGGAATAAGTTTTTTATTTTTTTATTCAGTAGAATAACAACTTTTTTTAAAAAAAAATTGTTTGGTTAGGATAGCATCATCAACCAAATACTAGACTAGGGTTTGGAATAAGATGTAGACAGTTCAAAGAATTTGGGTATCTTTTATCCTTTTGAAGTAGCTGCACCTACTTTCAATGCAAAATGTGGAAACATAATATCGATCATCCGATGCTTAATTAATTTATACAAATTAATATACGGAATTGATTCATTTTGGAGGTACGATCCAAACATGTAGGGCCTGTTTGGGCGTCTCTTGTCTTGGAATTCATACAGTCACAATCTGTTTTAATTTGTTTTTTGTTTTTTGTGTTTTTTTTTTTTTTTGTGTTTTGTTTTCCTTCACAAGTTTGTTCTAACTTCAAATGGCAAAAAAATTAATCTTATGTGCTATGCATTTTCATGGTGCACATGACCTATATGTTTGTTGTGAGATGAAATTTTTGGTAGGTTACGTAAGGTACATGTACCTTGAAAGTGTATGGTATGACTCATAGTTAGTTTTGGAAGATGCTATGGGCCGGTACAACTCATAGGCTATAATTTTCTTAGTGCAAGCGGGATGTATATTAAGTTTTGGAGGATGCTATGGTACGACTCATAGGCTATAATTGAAAAAATCTCTTGTGGTTTGATTTTGATCAAAATTCTTCAAGTACAATGGTCAGGTTTGGATTCTACAGTACTCTTTGGAGCCGTTAAAAGTAGCAGTCCTTCTGCTATTTATTGAATTTTTAGTCGGGAAAATGACGGCTAAATACGTGTTTTGATAATTAATACTTGTCAATAACATTTTCAATATTAACAAATATTCTTAACATGCTCTTGACGCGTATTAATTATCAAAAACACGTTTTGAACCGCCATTTTCTCTTTTTATTCAATCTCGTTGTGTGCACCGCTAGCTACAAAATAAGGGATCACTTTACTACCACGTATACTAGTACCTTTTTAAGGACTCGCGCGTACTCAAACTAGAACAAAGAGTTATAGTAGCAGACAAATACTGTACTTTTTTTGCCGTATGCTCGTTGCTTGCATGGGTTGGGTTGGGTTGGGTTGGGTTGGGTTGGTACGTGATGTGTACAAGTCTGTCTATTGGACAGACAAGAAGTTAGATATACGGCCAATGGATCGAGGATATGCTTAATGAGAATAAATTCTTTACACCGTCGGTGTAAATATTTGTTTGTACTAAATTAATTATATTGCGTCACGTAGCCATGTTTTAATAATTGGGACCACTGTTTTGAAACGTGTCGCGATACAATTGATTTAAAGGAAACAAATATTTACACCGGCGGTATAAAGAATTTATTCTCATAGCCAATTAATGGGTAGGCAAAAGAGTATCTAATTTTCAGTCTTCGGGTTGGTATTGTACAACCGTGTTGCGCCACCTCTGAACCGTCGGGTCGTATATCCGACGACTCAAATCTCATCTCAGTAACTAACGATCGAGAGTCATTCATTATCTAGATAAGGTCCGAACTGTCGGATGCATGATCTGACTGCTTAGATGTGCGCAGCACAGCACCATTCCCCATTCCTAATTTTCATTTTTCTCCCATAAATATGTACCTCTACCCCTTCAAATAAGCCTCATCATTTAGCCCGACGGCCCAAGGCCCGCCCTTAGCCCGCCCGGTCCATCGGGCTTTTACCCGGCCCGAGCCCGAGAAACGGGCGGGCTAGCCCGGCCCGTAGTTTGTAATGGGCGGGCTCGGGCCTAAGAATTTTTACTCGGCCCGCCCGTGAGCCCGCCCGTAGGCCCGCCCGGCATGCCCGTCCAAAAGCCCGCCAACGGGCCCGCCCATTAGCCCAAAATCCCAAAAAATCCTTTCTTTTTTCCCTTAGTTTTGTTTTGCCCGAGGAAATTTAAGCCCGCCCGTCGGCCCGCCCGGCTTTGGCCCGTCGGCCCGCCAATTGGGCTAGCCCGTGGGCCGGGTTTGGGCTTCAATTTATGGAAGGTGGCCCGGCCCGTGGGCGGGCTTGGGCCGCGACTTGGCGGGCTGGGCCGGCCCGGCCCGGCCCGATGATGACCCTTACCTTCAAACAACCACCCCCCGCCCCTCATAGACCAAGTCATCTTCGTGTATATCCAACATGGCACTCAACAAAAATACTTCGACAGCATCCCTAAAACAAATCATCAAAAGATCATTGTCAAGCTTTGGGAGGAAGTATGAAGAAAATTATGGACTTCCTGAGGATGTACGCGAAGGTCATTTTGCCGTATATGTGGGAGAAAACAGAAGCAGATATATTGTTCCAATTTCATGGCTGGGTTACCCTCAGTTTCAGAGTCTATTACAAAGTGCTGAGGAGGAGTTTGGGTTCTGTCAAGATATGGGTCTCACTATTCCTTGTGTAGAAGAATCTTTTCTCTCTCTAACATCCTTCATCAGATCATTGTAATTGGAGAGTTAATTCAATACAATGGTTATTTTACATTTTCATTTTTCAATTTCTTTCATAAATAAAAAATTAAGCATGTGACAGTTGATATGTAACCTAAAGAATCATTTTAATGCATAAATGTAATGAATTAGAAAGCAAAAATCTGATGATATAATAAGTATACGTTCCGATAAACAATATATGCCTATTTAGCCATCCCCGGGGGTTGAAATTCTACTTCCGCCACTAATTTAGTAGAACAACTCTGTAAAAAATCAGTTTGATCGAATATCATTAAGTGTCTAATCGAAACACTTATAACTCGCCAAAAGGGTTCCAATTGATTTGATTTAGTGTTTCGGATCTATTCTTTTCAAGGTAAAAATGTTTTGATTTGGCATTTAATGATATCCGATCGAGCTAATTTTTTTTCGAAATTATTCTACTCAACGAGCTTTACGAAGTAAACGTTTCCGATTATCAAAACGAGACCGGAGCGGGCCTCACTCTACCGAGACAGCAGATGCTAACCCTCAAGATGGACAACTGAGTCCCAACGAATGCGCTGATGGTTTAGCCCATCTTGGGGCTGAACAAGAGGAATATCTCGCGGTGGCGACTACCGAGGAGCCCCCACCTTCAGCCAGATTCTTCGTCTGTGATTTTGGAATAGTGGACGATGATTCATCATGATGTAGTATGCCCATAATAATTATTCTTTTTGTTTTTTTGTACCATTGTGCTCGGTCTTTCCCACTTTATATCCCACTTTATAAGATAATAAGATCAAATATGTTCCACATTCATGTCTGGCTAAGCGATGGTGTATCTATTCCATTCCTTTCGATTGCAGTAGGCTACGTTCATCATTGTATACCCATTTGAAAACAATTAGCGCTTTTAGTCAAAGGAAGAAAAGTTCCGAAACTATGCATTAGTCACCCTCTATGCCTTCAGACTTGTGGATTTTAAAGCACTCCAAATTCCAAATTAACATGCACTTCAACAACAGATTAGGACTTCCAATCAATAAGATTGCCATTGCAGCTGCATTAACAATAATAAAACTGCGTTGCATGCTTCTCTAAAGGAATATGGCAGAAAATGCCCAGGCGCTTCTAGGCCATCCTGGCGCAAGTTGTCCAATTCCAAGACACTAGAGAAAATCAGCTCTAGACACACATGCTATCTCAAAAGAGTACATGCTGCTGAGGTTGCATGAGCAGCCATGCATAAAGTGTCCGGGTCCAATTAGAGGATCAATGGGTAGATTTCTTTTTCCTGTGCAACAGAACTGAAGAAAACCAGAAAACAGAAGAAACTACATCAGTTCTTTCATTGACTGCAATTCTTTCTCTGGGAAGAAATAGATTTCTCTCACTTCATTGCTCTCCAGTCCAGACCATCAATCACGCTTGTTGACCAGATTTCTTTCATATCAAGGACTGCAATGTTTTAGACCTTGGGTGTTCGGGTCCGAAATTAACTTTCAATGGCTTTTTGTAATGCTAACCGAGTAACTGGAGAACCAAATTCCCTGATGCTTCAGTTAGAAAACTCCCTAGAATTTATTCTGATGACCATCCCATGTTAATATCTACCAGTAATAGTGACACCCCTTAGACTTGGAAGTTGCGTGGACCACCCACCCCGATTTCATACAGTATGAAACAGTAGTATGTCAATTTTTGAAACATGAATTTCCCTAATTGCCTAGGACACGTTAGCTGATAATGCTAACACTTCGCTCAGCTAACGTGTAATTTATTTGTAACCCAAGAAAAAAAAAAGGTAGCGTAATTTACGTCAGCAAGGCACCAGGTCTTTGTCAATCTCCTCCTTTTTGTTAGTACAATCCACACTACACAAAAAGCTAGAAGCAAAACCTTTTCCAACTCTCATTCCAGGGAAAAGGAGGTTTGATTCCCTCTCTCCTTTTTCCTCCTTGATCCTAAAGGTGGAAGGAACAGTGTAGCTACCTCCTTTAGACGTGACCATAGAGACTCCAAACAAACAAGGAATTTCGGAGCAAATCATTCACCGTATCCTTCTAAGCCCCACTAAGGAGCAAGCAGATAAGAACTCTTTCTCATATAGTATCCGAGTCATTCGGGTTTGACACTGTGACAGCGTGGGAAAGAGCGGACAGTAAAGTCCTTTGCCAAATCGCGGTAGGTTTGATTCCCTTTAATCCTAAGAAAAAGAAAAAGATGCCCATACCACCACCCATATTATATTTGGAAGCAAACACACCTTACCTGATAGAGATGGTAGAAGAGAGGAAATCCAAACTAAAATTCTCCAATAATTCTCTCTTGAACAAGAGGAAAAGATATTCATGTCCATCACAACGAGGAAACACCCAGCAGGGGTTTCATAAGTTCAATCCCACTAACCCTAAAAAGACTAGTCTAAACTTCAGGAGGTCATTTTTTTACCCCTATCTATTACAAATTTCAAGTCAAGCATCGCATGCAACTGAGACGAGTCAATGATGATGCAGCAAAATGTAAACGCACAACGCCCAACAAGGAAGGTGAACCATACAAATGTAGAGATATGTTGCGCTGTTCCACATCCAAAGGGACTCAGCCCAATTCCAGAAGTCACCAACATCCACGCTGCCAAAACCTTCGAACAGACCTTTCGTAATGATGTATGCAGTGGGAGGAAACCCAACAAATGTCAACAGAAGGTTACACACTGCCCTAGTGAGAGATCTCAGAGACCAAGCTTTGACGTCGAAAATCAAAGGTGTAGCCATCAAACACATGGGCACAATCAACAGAGCTCCAATTTCTGCTGTGGCAAAATTGATGACTGACATTAGACAAAGACCGACAAATGCAGCCGAAATTGTCACTGATTTCAAGAGAGCCCAATCCTTATCCTGAAGTTGAGAGACACTGATGAATGAAAAAGAAAAACCCAAGATTGAGCGCAAGAAGAGAAGGCTGAATACTGAAAGCAGAATCCAGATTATAAGGCTATTTGTTGGCGTACAATCAGGTACTTGACTTATGATATAAGGAAGCAATGTAACGATGGCACTCCATATGTAAACGACAAACACAGTTTTTGCTGCATGAAGCCATTTCCATGATTTAAAAGTGATGGCATCAAAAGAGGCTGAAGAAGACGTGGGCTTGTCTTTTTCTGAACTAAAATCTTGCTTGGTACCATCAGAATAAAGTGAAGCTGCAACCAAGGGTAGGGGAGCAACAAGCAGCGCAAAAGCAATCATGTACACCCCAACCGACACGAACTTGTCTGCAGAGGTTAAGAGGTATAAGAAAAATGACTGGTGAAACTTCTCTAGAAGGTTATTTACCGACCGTACCACTCCTTCAACCAACCTGCAATGAGACACAGAAAACTATAATCACTAAACATCTTTTCCCAATAATATACTATTATACTCTGAATTTGACTGTCAAAACGACTTCAAAATATTTTCATGGGGACAAGATGACGTTGCCAAAAGAATTAAGAATATTTTTCTTCTAGTTTGTTTAGTTGTGAGTTGAGGGGAGCAATCCTTCCCTTGATCAAATTCTTGACATATTAGATATTTGGGTGTTTAGACTGGGGTATAGGCTCTATTGATTAGGTATTACTTCTCAAATGACCAAAAAAAACATCTTCTAAATAAATGGAGACATAGGGAAGTATGTCGTAATAGAATTATACAGGCCCCAAATAACAAGGCAACAAGAAACAGGAAAAGCATAGTTGCACAAGAACATACAACAGCCTAATGAAGGTTAAAAGAAAAAAGAAAAAAAGCAACCAAAAAACTTGAAAAGTGGCAAGCAAACTGATACAAAATGCCAATAGCAGTATGCATCAAAACCCTCTGTAGCCCTTTTATGGAACAATAACTTGAGCGCATATTGCTAAACAAAATAGTGGAAGGAGTTTAAGCCAGTCCCACAACTTGCAAGCCATTCACGCCGAAACCTTTATATAGATATTGAGTCAAGTAGTTGACAAAATAGTTTATGGACACGCAAGATGTAAATAAGTACTCACCTGCCACCTCGCAGAAGAAACTCAGTTTTCCTGCCCTTGTTGTATGGAGAAAAAGTGGGTGAAATTTCCAAAGTAATTGCATCAACTTGATAATCTCGGAAAGCACCATGAGAACCAGTAGGAACAGCTAATGCCTTACAGCTGAATACATGAATAGAAATTAAAAATCGGGTGTACTGACAGAAGAATCAAGCAATCTATCATGCCCCTAAGTAGGTTATTAACCCTAATCAGTTCACCGATAATCCGTAAATCCTCAATATGCAGTAACAAAGATGGATACCCCATTTATTACACTTTGTTTTGCAACTTTAAAAGGCACGAAACCCACCATCTGAACTACAAAACATATGGGAAAGAAAAGAAAAAAAGAAGTAATTACCTGGCGATATAATGAACTGGCAAGCGTAGCGGTGCCTTCAATATAATCTGCAACAGGGACACCAAATTTCCATTCAGGATTTAATTTTCTAGCGACTTTTCCTATTGACTCAAAAAATTGACCCAGAACCTTGAGCAACTTAGAGTCATGCAAAGACCACAATTTCTCCACTTTTACTCGCAAACCCTGCCCGTGTACTGCCAAGTAGTTCACAACATTGATGAGGTCAAGATTGGGCATCTGCCCATTGGATGCCTCAGCATAAATACTAAGTGTATCCCTCTCAACTTCTATGCTTCTATCAGAAACCTTAATGACAAGGGCGGCAGCCATGGTCCCACCACGTCTAAAAACATCGGATATATCTGCTCCAGTAACCGGGCTATTTTTCAACTCATAAGAATTACTTCTTTCTTGACACGTTTCAGGATTTAGCGTTTCCAAACCACCAAATATAGGGGTGTGATAATCTCTAAGCCAAGCATCAACAGCGGCATATTCTCCATGCTGTGTATCCGCAGCAAGCCATATAATATCCTTTGCAAGCCAAGTTACTCTTGTAAGCAAAGAAAATACTGAGGATGTGATGCCTAATGATAAGGCCTCACCTAGTGAGATCTTCAAAGAATTGTAAGGTGTCACCAATACAATAGCTTCCTTCCCATCGCCTCGTGGAGCTCTAATAATTCCAACAGCATTGATGCCATAGGACAAACAAGTCCAGTTCTCTTGGATTTTTCCATGGTCAGGACCAGAAAAAAAGTGCAGTGGATGAAACTTATTTAATTCAGGGTGGAATTTGTGATAACTAACTTCAGCACCTAAGCCCTCCATATGCTGTGCTACCATCCCCGGGATTCCTCTGCTCAATGGGGGTAAAAAGAAGCATTTAACGAAACTGAGAATCAATGGAATAATGCAACGAATTTGTACAGAAAAATCACAAACCAGCAGAAAAAATTCCCAGATGACCAGTTCCTTCTAGATTATGATCTTGCATTCCAATCAAAGCAAGGAAAAGGACGAAAATAGCAAAGAGCAAGTCAACAACCAGTGGGGTTGCAAGTGTGTGGTGTCAGACAAAAAGCATCAATAAGCGCTCAAGAATTGTTTTGTTGATAATCACACTCGTTGAGATGTTGCAAAAATCATGTGGCTTCAAGGATCTCACTTGTTACTTCGCAGCACACGGTGACGTATCAAGATACAAAAAGTACAACCATTATAAATGCATTTGTTACCTAACACTTCAAGTTCTCAAGGATTCCACACACATTTGGATCTAGTTTCTAATGGCAAGAGAAAACCAACATCCGGGCAGAATACTTAAGAATGGCTAGTGTAACTTATCACCATTAGGAGATGGTGCAACAACGGAAAACTGATAAAGAATCATAAGCAAAGGTTTAACTTTTGTTTCTACAAAACTATCATATGCAAAGGGACATCATAGATACACCACAAGCACAGTTGCATAGATGCTATGAAAAAGAATGTAATATTCGCACTGTAAGTAGAACTTAAAACTACATGGGTGAGACCGTGAAGCAATGTAACTTCACAAAACTAAAACATAACCAAGTATCTCATTTAAGTCTTCCATACCATTGGCATGATCCAAGAGAACAACTTACTAAATGAAAATTAGACACAAAAAAGTTATCGAGGTCCACAAAAGATAAACAAACTTGCAGTTATAAACCACAGAAAGGGAATCACCATAAAGCATTTAGAGGAGAAAGCACCTACATGCTAGCGCCAGTAGGTTTCAAGTTCAAATTGGTTATATCATGTACAAATTTATTTGCCTCTGACACATCCTGAGAGGAAAGCATGGTGTGGGCAGAGCCTGTGATTTAGGAGCATGTAAGGTACAGTCAGCAGACACATCAGGTCAAACAATCAAAGTAGTCAATGAGAACTATGAAAAGACACAGAAGTATCAACTGAAGATTATTCAACCAAGGAAGCAAAATTAACGCCTCAAATTGCTTGTGGCAATAGCTTGTTTTCTTTTATAGCAAAAATCGTGGCAATTTTTCTTTTTTTGCTCCACAACTCATATTATTAATCTGCTTTAAATTATCTTATCTGCATGTTCCAAATCAACACTACCTAGAGAAATATAAGGAAGTATGCAAGAATGCTCATTATTCAAGATACTTCAAGTTAAGACAGAAAACATACGGAAATGGTTTTCGTTCCCATTTCCCTTCTAAGATTTGCAATCCAAATTTCCAATTAAAGCGTGAAGCTACGTTAGGATAAACAAAATTGGAAGGCAAATTAAATTCCTAAGTTTTAATAGTAACCAAAAGTGAAGTGAATTTTCTTGACAAAAGACCCATTCACAGATGACAAAATAAAATTAGCTTCTTCTCTTAGACTTAATCCTTCCTTACCGTCCTACAATCCTATATCAAAACAGAATTATGTACGAATTCGATTCTCAAAAGCATTGCATTTTAATTCCAACTACTTAGCACTACATTTCCCATGTCTTCTTATCACAATGGTCTACAAACACTACCCCACTGCAATACTGGGCTCATCCATAATCCAATATATGTTCACACGGAGTAACAAAATCCTAATACGTGTTGCATGATATTCATACTCAACTAGTTTCAGTATAGTATGATGACAGTCGTACAAGTATGCCCCCATCCCCACATGGATAGAAGTCCATAAACGGGAATTAATTCTAACAGCCACATGATGAAAGTTGGTCCACAACTCTAACACATAAAACAATTTCTGATCGCGGGTATCAAATTTGGTTTACTTCACAATTCTTCGTATTAAACTCCATCAGTAGGGGAGCGTTCTGCCTTAGAGGGACACCCGCACAAGAGCAAAATAAAAGATTATAATAATAAAACAATAAATCAGACAAAAATCAAAGAGAAATGTACTGACCAGGCATTAAAGCATTTTCAGAGATGTATGTGTTTTTGGCGAGGACAGGTAACAGCAACAGAGCCACAACCCCTGCGGTGCAGCAAACGACGCTGAAATCGAGAATAGTAAATCTCAGTTAGTGCACTCACCGTATAAACTGTCACATTCAACTCGAATCACAAATCCAACTCGAAACCTATATACAGACATCACACACACATATATGTACATGTGTTTGTGCGTGTGTGTGTGGGTTCAGGTAGAGAGGGTACCTGAAGAGGAGGCTGTGAGAGATGAGGAAAATGCCAATTCGGACGATTGGGCGAGGCTTTGCTTTAGGAGGTTCACTTCCCGCCATGATTACGACGGAGATCTTCGCTACAAATTAGTGGTCGGCTATGAGATCTTCGCTGCTTACGGCCTGTTTGGATGCCGGAGTTGGAGGCCGGATTTGGAGCCGCCTGGATATGATCTCCTGGTCCCACTCAAATCCGGTGTTTGGGAGTGACAATGGGAAGGGGGATTTGAGCCTCTCCCAGATTTCTTCTCCCCCTCTTTCCGGATTCAACAATGTTACTCGTACAACAACTTACACAAAAGTATCATTTTTGTTCCGGATTAGGTAACGACAGGGTACCCCGTCGTTGGTGAAGCGGGGGCGAGATAGACTGTTTTGCCCTTGCCTTTTATTGCCTTTTATCTTGTATCACGACTCCATCTGTTCAAACCAGACCGGAGAGAGAGAGAGAGAGGGGAGACGAAGACAAAGAAGATTACCGCTCGTCGCCGGAGCTGCTGATCTTCTGTCGAAACCTGTAGGTCACTTGTTGGGGTCGTGGTTTTAATCCTATACAATCGTTATATTCCTTTTTCTTATCAATGGGCTTTGATCCAATGGCTGGGATGCCACCCTTTTTTTTTCTTTTTTTTTCCTTTGATCTTCAAATCACATGCTTACAATCGTTTTTTTTTTTTTTTCCAAGAAAAAAAGTAAAAAATCATAAATGAGGTTTAAACATATTTAAGATTTTTTTTTTGAACAGAATAACATATTTAAGATTTAATAAATTTATTTTTATCCCACAATTAATAATAAATATGTATTTATTTTATATAATTATAATAAAATTAACATTTTTGTCCATTAAAGAACTAAATGGGGCAATTAAGTCATTGTACACTTTATCACATCATATCCACCTTCCAAATTCTCATTCTTAAAAAATTATCCAAACACTGGATTACAAATCCATCTTTCAATGGGTCTACCCTTCTTACTTATCCATCTTTATTACATATTCGCCCTCGTAGATGTAGAGAATTGAGGAGTCTAACATTCTCAATGTTAGGTGGACCGAATTCCTTGCATCAAATGGCTTGACGGAATTCTCATACCTCTTCCATGGGCGGATCCAGTATAGGGCAAGCAGAGTCACTTGACCCCACTGAGTTCTAAAATACCCATAGAGTAGGTATAGTTTTGAGGAGTATTCTATAATTTTGCCAAAAAAGGATCACATTCTTGCTCTGAAGATCCCACGGAATTTATAATTCTTGTCTTCTTTAATTGTGATGTTATGCAAATAACTCAATATTTTTTCTCTCTCCACAAAGTCCATGAGTCTATAGACTCTTACTTTATAGTTTGTTCTTGTATCTCTCTCTTAAGACAAAAGTAAGCATAGGCTTCTATGAAAGCAAAAGCAAACAGTTTTTCTAAATGAAAGCTAGGTCAGACAATTACTAATTAATGTAAAAAAAAACTTGGGTATGGTAGTTTCTACTCTTTGTTTTTTTGTTTTCATATTTAATTCAATTTCTTATCCGATTTTTACATAAAAAAAAATTTACATACGACCCCACTGCAACTAAATTAATTCTGGGTCGGTCCCTAGGACTCTTCCTCTGTGATGTCTTTTCAGTTAGATCTGGCGGCCGTCGCTCACTTTGGCGACGAGATTTTTTCTGGCGAGTTTGGAGTTAATTCTGACGAGTGAGTCGACTAATCTACTGAGACCGACACTGACGAGTTTGGAGTTTTTCTGTTGTTTTGTTTTATTCTCCTCCCTTTGTGGAGTTTTTTTTCTCCTTTATGGAACTTTTCTCTGGGGTTGTCTTCATTTCTATTGGTTTGAGCTACCTATTTATTGGGGGTTCTACCTCTTCTTCCTTGACTGGCACTGTTTTTCGAATTGTATTTTAAGATTGGCTTGCAGTATGCGCTGTATTTTTTTTTGCTGATTGCAGTATGTGCTGTTTGAGTTTGTACTCTTTAGCCTAAAATGCTCATGTCTAGGTGGAGGTGGTTATAGTTCTTTCCATACAAATACAATTGCGATGAAATCGATTTGTAAGTGTCGTTTGGCTTGATAATGAAATTTCCAAAGTTCAAAAAAAATAAAATAAAATGGATTGACAATTCTCAAGATCCTGGGAGTGTCGTTACAAAAGCAAAGGCCAATAATATTCATCAAAATCAAATTGGCTTCGTGCTTAGACATACAAGTCATTTTCACATATTTAATGCAAGCAAGATTCGATTTACCAATTCGAAGAAATAGACACCCCATCCAGAATTAGCTCTTGTTTTTAGATTTTCGGGGTCCCTCATTGGCCCCTCAAGTTCTCATTTTCTTCAGCTCAGTTAAGTTGTTCAGAGCTTCTCAGAACTGCTATTTTCATAACATGAATATCTTCAATCATCGTTACTAGTGTTCATAACTTTAATTGGTAGCTATTAGTTCCGACTTTAAGATTTTAGAAGGCGCAGAAAAGAATTGCTCAGACCTCTTCAAAAATTGCAAAATTCTAGGGCCAATCTGATGTATCAGGAAACAACTCTGCGCGTAGGTGAAAGCCCCCTGTAAAATCTATGTAGCACAGCATAAAAGGTTGATCTGTGAAAATTTCTTCATGCTTTGCAAATGTGAAAAAAGTAGTGTCAAAACTGTGGCGAAGGTGAAAGAGATGTGTCAAAGGCTCTTTGTCAGTGAAAGTTACTTGTTTGGAGAACCCCTTATGTCCTTCCAATGATCTCCCCGGCGAGTTTCAGCCTCTTCGCATGTGGGAACTCCAACCCACTGCCAGGTTGCAATTTTCTAGGCATGTCATGCCGGTAAAGGCAATTAGAGCCATTTCGGCATCTCTTTGGGCTGTTAAAATAGATGCACGGTTTCTGAAGAACGTAAGACTTTGGTTTCAGTTCAATAGGTATAAGACTTGGTGCCCATTTCATGTCATGAAAGTGAACATCAAATTTTCCAGATTGCGAGAGAGAAAAATCCTGAGTTTCATGAATATCTCCATGTAGTCTGATCAGGCTCTTCATGTAATTGATGTCCTTTCCTGGAGGTGCAGCAGAAATGGCTAAGAATATGAATACTGGAGCACTATCTAGTGAGAATGCCTTCGCCAGGGAACTGGGTTGCGCTACATATGGCAATGTACTCAAGTTTGGCCATGCATGATCTGGTGAGAGTCCCTTGAACTATAATCCAGTGTCTCCTATCTTTGATAACGGGCGCAAATTCTAACTTGCACTAGACATCAAATCCATGTTTGACAATGGCATTGATCTAGAAATGGATTCGTTGCCTATGCGATCGAGTATTCCATATCCATCGGTCATCCTTTTGATCTTTACATCCTTTTGTGTTAAGTTGGGAAGAGAAAAAAGCGGTGGTGTCAATAGCTTCCCCAAATAAAATGGTGCACTTCCTGCATCATTGGGCACTCCCCGCTCGTGAATCAATTTCTTAACCACTGCAAACGATTTTGGGCTGGGAAAAGCAACCCTAGATGTCATTGGGTATGATCCAGAAAAAGAGAGGTAGCAACTGCAGTATTGGCGGGTGCTATGTGTTCCTGAATCAATTTATCCATCAATGGGTAAGGTTTTGGACGGGATGGCTTTGACCCAGAAAGAGGTGCAGAAATTCCTTTGTCAATGGGTGCTCCGTACTTCTGAACCAGTTTTTCAATCACTGGATCAGGATTTAGCCAGGGTACTGCCACTGATGGTGTCAGATTTAGGGTGGTCTCTGAATTTGGTGATATAATGTCACTCTTTACGACAGTTCTAAAAACAGACTTGCGGGGTGTGATGTCAAATTTCATAAATATCTTAATTAAAACTATCTCTAACACTAATCAATCTATATATAATATAGGCTCAAAAGTCTCCAATTTCATAATTCCAAAGTCTTGCCATTTTTTATTTTAATTTTTTCCAAGATCGAGAGAGGGGGGTATGGAGAGCAAAGGTAGAAGGTGGGGTAGGGAGCGGAGAGAAAGAGAGACGAGGGGGAGTTGATAGCATGGAGAGAGTGAAATTATTGAATATTCTTAGCAGGGCGGGGCCAATGTATTTTAGGATCCAGATCAAATCGTTAAGTGGAGTCCTATGATGTAATTAAATAATAAATAGTTTGTTTATACATAAAAATTTTAGTCCACATTGAATAAAGAACTTGCTCTAGTTTAATGGTTTTGCTATGTTTCTTCTCCAAGACCTAGGTTCGATACTTGACAACATTTTCACCAAGGCATCACTTTTTGATAAAATGTACACTAGTTGACAACATTTTCACCTAGGCATCACTTTTTTGGCAAATTGTACACTTAAAAGTATATGTTGGGGGGAGAAATCAAATTGAGCCACACAATGTAGACTAAAGGTTTGTTGTTCACTAAACCAACTACAATAGTTGCACTAATATTGTGAAATACTAATATATATATATATATATATGGATGATGCTATGGTGTTCTCGGTCATTTTGGGAACACCTGAATTTTTAGCATAATTTTACCATTAGGAGCATAACTAAAATCAATTACAAGCATAAAAAAACCCAAACAAGGCATAACCAATGAATATCCAAAAAACCAACCAAGGCGTAACTAAATCCAACTAAGGCATAACAAATAAGTTATGCCTTGCTATGGTTTTGGTTATGCCTTATTATGGTTCTGTTATGCTTGTAATGAGTTTTGGTCATACTCACAATGGTTTTGTTATGCCAAAAATTACGGTGTCTCCAAAATGACCGGGGACACCGAAGTCATTCCCTATATAACTCATAATGGTTTTGTTATGCGTATAATGATTTGGTTATACGTATAACAAAATCATTATGAGTATAACCAAAACTTATTATGAGCATAACCAAAACCATTATGAGCATAACAGAACTATAGTAAGGCATAAGTTGTTTGTTATGCCTTGGTTGGTTTTGGTTATGCTTTGGTTGATTTTTTGAATGTTCCTTGGTTATGCCTTGTTTGGGTTCGGTTATGCTTATAATGGATTTTAGTTATGCTTATAACGGTAAAGTTATGCCAAAAATTACGATGTTCCCAAAATAACTGGGGATACCATAGTATCATCCATATATATACACACACACACACCTACTCCCAATAAGGCCGCTCTTTTTGGGATGTTTTTTTTGGGCTTGGGCTTGTTGAGCCTTGCCCAAGGACCGGCCCTGATTCTTAGGGCATCCTAAGAATTATTAGGTGTTTTATTGTATATATATTTCACAATTATAAGTTAATTTTATTTGCGGTTAAAATTTTACAAATTCATAAGAGGAGATGTCAGTCGTTTTTGCAAAAATGAAAATAACGTTTGGGTTCCAACTTGCATGGTTTGACCAATTTATTCTAAAAAACATAACTAGCATTTGTGTCAATTTGATACATGAAAACGAAAAAAATAAGTAGTAAACGTTTTTTTATTATTCCATACATAAATCGATCTGAGTATAAATGCTAGTTGACGTGAGGAGGTACGGTGAAAAAGGGGTCCCACATTTGCAACTTCCATTCCCATTCCATTCCCCAACCATTAAAACTAATCTACCCCATCTACTTTCGGAACGGAAAAAAAAAAACACAAAAAACTAATCCGCTCCATACGTTTAACCAGCAGTGAGATATAAGCAGGGGTAGCCCAGTTGGTGAGAGTCACTGTCTCTCTTTAACGATTGCGCAGATTCAAGCTCGAATCGGATATTTCATGGCGGGTCGGGAGCCCCTACGGTCACGCCTAGGCCGGAGTTGCTACTCTGGTCGTCTCCTCCTACTCTTTTAATGATCAAAAAAAAAAAAAAAAGAGATATAAGCATTAGCCAACAGAACGCTCGTTCTATCTTCCCCGATTGCTTGTGGGGCAAATCGAATTCACCAACCTAGTCATCGGAGGTTACCTTCGTAATCATGAGGACTCGGAATTCCACTACCCCGAAACCGGCCGCGGCAATAAAGACGCCTCCGGCGAGGAAATCCGCTGCCAAAACCCCTCCAAACGACTCGCGGATAGAATCGGCTACCCTCAAAACCGCCGACACCAACGCCGTCTCCACCTCCACGCCCACCGCTGTGGTTGATTTGAAGCCGCCCCAACAACCTGGTAAACCCCCCCACTCCTTGTTCTTGGCTTCGCTGTAGCGACCGTTCCAAGTATTGCTGTATCGATATCATCTGATTGATTGCTCCTATGTCTCTGGATGTAGGTTTTCCATCGATAGGGTGAATTAATTTTTATAGTCAGCAAATAAGCAATTCATGTTCTCTATACATTTTCACCGGCCGTTGTCATTTGTGTTTATGTTACATGGTGGATTCATTGTATGTGTGTATGGTATGATAGTATGGCCACGGAGATATTCTCGAAATTCTTTGCGGCCAATATAGTAATTCATCGCGGAGTAATTCTTCGCCAAGAGTAATTTTTTTGTGGCCAAGAGTAATTCTTTGTGAACTTCTAATCTCAGCCATAAAAAAAAAGGTACAAATCTGTGGGTCCAAAATATAGATTATTCAAAAAATGTTGCTCCATCGTCCATATTATGTATGAATTTGAATGTTTCATGTTTGAGTCTTTCAATGGCATGACTTACGCATTTCTATCTACTTTTTTTTTTGATAAGTGCATTTCTATCTACTTTACGCTGCAGTTAGCATTTCTGTATTTTTTGTACGTCGGCTGGTAGATTCTATGCATATGTGTACGTTCATATGCATTTGCCTATGCTAACATGGCCAATTGGCCATGAAGAGATTCCATATACAGTTTAAGTTTATCAGTTGTATGATTAACTCAAATTTTTGGCTACTAAGCAATTGTTGGTTGATTACATTTGTTTTCCTTGTTTTGATTCGGCATTTGAATGGTTTAGCATAACTAAATAGTTCTACAAGCACAAGAAAATGCACGTGTTTACGTATGGGGCTTGTTAGTACTCTTATGTCTATGGGTCTTGTTTTAATCCATCTTATTGATGTTAGTTGAACAAGAAAATGCATCAGCCGATGCTGTGGAGGTGACACCGGAAACGAAAGTAGATACAGGAGCTAAAACAACAAGAAAGGTTGTAGTAAGGAAGACACCGGCTAGAACCAAAACTCCTACATCAGCAAAAGCTGTACCTAGGAAGACGCCAAAGTCAGAACAAACGGAGGAGTTAAAGGTTGGAGAATCCTCCAAGAAAGAAGAGGTTGGGGATGCTAAGGATCTGGATTCTTCACTGAAAGAAGAATCTTCTCTTTCAATTGTTGAAGAGTCTGTCAATAAGGAAGAACTATCTGCTCAAAATCCTGAAGAAACCAAAAGGGTGGGGGATCAAAATTTAATGAAGGGTGAAGAGCCCCCTCAAGAGAAAGAAGACGGTATTGGCGTGGAAGAGCTTTCGACAGTTGATTTGAAGGCTGAACAACCTGGTAAAACTCAACTCCTGGTTGTGATTTTATGGTCTTCAAAATCTGAGGGATAATTTTTACCTCACCTCGTACATTCGGATTTACATGTTTTTGTTTGTTTGTGTAAATGCTTGCATCACCTGGATAGATTCCATATTGAATATTGCTTTTCAGTGGTACCAGTAACTCAGTGTTACTTGTAACTTGCGAGCAATTCATTTTTTTACTGCTATTGCTTGCCTTGTTTTGGTTGGTTATTTTACTGCTCATGGGTTACAATACACCTATATGCTGATATCCATGTGTCGAGATTCCTTATTGATTGTGAGTTTTGTAGTTGTGCGAGTAACTCAATTTACCAGTAAGCAATTCTGTCTGATTCTTGTTCTAGCTGTAAGTGTTAAGCATATGGCGAATCTGGGGACAGAGACCTTGCCGCAGTTTTGGTACACTTGAAGGTCCTTCAGTTTATTTATTTATTTATTATTTTTTACATGCTTTGTGATTGTGGCGACGTAGTCTCCTGATGGCTAAGTGCTAAAGCGCAAGGCAAAGCTCTCGGGCAAGTTGTGGCAAACAATTAGTTGATTTAGATAGACAATTTTCAAAATTAGTGATATAGCCAGGAATTCCAGATATGATAAAGCATACGATTCAATTGTCCGAAAATGGCTTAATATTGAGAAAATCCTTTAACATGCGCCTTAGTTTAAGGTTTAGATTTGAAAGCACAAAGTTCATAGCAACTAAATATCTAATATTGCATAATTCTGAGAAGAAGAAGAAAGGGAGATCAAATAGGCACAGAGAAAGGAGATGAATGTAAACAAAGGGTTGTTTTGTCATGTAGCTACATGTACAGAAGGATATGATAATCAAATCTACGGGTTGGTTGTTGTTTAATTCCATCATCACCGGCTGTATTAAGCTTGCTCAATGCAGAGCTAAAAATTAAGAGAACTCATGACCCCTTGTGCCTAGAAAAAGGCATGCACCACTTAACTGCATTTCAATTACTTCTCTTGCCTTGGAAGTTGTTAGACTCTATAAGGTTGCCTCACTTCGCCTCATGACTAAGTGCATGCTTTTTTGGGACACCAGGTTTCTCCACTAGAGTTCTCAATAAATTTACGAGTAAGGAAGGTTCTTAGCCTCCTCGGGACCAGCTTTTGGATTGCCTTTGCGAGTTCCTTGTTTTGTGTCTGCATTGGGGTGTCTACTTGTGAATACATATTCAGTCATGCACATAAAAAATGCTTGTCTATTTATGAATTACACTTTTGCGTACTCTTACCATTGAGTGTGGTTGTAATTGATCCTTTTTTATGTTAGTCGAACAAGCAAAAACATCAGTTGATGCTGTGAAGGTAACACTGCCGGCAAAATTACGTACAGGGGTTAAAACAACAAAAAAGATTGTGGTAAGGAAAACAGTTACTAAAACCAAAACTCCTACATCAGCAAAAGCTGTACCTAGGAGGACACCTAAGCCAGAGGAAACATCAAATTTTAATGTTTGTGAACACTCCAAGAAAGAAGAGGATGAGGATGCTATGGACGTTGATTCTGCTAAGAAAGAAGAATTTTCTATCTCAAATGCTGTGGAGCCTGCAAAAGAGGGAGAACCTTCTGTTGAAAATGTTGAAGAAACCAAAAAGATGGAGGCTCAAACTGTCATGATTGTTAAAGACCCCCCACAGGAGGAAGAAGAGGTTATTGACGTGGAACAGCGTTTGGTTCTGAATGTCGAAGAATCAACAAGGCAGGAAGATCCCGTCGCTTTGGATGTTGGGGAAGTGTCAAAGAGTCAAGAACCTGGCATACCAAGGGAGGAGGAAGAGGTGAAGGAAGAAATAAGGGAGGAGACGAGAATCATTGAGGATGACGTGGGATCAGAACCGGAGGCTGTCAACATGGAAGAAGATATGAATGAGTTGAGAGGAGAAGATACTCAATGTGAGGATGATGTCCATGGTAACGAGAGGGTAGAGGAGGGCAGGGACCAAGAAGTTCTTGAAGAATTTGGGGAGGAAGAACTTGCGGCGGATGACATACCAGAGCAGGGCGAAGAAGCAGAGGCATTGGAAGAGGAAAACATGGAATTAACTGCTGCAGCGAAAGAGCGTAAGATGAGGAAGGAGCTGGAGATATTTGTTGGTGGTTTGGATCGTGGTTCAGTGGAAGAGGATGTGAAAAAGGCTTTTGAGAACATTGGAGATGTAGTTGAAGTTAGGTTGCATAGAAATACTTCAACGGACAAGAATAAGGGGTATGCATTCGTGAAGTTTGCAACAAAGGAGCAAGCAAGCCGAGCTTTATCAGAAATGAAAAACCCTCTTGTATGAATTTTCTTTTTACCATAGAAATTTTTTTTCTCTCCCACGTAAGTGTAGCTTAACTTCTGTTTTTGGTTCATAGATATGTGGGAAGCGTTGTCGGACTGGACCCAGTGAGGATAATGACTCATTGTTCCTGGGCAATATTTGCAATACTTGGACAAAGGAAGCTGTAAGATTTTATTTGCCGTAGATGTATTTTTAGCAAGTTTGCTTCTTTTTTATTTTTTTGATCTATTGATTTTCTAATTTAATTCGGGTTAACATTTTGGCAGATCAAACAAAAATTGGAAGACTATGGCGTTCGAGGTGTTCAGAACATTACTCTTGTGGCAGATGCCCGCCATGAAGGGCTGAGTCGTGGTTTTGCATTTATTGAGTTCTCTTGTCATGCTGATGCCATGCTTGCATACAAGAGGCTCCAAAAGCCTGATGTCATTTTTGGCCATACAGAAAGAACTGCTAAAGTGGCTTTTGCTGAACCTTTACGTGAACCAGATCCTGATGTGATGGCCCAAGTTAAGTCGGTATTTATTGATGGCCTACCTCTGAACTTGGATGAAGATCGAGTGAGGGAGCAAATGAAAGGTTATGGGGAGATTGCACGAATTATGTTGGCCCGGAATATGTCTACCGCCAAGAGGAGAGATTATGGATTTGTAGATTTTACCACGCATGAGGCTGCTGTTGCTTGTGTTGAGGGAATCAATGACAAATATTTAGGTGATGGGAACTCAAAGGTATTCTTTTAGTCCTGTGATGATGACACTTTTGGATGAGCATGGGTAGAAGTTGCCTTGCTTTCTTTTTTGAGTCCACTGAGGTCGGAGAGTTGCTTGGCAAGCATTTTTTAATCAACTTTGGCGTGAGTTCTTGATAACAGTTGTGATCCCCTTGCAAAGCCTGTTAATGATGGACTCTCCATGTTTTGAAGATTTTCTGCCATGTATTGACTTGGAAAGCTGGAACCTTTGAAGGACCAAAACAAGGGTTGAATTTGGTTGCCTGTTGAGTGTCAACTAGATTACGTGGTGCTAAGTTGCTAATTGACCGTCTATGACTGTTTTATATGTAGATCTTGTTTGGCTTTGCCGTTAGGCTCGGCCTGATGTGATTCATACTGGGCCCTTTAATGTTGTACTGATGTAGCTCTTTTGTTCTGATATTCTAGACTAAAGTGAAAGCAAGACTTTCAAACCCTTTGCCAAAAACTCAGGCCATCAAGGGTGGAATCTGTGGCGGGTTTAGAATTGGCCGTGCTGGTGCTGGAAGCTTTTCAAAATTTGGTATAAACCGAAGGTTCAGCTGATGCTTCATCATCTTGTCTAGATTATTTTCTGATAATGTGTTCTGTTTGTTCACAGGAAGGGGTTTTGGGAAGGGTGCACATGCCTTCAACCGACCTAATTTTCAACGTGGCAGGGGTTTCAATCAACGTGATAATGTTCCAACTTGGAGAATGGGTTTTGCCCGTGAACATGACCGTGATATCCAGTATCCTCCTTTCCACCGAAGAGAAATGTCTGGACAAGGTTATTTTCTGAACGAACTGATTTGCCTAATGTGTTATTTTTCTGCTGATGCAGATGTAGTGGACTAAGTTGCTTCTGTGTCTTTTGTGTATCTCGGTTTTCCGTATGAATTTCTGTGCTTCTGAGAGAAAAGACTAAACTAATGATTTCCCCCTTCTTAGAATGGCTCCAGTGGCTACATTGGATCATGTTGTTCATTGGGAATTGAAGAAGGGAGAATGAGAACACATCGAGCGATCAATTATGTCTTCAAACTATAGCAGCCTTCGAGGCCCCATGCGCTTCAGTATTCTCCTTTCTTATGATATAGAAAAAAGAAAAAGAAAAGATACCATAGAAGCCTAGGTGTGCCGTGTGTTAAGCTAAGCTTTTTCCTTTTTCTCGTTCTCTCTTTGTTTCATTTAATGTAAGTAACTAAAACACTTCAAAGGGCTGTTCTTTTTGTCATATAGCGAAAAAGATAAGATACCATAGAACTTAGAAGCCTAGGCGTGCCATGCATTAATGTTTTTCTCTTTACATGTTCTTTCTTGTTTCATCTAATGTAAGAAACTTGAACACTTCAAAGGGCTGTTTGGAGGAGAGGTGAGACATAGATTGAGATCAAGTTCCAGTCTACTGTTGAAGTTTAGTTTAACTCCCCCTTTTGTGGTTCCCCTCCATGGGAAAAATATAAAACACCGGCAAGATATGCTACTCCCTGCCTCCAAGGACCGATTTTCATTAATCATGCTTAAAAGAAGCCCCGGCTCGCAAGGCGTCCCTCTCGCAGTAAGGTTCCAAACCTCGCCTCGCTCGTGACATGCTATGTTTCCCCTCTCCATGCCCATGTAAAGGGTGAGTCCCATGCACCAATTTGTGGATCGCGGTCTCACGCACTAATCCGTAGTAGCTGACCGCCCTACCTAAACCAATCATTATATCGGTCCCAAGTCCCCATTGCTTGAAAGGCTCGGCTTCAAAGCCGTATGTGGAGCTTCTGCCTCATATGGCTCCTCCAGAGATGGAGGTAGGCCCAGCCCAGGCTTGTGCGGTTGAGGTTGTTGCACAACCTCAGTCATACGGAAAAAAAAAAACATTGTTTCCAGAAATGGCTTATGGACCATCCCTATAGCTTTCTGCCTTTCCCTAATCTGGGAAGTGATCCTTGATCAAGAGGCTCATTTTTCATTGAAAGCAATGAAGTTAAATTTTCAAGGTCAGAGAAGAGCTGTCATAAACCTAGGGTTTTTTTTTTTGATTGGAGTCATAAACCTAGGTTTATTACACATTACTATAATGAATATAGGTTTCAAAGGTATTAATAATGGATTATTGGTTATGGTAATAAGCTAGTGTAAGAACCTTCTATTGGTCTCTTGATTATTATGCTATTTTTGTTGTCCGTTAGTTGATTATTATGAATAATCATATTGCTGGAAAGTTTAATTAAATTTAAGTAGTTCCACGCTTTCCATATTTGCGAGTTTTTGGAAAGTATTTTTGTTCAAACAATTTATTAAGCAGATACACAACGAGTCAATATAATTCCTGATGCAGAGATCTGAAATGTATGATCTAAATAAGTCGTCTGCTTCTTTGACACATGGGTTTTATGTTCCCATGCATGAAGGTTTACAGCTAGTCTTCATGATATGACGAGTGCAGTTATCTTTGTCTTATACAGTTATATGTAACTTTACGTGAATAGGTGGATGGAGGGATTCATTTCGGGGTGCTCATGATGCATCTCGTGGAGGTGCTGTTCCAGCTAGACCTAACATTGAGAGGGGTAGACACAATCCACCTGATAGAGGTCATGGGATGCCCATCTCAAACAGGAGGCAACCGTTTCCCAATGGAGAAGGATTCAGCAGAACATCCGGTGGACGGCATTTTGATGACCCTTACTTCTATGATGGCCGTCCACATGGGACGAAACGACCATTCTTTATGGCAGTAAGCTGGAACTTTTTGTATTTTCATGTTTGTTAAAAGAAAGTTTCTGATTTGTTCCTTTGTCATATCAAGTGTTGCTTAATGCTTGTATGGTTGATTTTGGCCTTAAGGACCAGGATCCTGACTACATAGAGCCTAGCAGACATCGTCCTCGATTGGATTACTCTGATCCAGCGATTCCATTCCGTACGCCTCACTATCGAGGTGTGTATTTTGTGTGCAATTTGTCTTTGCCCTGCTTGTGTGTATAGCTTTACTATTATGTTTTCCTAGATAGCTGATGGCCCTTTTTGTTTTAGATTCTTTTGAAGCCGGCAGCAGCCTCTACTCCCATGATTATTATGGCACTGATGTGAGCACTCATGGCTAAATTTAGACTCTTGCATTTCTTACTCTTCAACAATGTCATGATTTCCTGCCTTCTGTGATGTTACAGTACGGTGAAGGTCCATATTCATCTTTTTATCAGAATGATCACCCTTATGGAGGTGGCTTTTACCACTAGAATTTAGAAAGCCTTGGTAATTCTAATGTCCTACCTTCCAACTTTATTTCTGGTTGCAGTATGGCTCTATTAACGTTTTGTGGGATCTTGCAGATGGACCTGGGATGGGATGGACATTGTGCAATGCTGGTTTCTGGACTTTCTGCTTGGAAGGAAATCTGAATTTAGTTTGTACTTTTCTTTCCTTAGTTCCTTCTTTTTCCAGCCTATCATCACGTCCTTTTGTCTGTCTTCCTCCGTGTCTCTGGTCTTTCTCTGCTCTCTCTGTCAAATTGGTCAGACGTAACGAGTTTTAAGTGTCTTGTTTAGGTGATCCCTCCAGGAAGGATAGTTATGTGGATATCAATAATATTTTGAACTATGGGATCCTTAAGTGTTAAGGTATCAGCGAGTTTTGCCCTTGATAGGACAGCTTGAGGACATCTTAAATGGGCTATGGACATAAGCTGTAGAGATTGCGTCAGGATCTTTGTGTGAGATCGAATACAAATGTCGATCCTTTTGTCATGAAGCTTAAAGGAAACTAGGGGGGGATCAGCTTCTGTTTCTAGAAGGCTGAGTTTCAGTTCAAGGTTTTCATTTCATTGATATAGATTCGGAGTTTCAGTTCAATGTGCTAGAGGCAACTTTTGGATATTCTATTTATAATTTTGCCTGGAGAATAATATTTTGTGGCAACTTGCATTCAAGCTATTGAGTTCCTAAATTGAAAATTCTAGTCAAAAGACTTGCCATGTATTGGAGACTTGACTTTCGTTGCTAACATTTCATGGTCCATTTATGTGATTTGAGGTTTATTAGTGGAGTATGACCTCATTTGTTGCCAAAGAAAATTAACTTTAACTCGGGCAATTACGTTCTATCATGGAAAAAGTGGCCCTGCTTTGGAGCGGTTCCTCATCACCCAAAAGAAAATATTCTCCTTTGACTGGATCCTATGTGCCTGTCATTCATCTATTCAACTATGGAGTAGGGATGTGGTTTTGAGCTTTGTGAGATCAAGTAACAGGATCACTTTTGTTATATTTGAGGGTTAACGTTGACATCATTCACATTAGACGTTGTAGCTTTGGAGCTGTTTGACTTGGGATAATAGCTAGGATGGAACATGTCTTCAAGTTGGACAAGTCTGCTGCTAAACCTGATATTCTTCTCTGGAAGTTGGAATCTGATGTATTTGATGTATTGTTTTGCTATGAGGAAATCAAGGTTGGAACAAATTGTTTATGTGTGTCTGGTTCTGGGGCCAAAGGTGTAGTTTCTTGCTAGTCACAATCAAAGTTTGGAATTCTAGGAAGATATTTAGGATCTGATAAACAGAGAGCTTAGTGTGGGTATGTTTCTCTGGGCCATATCTTTGCCTATTTCACTGCAGTATTTGGTCTTGGTTGTTTTAGAGTCTATTTTTCAATAGTTGAGAGTGGAGACCAATTTGTTCGAGGTAATTTTACATTCTAGTTGTCACTAGTCTATCGATAGCCATTGATGCGACTCTGCTTAGCAATTTTGGACAGCTGACTCTTATGGTAATCAAAATTTTATTACATGTGATGTCTTAATACAACACGTTATCTTTCGTTGTTATGTCTGCAGTGGTTTATCCTATGTCCCAAGTGTCATCTTGTATTTTGTGAGCATGACGTTGTATGTCCATTTTGAGGCAAAATTAACAAGATTGGTAGCAATAGAATCAAACGTCTCGAAGGGCAGTCGAAACATGAGGAGTTCTTCTGTGAAGTTCTGTTAGTGTATGTATGGGAGATGAAAACTCGGGATGGTACATATATGACATCATAATTGTTTTGACTGTGGGTGTAGTCCTTAAGTAGAACTTTCCAAAGGGACAAAAGTTTCCAGGAACTACTGGACGAATGTTGAAAATTGCAACATTGGTTATGCCTTGCTTTTTGAGGACACTGGTCATTCGGGTGCTTCCTTTTTTTTTTAAATTTGTGATTGTAGGAAGGAGAAGGAATAGCGTTTACAGTGTAGGATATTGTGTTTGTGGCATTCAAATCCTTGGGGTTTCTATTTAACCTATTGAAGTTGCCTTTGGCTTAGTACAGGGTTGTTTGAGAGAAAGTTCATAAGGTGAATTATGAAAATGGAAACTGGATGCTGCATTCTCACTCTATTAGGTGATGATGGTTGATTGGATAGATGTAGCTGCAAACGTTTGAGATTGATTCTGTGGGAAAATTCCTCGTAGGGAAATGTTGCTATCAGTTATATATCCTGATAGTTTAATGCATATTTGGCATATTCTATGTGTGATTGTTGATTGTAGTGAGGTCACATAAAAGGTATTCGTTTTCACCCGTGTTATGATTGATTCCTCAATACAGCTTGACATACACATCCCATTTGCTTCTGTACTTTTCGTTCTTTGATCACCTATTTCCCTCTCTTCTACTCCTTTCCGGAGTCCTGAATTCCAATCAAAGATGTGAGAGTTTATGGATGAATGCAGAAAAAACTCAGATTTTCACATCATTTGATGTAATTTCAAACACTGTTGATTTTGTGGTATAAAGGTTCCGTGTTTGTGTACTTTCCGTGGTTGGCATGTTAGATTTGCTGAGATGGATGCTAAAGCTGATGATATGGTGTGTATGGTTCCTTTTACTGTTACCATGACCTTGTCGCATGGTATTTCTCTGGTTTTGGGGTATTAGGTATGACGCAGATAGATTTATCCCAAAAGAGGGGAATGATTTTAGCTTTAAAGGCAAAGGCTGTTTCCACTGTCTAATTATAAATGATTTTGTTTGCTGATATATCCAATTATCCATGTTGGTTTATGTGATTTTTAAAACTGAGTGTTTTTCCTATTATGGATGTCAGAGTGGACAGGGAAATGATTTATGCGCTTGTATGAGCAGGATTTCTGGGTCGAAACAGGAAAAGCATGTGAGTCAACCGGTGTTTGTGCTTTTGTTAGGCTTCTCGTGAAGGCATGGTGGCTTTGGACCTGTGTTATTTGTGTGCCCATTTGATTCAACTTTCCTTTTTCGATTCACAGAATATCACATAAATATGGACTAGGCTCCTTTCGTGATGCCAGGATCCAAATCATGAACTGCTTTGTGATTTAGCAGGTTCAAGGCCACCATGCCTGAAATTGAATTACTGCTTTGTGATAATTACTGCTTGCCTATTTCAACAATTATGGAAGAGATCGCATGTCCTTTCATCATTAAGCTTCATAAAACGTCGAATATACTATATCCATCCATTGGAGAGTGTAGTGTTTTCATAATCCCTCTGACCAACCAAATGGGCTTTGAGCATCAGAAAATGCCCATTGCAAAAAATAGAAAAAGTTACGAGACTTCAAGTGCCCTAGTAGTGTTCCATTCTTATCCATTTATCTTGCCACTTTTTCCCAAAGAAATGGCATCAAGTAGGGTTATGCATTTTGAGCTGCATCATCAAACTTTGACACCCAATTCCAAATGGCATTGTACTCTTCCAATGACCGTAAAATACAGATCCAGGTCCACAATGGGAAGTGTGGCTGTTGCCCGAGGAATTCGAGCCACAAATGCACAAATATTCTGATGGGTGCATCGCAATGATAGCAAGTTGTAATGTGTGGTATCTTTAACTATTGATATGTTTAATGTGCATGAATCGGTTGAAATGAAAGTAATTAAATAGAGTCTGAGGAGATAAAGATGAAAAATCGTTTATTGGCTAACATGTGCGAGAACAATGCAGGCTAATTTGGGCCTAAAATTGGGGCCCAAGGCCCAACCCACTCCTAAGCGTCCTTGAATTGTTCGTACACTTTTTTTTTTTTGGTTTTAAACCATTGTTTGCTTGAAGTTAAAATATCAATTTTATACACGATTTGAAGTACTCAAAAGGCATAGATAAATAAAATCAAAACTTATATTTAAACTTAAAATTCTATTGAAATCACAAAAAATCATCAAAATCAACCATCACCATAACTCTTGAACTAATAGAAATTTAGGGCAATTATAATTCGCAGTAAAGGAATGTAGCGGTGAAGTGGAGTAGTAAATTAGGAAGTTAATTCATTATGGCATAGCCTATGGTTATTGGTGTATCTATTAAACTAAAATATACAAATGTATATATATGGTCCGGATCGGTTTGGAACCGCAACCGTTAATCTAAATTCACAAACCAAATCATATAACTCGGTTTTGAATTTTTTAAAACCAAGACCAAACCACACTACTTAAAAACCAAACAAAATAATTCGATTTGGATTGAATTCACGATTTAAAGGATTATTTGCTCACCCCTAAGTCCACTCATATGGACTCGATGTTTGATAAAGACTCTCTTACTTCTCTTGAACAATAGTTATACGATACGTTATGGAACTTTTTCAGTATAACGATAACAGAGAAGGAAAGAGGCTCTGGAAATCTCTGTATAAGCTATCTTTGGCAACCTCCATCTATTATATTTGGAGGGAACGTAACCTGAGAATTTTTTCAAGGCAGGTCTAGTGTTATGACTGAGGTTTATCTAATCATTTTTAGTTCAATTCGAGCTATTGCTAGCTCTTGGGCAACGGTGAAATTCTCGGCCCCAAAACGAGGTCTTTGTAATGCTTGGCTATTGGACTCTAGAATTTTTGTTGTTAACAATTGTTGATAGGATGTTTTTTCCTACTTTTTGAGTTTGGTTATTTGCCTACTGTTAGGGCTTTTGATCTATAGGTTTCCAGGGATGCCCTGTTGATTTGTGTAGCTTTTGCTCCTTTTGGTGGTATATAAAATTTTCAATTACCCAAAAAAAAAAAAATTTTTTTACACGAATGCACGTCTTTTATTTTTCTCTTCTAAATTCTTGTTTCCCCAATTAATAAATCGTTGCAGTATCATAATATGGAGGACCATAAGTTATAGCGTGGCTCAAAGCATTGGACCCATATAATTTGTGTAGAGGTGGCAAATGGACGGGTTTGGGTAGATAGAAACGGGTCACGGATTGGATATGGGCGGATCGAATACGGGTTGAATTGTAGGTGAGTTGAAACGGATCGCGTCGAAAAAGGGTCAATGCAAACCCGACCCGACCCATTTTCCCCACCCTCTTTTTCCCCACCACCTTTTCCTTCTCCCCTTTCTTCCCCCAGTATGGGTTGAATATGAGTTCACTTTGTGGATGCTTCAAAGAGCAATTCGGATAACAAATAGCAATGACATAAATCAGAACTTCAGTTGTATTATCCTGAGACTCTCCACAACATGCAAAACGAATTACTATCAGTTTTAGTGAAATGTAGGAATGAGACTCGTTTTTTCATTTTGTCGTAATGCAATTTTTTTTCGAATTGGTTCGTTTTGCGATAAATTTTTTTACCTTTTTTGATTCGTAATTTTTTTAAAACTTTTGCCCTAATATTTTTTTTTTATAATATCTAAGATTTTGGACTTTAGTTTAGTTTCACGTTAATTTTTTGTGGATTTATTGGTTCGATTCGACAAGAGGAATTGAAAAGGTAAAAAATTAGTCCAAACCCAATATTTGGGTAAAAGAAATATTTTTCTTACTGTTCTGATTCATCTCGACTAGATAAATCAATAATCCATAAAAATTTGACGTAAAGTTAACCAACACAAAAAAAAAATTGAATAAAAAAAAAGTGCCAAAAAAATTGAATAAAAAAAAAGTGCCAAAAGAAAAAGTTCTTAGCAGGACGGGCCTTGTCAGATTGGTCGGTTTCTGGTATAGGAACGGGCCTCTCGTAGTTCATTCTTGTTTTGACTGGTACAGGAGGCGTACGTACAGGAGCAAGAGAGATCACTCTTTTGCAAGGATGAATATTTTAATTCCAACCTCATATTGAACCCATTTTTAACTCGTTTAAACTTATGTAAATATTAATTTATATGGGTTCAACCCATTAAAAAATATGGACGGATTGGATTGGATTATAAGTGAATGGATTTAGGCGAGTTACAAAATATGGGTTGAGATTGCTACCTTTAATTTTGTGTATAAGCAAGTTTCTTATCTATTAAACTAGCTGTTCAAAACAAATCTTTTTTGCTTTGAGCATAAACTTCTCATGTACATTATCATTGCACCAATGATGCTACTACTCATTTTTTAAAGCAAAATGTCACTATTCATTGCCAAAAAATGGCAATGGCTCAAGTCATTTTGCAATAACCGACCTGCTCTCAGCACCATGGCCGATAGTCAGAACAATAAAATTCAGCCTCAACAGTCAGCGCCATGGCCAAACGGCAGAAATAATCAGCCACCAACTTCTAGTAAAGTTTTTGATGATGAGGTTGTTGAAGTCTAAAAAGCTCGTTTCTAGGACTTATAAATAAGCAATGAACGTAAAATGGCATGCCGTACTTCTGCCCTCCAAAAACTGAGTCACTGTGCTCTATTTCCTTCCTAATGAAAAAGCCGTAACATTACTTTGAGCAAGACACAGAAACGTGAGCGGGCGACCACCCACCCACCCACACACAGAGAGAGAGAGAGAGAGAGAGAGAGAGAGAGAGAGAGAGAGATTTGCAACAAAGTCTTAAACGGGAATGACTATTAAAGGAACAAAATTAAACAAAAGCACAATGCATGGCTTATAAATCACAGTGTAAAGCTATATAAGCCTGTAATGTTTTCCTGCTGGTCATTCATAAATGTACCCAGAGAATTCAGATACCTCTTCTCCCAGCGAAACTCTCAGACCCACTTTTCACGACAGCCATCCTACTGGCCGGGAAAGCTATTTTAGGGCACTATACCGATTCGATCCATGCTTTGACCAGTGATCCTTGAGATCAAGCGGAATGGACAGATCTTGACCCTCAGCTGCAAGTCGATTAAGCAGTTTGGTAAAAACACTCCCACTCATCTTTCTTCCCCCAACTCTTGCATGGCGTTTGTTTGAAATCTGAGGCAAAGGATACACCGACATGGTGGTCGTGCAACAAGCCGACTGCCACCCGCCATTCCCCCACTTATAGCAAGGCTGGGGTAACCCAGTGCACGAGCAAACTGGCGCCGGCATTGTGTTCTCATCAAAGTTGATCTGGTTCAACCCCAAACTCTCTTTCCACGCCTCAAGCTCGTCATCTAGTTCCTCACCACCATCATCCTCACTAGCAAAATCTGGCTCAAGTTTCCAACAGTTTACTTCTGGGCTTGAATCTTCAACCTGTCTTTTACCTTTTCTTTGAGACTTGGAGGGAGTCTTCGTTGAAGTTCCTTTGGTGGTGGTCTCCTTTGATTGCTTCACCTTCCTAGGCTTTGTGGTCTCACTAGAAACACCTGTACTATGGTAGGGATTGTTTGGTGGGATTTCCCTCTGATTATTATATTCAGTTTCAACCATATGAGGTATGGGATGCATTTGCTGGTGGTGGTAAAGGTGATGCTTGGACCCATGCATTAGTCCATTGCTAGGCGAATCAGGGGGTATGTCGTTTTCGTTCATGGAAGTCTCTTGGAATTGAAGGGCGGCAAGAGCCTTGTCTCTTTCCTCTATGGCACTGTTTCTCTCGGCTACTGCTGCGTCTCTCTGCAGCATTGCCATGTCTCGCTCAGCAAAGGCTCTTCTCCTCTCATCTAGTGCCATGTGCTTTTCTCGAATAGCAGCATCCCTTTCGGCCATGATGGCCATATATGTCTTTATCGTCAAATTGTGTTCCTTTCAGTGAAAGCAGATATCAGTTAAGTTCATCATTTTGAAGTTTAGACAAAGCCTTTCTCATAAGCTAGCAATTAATGTTCTAGGCTCAAGTTCCAATAGATTTAGCAAGACAGCTTCAGATTTTGCAACCTACTTCTCTATTCAGAAAAATTAATTAGTCAGTTGGTTGCTAAAGCATAATGTCATGAAAGCCAGAATTTGGTTTTCAGTTTAACCATAAAATGTGCAGGGACGTACCATCAGCAGTGAAAGAGCAACACTAGAAATCCATCGTCTGATATGGCTGTTCCAGCAAGATTGAAAACCACTTCCAGTAAATCTGAAAGCAAGACAAGTCTTGAAAACCCCAAAGTACAAAATAATATCACAGTATAACATGCGGAACTCCACAGAAGAAAGAATAACTATTGCATTCCTGAGATGCACCACTTCTTCAAAAAAGCAATCACAATTCCATAGAACTAAGTTTTCAAGTTACAGAATAAGAAGTTCAGGATCGTACCATCAACAGGTACACAGTCACTCTAGAAAGGCATCCTTAGATGTGCTGTTTGTGAACAACGGAAGACTATGTCAATTGAATCTGAAAGCAAGAAAAAGAATGACTAGGAACCCCCAAAATACAAAGATAAAGTCCTTCAAACGTGAGTGTTTCAAAGCATCTGCTGAGATGCCCTGATTTTTGGAAGGCAATCAAGCACATTTTAACATTACTTATGCGGTTTTGACCTCTAGCAGACCATTTTGATAGCCAGACGGGACAAAGAGAAGGGTCTTGAACAATATAACATGTTTAGCAAGTGTGTGGTTAACTAATTAATCAACTTCAATAACAACTGATGTGAAATTTTAAGAAATAATAAAATATACAAATCAGAAGCTTTTTAGGGCATGCCACCAAATCCCGCTAGTAGCAAGCTTTCAAATACCTGCCTCTGAGCCCCAGAGGAAACTAAGATGTTTAGTACACCACCTCACATTTCTCATTCGTAGACAAAAGGGAATAGACAACAGGAGAAATCCTGAGTCTATAACAATTTATTTTCAACAAAATGTAAGTTATAGCTCAAAGATTTAGAGAAGAGATTAAAAGTAAATAACACGGACTAAGAGTGGCAAGGAGCTGCAAAAATGGCATAGCAAACAGAATGTGCATATGCTAGGGACATTTGACAAATACTCCAAACTAAATATCATGGTGAAGAAACAACAAAAGCCCATAGTGCTATTCCCGATCTCTTCCCATTGAGTAAATAGCAATGTTCTAAAAGTTGCTCGGCACTAGTCGGCCGGTCAGCCACCTTCGAGCGATTAATCAAATTAATTGGTGCATATTAATTAGTAATCGGTAATTAATCGTTAGTCGGACCTAATCGGATAGGCTCTGCCAATGATTAATCGGTGATTAATTCCTTGTTTTAGAACACTGGTAAATAGCGGGGAGAAAAAAAAAATGCTAGACAGGATATCACATGTAATTGTCGGTGATTTCCTTTTTTCCTACATTTGTGTAGCATCTTTGTAGGTGGTGTTGCCGAATGTACAGGTGAAGAAGGTATCTTCTAGGAGGTATGACAACCTCAGGGATGGCAATAGGTCTCCAAAGCTAAGTTGAATGGAAGCAACGCTGGCCTTTGAGCAGGAGAGAAAGAAAGAGTAACTAGTAATCAAGATATGGAGAAATAAGGTTTCCAGGACAAAAATGAAGGAGATGATCAATGTTGGTGCATGCATACTGGATATCTCCTATTTCTTGAAGGCAAGAGCCATGGAGGTCAACTCACCAGGTCACGTGACCAAATGAGGACAAAGGGACAAATGGGTCCCTTTATTTTGCTTGATAACCTAGAGGTAGAACCACCACAACTAGTGGCACCAAACTCTTAGAAGAAACAAGTGGGGCTGCTAAGGTGGTCGAGCGAGGTACACAAGCATGGAGAGGCAGGGAAAATATGCTTTCTAGCAACCTTTGTTCAACTATTCCATGACGAAATCTGTCAAATTCAATATGCTTGTTTTTCCTTGCTGAACTGGATGATGAGCAATGTTGATGGCAACCTTCAGGTCCTAATACAACTTCATAGGTCAACCTCTTAAAATCTTTGTCACAACATTTCCAAATTCTATCCTTACTGACAATATGAGGTCTCAGGCCCGGCTCGGGTCATAGGCCTACCAGGCCACCACCTAGGGCCTCCAGTTTTGGCCCAATAACAAGATTATTATGACGAGGAAAATGCTTGACGAATGGAGAAGGAGCACTCTAGTACCTATCTATAAGAATAAAAGGGATATCCAAAGCTGCAACAACTATAGAGGTATTAAATTGATGAGTCATACGATGAAGCTGTGGGAAAGAGTTATTGAGCATCGCTTGAGGGTAGTGACTACGGTGTCAGAGAAACAATTTGGGTTCATGCCTGGTAGATCAACCATGAAAGCTATCTACTTATTAAGGAGAATGGTAGAAAAATATAGAGTAAAGAAGAAGGATCTCCATATGATTTTCATAGACTTATAAAAGGCTTATGATAGGCTGCTAGAGACATCATATGGTGGGTTCTGGAGAGAAAAGGAGTGACCAAAGGGTATATCGAGGTGATTAGAGACATGTATGAAGGTGCCGTCACTACCATTCGATCACCAGTAGGGGAAACGAGTGAATTCCCAATCACTGCAGGATTGCATCAAGGGTTAGCCTTGAGCCCGTACCTTTTTGCATTAGTTATGGATGAACTGATTAGACAATTCCAGGAGGATATCTCATGGTGTATGATGTTTGCAGATGACATTGTCCTCGTAGATGAATCCGCTAGAGGTGTTAATACAAAACTAGAAATTTGGAGGGAAGCATTAGAGTCAAAGGGTTTTCGAATAAGTAGGAGTAAAACTGAGTATATGGTGTGCAAGTTTAGTGGTACCAGCAGTGCGCACGAAGAAAGAGTGATGATCCAAGACCAAGAGATACCTAAGAGTGCTCATTTTAAATACTTAGGATCAATCATTAGTAGGGATGGAGAGATTGCCGATGATGTGACTCATAGGATTCAAGTGGGGTGGCTCAAGTGGAGGAGCGCTACTGGTGTACTGTGTGACAGGAGGGTACCCATAAAATTGAAGGGAAAGTTTTATGGAACTGCCATCAGACCAGCGATACTTTACGGGACAGAATGTTGGCCTGTTAAGAAACAACAGGTGACCAAGATGAGTGTAGCAGAAATGAGAATGTTGAGGTGGATGTGTGGTAAGACTAGAAGAGACAGGATTAGAAATGAAACGGTTCGGGAGATGGTAGTGTAGCACCCATAGAAGAGAAGTTGAGGGAAAATAGGCTAAGATGGTTTGGGCATGTCTACCGTAAACCAGGAGATGCAGTAGTTAAGAGCACAGATATGATAGTTTTGGGTAGCAATGCTACAGGGAGAGGTAGACCTAAATTGACTTTAGATGCTGTGGTACGCAACGATATGAGTAGAGGAGGTTTGTGTGCACAAATGGCTCTTGACAGAGCTCAATGGAGAAAAAGGATTCATGTAGCCGACCCCAAGTGATTGGGACTTAAGGCTCTGTTTGGTTTGGTTAATAGGGCCGCAAAATACGTGGAACTAATAAATATTATATAAACGTATGTATTTTTGTGTTCGAGTGGTTTAAAGCGGGGCCTCCAACCACACGGTCAGGAGTTCGAGTCTCGGCAGTTTCCTTTTCTTCATCTCGCAATTGCTCACTGCTGCTCGTACAGTTGGATCCAAAACCAAAGGGTTATTCCCCAACCACAGAATCTCCATATACACTAACCAATTACTCCGTTTTTTCCTTCAGTCATATATTATAATTTTTATCTTCTTTTTCAAAAACTGGATCCAATCAAACGAGAATTAGAAAGTGATGAAAACAATGTCTAACTTGGATGCACTTTCCACTCAAGTCCTAGGCCTTTTCTCTTTCGTCCTTTTCTTTTAAGTTTTTACTATTTAACAAACTTTTGAAGTTTTTCTTCTTTCAATCATGTTTCGCTAAATCTAAGCCGATAATAAAATTTCATGCTATAGTTGTGACTTTAACAATTAATGATATATATATATATGTGTGTGTGTGTGTGTGTGTGTGTGTTTGTGTTCCCCATAATGGAGATGCTATTTTTATGATATCTCAACTACTGTAATAAAGTTTACAAAATTGCTTAGCTCAAACTGTGCAACAAAAAATATGTTTCATGTCTTGTAGTTTGTAGGATAATTTTATTTTGAAGTTAACTTTGTTTTTCCCAATTTGTGAAAAAAATATATAGGGCCCCGATTTTTAAGCTCAAATTTGGCCCCGCAAATCTCAGGGCCGGGCCAGTGAGGTCTTATCCAAGATATGTATTCTAAATTTTGAGAAACATAATTGGGCAAAAAAAGCACTTTCCAGAATCTTAGATTGGCCTACTTTTTGATAACATACTTGCTCAATTCTGAACCTCCAACCCCCTTCCGGAGGTGAAAACCTCATTAGCCATGTTGGCAAGTACGACAATCTACGCTAGAAAAAGACAGGCACCATGATTGTTTTCAATGCATTTAATTCCAAGATTCTTGCAGTAATATGATTTATGAAACTAATTGGGAAGTAACACTACTTATGCTTTGGCCTCACAAAGGAAACCTGATTCCTTTGTGCTACAACCCAAATGAGGTCAACTTTGGTAAATGTTGATCTGAAGCATTCTTATGTTCCAATGCATTCCATCATTTCCTAATCCATGTAAACCAGACTTCTGTAACCAATTTTTAAGGACTATATGCGTACACGTGAAATTAAGTGATCGCAAGGCTCCTTATGGGTGTCTGTTATTGAGGATCTACGAGGGCCGGCCCTGGGTAGAAGCCTAGACAGCAGCAGCTAAAAGAAATGCTACGAAGAAGGCCCCACTAAAAGAATGGCTCTACTGAATCTGGGTTAAATTGATTCACTCTCCAGGTGAGTGGATCGGACATCCAAATACTCTTTCAAGGAGTGATTACGTACTAGGCCAACAAAAATACCATGTTTAAGCAGCTAAATTAAGCATAAAAAACAGCAAACAAAGATACATACGACGAGCGAGAGAGAGAGAGAGAGAGAGAGAGAGAGGTACCTGGCTCGATTTTGGCTGGGTTTCTGATCGCGTAGAAATTGGGTATATTTGGAGACGACTGCATAGAAAACCCTACAATTTGATCCTTGTCACAAATAAGTCCAATTAATTGGTACCTTTTCAATTCAAAGTCACATGACGTCCACTTTAACAATCCCAAATGTTCTTTTGAAAACTTAACGTTCGGATCATCTCTTGTGTATCTTGATTAATCTTTAGGGACCATTTTTACCATTCACTAGAGGGAATTTTAGTTAAAATTGGAGGACAATCCTATATGAACTGACTTTATAAAATAGAACTCAACTCAATCCATATTTGCTATGCTTTTCATTTTGGATTGCACATTATAATTTCTTCATGTAATATATGTAACTAAATCCAACCAACCTTCCTCAATTGGACATCATTAGCAAACTTCACTTATAACCACTGCTAGTATTTATCTTTTCTTATCTTTCAAACACAACACTCTAAGTAATTAAAATATTTAACTGCGTGTGATAAAATTGTTAGACTTGATTAAAATATTCAAGGTTTGAGTGCTCATAAGTAGGTTGTTGCTGGTGTTTAGATTCAAGCTAGTGATGGTTGGGGATTGTGTCTATTTATATCATAGGGAGTAGTTTTTTTTTGGTAAAAAATTGAGAAGATTATATATTAGTAATAGCCAAATGGCACTTACATAACAGAGTTCATTACGAAAATCTTGGACAAAATCAAACTAATTATCTAAATATTGTAAACGAGAAAAACACAAGGCAATCAATGTCTTCCACCCCGACTCAGATGTTGAGCCTAATGCAAAAAGTGGCACTCACGATTTGTTGTTTATTTAATCAATAGTCTCAAAAGAGATAAAATGCTAGCCAAGGATAAAAGACAACAAACACCCAGATGATCAGATGGACTTCAACCAAATCCATAATAATAATAATAATAATAATAATAATAATAATAATAATAATAATAATAATAATAATAATAATAATAATAATAATAATAGAACAATGGAAACCAATAATAATAGAAATACAAGGCAATAAGTAGGTGCTGACAAGATTATCTGGTATGTGCATATAAGACTCTAACAAGAATAATGGTTATTTGTGAGGGTTGCCCTAGAAAAATGTGGGAAAAAGGCATATGGTGGTTTTAATAACGCAAATTAGTGTTTTATTTGTTTTAATGGAGTGTAAAGTGCTAGTATTTTCAAGGTGTTACATGTCAAATTACTTTCAAATACTATTAGGATGGGCAAATATGAACTGTATAGCTTTAGTTTTCCATTGTAGGGTTTAAATTTGGCACTTTGAAAAGGGGGCATCATTAGAATCTATTTGGAAGTGGCTTTTATGGCGGATTAGTTGGAAGAGAATCTGTATTATTACAAAGTATAGAACTTTTAAGGGGGAAGAATCTAATTCTTGGAATGTGAAGGGGAAATATGTTTTAAAAAAATTCCTCAGGGAGGTGTTTGCAATTGACTCGTATTAGCAGCAAACACATATAGATGAAGGGGGAGGTGTCCTGTGTATTGCTAGTTCTTTGATTTCCATTTCTGATTTTGGGAAGAAACATGAATATGATGGAACCGTTGGCCAAACTTGGAGGCCCACCATGGCGCCAAGCGGCCATAAGAAAGTAAATAAGTGATTATCATTTATAATATTGCTTGTTCGAATCTTACGGAGGCTAAATATTCCAAATCCCATGGGCACTAGAGAGTTTGTTCAGCCATTCATTCTTGGGTCCCAAAATTAGACGAGATACACAAAAGTTAATCCGAATATTCTATTATTAAAAAGAGAAAAACTTCCTCGTTTGCTTCTTCGCTGCTACTACTACTACTATTCTAAGAACTTTCTTCGCTACTACTACTATTCTAAGAACTTTTCGTTATTTGTGTATGAGTTGTTTTTTTTTTTCTTCTTCTTCTTTCCTTTTTTTTAGAAATCAGTCAGAATTTTATCGATAACTGAATAATACAATCTATTGGGTGCGTCTAATACAGTGTTACAAAGACCTATTACACACTGAAAGACAAATTACACATCCCAATCAAATGAAGAATTCGAGTCCAGCGATAAATTGACCAGACGATCAGATGTCAGAACCGTGCATGCAATTTGTCGATGTCTAGTTTTCTTCTTCTTATGTTTTGTGTCTGACTGTCTGTGTCTCTGAGATTTTTGAGTTATTAATATGGTTTGTATTGACCACAAAACTCAATTGACCCGTGTACTACTTGAGGAGTGATTGGAGTACTATAACATTTTAATAATGGAAAAATAAAAGAAGGTAACGGGTGTAAAAACAAGCCCAGTAAGGCCCGACCCATTTTATCTCTCTGTCTTGGGCTAATATGGCCTGACCCATCGGGCTGCTGCCGCTCGATCTGGGCTGGCTCACAAACTAGGCCTAGCCCAAGGCCCTAAGAATTCGGGCTATGAGGTTAGTTCTCTCCTTTTAAAAAATTGTACGGGCAAAGGTTTTGGTCTTCGGGTCGAGCCGAACGATAAACCGGAGGACTATACGTTGGGTTGGCCTATGACAAACGGACTTTGGGCTTGGGCTGCGCATGGGCCCAACGGGCCTAGAGTGGGCCATTCTACACCTTAGAAAGTGGTGGGTTTTTGTTTTTTGTCATTTATGTGGTTTTCAACCTTATCTCTCTTGCATGAAAAAGCACATGAAATTAATTAAAGCTGGCGGGGGGAGATTGAATTGTTGCTGCGTGCCATCAATAGGAATCATTGTTGTTCTTTGTACAGACAGACAGAAAAAGGAAGCTTTGGTTTGGTCAACCATTACACTAATTGCTATCCCATCATGTTCGTTCATCTTTTAATTCTCTCACTCGATCGATCTGGTCTGTCGTCGATCGATCGATCTATTCCAACACAAATATTTACTCATCACCACACCACTCTAAAGCTAAGAGCGCTACTTTTTGCTAGCTAGCTAGGCCCATAAAACTCATGCCCCTGTCGACCAAGCCTCAAGTACCATCTCTAACATTTTTTTTTTCGAGTGAAGCCAATCACAAAAGCATGTTTATAGCTTGTAATTCGTTCACTATAGTTTATAGATAGAAATCATTGGCCAAAACCTGATTGGTCCGATTTGATTCGTAAGCCGGTTAATACCATGTCGTTTTGTAGTTTGGTGGTTGACACTTGACAGGGCCACCCGAACAATCCTAGAGTTACAAGTTCGACTTGAGTTAACTCTATAGCATATAGTTTTCAAGACCCATTTCAAGACCCATCTATAGTATATAGTTTTCAATGGCACCCGAACAATCCTAGAACAATCCTATAGTATATAGCTTAGAGTCCGACTTGAATTTAAATGGGTCTTGAAAACTATATACTATAACATGTGCGTAAAAACTCTAAGCAGGACAAGGGGTTAGGAAAGAGCGAGATTCCTATATATATATATATATGGAGAATTGTATGATATTCAAGGGAGCAATGGTTGATTTTCTCGCATGCATGAATTGTAAGCTTCTTGCCTATATATTTCACTAGGGTAATTAACGTAAATTTCGAAATGATACAATTCTCAGTACATGTTTTATGTAATTTAGTATACATTCACGTATTTTCATACACTTTTAGCATATATCAAACACTTTTTTTTTTTATTAACCTTATTAACAACAAGAGTTGTTCCTTTTTTACTCATGGAATTCATTGGCAGTGGTCCATGCATGGTTGTTAATATTGGACCTTTTGACAGCCCTTTTGTTTGGCATGCTTGAAAAGATCGAATGTATCGACAAATTAATACTCCCCTAGAATAGATGATAAATAAACTATAGTCAATTAAATAACCCTTTGGGCATTTGGGAAAGTCAACCAAGAAATTACACTACAGAATTTCCTGTATGAGTTTCCCAGATAGAGTAGTATATATATGAGCAAAAAGCATTGGGAGGACTCCAATGCAAGAAAGAGAAGGGATAGCAGCAGGGGCCCTTGGTCAAACCTAATTAAGTTTACATATATAGTATTAGTAGTAGTATTAATATCTTTTGGTCGGACTCTTTATTTCTGTTATCAATGTTGTTCTCAATCTTCGCTCTCACAAATTTAAGAGACTTTCGAAAAACACTTTTACGCTCGTGTTCGCGTATTCGTTTTATGTTACTACGGGTCAAAGTGCAATATCAAGGGAGACAAGCATGGCAACTGATAGCCACGGTGCACAGCGCATGCTAGACAAGCTAGCCCATGGGCCCCCCTCCTAACCCAAAGCACCAACGACAAATCTGTATGCTATATATATATATACAAACACACACTATAATCAATTACTACTAGCTAGCTTTCTTATTATTATGTTTTTTATTTCTGAATCTCGTTTTCCTTCCGGCCCTTGTCGTATATTGGGACTCATATAGGTATCGTTTGGGCTATCAAAAATAGCTCATTTGTTTGACTAAGAAAAGACAACTTTGTCTCCCCTTGTTTGGGTTCTCCAAAAAATGCTCAAAATATAGAAGACCCGGGGCAAGAGAGAAGCTAGCTCAGTACTCTGAGGACATCCTAAAACAATTTATACACACCCCTTCTTTTAGCCTGTTTTGTTAGTCAAAAATATAATACGAAAAGGCCGACTTCTTTCGATATACCACACCAAGTCTAACTAATAGCTAGTACTAATAGAGAAGAAATATTTCTTCTTTGGCAATAATACGCTTCAACTCTAGCTGGAATGCTGAAACTTGCTGGAGATCGTTTTGGCTGTGGAGATTGTTTGATCTAATGGGATTGCCAATGCGGTTATGTTACACATGGAGGTGTGGAATTTTTGCTACTCTACTGAGTGTTCTTAGATTGAAGGTCTAAGAGTATTTACATCACTGTTGGTATTCTCTACTCTGAGGCTAAGTTGCCAACCATTGTTGTAGGATTTAAATAGAGGAAGCTATTTCTACTCCATCTGATGCTGATATTGTTGCTATTGTGTTGTTCTTGTGCTGAAGATCCCTTTTGTAGTGGAACCTAAGTTTATGGTTGGGCTGTTGAACTGGGCTGCGCCTCTTTCTATTTCCATTGAATGTATTTTCTTTCTTCTTCTTTCTTTTATGTAGGCATGTACGGTACCTCTTTCTTTGTGGTCCGTATTTGGTCTTTGCTCGATGTACCATTTATCGAGTTTCTTAATAAAATTTTTGTTGCCTATAAAAAAAAAAAACTCTAGCAGGATTTTGAATTTTATTGTGATACGAGGAACACAATTCAACTTAATTTGTGAAGAAAAATCATGTACTACCAATTTAGGTTTTTCCTCCACCTTCAAATCTAAGACTCAATTAAATCTGTTCTTAATTGCGGCTTGTTTTTTTTTTTTCCTGATATGGGGAATGATGCTTTCTTTTAGGTCTCGGTGTTTTTGTTTCTGTGTCTGTTTGGCTCCTTGGCTTTTCAGATGTTTGATGATGGGGATCTTATGTAGAGTCTGAGGTTCTCTTAGGTTTTTGGCTATTTTATGTGGGGGGTTTTTTTTGTGTTCAATTGGCGCTTTGCCTTTGTCTCAAAATTCTTAACATAAATTTTGCGTAGAAAATTAGATAATGGTTTTTTTGGGGAATGTTATGAGGCGATTCAAACTTCAGAGAGAGAGAGAGAGAGAGAGAGAGAGAGAGAGAGAGAGAGAGAGATTTTCTTCACTCAATCAAACCACCATATTTTTACAAAACATGTGTCCATCCAACAACAAGCACATCATATAAGTAATAGCCTCTTCATCTCTAATAAAGGCTAGCTAACTCAAACCTCTTTGGTTTTCAAATATGCATATTCCAATATTGTCACAGTCGTCCGAATTACTTGACGAACTAAAAAACCCATTAATCTTGCTCCCTTCTTCCGCATAATCACTCTGCAAGTACAACGGCAAAGGCGCCATATCCAAATTATTGATCATCTTCTGATGTTCAAAGCTCGACACCCCATGAAGAATATGATTACTACTCTCATCATATCTATCCTCTTGACTCAACTGCGATGCAACAAACTTGTCAAGAGCCCTCCAATCAGTCACTTTCAGCTGATTGTTATTATAATTGTTGTCGTTGTTGTTGTTGTAGTATCCTCTTATTTGTTGATCATCTTCTTCGTTATTTTCCGAAATGAGAGAAATTGATGAGGTTGGCCTCTTTATTAGTGGGAGAGAAGGGCTCTCTAGCTGAGGAAGCTGGACAAATGGATCATGGTCAGAGTTGATGAAACTCAAGTTATCTGCTTCTAGTTCTTGCTTGCATAGGAAATTCTGGGATAAGAAGTTGGATGAATTAGGATGCCTCGAAACATAGTCCATTGAATCCACGACTGAGCTCATTGAACTTGGTTGATCATCGTAGAAATACGCAGAGTCCCATCCTTCAATGCTCTTGTTCTGCGCTGTTATTCGCTTCTTGAAAGCTCGGCAAACCACCCATCCTTCTTCCTGTATGAGCCTTGAACTAATCAATAAGACGGAGTAATACATGTATGCAAGAAGGTATGTAGAGCCTGTAGATCTAATTAATGGAGGTGATGAAAATCTAAGTCGTCAACATTGATTTAATTTTTTTTTGAACGGCAAAAAATATTTTACTAATCTTTGAAATTGTTACAAAGATTAGCAAATTGCGATTTTAATTCACACTCTTTTATCTTCTTGCACTCATTTTTTTGTTGTAATCCTCTTATTGCTATCAGAATATATTCCCTTACTTCTGAATTCACTTTTCACATACGAAGCGCAATCTTGTAGTTTCACATAAATAGAAGGGACTCCAACAATCATTTTCTAAAGAATTAAAACAAAAGCGCACAGTTAAACAAAATTTGATCAGGAGTTAAGATCAGCTAGAGGTCAAGAAATCAAAGATCGAAAGGTAGAATCCAAAATGTGTTTCTCTCTTTATATACTGGACACCGATAAGTATGCTGGAAAATTTTCGAAAATTTCAAACTCTTAATGATGGACCACAATTGAAATTGCAACAGTTAAGTGGAGTTGAAGGAGGAAAAAATAAAAATTTAAAAAAGAATTAAGCACTTTTTTGGTAATTAAACTGAAGCATTTATGAAGTTGACATAAAAAAAAGAACTCAGAACTCTATATTGATGTAGTGGGCATAGAACTATGGTTAGGCATTAGGCACATACTTGGTCATTATTAGTACCGGCCTATTTTGACTTTGCTTTTTGGGTTGTTTAAATTTCTTTGATCTGTTTGGTAAAAACGAGTAGAAGAGATCGAAGAGTAGTCAAAGGACCAAAAGTAGCTGAGTTGAGGCCACGGAGAATTGGGATTTGTCTTTTGACTAGCTAGTTGAATTTAGGAAAGCGCATATATATACTAAATAATTGACTTTGAAGAATAAACCCATGCCAGCAACTCGTTTTCTTTAAAAGTACTGGTAACTTTTTGACTTAGAGATGGTTAAAGTGTTCATCTTTCTGTTCGCACAGTGAAGCTTTGTTTTTCACATATGTAATTATAGAATGTGCATGAAAATCACAAGTGATTCCGTACCGCACAACTCGCAAAAATGGGGGGTCGTCCTAGAAAAGTTGATCAGAAATCGGAAAAGAAAACCAAAAGTTGTTAAACAAGATCATGTTCGCAATATAATGGTAATGAAAGCAGAAGAGGGCGAAAGGGCAAAGCTTTGGACTCCCCAGCATGATGTTTGATTTTTGGGTGTCTTTTTAGATGTTGTTTTGCCTTGCTGGGCTTTCGGAGTGGTATTTCCTTTTGAGTTTTGGTCTTGGTTGACTTCTTGCCAGCCTTGGATTTTGAAAGTAAAGTGGTGCATTTTGTGGGTTGGCTATTGCTCCTAGCTTGATATGCCTCGTGCTTAGGGTTATCTTAATATTTGTAATTTATTTTTAAAGATTAATAAAATTCTTGTTTACCATTCAAAAGAAATTGTAAACATATGGTATAATTTGAATGCACTTTCTAAATTTGGTTTGGCAAAGGAAAATTTGTAATAATTGACAAATTGTTCATAAAGTACCACCCCCTTCACCTCAAAATAATTCTCCGTATTTATTAATTGATGAGCCTCTTAAAAAAACTCTAATTTTCTAGTTTAAAATATTTTTTTACACGCCACATTGTTCTTGTTGATAGATTTCACTTTAGTTTATTAGACACGGATATTGAAATTATATAAATTACTATTTAAATTACAAAATGTAAACTTTTTGAAAAATCTAAATAGTGAAATATGGACAACTATTTTGGGATGGAAGGAGAAATAATCAGCAATCAAAATTTTCCATAGTCAAATTAAATTCTAGACAAAAGAAGAGATTATATATGCCCGTATGCGATCTTGCATGTGAGTGTGTTAGAAATTACTTAACCTTTAGATGCGTTGATGCTTCAAAATTTAACGTAGGAGTTAGTACTGTACTGGATCTTTCTTTTTCTCATGTAGGATATATGGATGATTTTATTGATAAGATTAAGAAAGGATACACCGCGCGAGGAAATAAGGATAATTTTTTTTTACCTCTTACTCTATTATCTTGAACTTTTGCATGAGTAGTATTGTATGGAGGGAAAGATTGAAGAAGTAAAGAGAAGAATAAGTAGCAAAAGATAATGAAGCTTTGCTTGCCTGTGGAGGAGCATTCTCTTCGGTTTCAAGCCTGTACTCATGCATGATCCAGTCGGTCTTCTGCCCATTTGGGGCTCGTCCTTTGTAGAACACTAGGGTTTTCCGCATACCGATGAGTTTCGCCTTATCATACACCGCCTTGTCTCGTCCAGTCGCCTTCCAAAATCCAGCCATCGTGGCTCTGTTGGTCCTCGTCCCCGTCGGATACTTCTTATCCTTGTGGCTAAAAAAATACCACTCATTTTGTTCTTCATACCCAATTCGACATCTCTCTGCCCGACAAAATCCATTGAAATTCACAGTAATGTTATTAATATAAGGTTTTAATTATTTCATAACCCAATATCTAGGTTTAGTTATCTACGGATGAAAATAAGTGACAAGCGATTTTAACGATCGAAGTAGAACAGAAACCCTAAAACAACATGATCAGAAAAGTAATCAAGGGAAGCATTTAATAAATACCTTGGATATCCCAGGGTTCAATCCTATACAGATCAACTTCTCTAATAACATCAAGATCAATCTTCTGCGACGCGACCTTCTTCTTTAGATAGTACCCTACAAGCTCCTCATCCGTGGGATGAAACCGGAACCCCGGTGGAACGCATGACTCCATGTTCGACTCCATGATGATCTACTGCATCAGTTTCTACACAATTAACCTTCCTTTACTACTTCATCATCTTTAAATCATAAGTATAACAAATAGGAGTAGATTGAGAGAGAGAGAGAGAGAGAGAGAGAGAGAGAGAGAGAGAGAGAGAGAGAGAGAGAGAGAGAACAAAAAGGTGGAACAGGAAGGAATAATGAACCCTACGTATGTAAAGGTGACAAGTGTTTAAGAGATATAATCATCAACTCATTTTGGTGGTGGTGAGCAACATCCCCCACCAGTTTACCCTGTGGAAGGTAATAAGCGCGTGTTGTATAAAATATAGGGAAGGCCCAAATGATGAGACTTTTTTTTATGTTGTTTGATAAAAACTAAGAGAGAGGTTGGCATGGGGTTGAGTTAATCTCTCTCTCTCTCTCTCTCTCTCTCTCTCTCTCAGATAAGAAACGGACAAGTAGAGGCTTGTGCTAATGATAGTGTCTTGTGCTGGTGAATGGTTGAAATGATTCAAGACCCAGGTGTTCATCCCAATGCCAATAATGTTATTAAAACTAGCTACTGTTAATGTCGTTCTTTTTTTCTTTTTTTTTTTTTTAAAAAGGGTCCAATTCAGGAAACAATAAAGGAAAACCTATCATACATACAGCACAAAAATTTGTGATGTTTGGTAGTGAGAATTATAACACTTAACGCAGGTTCCTTTTTGAAATGAAAAGCAAAACAGTGTCTTAATTTCATGAAAAATGTCTTAGAAAATTCATTCAGTTAGCATAAACATTAATCACATCGAGACAAAAAAAAATCATGGCATACACAATCTTAATGATTTCAAGCTAGATATTTATGAATTGATGTTAAAACATTAAAGATGATGAATTTGTATACTAAACCTTTTGAAACTCTATATAAGGTTCATAAGGTTTTTATAGGAAATCGATCTCAAAATCGAAACCTCTTATCTTTGGAGGCCAGTTTATACAGAGTTTTGCTCTTATTTTAATTAGGAGCCCCGCAAGTGGGCAGTGGAATGGGTCTCCAGAAATAATCGAGGTGCGCGAAAACTGGCTTAGACACCTAAGTTATCAAAAGGTTTGTATAGATTCCATGATGTGAGGTTTGTGTTCTAGCATTTTGCAATAATAAAATACTAAAAATTTTAAAAGAATATATGAAATTCAACATGTATATGTTTACGGAAAGGTAACATTGACCCCAAAATTGAAAAAGGAAAGACATGCAAAAGCACAAAGACAACTTTTTAACAGCAGTAATAATTTCAAGCCGGATGAAAGTATGATGTCGGTAATTAATTACTGATAAATAACGTAGATAAAGAATGATTAATTAGCAGAGAGAGAGAGAGAGAAGGATGAGTAGAGAAATGAAGAAGGTGGATGACGTCATCAGAAAACCCAGCACGCGTAGGGGGGTTTTGAAAGGAGAAAAGGCAAAAAGAAGGGCACCGTTTTTCATGGTAATGGAAGCCTGGAGCCAAAGCAGGAATTATAGAATGTTCACTGAAGAAAGTGAAAAAGTTAGTCCCCAGAAAGCACTCTTGCAAATTATATGTCTGGTTTTTTAGTGGTTAGTTTCTGGTCCTCTTGTCTTTCTGTCCAGAATGTACTTGGCACATCCTGACGTTGCTCGGATCGAGAGAATGGTAGCTGACTGCAACCCCACACTGAAGAGAGAGAGAGAGAGACTAAAAGTAATGGGTGTGCACTGTGCAGCTTTCTCTTTACCATTTTAATACTCAAATCTGCTTGAGTTAAACTCAGAAACACACACGGGCACGGGAGAGAGAGAGAGAGGAAAACCAAAAGCTACGGGTTTGCCGTGTGCAGCTTTCTCCTTGCCATTTATATCTTCAAATCTGCTTCAGTTAAACTCAGAAACACACACACACACACACGTATAGAGAGAGAGAGAGAGAGAGAGAGAGAGAGAGAGAGAGAGAGAGAGAGAGAGAGCGCTGTTCAAAACGAGTAGACTCCAAACTAAGACAAAAAAAAAAGGAAGGAAGATTAGAAAGAGAAAGATTAATTCTCTAGGTGAACCTAATTAACCACCTTCATAATTGTTGGTAATATTCGGCCAATTCAAAGAGAAAACAAGTGCGTATTGCTACAAAACAATTCAAAAATCCAAGAAGTAAGTGATCACTGAAAACAAGGTGACGGATCGACCAATTGTTACAAATAGCAAACGTTTTTTTATTTAACATTCATTGTGTTCATTGTGAATTTTAGAAGCCCCAATGCTTCTAGTTTAGTCAATTACACACTAGCTAATTTCCTTTATTTTCTGGTAACCATCATGTTTTCATTCTAGCTTGTCATCGATCTCAAACCAATCTGTATCACTTTATACAATTGGCTGGCAGTTATCTTCACCCAAACACAAAAAATAAAGATGCAGACCAGTACGTGACCTTTAAAAGAAAGTTTATGTCCCTAGGCTATCTAGAACGGAGTTCTTGATGACTCTGTGTGTGTGTGTGTGTGTGTGTGAGAGAGAGAGAGAGAGAGAGAGAGAGAGAGAGAGACCCTTTTGAATTGGGAACTGATTGAAGTAGTAGTACTAGATCTACAATTCACTCCCTTCGAGGTGTAGAGTACTAAAAAAAAATCTTGTTGATCTACTCAATTGAGATTTGAGAGGGAGATAACGCAGAGCCTTGAACCTCTCTTTTTGGAGCTAGTGATCCGAAACATGCATCGGTTGGAGATCAAGATATATGAATTCTGGAAAACTAAATTTCGATCCATGCGTGCATGCAGTGCAAATTAAGGTTATTACCTGAGGAAGGTAGTTATAATCAGTTGGCAGGTACTGGAGTAATAATAGTGTGGAGTTTTTAGTTGGTTTAAGACAGAAGAATTGAAGAAGAAGAAGACAAATGGTGGAGAAGAAGAATGAAAGAAGAGATATATACTAGTAGCAGTACTAGAGAATATATTCCGTTAGGAGTGTGTGTGTGAGAGAGAGAGAGAGAGAGAGAGAGAGAGAGAGAAGGAGAGCAAGTATAATAAAAAGGGGCAAAGGGTGAGGACCCCCCCCTAATTGCGCATGGCGGGTTTGATGGTTTGTCCCCAGCTGATTGACGTCACTCCCTACCTTTCTACTCCAAAAGAAATTTTGGGTACAAATACAGAGGTAGTGTTTGGTTGGGAGTTTAGTTTAGTTTAGTTTTGGTAGTAGGTAGAGAGAGAAATAGAGTAATGATTGAAGATATGTGTAATAATTGGATAGAGATAGAGAGAGATGAGAAAGTAATAATTAAAAAAAATAAGGTAATGATTGAAAAAAGAAGTAGGATAATGATTAGAAACAAAATTAAAACTAAAACTAAGTTGGAGTCCGAACAAAGCCAGAATAGTCCCCGTGTTATTTAAACGTGTATCTAAGGCCTCCAAATGTATTTTGCATGATCAAGATTTTAGAGAGAGAAAAAAGAGGAAAAAAAGTGGTCGACTGAGGAAGAAAAAGAGCATTTGGATCTTGGCCATCCACGCGGTACCCAATTCTCACCAAAAAACTTATCAAAAATAAAAGGAATTAATTAATTCCTTTCTCTGCAATCTCTTTTTCGTATTGTCATTCGTGTGAAATTAATTTTCACAATCAAAGGGAGTTTGTATGTGTTAAGTATTTGTGGTTGTAGCAAAATTACTATCTAAATGAATATGGATTAGTTCTCTTGAATTTAACGCTGCTTCAACTTACCACTTGGTCACTCAAATTCTTGTGCATTTCACATTGAACTTTTATATTTATTACATACATAAGTGAGATAAGTACAAACCCTAAAATCTATTGAGTAAGTTAGATGATCCCTCACTTCTTTTTCTCACATGCCAACTTCGCCAATCTCTCCACACGGCAATGGCAACTGAGTCTGTGCGTGTGTCCTAGCGCACACACAAATCCAATTGGGGTTTTTGTCGAGTTCGATTTCATCGACCTCCAGCCCTTCTCTCCCTTTTTTCTCTCTCTCTCTCTCTCTCTCTCTCTCTCTCTAACACACACACCCCAACCAAATCAGCTTGAAAATCTCGCTGACACTAGGGTTTTGAATTCCCTCAGACCTTAGTCACCATCGTGAACCAGTCACCACTATGAGTGACTCTCTCTCTCTAGCTCTCAGATTACGCAAATCGGCCAAACCGAAAGAACCGGACCGGAACCGGCCAAATCGATCAAAATCGAATTGGTTGTATTTCAACCGGTTCTAGTTTACAATATTCCCCAAACCAAATATCTGGTTTGGTCCCAAAGAACCCCCCCAAAACTGGAATGAATCGGACCAGATCACCCCAAATCCATGTGTTGCGATTGGTAAATGTTGCGAAATCCATGACTTTTGTGACTGCAAAAGTAAATGTGGTGTGTTGTGATTAGTGTGGATCATTGCCATGATAGCTGTTAAACTTGTCCCACATTACTTATCTAAGTCATTCAAGCTTGGTTAATAAATTCTAAAGGCTACTCTACTTATTGTTAATTGGTTTTAGGTTGGAACCCTCCAAGAAATCTAACATGGTATCAAAGCTAGGTCTTGGGTGGCCTCACCTCTCGTGGGAAAGTCTCTGTCATCTTTGTCGCCCGAGTCAATCAGTCAGCTCCTAGTCAGTCATCTCCACATGCATCCGGGCTGCACGTGAGGAGGAGCGTTAGACTTATTCCACATTACTTATCTAAGCCATCCAAACTTGGTTAATAAATTTTAGAGGCTACTTCACCTATTGCAAATTGATTTTATGTTGAAATCCTCCAAGAAATCTAACAATAGCACTCAATAACCTCTCCTATTATTATGTCAAACAAACCAAATATAATTTGTTAGTTCACCTATTTATGTATAACAAGTTTATTAGATTTTATTTGACATCGCTCAATTAAGCCACCCAAATTTGGTTATTATAATGTTGTTCGAGACTATTCTACCTATTGTCAATTACTCTTCCCATCTCAGTTTAAGTGTCCACTACGATTCTACACGTCATTTTTAATGGCTTATATTTATCAACATATATTATGTCTTACGTTTTTAAAATCATTATCTTATAGAAATAATTGAGATCTATCAAACAAAATTTATATTACATATTTTTAGCAATATACATTACAAGATATAAGCAATTGAAAATGATATGCAGAACTGTAATGGACGCTTAAATTGGGACGAAGGGAGTAGCCTTAGGTTGAAATTCTCCAATAAATCTAACTTGGTATTAGAGCTAGATCTTGGCTGGTACACCTCATCTCAAGTGGTCGAGTTTCTATCGCTCGAGTCAAATCACGTCATCTCCTCAATTTATACATCCAAGTTGCATGGGAGGAAAAATATTAAATTTTATCTCACATTACTTATCTAAGCCACTCAAATTTGATTCATATAATCTACAAGTGTTCTATCTATTATCAATTGGTTTTAAGTCAGAATTCTCGAAGAAATCTAACAAAAAAAATATAGTAATTTCTTTTCTTTTCTCACTACAACAAAAAACACATTCGGTGACATGAAAAAATGTCACCAAATGTCCAAATTTTGTCACCTATTATCTTCGGTGACACAAGAAGAGGTGTCACTGTATCCATGACACTGAAAGTCAATGGTGACAAAATTGTGAATTTGTCACGGAATGTTGTCAACAGTGACAAGAATTTGGTGTCACTGAAGACAAATTTTCCGTGACACAGTTGTCACCGAAAGTAACAGTGACAAGAACATGGTGTCACGAAAGAGAGATTTTCTGTGACAAATTTAATTTTGTCACAGATAATAACAATGACAGCATCATTTTGTCACGGAAGAGAGACTATTCTGTGACAAAGGTTGTCACTAAAAGTACTAACCATGACAACCGATTGTGTGTCACCAATAAATTTTGTTAGTAGTAGACACACAACAGTGACACTCTTTTGTCACCAAAAAGAGGACTTTAGCAGCAATACAATTTATTCTATATATTGTTTTCACCTGCTTACAAATTAAATTTCAGATTTTTATGTATCCTATAATTCAACTTAGCAAAACTTAAATTGCGAAGAAGCAAAATATCATTCAATTCAAATATCCATTAAGTCAACATTCATCAACCAACTTCAAAACGTTTCAAAACATCATTCTTCAACAATAACCACTTCAAACTTAACGTTACCGAAACTACAGAACATCCATATCCAAAAAGAACTCAAAACAAGTGTTCCATTTACTCCATCTTGGTTAGCTTCCAAAAATAACTACCAAAAAATCTTCAACTCTATCTTGGTTAGCGTCCAAAAAGCAACTCCATCTCCTTACTTACCTGTACAAAATTGCAAAACAAAAAAAAAAGTAATTATATATGTAACAAAGTCCGACACATGGACACGCTCCGGACACACTTTAGACACGTGTCCGACACATGAACAATATTAATTCAAGCTTTATCACACATTTAAAGCTTGATTCCAAAAAGCACGATAATTAAATTATACGTAAAAAACAGATTCAATTAAACCACGTAAATCACTTCTTTTTCAGGCACAAATACTATGTTTTACACAACAGACCGCGTTGGTGAATGTTTGTGAAGACATGACATTCAATGTTTTTAGATTGATTGAGTCGTGCAAGAACTGGCAATTAGTATTGCTATCTTGCACAAACCAATGGAGATGCTCTAAATGACGTAATATAGTTCAGGTCAGGTCACATGTGAATATCAGTGGTTCCATGTCTCTGTCAATGCTATATATTGTAGTTGAATCTCGGCCATTGCTTAATCAAGGTTTAAACTTCAAACAATGCTATCTTTAGTCATAAGAGAATTGGAAACATTTCCAGACAAGTAGGAAACAAACGACTTAAAAATTCTACCTTCAATTCCCATTGAATCCCAAGTTCATCAATTTGTGCATGTAATTGTAGCAAATACCTTTAACCAAGACAGATTAAAAAATTGTTCTGAGTAGAAGCTTCAAACTGTTGAGTTCAGCATAGATACTGACATACTACTGTTATCTTATGCTTTATAGTTTGCAATGAACCCAAGAAACATATACTTCGTTGTTGTGGATGAATGAGAAAGATCAAAAATCAATCTGTCATGTATGTTTTCAGCTAGTGTGGATAACAGACAAAATGCATGAGTAAGATCAAAAATCAATCTGTCATGTTGCACAAATCTTGCCTAGAACCCCCCCACCATTTTTTGTAAGCGGAGCATATTCCTAGAAACTCAGGAGAAACTGGCTCATATATATATCAGACACATCCCATTCAAAATGGAGTTCAACAAGTGCATTATGAGACCGAGACAGTCGGTGAATTTGAGTCATGCTGGGAATCACTCCTAGAGAGATACTACCTCTTGGATAATGAATGGCTTCAGTCATTCTACAAGGCTCACAGTGGGTCCCAGTTTACATGCGAGATACATTTTTTGGAGAGTTGTATAGAATGAACACTAGAATTGACTCTGTAAACTTGTTTTTTGATGGCTATGTGAATGCAACAACCACTCTACAGTTCCTAATTAAACAGTATGAGAAAGCTGTAGCAGGTTGGCATGAAAAGGAATTGTAGGCTGACTACGTACACCTGTTTTGAAGACACCATCACCCATGGAAAACAAGCCGCAGACATTTACACGAAGAGAATATTCACGAAATTCCAAGAGAAACTAGTTCAGACCCTAGCTAATCCTGCTATACAAAAATTGAATAATTTGGAACAAATTACTTCATATTATAAGGCATTGATATACTCACAGTGGTTGTTAGAATTTATATGCATTTCGGCTTGTGGGTAAGCTTTCACGGCCTTAATTCAAACCCTATGAATTTACCAAGATACAAACAACCGTCAACAAGCTATATCTAGTATCACCGTACTCTATCAAGAAACATAATTTCAAGCAAACTACAGTCATCAAGAAACAGAATTTGCAGAAATCTAATCTTTGACAATTAAAAAAGAAAGCCATAAGGGTCACAGTGTCTGAAGTAGAAGTCCTTATTAGGCAAAACATGAATAACATATACTTCCTATGATATAGGGTGTAGGGTCTAAAATTTAGGGTTTAGGTCCTAGGTTTTTGTAAGAGGAAGCTTGTAAATCGTACATGACCAGGAGAATCCCATTGATTAGTGGATAAATTTAGAAGTGCAACATGCAAGTAAAGATTCGTAGAGTCTAAGTGTGGTTGGAGCCTCATATTGACTCTCCATCTTCTTGCTTAAACCTTGATTAAGCTGCAATAAGGACAAGAGGTAGTTATCATGATAAGATTGCATATCCAAGCCCTACGGTCACTTTGTGCAGTAAAGAGCAAAACCAAGAAGATGGAAAAGTTAATGATTCAGATGAAATGATAGTTGATCTATTTTGGCACCCAAGAAACAGAATTGGTAGATGAGGTTGCCCATGGAAATTATGAGGGCTTATACTTGGATGATTGGTGGTTTCAATAAGTTAAATTTGGATTGACCTGTTCGGAAATTGCTTTGTGTAGATGATATATTAATAGAGATCATGTTGAGATCAGTGACTTTCCAGTTTCCACGTATCCGAATATACGCACATTCTTTTTGGATTATGTTTAATGGTTGCACCCTTTTGGTTTAACGACCAGAGCTAGATTTGTGAGATTATTTGCCTAAAATATCTGTGTAAATCTTCCTGTACTACCATAGAAATACGAAGGTGTCTGTCTTATTTTCAAGAATGTCGTTAGCTACTACTATAAAACCCACAATGCATCCTTGGCTGGATACAACTCTTTAAATAATTGCATGGCTTGACATTGACTGTCAGTGGAACCGCTGCATGAAAATCAGACCAATCGGCAACATGCAATCTGTTTTTTCTAAGCAGTCATACAAACAGCAGTAAGACAGACATACACATGGCAACGCATCTGATCCGTAAAGAGATCAAAAAATATAACTCTCTCTGGCATCCTCAAGAACAAATCTACCATTAGGTCACTTCTTTTATGCTTAAAATTTTTTGGCAGCGATGTACAAGAATTGGAGGATACACTATGCAATTAGCCTATTTGGTGGTAACTGAAGTGCTAAAAGAAATATGAGAAGATTGAATGGAAAGCGATCAAGCGACCTCTCGTGAAAAGCACGTGCACTTATGCTAGTACTAGTAAATATATAAATCCAAGATTGAGGGCTAATGAAGCGGAAGTTACTTACTGACAATTAGAGCCCGCCCCAATAGGATTTCCATGCATATAAGCGGACATAACAGCCTCGAAGCGCGCAAACTTTTCATCATATGCATTTATTTTCTCCTGTTGCATTTGGATTGTATCCTTTTGCGTTTGGCACAAGTCCTTCAAAGTCTCAACCTGATCGTTTTGTTGTTTGCACACATCCTTGAGTGTCTCAACTTCATTCTTCAGAACTCGCACCTCTTCATGTGATTGACCACTAGACTGCTTCGATGATGATGAGTTCAAACTAACACCATATTCTTTCACATAAAACTTCTTACCAAGAACGTCTATTTGCATCTCCTCTTGTGGCATGGTGATTGGTAACCCAAGCGCGTCAGCCTCTTGGCAACGTGCCTCATCCTCTTTCTGGCGTGCCTCAAGTAGTAGCTAATACCGAAGGAAATATGGATTGAATAAATTTCACGAAAGAAAAAAAATAAAGTGTGGGATGTAACTTCTATTACAATGCTTACATGTAGTTGCTCACATATCGGAGCTACCCATTTCTTCTTCTTTTGATTATAATGGGTTGAACTATAAAAATCTGCAATGTGGGGACGTTGACCCCCACGCTTATGTGTCTGAGCTGCCATAGCTGATGCGAACGATTGTGACCCCATAGTATGGTTGAAAGGTACCTTTGATCGAGCTTTCTTCCTTTTTAGTACCAATACCTAAAGAGCATAGCAAAGACAGCAGCAAAACAGAACAGCAACAACTGAACAGTTCAGTAGCCATAGTTACAGAACAGTTCAGTAGCCATAGTTACAGAACACTTCAGTTCAGCAGCAAAATAGAACAGATCAGCAGCTAACAGCTGCCATTACGGCCATGGGATAACAGCAGCAACAGAACAGATCTGTTATAAGGCACACAACAGAACAGCAGAACAGAACAGAGCCGGACCAAAACAGCAGAACAGAACAGAACAGAACAGAACAGAGCTGTCAGATAGCAGAACAAAACAGCAGAACAGAGTTGTTATACGGCACACAACAGAACAGCAACAGCAGCCGTAGGATTCAGCAGCTTGCAGCCTTAGCATACACCATCCTAGTGAGCCGGACCAATAGCCATAACAAAGAACAATAATAGAACAGCAGCAACTATATGAACCAACTGCAGCCATGGGATAACAGCAGCAACAGCAAGATAAGTGATAAGTGATGCAGTAGCAGATAAGTGATGCAAATCTGGAAGCCCAGCCAGAATAGCAGAAATACAATAACAGTAGCACTTGTAAGGATTTCATTCAAATGAATTTCATTATCGTTACTTGAAATTGAATTTTACCTCTTTATCTTTATTAGTCCAGATGTTACCAATCATCCATGCCCAATCTTCACCACTAACTCCTTTATATGGATTGACATACGGATCCTTACCAGCTTCCACTAATGCTTCATAGTGGTCCTTCATATTGTGACGCCAGGTTCTATACAATTTTTTGCACTTACGGTCGACGCCACGCCTCACATGCTCTTTCTCATCATATCCCACTATGTCAAATTTATCCTGCATTCATTCATATATTATAGAACTTTAGTATAAGCAAAAAGGAGTTAGATTGATAAGCCATGTATATCTTTTACTCTCAATTGTTTCTTTTAATGTTCTTGATTGATAAGCTGTCTAAAAGTGCAGGAATTTCAAGGGGAATATTGGAAAATACTGAACTTGCAATAAAAAAATAACAGAAAGAAAACTTTACTCGTGTAGCCTGTAAGATGGGCGCTTTAACATGAAAGGGAATATCATCCCACTTCTCCACATTCTTCAATGGTGCTGCCATCCTAATTTGTATACCAAGCCAAGTGGCGAACCTTGTGGCATTTTCACCTATGGGTGCTCCTACCTCCAAAGGAATCTCTACAACAAGTTTCTTGCCACTACCACCAGCAATTAAGCGTTCTGTGTTAATTCCACGGTTAGCACCCCGGACACGCCTCGAGGTAGAATCTGAAAAATTTAAACAAAATACTGTGTATGAATATTACAATTATAATATGGTAGAATTTCAGTTTCTTTCTTCATTTTTTGTTGTAAAATATACCTCTAACCATCTGCTGTGGTAAAGAACTTTGTGTAGCAGACAAACCATTTTGTTCAACGGGTAACTCCTGGGTAGGAGTAGGAGTAGGAGTAGGAGTAGGAGCGACTATAACTGGGGCAAGCCTTGAACCTTGGGCAAGGGAAAGAGCCGTAGTAGACTCAATAGAAGGCAGCTGATCAATTTGGAGAGTGGATGCAACAGCATTCTTTTTTCGTGCGTTCATAGAATCAATCTGACACCATGTTATACAAAACTAATATAACTAACGACATATTTGTAATCCTTCAATTCATAATACAACTTTGATAAAACTAATATGACTTACCAATTCTTCATCATCAGTATAACTCAAAGTGTCCTCATCATCGTCCTCATCCTCAGGTGCATCCTCAGGTTGCTGATAATCCTCGTCGGACAAATTACCCTGGGCCTCCATAGTATGTTTGGTCTTTCTCTTCTTATTTGAACCAAACAAAGCATTTGCCATCTTCTGATACCCTAATTCAGCCATTCTCATGCGGTTCAATTCCATTTTTTCACGCTTTTTCCTCTCATATTCAGGCACTTGTTGGGCCATCTTCCCGGGCTTGATATACTTTACCTTGTTATTTGTCATCTTTCCTATAAGAAAAAACATTTGGATTCCATTAACACATAGTAAATTGAAGAGTCAATTGTACATATAATGAAAGGTACCTCAAACCTCTTTAGCTCCAAAAATCAAACAAAATGAACTAGAAACAACTAGTAATAAGCCACAGGTTGCACTCAATAAATATTCAAACATGCAGATAAAAGGTAGATAAGCTAAATCCATAGATGATAATATCCAAATTTGATTAACTAGGTACTATCCAAATTTGGAATCTCATGAAGAAAAAACGACGATAATACAAAAAACTAAATCAAGGTTCTACATCAGGATCTATATCCGAATCAGATTCAATAGCAAACTCATTTTCCTCATTATCACTAGGCTCTCCCATTGATTCATCTTCATCTTCATCTTCATCTTCTTCAGGAAAACTGCCGATATCTTGTCGGTTATGTGACTCTAGAACCACATTACTTGGAATAATCTCAGGATCGACGTCATCTCTAGTGAGCCGGACCTCAACTGAATCATCAACAACAATATTAGGGACAGCATTTGTGGTTTCTTCCTGTTGGAATACATCAGTAGCAGGTGCATCGCTGGGCTCTAAACCATCGTCCCTCTGAGGTATATCCCATATCCCTCGATGTTGGAGCCGTTCTACAACTTTCCAATGGTCACCAAATTTGGTATCATTGACATAGAAGACTTGCTTCACTTGAATTGGGAGGACAAATGGATCATTCTTATACCATCTACTTCTTACATCAATGCTTGTGAAATGTGCATCGGCTTTAATGAATCTACTTCTACCGGTATTGAACCATTCACATTGGAATAGAACTACACGGCGTCCGCAGATATAATTCAGCTCCCATACTCTGCACAAGTTTCCATAAAAGCCAATTGTTTTGCCTTCATGGTCCCCTTCCACCATGACACCACTATTTTGGCTTTTACGATGACTATCCCGGTCTTTGGTGTGAAATCGGATACCATTGGATATGCAACCTGAATATATATTTACATTCACAAGTGGACCATTGGCTAATGACCACAAATCCTCAGTTGCTTCTGGTGAGCCCTCGTCTCGTAGTCGATTCATCTACAAAACAATGCATGGTAAGCATGTTATTAATATTGATATATGCCACTAATTAATGTATTAGAATATAGTTTGTATCTTACACGTTCTTTAAACCACTTTGGAAATTTCTCTTGTTGTCTCTTGGAGATGTCAAATGCACTTTCATTTGCCAGTATACTTTTGTGCTCCCTATTAACAAACATATACATAGAATTGATGGTTAAAAAAGATTGAACGCTAAATATAACTATGAGTAAAAACCAAATTAAGTATTAACATACTCTAGATATTGTTCCAACTCAAGACTATTATTCAAGACAAACCAATGAGCCTTATCTATTTCCTCCCGCATCACATTACTTGCCCTCGTCATTTTGGCAAAAGGACGAACATTTTGGTTGAAGACAGCTAACCCCATTCCACGGTCACCACCATCAACATTTCGTTCTGGCCGATTGAAAGTTGTTTCCATATTATCGAGATACATCGAACAAAAAGTAAGACACTCTTTGACAATGTAAGCCTCAGAAATGGAACCTTCCGGATAGGCTCGATTGGTGACAAATCCCTTTAAGGTACCAAGAAGCCTGTTTAACAAATAATATCATATTATTAAACCTACATTATGTTAATATCATATATTTAAAATTATGCTAAAAATTACCTTTCAATTGGATACATCCATCGATATTGCACTGGCCCTCCAAGCATGGCCTCATGAGGCAAGTGAATAGCAAGATGAACCATGACATCAAAGAATGCCGGAGGGAAAATCTTTTCCATCTTGCATAATATGAGCACTATCCGATCTTGTAGTTTCTCCAAATCCTCAACTCGCAGTGTTTTTGAGCATATCTCTTGAAAAAAATTCCCTAACTCTGTTAAGGTGATACATATGTCTTTCGGAAGGTAGCCACGCATCCCAATGGGAAGAAGTCGTTGCAAAAGTACATGACAATCATGACTTTTCAAGCCCGTTAACTTATCTCCTTTTGTACTCACACATCTTGATATGTTTGCAGCATAACCATCGGGATACTTAATTGACTTTAAGAACTCATAAAATCCATGTCTCTCCTCTGGAGATAAAGTGTATGATGCTGAAGGCTTTTCAAAGGACCCATCTGCACACCTCTTTAAATGTAGTGCTAGCCTTATTCTCATATCCTCTAAATCCTGACGTGCTTTTTCTGTGTCCTTGTTCTTCCCATCTATGCTCAATAGTATTCCAAGCAAAGCTTCACATATATTTTTCTCTATATGCATCACATCAAGGTTGTGTCGCAGCAAAAGTTTCTCCCAATAAGGAAGCTCAAAAAAAATGCTTTTCTTCGTCCAATTTAATATTGGATCTCCTCTTTTCCTTTTGTTGCTTGGATGCTTGCCAAATGGCTTGTATGTCCCCTTACTCATTTGCTGCAATATTTGTTCACCCGTTAAGTCTATAGGCCTCTCCCGATGGTCCACCTTACCATCAAAGAGGCGACTCCTTCGCCAAGGATGGTCTTTAGGTAACCATCGGCGAGCTCCCACATAACCTAACTTACTTCTCAACCTTTGCGATGATGCATGTTCGTTACAAATTGGGCAAGCCAAGTAACCCTTAGTAGTCCACCCGGACAAATTACCATATGCAGGGAAATCGTTGATGGTCCACATAACAGCTACACGCATTCGAAAAGTTTGTTCAGTTGAGGCATCATAGGTGACTGCGCCACGTTCCCATAACTCCTTCAATTCCTCAATTAATGGCCTTAAGTAAACATCAATATCTCTCCCCGGTGCAATTGGTCCAGGAATAAGCAATGACATTATAGAGTAAGGTTGTTTCATACATTTCCATGGAGGAAGGTTGTAAGGCATGACAATCACAGGCCATAAGCTATAGGAGTTGCTCATGTTACCAAAGGGATTGAATCCATCAGTAGCTAGTCCTAACCTCACATTTCGGGCATCTCGAGCAAACTCAGGATAATGTCGATCAAAGTGCTTCCATGCCTTACCACACCGGGTGCCTTAATACTCCATCATCAACTCGTTTCTCTTTATGCCACCTCATATCTGTACAAGTTTTGCTCGACATATAAAACCTCTGCAACCTAGGGGTCAACGGAAAATATCGCAATATCTTATGAGGAATCTTTTTTCCCTTGCCATCATCTAGCTTGTATCTAGGCTCCTCACAAACAGGACACTTTTCAAGATCGGCATTCTCCTTCCAAAAAAGTGCACAATCATTCTTACATGCATGAATGGGCACATAGCCCAAGCCTAAGTCACGTAAGAACTTCTTTGCTTCATAAATGTTGCCCGGAATGTCTTGATCACTTGTAGGTAGGAGTTCCTTCAATAACCCCAACAGCGCATCAAAGGACTTGTTACTCCATTTATTCAACACCTTAACATGAAGTAGCTTAATGACAAATGATAGTAAAGTAAACTTGCATCCGGGGTATAACTCTTGATGGGCATCCTTCATTAATTTATCAAAGTTGCGCACATTCTCCGTCTCAACATTGTCAGGCAACTCATCTAGTTCCTCATCATTCATGATTGCTGCTGCATAGTAATCATTAACTAAGCGTTCTAGGTCGTCTTGATTCTCTTGTTCATCTACTGCCACTCCACCCCCAACACTTTCTCCACTAGGCTGACGGCTTTCGTTCGACACAAATTGTTGATTCATAGGTATAGTTTCCCCATGGTGGACCCAAGTCTTGTAAGAAGGAGCTATCCCATTTTGTATCAGGTGAAACGCAACAACAATACTAAAATGGCGTTCCACATTCATGCATTTTAAACACGGGCAACGAATCTGATCATCGGAACCTAAATTTGTGACTGCGAAGTCAACAAATGAATTTACCCCATTTCGGTACTCTTTGCTCAGTCTATTCTTAATTGTCATCCAACTCTTGTCCATATTTTCACCTAAAAAGTCAAGAATAAACAACCTCCCCTTTATAAAAACATTTAGATGATAAAATGAAACAATTAGGTGCAAGAATTACACTACACATGCTGAAACAATTAGGTGCCTTGAATTAAAATGAAACATTTATTAGCAAAGATCATAGCAAATGAGCATAAGAGGAGAACAAAAAGAAGCTTTGATGTCAAACAAAGAAGAATAATTTCACTAAAAAGAGTCAATGCAATAAACAAGTTGTTGCTAAGCCAATGTTTATCTGATATTCTCCATGATGCCTAAATGTACATAGACCAGTCACTTTGCAAAAATATTGGGATCATTAGTGTTTTCAAGATCCATGTCCCAACTCTCTTAAGACATTAAGATGTATGAGAACAAGGTTTGCCATTGTGGGCGAACCCTTTGGCTTGTCCAATAGAGTTGTTAATTGATTATCTGTTTGATCCTTGATATGTATGGTTGGGATCCTCACCCCATGCATGTCATTGAGTGCACCTTAGTTTTTTGATAGGAAATCTAACCTTAATTTTTGTTTTTTACTACGCCGTCCATGGTTTTAGACTCCCGGTATAATATGCTATCTGCACAAGCTAGGCCTGTCCTCTTTGATCTAGGCCACAAGCTCTTACACCTCATTTTGTTACTGGCATCAAGCGACTATAAGAAGAATGATTAAAAAAAAACAAACAAGAATTCAAGTCTTGTGATTCATTTTCCTGAAAATGGAAAACTGGACCTTCGTTTTCATTTGGTTCCTGCATCTTTTGAACCATTCAGTCACCAGATGGAGAATTACTTTCTCACTGTCAGAATATATATCTTTTAAAGGGGAAGAACTGCATAATATATGAGAATCAAATTTTGATCGGCTAAATTAGGTCTTTACATGCAGGATTCTGGTCGTGTCTCACCAAATTATATGATGCGTCAGTTCGATATTAACGAGAAGTTGAGGGTCCTTATTCATTGGCTAATTGAGGTATGTATTTCAAGCTTGGTTTATTATCTACTGAGCACAATTATGAGTTCTACATAACATACTGACTATATATGCTCTGTCGAATCCTTTTACCTATTCATATTTCTCTATTGAATGGATTGCTAACTACGTATATCGAATTATAACAGGTTCATTACAAATTTAAACTCATGGAGGAGACGTTGTTCCTCACTGTCAACCTTATCGACAGGTTCTTAGAGTGCGAAACTGTGGTCTGAAAAAAGCTTCAGTTAGTTGGAGTGACAGCCTTGCTGTTAGCATGCAAGTATGAGGAGATATCTGTTCCTCTTGTGGATGACCTAATTTTCATATCAGATTAGAGTTATACAAGGAAGGACATTCTGCAAATGGTATCTTGTCTCAGATGGCTATTTTCTTTTTAACTTTACGACAGTTAAGAATCTTAAGAGTTTCATTTCTATGTCTGTGCCAATAGGAGAAGGAAATGGTGAATGCACTGCAATTCAACATGTCTGTTCCAACCTGCTAAAGGTTTTTGGTTTACAATTTTACATGGTCTAACAAGCAAGGAGGCTCAGGTGATAATAAGAGTAAGATTGATACGGTGTTCTCTAACACTCACTGGTTGGTTTCCTTCCCTATTTGTGAGGCTACTTTCCTACATTGATCTAAGCCAAGGGCTAAAAGGAAAATGGACCGATTGGGTCAAGGTAGCAAACACATGGAACTTCACTCAAAAGAACTAAGCTACCGAGAGGGACTAGCACCACAAAGCTACCAATCTACTTTGATTAGAAGCTATAGCAGATCACAGCTACCAAAACATAAAATATGGAATAGCAGAACAACAAATTGCAGCAGATTCCATCAGTAATGTAGCAGCAGCAGCCATAGCAGACACACAGCAAATAGCAGTAAGAACTAGGGACTGCCCCCTAGAAAAGGCCTAAACACCCCAAGGGACAAACCCCCAAGGATAGGTGAATACAATGAATTAAAAGTGATTGACTGTTACACATCATAAAACAGCTGTTTGCTCAGCATTACAGAAAATAACAGAGCATTGAAAGCAGTAGCAGACACATCCAAAGCAGCAAAGTATTCAAGGCAGCTCAATACTGTTCTGTTTACCCAAAGACCAGCATGCTAAATCAAGGATTCAGAACCAAATTACAAAGAGCTGGACAGTATGAAACAAATGATATGCCCACAGAAGAGATGGACAGTATGGATCAAATACCGTTCTAATTATAACTGTTTTGCCTTGTATTCAGAAGAGAAGATCATTCAAGTTTTTTAATTTTTGGCTACAAAACCCATGCTTCAAGGATACTCTTATTCAGTCTTGGGCTGAGCCTGTTATTGATAGACCTATGTTTGTGTTATCAACAAAATTGAAGAGATTGAAAAGTGTCCTCAGAAAACTAAACTTGGAATGTTATTCCAATATTAGTAAAAGGGTTTGTGCTGCCAAAGAAGAGTTGGATGTGATTCAGGAACAGGTTTTCAAAACCCCTTTTGATCTTGTTTTGTCTAATACTGAGAAAGAGATATTGAATAAATAGGTGGAGCTAAGGATGGCTGAAGAATCGTTTCTGCACCAGAAGTCTAGAGTGAAATGGTTGGCTTTAGGAGACAAAAACTCTAAGTACTTTCACCAGGAAATGTGTTCCCATAGAACTAGAAATACAATTCTAAGTCTTACTGATTCTAGTGGTTGTTTGATTGATGATCCTGAGGCCGTGAAGCAGGAGATTTTGCATTGGTTACTGTGTTGGGTTATTAGGGACTGCTTTCGATGGAAAAGTGGAAGCTATGCCTACTCTTAATCTAGCAATTCAATCTAAGGTTCCAGTTCACTTCAGATTTCAGCTGATTGCTCCAGTTACAGAGCATGAAATCAAAGCTGCTATTATGTCCATTCATGGGGATAAAGCCCCTGGCCAAATGGTTTCAATTCCATGTTCTTCCAAAAGTGTTGGGATGTTGGAGGCAAAGATTTCACTAAAGCTGTTGCCACTTTTTTTGATTCAGGTGTACTTCTCAAGGAATGGAATGGTACAGCTGTCTCTCTAATTCCTAAGGCCAGTGCTCCTTTATCATATCTTGCACTTACCGGAAAAAGAAAAAAAAAAGTTGTTGCTAAGCCAACTATTATGGCTGATCTAAGAAAACCAGTTGAAAACAGTTGATTCCAGGAACAATTAGGCAAGGACAAAGCTAGAACAAACTGTTAAGGAGAAACTAACAAGTCTATACAATATAAAAAATCCACTGGTGCACTTATGCATAATACAAAAGGCACTTATAAATATTTAATTAGGCTATGACAATAGAACACCACCATATATTATTTTATTTCCTAAATACCTGGTAACACCTTTCTTTTTGAAGTAAGAATCAACTTTGGATTCCTCTTTCAATTATTTTTTTGGAGAAGTGCGAATGATTAGTTATACAGATTCCAAAGCAGTATTTTATAATTCTAAATGCTAGTGATATAAATAGTTACCCATTTGGATTCACGCATTCCGACTAGATAGCAGGAAACTAAAAAATTGTTCTAAAATTATTTAAAAAGGGGGAATTATAATATTAAACTCCCTCCAAGTTTCAGCAATTAGTACTAAAATATAGGGAAAGATTTCGAAACTGAGGAAAGTACAAAAGATGGGTATAGGTACATTTTTTTTATACCATCTTGCAATCAGCATTGATGACAGGGGTTGAACATAGTGAATGACGTTTCGTTTGCAGATTAAAAAAAAAAAAGCCAAGGACCAAAGCCTATTAGAACATCGTCATACTACAAAAGCAGCCAAAGACCAGATATCTTACCAGGGTGGCCCTCATTGTTCTAAAATTTCAGAAATAAGTAATAAATTTCACCTCATTTAACCACATTCTTCCAAAATAAATGGTCAGCCGAAACCCTTACTGAAAATGAAATCTTCAAGGTTGAACATCTCGAATAAAACAGATACATTTGATTTTGACTATCGTGAGGATACCTTAGCTTCCGATTCAAACTTTAAATCTAAAAAATCGAATTAAAAACTCACATGCAAAACAAAAAATCCATGAAATCAGAAGATTGGAGAGTGGAGGAATACCAAAAACACAGAGTGTGGTGGTGGTGCTGGCGAGTTCCAGCCGGCGAGGAAGAGGGTGGAGATGAAGTGTGCTGCCTTTTCAGTAAGATAGAATCCAAAAAAAAAAAAAATGTTTAGATAGATGAAGTCAAGAGAGAGATCGAGAGTGCGGGAACAAGCATATACATAAGCGTTCTGTGCTCGAGAGAGAGAACGACAGGGTGAGATATTGAGAGGGACAGAAAAAGACCTGGGTTGACCGGAGCGACGGCCGCCGGTTTGTGGCCGCCGGTTTGTGGGCTGATGGAAGTCTTCGGCGGGAGCGTGGCTGCTGGAGTGGCTGCGGGAGTGGAGATCGAGAGGCAGAGTAAAGTGGAGACAGGAGAGAGGAAAAAGAGGAAAGTTAGGGCTGGGTTTTGGTGACAAGCAAAATGAAGCAAAACGACGTCGTTTTGCTTTTCATTTTGCTTTTGGACGGCCCGCGCAAATGAGCTAGAGCCCGGGAGCGCGAAAATTGGGATTTTTTCTGTGACAACTCCATCCTTGTCACCGAAATTTGTCTTCCGTGACAAATATTTTGTCACCAAATCTCCCCATTATTTATCCTGCCCATCAAAAGGTTTTCAGTGACAAGCAGTGAATTTTTTTGTCACCGTTGAGTATATTCAGTGACAACACTAATTTTTTGTCACTGAAAGGTGTAAAAGGGTGTCACCATTAGTGTTTTTTGTTGTAGTGTCTTTTTTTGGTGAAAATATACATATGTCTGTGCGGCTTGGATTAACATTATCGATCAGTCCAAGATAGACGAAAGGCGAGGAGAGAAGCTCATTCCATCCCAAGTTCTCATTTTCCTTTCCGACATTCTGCCACGGTGGAGCAAACCGACCTTTTTCCGCCACGTGTTGGCGCCATTTGACTGTCCCCCATACGCCGATCGACAGCTTTAGCCGGTGGTAGTTGAATTTACCAAAATGCTCCCACTCCTTTTAATCACTGTTTTGACCCCATCCCACTGTTTCTGTTTGAAACACGTTTTCCCTCACCACCACCCACATGCCGTAGGGCCATATTGGGCTTACTTTAGAGGGGTCTTCATGTCATTTCCGGTAGCATTTTTCCCAGTGTGTGTGATTAATGATGTTGTTTCGACAAGTATTTGGGAGAAGCAACTGTATAACAGTGGATGTACAGGCTATACAATTCAACAGTGCTGGACACATGTCGGTCACCAGTTGGTCCGCATACATATATACACTTCCCCAGCTTTACGTAGAAGATAAACAAAGGAGAGGTCCAAAAATATCACAAATATCCCACAGGCATTTGATTAAGAGGACCAAAGGTGGGTCTCCACTCCACACCCCCACCTTCCAATGCCCTCAAAATTCTGTTTTTTCAATTTTTATTTGTGTCAAGTGTTTTTAGATTTTTTGGAGGGTTCCAACGTAAAATTAATTGGCAATTATTTGAGTAGTCTCCAGATTTTATTAACCAAGTTTAAGTGGTTTAAATGAGTAATGTGGGATAAAGTCTAACATTTTTCCTCACGTACTTGATGCACGTGAATGTATGAATTGAGGAGACCAGAAGATTTGCTTGGGCACCCTTTCTAGCACTTCCTCTTTTATCATTGGCACAATTTACGAGGATGAGTTATCGAAGAGAAGTAGAATGAGTAAGAAACTCGACCACGTGAGGTGAGGCCACCAAAGACCTAACTCTAATACCATATATATAAGATTGTTAATCACCAACTCATCTAAAAACTTAAGCTATTAGAGAGGGCGAATTTTCTTATTTATTCCTTCAACACGACCCTCACGTGTAGTTAGACTCTTCTTCACAAGTGGGCTGAACACTTGCTCTGATACCATATTAGATTTTTTTGGAGGGTTCCAATCTAAAATCAATTGGTAATGGGTGGAGTAGCCTCTAGATTTTATTCTTTTATTAACCAAGTTTGGGTGACTTAGAAGAGAAATGTGGGATAAAGTCTAACAAGTGTTAACATGTACAATATATTATCGAAAAAGTCTACAATACACAACCCTTCATAATATTTTGGTGTTTCACAACTTTTGTTCTAAAAGCTCCTAACTTTTCAGTAATAGAATTCATACCATTTTCACTAGGATTCATAACATTTTGGTGCATCTTGTAATTATTCGTACTATTTTCATTGGGATTCATAACATTTTGGTACATTTTGTAATTTTTATACTAAAAATCGTAACTCGTTAGTAATAGAATTCCTAACGTTTAGAATTCAATATATTTTCACTAGGATCATAACATTTTGGTGAGTCTCGTAATTTTTATTCTAAAATCGTAACTTTTCAACAACATGATTGATAACAACATTTTTAAGGTACATATAATACACACTTAAATAAGAGTGTATATTGTAGCCTTTCCCATTATCTTATTTGATGGATTGAGAATTTATAAAAAAGAATTGAAAGGAGTCGGAGGGGGTTGCAAACGCAGGGTCCTCAAGTTACTGTCGGTCGGGTTGATGGGTGACCCATCGAAATCAATATACATATATAAATATATATGGTCCTGTTTTGGAGAGAGAGTGGGCCGGGAAGATTACTTGAAATGGGAGAATCTCGATCCCTCTTAGTGGGTATGGTATGGTATGTGATTTTGTAACCTTACTTGTTTTCGGTACTCTACTGTTGGCTTGGAACTATCACTACCAGGTCATGCCAAGCACGAGCTAAAAGCCGTCCTTATGTTTGAAAACAACATGCACCATATATTTTCATTAGTTTTTTTTTTTTTTGTTTTTGTTTAATTTCCGATGGCAAGGAATCCCAGAACATGCAGGACCCTAATTTAGACCAACACCAAAGGATGTTTAACACCGGCAAGTTTCAAGTACCAATTACTCGTAATTCCTAAGTACCATATAGCAAGAAATTAATTAGCCGGGCATGTGTGACGACCGGCATATATTTTTGGTTACCAATTAAAGGGAAATGATATTGACATTCTAAAAATTGATGCAGGCACTCCAAAAAACAAAAGAAAATGACTTTGGAATTATACTAATTTTGGAGTGCCTGCATCAATTTTTAGAGTGCCAATATCATTTCTCCAATTAAATGTGAACTACTTATAGAGCTTGTTTGATAACCTAAATTCAGCACAATCAATTAAGTAATAAGTGATTCAGTAGGTTTGATAACCACATTTTACATTCCTTAACAAATTAAGTACCACTTAAAATATAGGACAAAAAGTTGAAAAAAATTAAGTAGCTTTGAGTTACTTAATTTTTGCTAAATTTTTGTATACTTACATTCAACCATCATACCACCACCATAACCACTCCCACCCACACCGCCACTACTCCACCACCACCACTCCACCACCATCACCACCACCACCCTACCACCACTCCACCACCAACACCTCCACCACCACCACTACCACCACCACCTCCACTACCACCACTCCTCCACCACAACATCACCACTACTAGCTTCACCACCACCACCACTTCCTCCACTACCACCACCACCACCACCACCACCTCCACTACCACCACTCCTCCTCCACCACTCCACCACCACCACCTCCACCACATCACCACCACTAGCTCCGCCACCACTCCACCACCACCACCACCACTTCCTCCACTACCACCACCACCACCACCACCGCTCCACCACTACCATCACCACCACCAGCTCCACTACTCCACCACCACCGCTCCTACCACCACCTCCACCCCTCCACCACCACCACTACACCACCACTCCTACCACCTCCACCACTCTACCACCATTACCAAAAGTATATTGCGACCGTTAGTAAATTAAGAGAGAATTGGAATAAAATTAATTCATCATTTTTTTAATTTAGTACTTAATATATTTATTAAACAGCTTTTCAGCTTAAAAATTTTAGCATTCAGTTTCCAGTACTTAATTTTTCAGCTTTCAGTTTCAGTTTTATCAAACAGCCCCTTACGCTATAGTTAGTAAACTGGTCTAGTTAGTAATTAACTGGTCTCCTCAAATCTAGCTAAATAAAAATTTAAGCCGGTCGGGCTACTTGATAGTATTTAAGTAATTGTAACTTGGCCCCTTGAAATTTCCTCCAACATCTTCCTTATTCAAACATTCTTCAATTACTCATTGCGATGACAAAACAGTAGCGTTTATTTGAAGAAAATTTTGTGTAATCATCCAATGTTTTATCCATGCAAAACATAGATGGGAGATTTAAGTTTTTTTTTTTTTTTTCATCTTTATACTGTAGTAAATACCTTTATACATTACCAAAAGGGTATATGACAAAGATGATCGCATTTTGGAGAATGTGTTACTCTTAGTTTGACCCTTTTTGAGTCAAAATTCAGATTCTGCACCTGCTTGAAGAGTAATTATTCAGTGATTTTGGAGCACCTGCACAAAAATGTGTGGTGGATCAGGGTGTTAGGACAATGGAGCCGGGTGCCATATTTTTAAAGGACGGTGCTACGTGGAGGTTGTAATTTGTAAAAACCACTATTAATATTGATACCAGATGGGATCATTTTCTCACAACAGATGAGAAGAACTGGAAAGTTGAGAGAATCTTTAAGTGATTTGGCACACTTTGAGCAAATCTCGATGTGGACCTGCCCATTCGTGAGTCCGTGCCATTATTTTTCATATTTAATGGACGCACTTAATCAGGTGTTTGTTTAATTAACCGGGAAATTATGTTTTGGACTTCGATCAAAATGCAGTTTCAGACTAATTAAGCATCCAGTTGCCAAGGAATCAGGGGTCCAAGGCTCAGCAGGCTGCTATGCCCAAGGCAGTGAACACTTTAAATCATATTTTTCGAGCTCCGGAGAAAACGCGAACATGAGGCATAGAGGAGCCTGTGGTGTCTCAAGGAAGCACAACAAGCCTCCCTTAATTTCAATGGCGAAGTAGAAGTTCAAACTTTATTCCCTCGCTTGATTAATTTAAACTTTCGAAGTAACCTTCATCTTTGTCATTACTTTGCCTTGCAAAATATATATCAAAAAGGATCAAAAGCATAGGCCGCATCTTTTTGGTCAAAGTATATTATGGTATGTAGAATATATCAACTGCAACTTGCGTAAAATAGATTTATATGTGGAGCATGTACTGCTTATAAAAACATGCACGAATTAATGTATACCCACACATAATGTTAAAATGATTTGAGTACGTAGTTAGTTGTTCACGCTTGATTTTGAAAACTTAACAATTAAGCATCAAAATATGTTCAAATATAAGGATGCCTATGAGAAGAGCCGATCTTGAACGGTTTGTAATCGGAGCCAATATTGAGCAGTTCAAATTTTTTATAGCTCACAAGCAGAACAAGTCGAGTAATAGCTTGTTTGAGCTTACTTTAAAAAAGCTTTAACGGATTTCAAAAACATAGGTTCAAGCTTGATTAATTTGTTTATCTAACAAAATTAATCGATTTTGTTGGTCTTAGTTTTTAACGAACGAACACGAACTTGAGTAGCTTGGTTCATTTAGCAGCCATATCCGCACAAACACTCATATATGCATATATAGATTTTTAAATCAATGACTCTAATATCCAGAGAAATGTGTAACTCAAACCAAAGCACACAATCTATAACTGAATTGGACCATAACAGTATTTCAATCTATACGGGCACTACAATACTATCAGATTGTGTCAAGCTACAATCCAATTAAACTGTTTGTAAATTATTAGTAATGGGTGACCATGGCCAGAGGAGGAATGGAGAAGGAGGCTCCACCACCTCACACTCCGCCTCTAGTCATGAGACACGTAAAATGTAAAATGAAAGAGGATTCCATAGAGAAAGATTCTTCCTCGATGGAAGGACCAACTAATAATGCAGGGCAATTTGAGGGATCGAGTAGATTACATTAATTGTTGCAAAGAGGGCATGCAGTAGGGGACCTTCCACACAAAAAAATTGTTGGGTATTCAAAAGGTGCAAGTTTACTAAAGAGAGAGTACTGCGACACACGTGTCCCAAGGACATGGATTATTCGTCTTTCTTGTTAGAAAATTTTGACCATCGTTTTCTTCGGACTGAATTATTTGAGCCGAACTAGCCGCACAGTTACGTGTTCAAGTTTAACTGAAAATCTAACGAGCGAGTTTGAAAAATAAATCTAAAGTTGGCTTCATAATAATGAGCCAAATTAATCGCAAACGAGCTTTAACCGAGTCACTTTCGAGTAATTTCTATTTTTAAACAATGAACAAGTAGAGTAGTAATTTGTTCAGAACTAAGAGTGTGTTCTACTAACTAAAATAAATATTTATTTTTTCAATTAAAAGTAATGTATTATGAGAAAATTACCAGTCTCATAAAGAGAAAAATAAATGGTTAAAAAATAAAAATCTTAGCAGTATGGGGGATTAAGTTTAAAATCTTACGAGACTTTAATAAGTAGTACATATATTCGATTGGGTTTAGTTTATGAGCACCGTTCTTAGCTACTCCTATATCAGTGGAGGATATATATATACACACACATATATGATTCAAAAGAAAATAAAAGGAAGTGAAGGATAGAGATCATGGGAAAAAAAAGGGGGGAAAAAGGGGCGATGTATGTGTAAAATGAAAGAAGATCGATGTAGCAAAATTAGAGAGAGAGAGAGAGAGAGAGAGAGAGAGAGACAGAGAGAGAGATTCAAGTAAGTTTAATTAGCTGCAGGGGATTGAGGGGTGGATTTGGACGGCTACGTTGATTTGGACTAGGCCAATGTCCACGTAGGACGGTGGTGGGGCGGCCGCGGTCGCTAATCATGCGGCGGACCGCATCATTCCAACTTCTCAGACTCTTGTGGGTCCTACTCCATCCCCTACCCCACTGTAACACATTAACACCTCTCGATCTGAAAGCTCCGTCGGTTACTGAAGAAGCCCCTCCCCCCCCCCCCCCCTTCTCTCTCTCTCTCTCTCTCTCTCTCTCTCTCTCTGTAGGTTGTCTGAGCATGGAGTATACTTTATTTTTGATAATCGGATGTACGAATTAACTTGCACATATTTTGACTAATTTCAAAAATTTTCAAATAAAGACTAAACGAATTCTCCAGTGATCCCAACATTCAGAATATTAAAAATCCGTCAAAGTCGATCATGCAATCTCATGAAAGACAATCAATGCTTGCTTTCTTAAGCCCATTGGCCAAAGCTTTTGGTTGAGCATAGAGTACATGTAAGTGACAATACAGTCGGAAGGTAGACATAGCGTAACCAGCAAAAGGAGATCATTGAGGGTCCTATCACGATCTTAACCCTTTTGACATAGACACCCCTCCGAACTCTCTCTCTCTCTCTCTCTCTCTCTCTCATATATATATATATATATATATTAAAGAACATCATCTGAACCTTTATAATGCAAGTTTGTTGGGCAGTATAATTCTAGTTTATGGTTGAATGGAGGTTGGTAGAGAGAAATCACGCTATTTAAATCAAATCAACGTTTAAAACCAAACTCTTAAACTTCACTCCTGAATATGCTGCTACAAATTAATTAGAATTGAAGGTGTGAAACACAAGCTTTCTTCAAAGGGGCATTCAGTATCATTGCAGCCCTTGCAGATACTGATATTCTTTTCAGACCAATTGGCTAAATCCAAACATACGCAATACACAACATGTGAAGAACAAATAGAAGGGTTTTTTTTTTTTTTTTTCACTTTTAATTACACTAATAATTAACTTTATCTAGCTAATAAAAAAAAAATAATAATAATAATAATAATTAACTTTATCTAGCTAACGACGTGACAATTTAAAGTCAAATAAGGAATCACAAATCCAACAATTTTTTTTTTTTTTTGCTCGGCAAAAGCGAAATTTTATAACACTCGAAAGGGTATATCGAGAGGGAAAGCTGAGGAGCACACATGCTCAGACTCAACCTGGGGAGGGGGAGACGCAAATCATCCAGCAGGGGGTTGAATGATTAACGCCATACAATTACAATTTTAACGCACGAATACCATCCAAAAAACTTTTGAAATCCTCTACAGAGTACAGTCTAATATTGAATTTGACTTTGATCCACATAGCCACCCTGAACTTGATTATATCCACCACCTCCTCAGATCTTGCAATCGCATCCTTAAAAATATACCCATTCCGCGTCATCCAAATGGACCAAATTGTTGCATAAAAGCAAGCTTCCCAAATGTGTTTTTCCAAGTTACGGAAACTATTATCAAACCACCAACACAAAAGATCCGCTATCGAAGGCGGGCAAACCCATTTAGTGTGCCACCAATCTAAGATCTGGGTCCAAATGTACCAAGAATATTGACAGTGAAGGATTAAATGGTTGGGAGTTTCCAGTTGGAGTGAACAAAATGGGCATAAGGAATCATTCAAGGCAATATTCCTATTCAATAGAACTGACCGTGTGGCCAACCTTTCCTGAACCGCCTTCCACGTCAGAACTTCCACCTTAGGGGGACAGATGTTTTTCCACATGGAGCTCAGAATAGGATTTCGATATTGGGTCTGCACTTCCCACTGCTCGTAGACTGATCTTACTGAAAAGTTCTTATTACCCGTCCAATTCCATGTCAGAGAGTCCGGTTTGGATGGATCCATGAGATACGATTGTAACCTTAGTTCCAGATTCCTTAACATTAGATTCTCCCTATCACGTAAATCTCTTCTAAACACCAGCTCCCAATTTCCATTAGTCGCCCCTTCCCATATGTTGCTAACAACCTCATCCTGTTGAGTGGATAATAAAAACAGCCTTGGAAAATCTTCTTTTAGTGTTTGGGGACCTAACCATCTGTGGTTCCAAAAATAAGTATTCTGTCCCGAGTACACACGGATTTTGAAACCCTCTTGCACAATACCTCCAATACTAGACCCAGGATCACCAATCGAACAAATGTCTTTCCAAATGGAAGATACTGAACCTCTCGTAGGGCATACCGGCAACCAACTCCTCTGGTCCAACCTATATTTATCTCTCACCACTCTCACCCATAAGGAATTGTTGTCTTTGTTGAATCTCCACCACCATTTAGCAAGCAATGCTAAATTTTGTTGCAAAAATCTCTTCACCCCTAAGCCTCCATTTTCTTTCTTCTTTGCTATGTTCTCCCATTTAACCAAACGCAGTTTCTTCTTGTCAATGGTATCCCCCCAAAAGAATTGACGCTGCAGCTTTTCCAACTTCTTTGCCACTGCCACTGGCATTTTGAAAATTGACATAAAATACACTGGCAAGTTAGACATGTTAGAATTAATTTGATTGAGTCTCCCTCCAGAGGACAAAGTTCTACTTCTCCATAAACTTAGTTTCTTTTGGGTTCTATCAATCACAGGTTCCCATGTCTTCACATTCCTAGGATTTGCTCCCAACGGCAATCCAAGATACTTGATTGGCAGGACTTCAACTTTGCACCCCAATACTTGAGCAAGGGCAAGCACTTCATGACGACTAACATTTATACCACACAGAGAACTCTTTGAAAAATTTACCTTCAAGCCCGACATTAGTTGGAAATTCCTTAGAATCCTCTTGATATTATACATCTCTTCCTTATCATCATTGCAGAAAAGGATCGTATCGTCTGCAAATTGAAGATGCGATAACACCAATCCATTGCGACCCATCTCCACCCCTTTAATAATTCCTTTATCCTTAGCTCTTTCCAACATGATGTTGAGAGCCTCTGCTACTATATTGAAGAGAAAGGGAGATATAGGGTCTCCTTGTCTAATTCCTTTCTGAGTCATAAACTCCTTTGTCGGTGATCCGTTGATTAAGACAGACATAGAGACTGAAGAGCAACACTCTTTAATCCATTTGCACCATTTATTCCTAAAGCCCACTTTCTTAAGCATGTCCAACATAAAGCCCCAATTCATACAGTCATATGCCTTTTCAAAATCCAGCTTCAAAATAAGCCCCCCTCTAGGCTTTTTCTTCCAGCTATGTATAACCTCGGTGGCGACAAGGACCCCATCCAAAATCTGTTTGCCCCCAATAAAAGCAGCTTGAGCCTCTCCTATAACCGAAGACAAATGATTCCTCATTCTGTTTGCTAGGACTTTAGCAAGAATTTTATATATCCAACCGACCATGCTAATAGGCCGAAATTCTTTGAAAGAAGAGGGGCAGTCAACTTTAGGGATAAGAGAGACAAACGTAGAGTTAATACCTCTGGTTAACTTCGCGTTCGCGTGAAATTCTGAAAAAAATTGCAAGATGACGGGTTTCATGAACTCCCAACCCTTCTTGACAAAGGAAAAATTGAAGCCGTCGGGACCTGGAGCCTTGTTATTGTTGCACCTTTTTAAAGCTGCCATGATTTCACCCACCTCAAACTCTTTCTCTAACTGATTTGCTGCATCTTGGGATAAGGTTCTAGGGAAGACTCCCCCCAGTACAGCTCTGTGGCCCCTCTCCTCTCTGAAATTATTTCTGAAATAGTCAACGGCTGCCTCCTTGATGTCCAAAGGATCTTCCAACACTCTTCCATTCACCAAAATAGATCCCACCATGTTCCTCTTGAATCTATTGTTTGCAATAGCTTGGAAAAATTTGGTATTTTTGTCCCCCAATCTCAACCAGTTCACTCTAGACTTTTGTCGCCATAGTGACTCCGAAAGCTTAGATAACCTCCAAAATTCAGACTTGGACTTACATCTTGCTGCCTTCTCATCCGGCGTGAGTTGCCTGTCCTCCGCTAAAATGTCAAAATGGTGAAGCTCAGATTCCACCTCAAGCAATGCACAGTTAATATCCCCAAACTCTTCCTTATTCCAAACTTTCAATTTGGCTTTGATTGCCCTTAATTTCTGGAGAATTATGAAACCTGCCCAACCATCCACCTGTACATTGTTCCAAGTTTCTTCAGCTAACTTCAAACAACTAGGGTTAGATAACCAGACATCCATAAATCTAAAAGGTTTTGGACCCCAATCACGATTATCATCCGAGATCGAGATAGGGCAATGATCAGAAATCAATCTAGGTAAACCCCATTGAGAAATTTTGAACCTCAAAATCCACTCCAGAGAGCATAAGAACCTATCCAAACGGCTATGAATAGCCTGATCATGGAAATTTGTCCAGGTGAATTTCCTACCTAGCATTGGTAGGTCACTGAGTTCCATTGAGTTACAAAACTCAATGAAATCCTTCATGCCTCTATCCACCCTTAAACATCCCACTCTTTCACTAATCTCTTTGATTTCATTAAAATCCCCCCCTATACACCATGGTTCAAGACTTGTTGCTTTAATCCTCATCAGCTCTTCCCACACTTCCCTACGACCTACCACCTCATTTGGGGCATAGATATTAACCAGAATACAAGGAAAATTGTCAAGCAGAACCCCTTGTAACATAATAAAAGACCTATTGATTGTAATATTTGAGGCTCTGAAAAAATCATTTTTCCAAATAGAAAGAATTCCCCCTGAAGCTCCCACCGAGTTAGAACATGCATATTCAAAATTAGTACCTCCCCAAATATTTTGAATAGCTGACCTGTCCAAAGAATCCAGTTTAGTTTCCTGCACCCACACCATATCTGGTTTCCTCTTCTTGATGAGCTTGTAGAGGAATCTTTTCTTGATTGAGCTCCCCATACCCCTTATGTTCCAAGAAATAATCTGCATTACAACTGAAAACATAAAATCCAAAATCACCACAAATCAGTCACAAATATTTATACCTCGTTGTTCCTCCCCTCCACCCGGGCACACTCCTCGGTTTCCATTTCAATCATTCTTCTGAGACACTGTTCGTCCGTAGGAGTATAACAAACCCCCAACTCGGCACCGACCGCCATCGTGGCTCTAACCTCTCTTTCAATTGGAGAGGTACTTTGCAAGGTCTCACCTGAGGAGGAAAAGGAGCCAGACCCATTTGAAACTTCTCTCGCCATCTCGTCTTGAATGAGTAAAAGGTTCGACAGTTGCCGCCTCCTTCTCTTCTTGCACGCTACATCGTTCAAATCTACAAGGAGGTTGATGCAGGGGAGATGAGACGAGCTCCCTTCGACAGGCTTCAGAAAACCGCCTTGAGCACCTACAGTCTCCATCCCATCTGATGAAGTATGGCTCCTCTGCAGACAGGGGTCAACGGAGTTCCCTAGAGTTTTCTTTTGATTCTGCCCGAGGCTCCTTTGGGAGTGGATTAAAAGGCTGCCCTGCGTCGCAGGCTCCACCTCTTGGGCCGAAAAGTGGGTTGTAAGGTCATCATCTCCTTCTTTTAATGGCCCACTTTCCTCTGGCCCATTTTCCTCTTTATCCCTCAAGCCCAAGATGGCTCCTTCGGTAAGCGGTTGGCCCGCCGAGTCCTCCACAAAGGATACTTCAGATTCAAAATTCTCGGGCATCTCCCGAGAGCCCCCCCCATCCTTGTCATGCATTAAATGCATCCCTTCATTGTCAAACATAGGGCCCCCAACCCCATCATGATCAGTCACTTTCCTCTGCAAGATTGCCAGCTTGGCTATAGAGTTGAGCCGGTGGCTTACACCTACTCCCCTTCTCCCATTGGTTGACCCTGAACCAAGGCACTCCACCTCATCATCTTCTTCCTTGTCTGGTTTTGCAACGGCTTTCTTCTGAAAAAACTCCTTTGAATTAGGTGCTTGATGGCTGTTCACCGAGGACTCCACAATATCATCAGGATTAGTACAAGTAAACTCCTCTTTAACATGAATATCATAAATTAAACCTTGCACCTCCATTTGAATCCAGTTATCAATCTTGTTGGGTTCCTCTGTGGCTATCAAAACCTTCCCGTTTGCAAAGGATAAATCCTTTAATGTTTCATTATCAATCTTTATGAAATTACCCCAGAGCTCACCAATCCGTTGAAATGTTTGTACATTCCATGCGTTAAGCGGAATGCCGGAGCAGCTAAGCCACGCAAATCTTTCGAAACTAGCCGGTTCACCTCTCCATGCTTTGACCTCAATAAACCATCTTTTCATCCACAACCCTTTGATGAGTTCATCCCTTACTTCTCTGCTTTGAAAAGTTATCAAGACCGACCTTCCGCCCATGGCTCTGAACTGAGCTACCTCCTCCGATTCCATGCTAAAACTGGCTTCCAAGGTTGACATAGATACCACCCTATTCATAATCGCTACAGCACTTCTCTCCAGCCAACCGTTCCCAATAGGACAAACTTTAAGGATTGGGATCAGCTCCTTCACCTCCCCTACCTTGGATGATTCACCTCCCACCACTTGAGCAAATGATTTCCCTGACTTTCTACCCCTCCACATCACAGTTGGACTTCCCTTCTCATTACTTTTCCTTTCCCCCGGATTGGGGTTAGGAATCACCCCATGGTTGAGCCCCTGTTTCCCAGCTACATGGAATCGTGGTAATTTTTGATTCAATTTTACCTCATCCTGACCGAAACAAGCCTCTTTAACAAACAGCTTCATATTATCCACCCACACTCCATTCATTCTTGATATGGCCATTCCCGCAGAGACCTGACAATCGTACCTCACAAACCCGAATTTATTCCCCGTGCATTTACTCCGTTTCGTAGGAATAAATGCATCCTTGACCACTCCGAACATCTTAAATGTCTTCGAGAGCCACTGCATATCCTTGCTCTCCGGGATATTATCCACATACAGAGTGAAACGCTCCTTACCAGATTTGTCACGCCTTTGAATCCTGTGATTCTTGAGCACCGGTATCCAACCACTGTCTTCCTTTCCACCATAGCCATTGCTTACTCTTTCCCTCTCACTGTTTCTCTCTCTAGACATTTTTTTTTTTAAAAGTATAACTCCACAAATCCAACAATTTTAACCAGAGGCAGCTTTACATGTAAGGTTCCATGGTCAATTGAACATCCAAACATTTTTTCTTTTGCTTAGAATACATGTAAAATTTTTGGGTAACCTTACTTTGAACACCCAATTCAAATATCAATGAACACTCAATCCATAAATAAATAAACACCCACTCAAAAAGTAGCCCACAAAAGAATCCACTTTGAATTTGTCTTTCGCTTACACTTGGTAAAAAATGTCATATGGATCACAAATGAGTTATCAATAGCATTACAAAAAGAAGTCACAAGATATCTTAAATGCTTCCACACTTAATTGAAATGTCTAAACAACGGTTGCAAGTGATAAGAGATGATGGGTGAGATTCTTCGTTGGCCAAAGTGTCTTCATTTTACTTATATAGAGAGTGATATATTTGATACCGTTGATAATAAGGCTATCATGCAATAGTTTCAAAATGTGAAGTACATAAAGAGCAATGGATGGATGATTGCTTAATTACTTATATATAGAGTGACGTATGTGATACCGTTGATAATGAGGCTATCATACAATGATTTCAAAATATGAAAACTCGTCGAAGACAATTGTAATATCTAATATATTTTGATGGCATTATTGATATGAATAGATAACTTTTTATCGATATATAGTCATGGTTTCTCAAGGTAATAAAACCTCTATATTTTTGAACACCCTTGTAAAAATTGTAATCTAGGTTTAGGTGTGTTTACATCCAATTATCTGTTGGATGTTTGTTTTATTTTCTTTTCATTCGCTCCCTCGATGTATCCCTTTCGAGTTTATAAAAATTTCGTTTGTTGAGCCAAAAAAAAAAAGGAATTTCTGGAGCTGCCACTGATTTTAACGAGTATCTTTGGCAATACTGCAAAAACAAAGCTACATGCACAATATGAATTTGGGGAACATTTTTGGGGCTAGCTAGATTTGTTGTAAAGTATATATTCCATATTGTCTTGTACTCCATCCTAACAGCTCACTGAGAAAACCATGATATTAACACTTTGAGGCCCGGCCAATTTGAAGCTTCAATTCAGAAAGAAATTAATATATGTAATCACAGTAATTTGTCATCCTATGAGATGATAATGATTGACAATAATGTAAAACTGGAGTGGGGTGTCCTGTGGCTAATTAATGCTGCATGTCCCGGATTTAAAAAGTTAGTGATTGATTCCCAAACAGTACATGCAGTATTATTTCCTTTTCCAAAAATGGTTTTGCATATGTTGGTAATTAATAGTTAACTAGGGTGGTATTGATATGAAAATCATTACGAGGACAAGAACAAAACTTTGCTACTAGATATTATTTAGTACTACTATTCAGACTTTAGAATTGAACACCACACCTTGAGCGGTAATTGGTACGTTACTAATTTCCTTTCTAAAGGGAGAACTAGTCCTGAGTTTGATTACTCATCGAAGAGGCATTTGACTTTCGTTATATCTACTAACAACTAACCTCTAAAATCCTATTGTTTGGCAAAAGAAAAAAGGAGAAGAATTAGTAAATGGAAAAATTAGTCATAAGAACGGTAAAATAGTTTTCATTTAGGGAAAAGATGCCAGCAAAATAGTTTTCAGTGGAGGTCTTTCAATTTTTTGAGTTTTTTAACCACAAGACCAAAACATGTTTTGGTGCTTTCATAGGATTTTAGAGTGCACTTTCCTATTATAGCTAGGGTTTTAGTAGTTTAGGCACTTTCATAAGATACCCAAAGGTTTTAGGCACTTTCATATATATGGGATCTTAAGGTTTTAGGCACTTTCATAGGCACATTTGTCCTTATGTTTGATTGCAAAAGGTGCTTGTTCTAAAGCTCAAAAAATATAAATATGAAGGATTTTTAACTAAGTCTCCCTATATATGAACAATTGAGTTAGGGAATTTCATTGTATCATGATATGTAAAGACCCGCACTAGGGAATTTCACTGTATCATGATATGTAAAAGTCGGCGCCAGCTAACTTACTAACTCTTAGCTTAACAACATGACTCGAAAAGTTAACCCCACAACCTTCCCCAGATTCTAGAGGTGGCCCACACCATGTAGATCAGGGTTGTGCTCTGATACAAAATCTAACAACCCACTCTAGCTAACCTGGTAACCTTTAGCCTAATCACGTTGTTTTAAAAATTAACCTCGAATTATACGGTAGCTGTTCGGAATCACTTATAAGCCACTTTTACTTTTCAATTCCCACCAATGTGGGACTTAGGTGTGCTCTCACATGATATCATGGGGGTCTGTGCGAAATTTGAAAGATATGTGTCCAACTTCAACAAGGAACTCTCAATCAATGTGGGCAAAATTTGGGCCGGTGATTGAGATAGAATGCGAAATAGCTTGAGAGGCCATTACGGTCACAGGAAACCATGCCAGCAAAGACAAATTTCATTCACTCAAACTTGAAAAAAATGTTAAAATAGTAAAAGAAATCTAATACAAAAAGCTTCGAAGAGTAAATATGGCTCTTCTACAATTGTTTGTTACCCGCGAAAACTTTTTAACCTTTCGCTCAACGTCTCAATTTTTGAAGAAGGAAAAACAGCTAAAAAAATACAAGAAACAAAAGAAGAAAAATATGTTTGTTTTTCTTCCAATCCATTGGTATGGTCATAATCTTTATATCGAAAAAAAACTCAATATCTAATCAAGAATTAATATTTTGAAGACAGAGGATCCCGTGCGGTAAAAGATGATGGGGGTTGTTTATCAATGGCTCCGCTCCGACACGGCTACTGTATTAATCAAGTAGGGCTTTTCTCTTAGGTTTCAGTGGAATTTGGGGCCGGGGGCCAATTTTAATCAATGATAACGCGTTAGAATTGACTAGTTAGATCTGTTCCTTGTGTTGCACAGACATGCACCCTCTCTCTCTCTCTCTCTCTCTCTCTCTTGTTTCTAGAAATATGCAGGGCACAGGCAGGGGTGGCCTGAATGAACATTAACAATATTATTCCCCTGTGCTGGTTTGTCAAAAGCTATGATTCTTTATCCCTTACCTTTTACTATTCCTTTTTCTCTTTTAGTAGTTTGATTTCTTGGCGATCTTGCTACTTATATTGACCTTTCTTTTCAAAAACTTGTGTTACACTTGCTTTTCTCCCCTAAAATCAGTCATAGTGCTGGTTTTTCTATTTCATTAGCCACTCTTCAAATTCGGAGCCATTGCCTGCTTCCAGCTGAAGGTTTTACACATTTTATTTTTGTTAGGGTGACCATATTTGGTGATATATATGTAAAAGACACAATTGTTGAATAATTTTCTGATATTTCATTCATTGTCATTCTACAATATATATAGTACAAGCATTTACAAGGAAAGAATAAGGGATGATGCTATGGTGTCCTCGGTCATTTTGGGAACACCGTAATTTTTGGCATAACAAAACCCTTACAAGCATAACAAAAATCATTAGAAGTATAATAGAACCATAACATGGCATAACTAAGGCATAACCAAAAACCAATCAAGGTATAACCAAAAATCAACCGAGGCATAACCAACCAAGTTATGCCTTGTTATGGTTTTGGTTATACTTATAATGGTTTTGGTTATGCTTGTAATGAATTTGGTTATGCTTCTAATGGTTTTGTTATACCAAAAGTTACGGTGTCCCCAAAATGACCGGGGACACCGAAGTCATTCCCAAGAATAAGAATACAGGGAAACGTCCTATAATTAAGAAAGAAAATAAAAGTACTTACTGAATTAAGGATATTGACCGTACCGTATCAAATCTTTAATTCTAGCAATATCAAATCCTTGATTCTAACACTCCCCCTCAAGTTGGAGCATGGATATCACACATGCCTAACTTGTCTAAAGAGTCACACAAAACATTGCTGGCTACAGCTTTCGTAAGAACATCAGCTAGGTTATCTTCAGACTTCACAAATGGAAAAATAATTATCCCAGCATCAAGTTTTTCCTTAATGAAGTGTCTGTCAACCTCTACATGCTTCGTTCGATCGTGTTGAACTAGATTGTGAGCAATCTCTATAGCTGAAGTGTTATCACAATACAACTTCATTGCGTTCTGAGAGTCAACACCCAAATCCATTAGTAAGTTCCTCAACCATAGTAACTCACATACTCCAAAAGCCATGCCTCTATACTCAGCTTCTGCACTTGACCTTGCTACTACCGGTTGCTTTTTACTCCTCCAAGTCACAAGGTTTCCCCCAACAAAAGTAAAGTATCCTGACGTAGATTTTCTGTCATCTGCTGAACCAGCCCAATCTGCATCAGTGTAACCTTCTACCTTCAAGTGATTATTCTTGGTGAACAATAACCCTTTACCTGGAGCAGACTTCAAATACCTCAATATACGTTCCATGACATCCATGTGAGGTTTACGAGGATCATGCATAAATTGGCTCACTATACACACTGAATAAGCAATATCTGGCCTAGTGTGGGACAAATAAATCAATTTTCCCACAAGTCTTTGATACCTTGCTTTATCAGTAGAAGTTGCATTCAAACAGTGGAACAATTTATGATTTTGTTCAATAGGAGTATTCGCAGGCTTACATCCAAGCATACCAGTTTCAGTTAACAAATCAAGAATGTATTTCCGTTGAGATAAGAAAATACCATTCTTTGAGCGAGCTACCTCAATCCCAAGAAAGTACTTCAAGTCTCCAAGTTGTTTCATTTCAAACTCCGAGGCCAAGTGTCGCTGTAAGCTCTTAATTTCATCTTGATCATCACCTGTCACCACCATATCATCAACATAGATAATTAAAGCAGTAATTCTACCCTTTTGATGCTTTAAAAACAAAGTGTGATCTGAGTTGCTTTGTTTATATCCGAAATTCTTCATTGACTTGGTGAATCTGCCAAACCAAGCTCTTGGAGATTGCTTTAACCCATATAATGCCTTCTTGAGTTTGCATACCGTTGTAACATTTGAATACTTGTCTATACCCGGAGGAGGATCCATATACACTTCTTCTGCAAGCTCTCCATGTAAGAAAGCATTTTTTACATCAAATTGAAGAAGTGGCCAATCCCGGTTTGCCGCCAAAGACAAGAGCACTCTAACTGTATTAAGTTTGGCAACCGGTGCAAAAGTATCTTGATAGTCAATCCCATAAGATTGTGTATATCCTTTTGCAACCAATCGAGCTTTATACCTTTCAACAGTCCCATCTGCCTTGTGCTTGACTGTAAACACCCATCTACATCCCACGGTCTTCTTTCCCTTCGGTAAAGGCACAAGCTCCCAAGTAGAATTTTTTTCAAGTGCTGACATTTCTTCTGCCATGGCTTGAATCCATCTATCATCTGCTAAAGCTTCCTGCATTCTACTAGGAATAGGAATAGACGATAACTGTAGTACATAAGATGCATATGACTTGGACAGTTTTTGGAAAGACACATGATTGCTAATGGGATATGTTGCTTTGGATTTAAGATCAGGCTCATATTTAATGGGTGGTATACCACGATTAGAACGAGGTGGAAGACAATATTGTGACACTTGAGATTCAAAAGTAGTACCATCATCAAAAATAGAATTAGGATTAGTGGGTACCTCTAAAGGAATCTCAGAAAAAGATTGGCCCAGTGTTTGTGTTGGATTGTTAGGATACATTGTACTATCATGGAGAGGACTATCTTCGGCATTAGAAGTCGTTGGATCATCATTTTGTAACTTTTCCCGTTCATCCGTAAATTCACCCTTGTCAGTAGCATCTCTGGATGAAGAATTATTTTCTAAAATTCTTGGAAAAAATGCCTCCAATTCTTCATAATTTATCACTTCTTCTTGATTCTCCCCCTGAAGTGGTAAATCAGTAGTCGATGACTTGAAAAAAAGTTCTTGCTCATGAAAGGTAACGTCCATGGAAACATAAAGTCTCTGAGAAGATGGATCATAACACTTGTAACCCTTTTGATTGCTCCCATATCCCACAAAAACACACTTCAAAGCCCGAGACTCAAGCTTAGTCCGTTGGTGCGAATGCAAATGGACATAGGCTACACACCCAAAAATTCGGGGAGGTAAAAGGACTACCGGCGGAAGAGTGCAGTGATCAGAGAGAGCATCCAACGGTCTTCTAAAATTGAGAACACTAGATGGCGTACGATTTATTAGGTAGACCGCCGAATTCAAAGCTTCACCCCACAAGTAAACAGGAACATGACCCCCAATTAAGAGAGACCGAGTTACCTCCAACAAATGTCTATTTTTTCACTCTGCAACACCATTTTGTTGAGGGGAACCTGGACAAGTTGTTTGGTGAATAATCCCTACTGAGTGCATGAAGTCCAATAAATCTTGCTTGACGTATCTCCACCGTTATCAGAACGAAGGACTTTTATTGGAATGCCAAACTGAGTAGTCACCATTTGATGGAACATGCGAAAAATTGAGCAAATATCACTCTTGTACTTCAATTGATAAACCCAAGTCATTCGAGTGCAATCATCCACAAAAGATACAAACCACCTCATCCCATTAAGAGTAGAAATTGGTGCCAGTCCCCAAACATGCATCCGAATGAACCAATGAAAAAGGAAAATTTGCTTTATTATTACTCAAATGGAAAGTAGTACGGTGACTTTTTGCCCGCACACAAGTTTCGCAAATAAAATCTGAAACATTAAATCCACTAAACAAAGAGGGGAATAATCTCCTAAGATAGCTAAAAGAGGGATGTCCTAGTCTCCTATGCCACAGCCAAATTTCCTCCTGTTTCTTTTTTACCAAATCTTCATTCACCACGTGAGCTTGCCCATTTTTTTCGGAATGTTGGAACCCATCCTCCAGATAGTACAATCCTCCAATTTGTTTGCCACTGCCAATCTTCTCCCGAGTATGGATGTTCTGAAAGATACAGTGAGTAGGAAAAAATAGAGCAACACAATTATGAGATTTGGTTAATTGAGTTACAGAGAGAAGATTACAATTTAATGATGGCACAAATAAGACATCTTTGATAGCTAATGTGGGAGATAAAGGAACTGTACCAACTCTGATAACAGGAGATGATACACCATTGGCATTGGTAATGGTGGTTTTGGAACATTTAGGAGATAAGTGACTAAACCTATAACGACCACAAGTCATATGGTCCGTTGCACCAGAGTCAATTATCCAATCACTATTACTAGTAAAAGACATACCAGACTTTGCAGTAAATCCAGGAGTTGTGGCTAGGTTCCCCGTCGAATCAAACTCCTTAGCATTGGAAGACACATAAGACGCCTTCTTGCCTTTTGGATGCCAATCTGGATACCCATGGAGTTGAAAGCATGTCTCTACGGTATGACCAGTACCATTACAGTGAGTACACTTTCGATCCTTCTTTGAGGCAAGCATCTTCCGAGAAGCCATCACAGCCCCTTCTCCAATATGTCCTCCAAGCATAGCCTCTTGGCGATTAGCTTCCGCACAAACCATAGCATAAATAGCTTGTATATTGGGAAGTGGTTTGGTAGCAAGTACGCGGCCTTGAACCCCATCTAATTGAGGGTCAAGACCAGCCAAAAACAGATACACACGTTGGGAATTAACCTTCGTGTTATATGTCACAATATCATTGGCACACTCCATAATACAATCATCAATATCATCAAGTTCCTGCCATATTTTTTGCAGTTTGCCAAAATAAGAAATAACAGAACCTCCATTCTGGCGAACAGAAATTACCTCACAGTGTAGTTGATAAACCTTTGATGCATCTTGGTCAACAGAATATGTCTGTTTAACCGCCTCCCATATCTCTTTCGCCGTAGCCAATCGAAGAAAAAGAGAACGGATATCCTTTGTCATCGCATCAAATAGCCATGATTTGACCAAGCAATTTTCATCTTCCCATGCTTCATATTCCTCCGATTTAACATCTGTTGGAGCAGCCTTAGTACCCGAAATAAAACCCCAACGTTTTCTCCCACGGATTTTATTTTGAGCGTTCAAAGACCACTCAACATAATTGGTACCATCAAGCGGTTCCGGAGTGATTCGAGAAGAAGTTTCTTGCATTTGAAAACCAGTTGATATAGTAATAGATTCGTTCTTTTTTTTAGAGACATCACCACTTACTTCAGTCATAGTGGTAAATACACTAAAAAAAAAATATTTCATAGCGGAATAGTAAGAACAAAAACAACAATTGTGAATACAGGACCAAACCTCAATTCCTAGGGTAAAGAAGAGGAGATTGAAGGAGGCTCTGATACCATGTAAAAGACACAATTGTTGAATAATTTTCTGATATTTCATTCATTGTCATTCTACAATATATATCGTACAAGCATTTACAAGGAAAGAATAAGAATACAGGGAAACGTCCTATAATTAAGGAAGAAAATAAAAGTACTTACTGAATTAAGGATATTGACCATATCAAATCCTTAATTCTAGCAATATCAAATCCTTGATTCTAACAATATATGTTTTCGGTACAATATGATGTGTCATCAGTACATTAACAAAATGTGTTTCATTACATGACCATTGGGGCACATTTTACGAATACATTAGTCAAATATTATGGTACCCAAAAAATGATCACCAAATGTGGTCACTAGAGTATTAGTACTGTTGCAAAAAACCTAGAGCAAGCCAACCCAATAGCCATTTGTCTTGCTATTGCCATAATTGGACCCATTTTTTGCAAAATCTAAGTTCATCCACCATTTGGTGATGCCAAAGAATAGCAATGTCATGTTTTGAGATTTCTCCCACTTCGTCCAAGGCATTCAATTTGCATTGAAAAATAAGATGAGTTTAATCCAATAATTTGGATTTGATATTGTACCAAAATGACAATGAGCCGCTGAAATAAAATTGATAATTTTTTTGTGACTTTTTGATACTATAGGAAGGAAAAAGATGAATTTGACAATGTCATTTTGGCACCAAGAGATGTACGACTCGATTCCTAGTTGATTAATTATCTATCTTTTGGTATTCTTTTGTGAGGATTAGACTATAAGCTTAATTAGTTAGCAACGGCCTCTGGAAGCTTTTGGTATAGTGTTCGACATCTATCCACATGTTATCAATTTTTGTGTAGGCCAGTTCATATGAGACTATATATGCTCCAGTTATAGTTGAACTCCAACTAACTAGTGGACGGTGAAGTTGGTCTCCCAAATTCGCCTATCTATTGAGTAAAAATAGGAAATCTAGAAACCGACCACAGACGGCATCACAAAAAAAAATACATATATTGGTAGACAGTGGACACATGCTCTCAGTTGACAAAAACCCAATGCTTTTTAAATGCTAATCGTTGTTTTCCAAACATTTTCACGCGTTTTGCAGAATTAATCAATGGTGCTATATAAGTATTGGTTTAAGAACAGTGAGAAACCATAGGAACCACACCTCAGATCGATATTGTGGAAATTAAATTAAACAATTTCAATTTGTATTACTACTATTTATTACTCTGTTGATTTTAGATGTGATGGGCACCCTATAATTACTTGTTGGCTAGTGATGGTTTTTTATCGGCTCGGGCCCCACGTCTAATTACCTGGAGAGTAACACATGATAATCTGAACCAAACGTGGGGCTCCATGTATACTAGCTTGTTCCATCTCTAGGTACAATGTCAACAAAGGTTTTTTTTCCTTTTTTTTTACCCCCTTTTTTCTTTTTTGCAAGATGGATGAGATTGATCACCTTCACACACATAAGAGTATTTATCATGACACTGCTTAGTAAGCATTACCAGCAACAAATTGTTGACTTTTGTCATGAAGAAACCCACAACTTTTTTATATGCACTTTAAGTTTGATGAATTCAATGATAACAGCGCAAAAATCAATGTATGTGGATGCTTTGTAATGATGTTTACAATATTTACGCTTGTCGTTTCTCTTAAGTTCATTAGGTTGATTGCCGGTAAACCTCCAAAGAAAAGAAAAGAAAGAGAGATGGGAAAAGGGGTGAAATGAGCTAATTAAATTTGTTTTCCATATGGTTGGAACTTAATTGGATTGGAAAAATAAGAAGCAAAAGAACTTCATTTATAAGTTGCAAAATTAAATAGTTCCTTTCAATTTTTATTTTTATTTTTTTTTGGGTTGGGGTTCTCTCTCAATTTTTCTGCGTACTAAACTTGTTGCAACATTTTGAACTTGAATTGAAAACTGTACATCACAGCTTTAGAAGCCCATTTCTTTTCTAGCATTGGCCTGCTTTTGGATGGGTCTGATTTTATTAAATAAATATAAAAGCCCAATATGAATGATATGATCTTTTGAACAAGGCTCGACCGACCGTGTTTGTGGCCCTCTAGCTCCACCTGGAAGCCCCGTCTACGTATCAGGACCAGTTCTACCCATGTTGGGCCTATTCAGTGTAAAAGAATTGCTAAAAGCATTTTTGGGTATATATATATAGATAGATACCTGGAAGCCCCGTCTACGTATCAGGACCAGTTCTACCCATGTTGGGCCTATTCAGTGCAAAAGAATTGCTAAAAGCATTTTTGGGTCTGTGTGTGTGTGTGTATATATATATATATATATATATATATATATATATATATATATATATATATATATATATATATATATATGTTGTCGGCTTTAAAATGAGACTGCTGATATGTATAGCCATTCGTAAAACAGTAAATTTTGCATAAACCAAATTGTGTTTTAAATAACTCTTACGTATTTGATTTTGACATTCCATTTGTTGGTGATTGCACTTTATTTTTTGTCATCTCGGAATGTGCTTTACAATTTTACCCTTGCAAGTGTAATAAAATTTACTCATGAAAGGCTAATCGACTAAATTTACATATAAGAAGACCAAAAATGAGTGTGATTATTAAAAACCCCTAATTATTACCACTTAAACATAGTATTTAAACTTAAATCAACTTGATCTTGGTTTCGGGGTTAATGGAGTAGGAACGCAGGATGCCATTGTGGGTTATTTGGGTATTTGAAGTTTCCATTGCCTACTTTTAGTATTTAGCTGCGAAAAACCATGTTGGTGAAGGTCTCCAGGTGCGTTTAACAATCGATGTTGGCAAAAATTGCAATATAATCGGCAAATTTCAGAGAACGGATTACATTATACGATAATCGCAACTGAAATTATAGATTACAACATGAATAGAAACGAAATGATTGACAATATATAGTTGATAAAAAACGCGAACCGAATCCTGTAGAGTATGAAGTCTGAAAAGTAGTATGAGTCAAAACTGAGGTATGCTCCGCTCCTTTAATGTCTGAAGTGAATTACGGAAAACTCCTGCCATGAATAGAAACTCGGGAAAGCCTAGGCTTTGGAAGCCCAATGGCCTCCCAACTTTATTTATTTATTTATTTTTACAAAAGGGAAAGTTTTTATTACTCTCAAAGGTGGGAAAACGCCTAACCATCAGAGAGAGGAACTCCATGGGGGTAAGGTAGTTGTTCACAAGTCGGACAAACTACGAGAAAGGATATTCTTTGTACATACATGTGAAACCCTATTACAATCACGTTTGACGAAAACAAAATCACATGACTGAAACGAATCCTTAAGCATTAAGCAATCCCAAACTAAAACTGCAATATCAGAGGGTGGATCACGGAGCATGGTGCAGCTCTTGACGATCGACTCCGTGTCCAACTCAATAATCATATTTGCAAGATTCAAAGCAATACCCAAACGCAAACCATCTTAAAGTGCCAGAGCTTCTGCAAGCCGAGAAGAATTAAGGCCTTCGTATGACTTAACAAAGATACCAACAATTAAACCAACAGAGTCCCGTGCAATTACTCCAGTTCCAACAGTGTTCGTTGCCTTTGATACCGCCTCGTCAACATTAATCTTTACCACACCTTGCTCTGGTCGCCTCCAAACCAAAATGACAAGGTTCGAAATATGCATCTGAGCTAGGGAGAGAGTTTTATTAGCCTCTAGAAACTCGAAGAAATCTGCTTGTGCCTTTCCACTAACCACCAACTTTTTCCATTGAAAATAGAATCATTTTGGGATCTCCAAATCCACCAACAATATGTGAGACCTAAGCCCAAAGACAAAGAAGGGAGGTGAGCAAAGTTAATACGATCATGAATACATTGTCACGAATAAGATATATGTTTACAATCTAGAAGCTCCTTCGAACTTAGACGAAAAGGTGAATGAATCCATACTTTTAAGGCAGAATCGCACCGAAACCCAACAATCAATACCTAACAAAATCATTAGATGTTGAAATTGCACTTTGTCAAGGAATAATAAATTTCAAAAGAAAGATGAGCTTTGGATAATTTGTTTTGGTCTATCAGAAAAACGAAAGAATAAACAAGAGAGCTAACGGTCTCTTAGTCTAACATAAAAGTATAAGAGTTATACTCCATTTTCAAGCCTCGATGCGTGGTTTGTACAATACTTTATGTATTTATTTTACTCTTTTTTTTAATCATATTTACTTTACTCTTTTGGTACTTTGAAGTTTCCAATACTTTTATGTGTGTGCATCATTTCTCGAGAACTTTAGGCTCCGTTCGGCTAACCGCCAAAGTACTTATTTTCCGCTTTAAAAGACAGTTTTTCTTTCATAATACATTACATTTAATTTAAAATTTAAGTACTTATTTTAATTAACAGAATGAGACATTAAATTCTTTTTATTTTTCTTTTTTTGTATCATTGGCATATTGGAAGAATCATTTGTTTTCTCTCCTCCACTTATGTACTCTCATCAAATTTCTTAATACTCCAATATTTTGCAGTTTCAAAAAAAAAAATCATTTGTTTTCAAGCTTTTGCGTGGAAGCAAAAAAAAAAAAATGTTTAAAAATGATTTCATGACCCCAGCAGCGTACTAGCTAGGTCCGGTCATCGTGCGTTACAAGACAAGACAACAAAGGAAATTGAGATGATGTCTTGCGTATCTTTATACGAATTTAGGTGACATAAACAAAGGACTGCAATTCAGCTGCTGACCCAAAAAATAGAAAAGCTCAAAGTTAATTGAGAGATTGGTGGGTCCACCCTGTTCAACAAAATTATCGGATATGTTTCGGGGCACGGCCACAAAGTGCTTCAATGATCTTTTCCACCACATATTTATGTAGAGTTCAGAACTTAGTGCATGAGCCCATATAAATCTGTGATACAGAAAAGTATTGGGACAACGTAACAGCTCCCAATAGTCAGTACTGTACCCACCTTGTTCACAGACCGGTCACGAGCCTTTGTCTCACTAATTTGGCTTCTTTTCTTCTGCCAGTCCCCAACATATCAACGGCTATTTTTACCGGCCCACAAACAGTGTAAGTATAGAGAGGGACAGACAGTGACCAGAAAAATTTCCTTCTCCTGCAGTTCTGCTCTCAATCTTTCTACACTTTCGTTTTTCCTTTAATTTTCGTCCCCACGAATTTTAATATTTGTGATGTTTTCAAACCACGTCTCCCATTTTTGCTCACGCTCGTGCTCACAACACAGTACTACGGCTTTTGCGCAAATCAATTTATCGGTCCTCTCTGTAGAAACTTTATATCAATCTCAAAATTAATTGGCAATGAGTGGAGAGGTTCCAAATGTTATTAAGTGATCACCCATTTCACTCTCGAGCAATGTGAGACTCTATTTCCTTGACACTCCCTACTCCCCCTCAAGTACGTAAATGTCAATGTCATTGACTGAAAAGTGTAGGAGATATCAATACTACTCTCACTATTGCAGTCCCCACCACTCCACACAGATCCTGGCCGGCATGGTATTGATTTCAATGATCAAAACAATAGCGCAAAAGGCCACAAAATGAAAATGCAAAGAATAATAGAACAAAAGAGTGAACACAAACCAACTACTGTCGCAATTGCTTTCACAAAAATAAGAAAATGATACTACTAATCAATCTAAGGAAAATCATTGGTTCACAGCCGACGAATGATGGGAGGTGGGATTGGCCGGTGAAGGAATATCAGGTGCGACACGGCATCCTTCTAGCATGAACACGACGTCAGACATGGTTGGACGGTCTAGTGGTTCTGGGGCTGTGCATAGTAACCCAACTTTTACTCCAAGCAAAAACTCTTCCCACTCTGATGATTCAGGATCTAGCTCGAGTAATCCTGGCTCTAGCAATTCTGCTATTTGGCCTCTCTGTAATTGCTTCTTCACCCACTGCACTATATCCTCCTCCTCTTGTGTGAACATTACCGGACGCTTCCCTGTCAACAGCTCAAGCAACAAAATTCCGAAACTGTAAACATCCGATTCTTTTGTGGCTACCCCTGTTAGTTTTGCTTCTGGTGCTACGTATCCCAATGTTCCAATTGAAGCTGCTGAAGTTGAAGGCCCTGCTATTGGAGATGCCACCATTAGCTTGTCCAGCCCGAAATCAGACAAATGGGCTTCAAAATCGGCATCGAATAGCACACTTTGAGGCTTGATGTCACCGTGGATGATCGCTGATGAGTGCAAAAAGGCCAACCCGTTGGCCATTCCTAGCGCTATGAGGTGACGCATTGGCCAATTCAGGACATGACCATCTTGGTGGGATGCTTCTTGGAGTAATGTGGCTAAGTTTCCATTCGGCATGTAGTCATAGACTAGAAGTCTAAGATCAGGTGGCCCTACACAGTACCCGCGGAGAACCGTCAGGTTTCGGTGCTTCACTTTCCCCAGCGATTCGGCTTCTTTTCTGAACATGTTTTCGTCGAGTGATCCATTAGGGAGTCTCCTAATTGATAACACCATTCCGTCGTTGTAACAAGCCTTGAATACTAACCCATACCGAGTCCTACTTAGGACATTCTCCTCATCGAATTGCCTCGTTGCTTCTTGCGTTTCAGCGAGAGTGATCTTGTTATTGAACATAACGAGCTTCAAGCCTCCACCATGTTCGCTGCTTCCACGACCCCCACTGGCTGCTGCTGAACTTCCTCTAGTTGGACTTGGTTTCTTCTCCCCATTTGCCTGTTGTTTCAGCTTCTTGCGCCACCTCAATAGAGCGAAAATGCAGAAGCAACAGCACAATATCCCGAGGAACGCCACACCAGCAGCGACAGTTGTTAATATAATCAACCTCTTCCTCCTTCTACCGGCACCACATTTCCTGCGCAATGGCCTTCCGCACAAATTCTGGTTTCCTAAGTATGCTGAAGGATTGTTAAATCTAGAACCCAACGACGGTGGAATCTCACCTTGAAGGTTGTTATAGGACACATTGAAGTAGACCAAGCTTGGGATGAGTGAAAGATTTGCTGGGATCATTCCACTCAATCTGTTTTCAGATAGATTTAAGACTTTGAGGTTTGACAAAGTGGACAATGAGTACGGAATGTTGCCCGAAAGATTGTTCGAATTGACTAAAAGTGAGGTTAGCGACAAGCAATTGGAAATTTCATTCGGGATTTCACCTGTCAAAGCATTGCTACCAAAATCGAGGTCAGTTAAAAGGGATAGACGAGATAGGTCATTTGGAATGATACCACTCAAAGAATTTGAATGAAGATCCAAAACTTGAAGGTTAGAGCAATTCCCTAGCTCGGTTGGAATCGAACCAGAGATGTTATTGCTAGACAATGAGAGAACGACTAGCGACTTCATGAATCCAAAAGTCGACGGAATTTGACCAGAAAAGGCATTGGAAGAGAGGTTCAAGTAGTTCAAACCCAACAAGCTACTAAACCCTTCAGGAACATCACCATACAAACTGTTCTCCTGCAAAGCAATGACTAGCAAATTCGGCAAACCGGATATATCAAAAGGCAACTCGCCCGAAAGACTCTGCTTGCTCAAATCCAATGTCCTTAACATATAAAGACGTCCCACACTAGCTGGAATGGGCCCTGAAAAACCATTTCCACTCAAATTCAGCACTGATAGCTGCCTTAAATCCCCAATATTCGCCACTATATCTCCCAAAAGTTTGTTCCCGGCGAGGCTTAACATGCTTAGATTGCTCATTGCCAAAATTTCTGCCGGAAATCCTCCTGTCAAGCTATTATCACCTAAACCAAGGGTTTCCAGGGCAGTGAGATTCCCATAACTCGATGGAATCGAACCCGAAAACCCATTTCCACCGAGTAGCAATGTTGTCAATCCTCTAAGCTCGCTGATAAATGCAGGAATTTTACCGGTTAATCGATTCCCTTGGAGATCAAGAACACGGAGTAGGCTACAGTTTGTGATCCCAACCGGAACGACACCGTCCAACACATTATTCGACATTTTCAGCTCCTCTAATCTCGACAAGCTACTAATTGAATCCGGAATTGAACCCGAAAAAGAATTGCCCGAAACGTCAAACCCAGTCAAAGTGATACTACCATTCATTAGCCATGAAGGGAAAACGCCTTGTATCTGATTCTGCTGAAGGTCCAGAAACTGTAACACACTGTTACACGTGGCTGTTTCGGGGGCAATAATCCCCGTGAACGCATTGAACCCCATTTTCACTATCCGGATGGACGGAGGTAAAACGGTGACGTTGCAGAAAACAGAGGACGAGAGGGAGTCAGAGAGATTGTTGTGGGAGAGAGAAATCAGTTGGAGCTGAGAGAGCGCGCCGATGGAAGACGGAACGACGCCGCTCAGGGCGTTCCCTTCGGCGCTCAAGTGAACGAGGGACGAGCAGTTTGATAGCGCCGAGGGCAGGGTCCCAATCAGGAAATTGTAATCGAGCAAGAGGAAGTGGAGGCGCTGGAGGTGACCGATACTGGCCGGGATGACGCCGGAGAGTTGGTTAGCGGCGAGGTTGAGGATGAGGAGGCGGGTGAGGTTGGAGATGGCGGGGGAGAGGGGACCGGAGAAGGAGTTGTGTTGGAGGGAGAGAGAGAGTAAGGGAGTGCATTGGTAGAGGGAAGGAGGGATGGAGCCGTTGAAGGAGTTGTAGGGGAGGGTTAGCTTGCGCAAGGAGCGGAGGTTGGGGAGTTGGTCGGTGAGGGGGCCGGCGAGTTGGAGGCTGGGGAGGGTGAGCGATTTGACTCGGTTATTGAAGCAGGAGACGCCGCGCCAGTCGCACGGGGCGGAAGGCGTGGTGGGGTCCCAGTTTTGAAGGGCTCCGAGTGGGTCGTGGAGGGCGAGTTTGAAGGAGGTTAGGGCTTTGATTTCGGTTTGGGTTTGGTCGGTGGGTTGGGCAGTGGAGGAGGAGGACGACGATGAAAATGAGGCGGCGATGGCCAGTAGGAATAGGAGAAATAGTAGTGGAACAGGAGGCGTTGCCATTGATGAAGGTGTTGGAGGCATTTGCATATTATCAGGTGCTAGCCAGTAACGGTTTTGTTTTTTGTTCTGTTTTGTTTTGTTATGGGAGTGCGCAAAGGGAGCGTATGTTAACAGTCATCTCCTCCTGGTGGGGAAGTGCACTGCTTTGCTTGAGAGGAGAGAGGAGTGGCCATCTCTCTCTCCCTCTCTCTCTCCGTGGAGCTATAGTTTTGTGTGTTTTCTCTTCCCAAAACAAAACGTTGTGAAGGAGAGCAGGTTCCTTTACAAACAGCTAGTATAATATGAGCTGACAATGGATAGGCAGTATTTTAACCTTATCGTATGTGTCAAATGACTCAAATCATTGAATTGAATTGGTGAGAACAACAAAGTGTCATCTTTCATATCCCCTTTTGTGCTTTAAACCTTTATGACAAAACAATTGGAGCAGTTTAATTTGTCGCCATAAACATACCTGAATCCTGGTTTTGGGTCCCTAATTGTCATGTAAACATTCATCTTATAATTGAGAACGGAGAGCATCAAATTTGAAAAAAATAAAATGGGCACCTTTTCCTGTCCCTTAGATGGATTGGAATTAATGCATAGTCTGTCTGTCTGTCTGTTTTGTATCAATTTTGGGTTCGCTTCAATAAACGAAGATTGTTTATTTTTTAAGTAGATTGCATTGAGTACATTAGTCAAGTCAAAAACTATTTTCACTAGATTTTTTTTGAAATATATTTATATTGCAAAAAATAGAAAACTCAAGTGAGGCCTACAAGTTGAACTCAGGATCTTCATAAAAACTATGAGAGTAACTATTTAAAGTGATATGGTACTACACAAATAAGACAAACAAATAGTAGTGCTGTATAATTATTAACAAGATGCATCTACACCACGCATTGAAATGTCACAAAATAGAAAGGGCATTATCACGAGTAACAAAATATCATTCTCATTATGTAATTGAGAATTAAAGTTATTTTTCAAAAAAAAAAAATTGATAACTCAGATGTCCAGGTCAATTATATGCGCATTGACTAATCACGGAAACTAATCCTACTATTCGCCAGCGGGGTTCTAATTAAGAGTTGATCGATATAACTTTTTTTCTTCAAGTTTTAACATATATAACACACAGAAAACTGATGTGTGTACGCATTTTTTTTTATGAATTAAGTATGTAAATTGGTCAGGTGGTCAAGACTTTGGACTTAGAGATTTGCTTTTACGCAAGATTTTGGGTTCAAATCTCTTAGATGATATCAACTCATTTGCGGTCAGTCCATACATAGTTTTGCTCTGACTTTAAAAAGGATCCCTACTAGTGGACGGTGAGATTAGGCCCCCAAGATTAACTGAAGTGCATATAAGCTAGCCCAACACGTGATTATCAAAAGAGAGTAAAGTTTGTAAGCTGTGGCATATTATAAAGTATGCATATATGTGGCGTGTCCTTTATTTATTTTTTTGAGAGGTGAGGCTTTTAATTAGTACCACATAATCATTGTACTTTTCCTGTCGTCAATTGTTTTTCACTAAAGTCCCTTTTGATAACAGTGATAGATGAATAAGATTTGTAAGGAGATGAGATTAGGATTGGGATTGGTAATGAGAAAGGATTGATAATGAGTATGTTTGTTTGGGATGAGATTAGATGATGAGATTAGATTGATAGAAGGGATTAGTAATGAGAAGGGGTTGGGATTGGACTATAAATACCAAGTCCTATGGAGTATTGCTAATACCTCCTAAAGTCCGACTTCCTCATCCCATAAGATTTATAATCCGGAATCATTTGTGCTACCAAATAAAAAATTAATAGTTTGAAAGGACTATTAGTCTCATCCCATAGCTGAATCAAGTTATTAAACGGGACCTAAAGTCTTTATGCTTTTAATTTCTTATTACTTGTGCAACTCACTGGACGGGAAATTCTTGCACTTTCTCCTTTGTGATAAAGTAGATTAGACAGTCAAATGGCCAAATGGGGAGGTGCCAAAGTGGAAAAGTAGACGAATATACACATGGATGTTACTATGTTAGTGTTAGCATAGCTAACTCAATTACTATTATTATAGTAGTACATGTCTATTACAGTACCACGCTGGTTTCTGTTGGGGGGTGTGTGTGTGTGTGTTTGTGTGTGTGTGACAGACAGAGAGAGAGAGAGAGAGAGAGAGAGAGAGAGAGAGAGAGAGAGAGAGAGAGAGAGGTTTTGATTCTTTATTGGTCAAAACACCAACCATGCATTAATGCATGTACATTGTACGGTCCATACCAATTCCAATTTAATACTGTAGATGAACCGTTTCTTGTCCAAAATGATGATGTCTTTATCTTGAATCGGCCGGAAGAATTCGTAAATTTATGAAAACAGATTTTATGATTGAATTTTTTTGTTGCAAACTGATGCAACATTGAAGTTCTCTGTGCCACACTTTATTCCGCCCTCGATCCATAAAGGACTCATTTAGCAAAGTCAATCATTTCCATGAAACCCTACTTGTTTGACATAGTATCTCCATCTTTTGCTACTTCATAATATGTGGTAGCAAGAACAAGTAATGCAACTTACATGAAGCGTTTTATTTGTAATTCTCTCCTTTGCTTTTAGCCTAGTGACACCGGGGGAGTAAAAAGAGACAAACTTGACCAACGAACTTATACGAGAACCCTAGTGACAACAAGTGGAAGATTAATACTCCACATATAGGGGAATATGATGCAACATCTGTGACCATATCAAACTTTCTTTACGTACATAAGTCAAATGATTGATTTCTTTAATTTGCCCGGCAGCACAAGATCGATGCTTTCTCAATACTCATACATGAAAGCAAAATGAGCCGGCTAGGGAAGCTCGGCCGGCGGCCCGTATAGGTTTGATGGATCCTCAACAATTTTATCACACCCGAATGGAAAAGCTCCTCTAGCACTGATTATCAGATTGTGCCTCTAAAGTGTAGTTTATAAATCGCATTGTGAGGTAATTCATTCTCACAATGAAGCTCCCAAACGAAAAATGATGGGTATGCAGAGAAAGTGATGCTTTCCCTATATCAATTATGTAGGCTTTTACCTTTCTTACCAGCAGAAGAGCTGCGAGACATATTCACTATTTAGTAGGACTCAAAGCTTTGTTTGCTAAACTTGTAAACAGCATGACATGTTACAATCATATTTAACCGCATGAGTTTTAGTCTTAGGTTTTCGCATTTTACTTTTAGCATTTGAAACGTCTATCCATCTGAGAGGTTCAAAAATAAAAGATTAAGTGTGAGAAGCTTAAAATTGAACGTGGACAATTTAGATTCAAAATGAAGTAGGATGCCCCTCCTCGCCTCCACTAAACTAATAGAATAGGGAAGCAAGCACTTACATCAAGCTAGACCAAAGTCATAATTTTTTTTTGTGCATTATCCTCCAAATACGTATTCATAAGCTATTTTAAACACTATCCACCACTCTATTTTTTTCAATGGTCCAGATTCATATTTATTATGATCACAATCCAAAATCAATAACTTACAATCTAAAGCGAAAAATGCAAAAATAATTGAACTCCCAAACGGGATGTTTTCCCTCGGCATAGTCTAATTAGCCAAAGCTTACTTTAAGTGGTATTGATGAGAAACTCGAAACAGAGTAACTCCCAACAAGGCACTTAACTAGAAGGGTATATATCTTTCTTTTTCTTTTCTTTTTTTAATTTTGCTATTGGTTAAACTTAATCTACTCTATCTCAAAGGACTTGGAAGGAGATGAGTGCTTACGGAAATTGAATCCTACCCATATAAATGAAGGTATAAAGAAGACACTGACTACACTCCCCTTGCACTAGAAGGATAGGATATATTAATACGGGAAACAGAGAGTGGATACAATTGATTTGGCTTAGACAGTGAAAGGTACTAGAGTAAATTACTCCGAACAGAAAAGTAGGGTCGGAGCAGGGAAATTTGCATGAAGTCATGGCTATAAAGTACTCTACGAAATTTAGGAATCGTAACCTATCAGAAAAGTAGGGCCGGAGGGATATAACTGCGAGAAAAACTTTTTTGCAAAGTAATCCCTAACTAAAGTTTACGGCGCTCAATCACAAACGTCTAAAAGTATTTTCGATGGTCCGGATTTTTAAAAAAATTATTTGCGAGAATAGTTTAACTATTTAAACTATTTTTGTGAATAATTTTTTTAAAAATCCAAACCATTAATTATCGAAACGAACAATTGATATTGCGCGAAGGCTTGAATAATGCAGAATAAGTTTCTCTCAATAACTGCATACAACAACTCAACCTTTGTCTTCTTTTTCTTTTTTGGCATCATCCTCGTCACTAATGACTAAAGTTCTACTCCATAACAGTATAAATTACCGTCAGTTGAAAATCAAAAGATGCAATCTCCAAACACAAGAAGCCCCAGATGTTAATTTATTCAAAGAGGTTAAAATATGCATATTTCCGATTAATCCTCCTAAGTAATAAGTCTAAAACTCGAACCATACTTTCTACGACGGATCTTGAATTGTATATGTCTATGATAGAATAAGAAAGGAAGTACTAAATTAACAAAGTTCAAAAATCATGGACAGTAATGAAGAAGTTAAACTTGCTCCGAGACAGCGTTTGGACGGGCTTCCGCTACTGAAGTTGCAGCTGAAGTTTTAAGCACCATCCGACGTCTAACAACTTCGTACATATCCATGCAATCTAAAACAGCTAGGTACATCAAAACAATGGCAACTACAGTGAAAACGATAGTGAAGATAATACTCAATGCCACGTATATTGGTTTGAGATGGTGGCTTGGGTGTGCCAATCCCCTCCATATGACCGTCTCTATCAGGAAGAGAAGCACGGCAGCGCCAAGAAGTTTCCATGTGGCCCCTTTCGCATAGTGAAACCACGTATTCTTGGTGTTTTCTCTCTCCATCTACTCAACCAAAATCTTGCTAAACCACAGTACTACGTATTTAGCAAGGAACTTAACAATAAGATCGAATATATTTAAGCGAACCTGCAGTACTTTTCGATATTCCACATTGTGTTGAACATGTGAAAAACATTACCGGGGGATCGATAGTGCTTAATTATATTACCAGAAGACAAGGTATAAAAAAGCATTGATCTTCCATGGGAGGGAGGGGGGGAAGGAGGACCTAAACAAAGCAATAAAAGGGTTGTGCTGTGGAATGGATTATTATGAGAAATTCGCAAGGACTATAAATTGATGCTTCAGTTACCAAAAAGTAACATTGCCATTGTGGTTTTGGAAGTAACGTGGGAAAGTTTGCACTTTTAAAGGAAAGTTTTTGGAACAAAGTTGTTTTTCCATTGTTATGTTACCCCTGCTTTTTAGTTAGACGAGGCATGATTTTGGAAAGTGTGGAATATTCTCCTTTTGGGGAGAGTTGAGAAATTTGGCTTTCCATAGATATAAGGAAATAAAAATATAGTAATAATCACTGAGAAAATATTACTACTAATTTGGCTTTCCAAAAACCAAATAAATAAATAAATAGCTCCTTTTTTGCTCAATGGATCGTTTATATGTTCTTTTGCCTTTCCATTTCTCTCTAAAAACCCACTATGCATTTCGTAGTCCAAACATACCTAAGAATTACACAAACTTCGTTTCAAGGTTTGTATTTGTCCTCCATCTCATTTACCTCTGACATTTGTGGTCTTGAACAAACGAAATTAACACACCGGCCAAAATGTGGCCCAAGATATTCAAAGGAGATGCCACGGTGGGCACTCTTTATTCTTTTTGGTTAATAAGGGTGGGCATGCACTCTCTTAACATCTCGCATAGATGAATAGCATTAATATAGAATTCATAACTTTTGAAAAAATTAAATCACTTTTAAACTTGGGATATCGCTTCACTTAAACTTAATTCGAAACCTTTCCTTCAGTGCCGTAAATTATTTCTTCAAAGCTCTTAATTGGAAAATGGATCGGTTTCGCTCCTGCAAGTTTATGAAGAACTCCGATACCAGAAATGAAAAACAATGGAAAAAACTAAAGACGCAAGATTACATGTACTGGTTTCCAGCCTCAGCAAATTCTTACAAGCTTTCCCACAGTAATTTTCTACAAGAATGTATGGGGAAAAAATCAAGTGGGAAATTACCCAAAAAAAGAAGTGGGAAATCAGTGAAAGATCAAAGCCCATCTTTTCAAGAGATAGCAATATGGATCGCCTGGCGAATAATCATGATAAGTCCCGAGAAACTTAGATAAGGGATATCACACTACGCTTCAAACTATAAGATCTTCTTCTTGGTGGCTGGGGTGCAAAATTAAGCCCAAACATTTCTTTAGGAGCCTGTCCTGGCTCTTCAAATCCCACCAGCTTTGCAACAATGAAGGCGCTATCTGAAATGTGGTCCATGTCTTGCGTATCGGTCCACAATCGCGAGGCCAATTGCAACCTGCGATACTTTGAATTGAGTTTGATACCCCATTTTAGGTAGAGGCTCTCCCTGTCTTGCTCTGACAGCCTCTTTTGCATTTGCCTGCTCAGCGTCTCCCTCTCACGTTGGAGAGTCTTCAAGCTGTTTCCAATATATGTCAATAAGAATATCAGAAAAGCCTAATACATTGAAATTTTGCAATTTGATGAACTTAATACTTTGGAGTTCCAATCAGGAACATATACAACTGGCAATCATAAAATGCACTTCAGTAACTATGGTTGATGCACTATCCTGTCTGCTGCCAATCGTTGTAGAAATAGAATATGAAAGACAAGCTGGAAGCGATACCAAAAGCTGCTGCATGCATTTTCATCATTTTGCACTACGAAATAAAGCTTTCAAACACAACTGAAACAATGTCACTTCACAGCAATACTTGGGGGTAGTTGAGCTATTAAGCCAGCAAAAAGGAACCAATGTACTTGAGATCAGCTCACAATTTGAACAAGACAAGCTCGAACACATTTTGAAGCTTGTTAATTCTATCAGCTTGGCTTGATAAGCTTATATGCACACTATGACTGTATAAAGGGAAAAGATCAAGACACTCCGACCTGGCTCTTATCTGCTGCACTAAAATTCTCTCCATGTTCGAAGGATTAAAAATCAAAGCCAAGATTGAACACAATGTGAAGATCGTTAAGGTACCAAACCCATATTGAAAAACCCGATACTTGACTAGATAACAGCCATATGAGCAATTTTGTACGGTTCAAATGGACAAGAAGCAAACTAAAAAATTGACAAGCCGGTGACAGCAAGAGTACCAGATTGGAGCTCTATTTAGATTGGAGCTCTATTTCATGAAAACAGGATCTATGAAGCACCAACACCTCTAGAGGTCGACTTATCGCAGTGTTAGATACGGGGACACGGCGGGGACGTATGGGACACGCCACGTGGCGTGTCCCATAATTTAATTTCAATTTTTGAGAAGGACATGGGGGACACCAATGGGGTCAAAGTGTAATTTTAAAAAAATGGAGGTCAAACTATAATTTTATAAAATTTCAGGGGTTAAATTGTAATTTTTTAAAAATTTCAGGGGTCTAATTGTAATTTTTTAATAGGGATGTATTGAACTTATGAATGTCTTGTTTTGTTTGAAATGGTATTGGAACTATGGATTTTTCATTTTGTCCACATTTTGCCATTTAAACTTGGAAAAAAATTGAAATAAATATAAATAAATAAAATATACACGTGGCATGTCCCCCGCTATGTCCGTGTCTTCATTTTTTTAGAATTCCCGTGTCTGTGTCCGTGCATCATAGAATAGGATTGCAATGAACAATTTCTACTGTAGTGATGCTTCCATCTTCCTTATTTGTTGTTCCCCAATCTTCTAAATAAGAATGAAATATTACCTTGAAGCAGGTGAGAGAGTCCGACCCTCTTCAATAGTCTTATTTCCATGAGAAAATCGGTCCTTTAAGAAGGAAAGCCTCCTGAGCTCGACTTCCATGTATATGGAATCTGTTGGGTCGCCTTTGAATAGAAGGAAGAAATAGGTTCTGTGCACCAATGACACATTGCAAGCATCCCAAAGTCCAATAATTTCTCTTTGTAGTTTTTTAAATTCAGATGGCCAATTTGGAACAATCATTGAATCATCTTCTATTGGATCCAAGCCAACATCTTTTACAGTTTTTTCAGATTCCTTGGACTTCAGTTCAGCCTCGTGCACCTTCCAGGTAAAGATAGAACATGTTAAAAGCAGCTAGAGTTCCACAAGAAGCTAATTTTCTGAAGTGTTAGACAACAGGGATATATACGTCCACATACATTTGGTCTGTTAACTACATTATCCAAGAAAGTCATTGTATGCCTTCCCATGTAAAGACCAACCTATAGGAAATTATTTAGCTCTTCTGCATTTGGAAGTAATTAGTGTAACATGATGAAATACTCTCAATTGATATGGGTTTTTTTTTTTTTCTTCTCTTTTCCTGTTTTCCTTCTTCATTTCACTCTTGTCCAACACAACTGTTTAGATCATGAACCTTGAATTAATCCCACGCATCAGCGAGAGTTCTGACTGACTAACAAAATAATTGTTTTTCACTGATAACCAATTTTCAAAGTCTGTACTAACAAGTTGAATATTAATGACCAGATAAAAGAGTATTTCATGAATAAGTATAATAAAGTAAGTGTACAAGTAAAGTACCTCTATGGCATACGCATTTAGATCTTGGAGAGAGCAAAAAGGGCACAATACAATATACACGTATACACTGAAAGGAAGATAGGGAGATAGGAAAATGAACATACTTCTTCTAAATGCCAAAACTACATATCAAAAAGTTGAATATTCAATACACTTACAGAATACACTAGACGCATATTCTTTTCATTTTAAAGATAAAATAAACCCTTTCATTGGTATACCTCCATTCGAGCAAAGGCGATATATGCGAAATATATGGTTTCATGTTTGTATAATATTTAAACACACACACACAAACTCGAACACATGCATATCAATAGGTAATAGTATGTTTGACAGTTCCCAATGTGGTTGATGACGCTGTCCACGAGTAATTGATATATGGGCATGACAGGTGAAAGGAACTCTAAGGTTTGTTCACAAATTCTCACCTTGGCATGTGCATAAAATGTTCAAGCTTTATCTTTCGCAGTGATATTTTCATTGACAACTAAAAGTGGAAATGGAACTCACTGGACTATCAGTAAGTTGCTTCTCTTGCTGAACTTCAGCGTTCAAGCTTTATCTTTCGCAGTGATATGTTCATTGACAACTAAAAGTGGAAATGGAACTCACTGGACTATCAGTAACTTGCTTCTCTAGCTGAACTTTAGCGTTTTCCTCCACTTCTTTGGCAAATGCATTGAGGCTAGGAACAGTCTCATGAGGTAAAGTCTCATCCTTCTGTGCTTCAACCTCAGTACCAGCAGCATTCCCAACTGAAGAACGTGAACCTTTTCTTGATAACCTTTCAACATCGTCACAATAGCTCAATTCAGAAAGCTTCCTTCGAATGTTTTCAGGTCTTCCAGTGAATTCTTTCTCCAACCCATTTGGACCTGGTGTGTTCTCGTTATTTCCTACTTCATCAAACCGTGGTGTACTTGGGCTAGTCAGGAGGCTTGCGTTACAACTTCTACTTTTGGTTAACTTTAAGCTCTGAGAGCTGCACGTATACTTTGCTAATGCCCACGGAGATGATTTTTCAGGAGAAGGAACAACGAGAGGAGCCATGTACCTTACCTCTCTATCTTCCTTTATGGGCATTGAAATGGATTCCTGACCTGTTTTGTCTTCATGCCCATGCATCAATAATTCTGAGATTTCAGTGTTATCTTCAGGAGACGATCTACTTGATTCTGAGTTGCGGTTTGTTCTTGATTCTTCTATCTCAATGCATCGAACTTCCTTACACAAATCATCTGAAGTTCCATTAGTTTGTTCCTCAATCTCATCCCAACTCTGTTCAGAATTGCTTCTAATAAACTTAGAAGTTGGGACCAAAAGCCGTGGAGAAGTATCATTCTGCATAAAGGTCTCTTCAAAGTCGGGAAGTGGTATACAATGATCATCAGAGCTACTCTCACTATGTCCGTAAGAGTACTGAGAGCTATCAATGGTTCTGACAGCAGCATCCAAGGACCGAGGATCTGCCACAGGGGTTGTCGACAATATTGGGTTTTCACATTCTGGTGATCTCAGAACACGCAAGTGGGGATAGTTATTTAAACCGACCTGGAGGAGGACCAAACGAATTAAACATAGCTAGACAAGGCATATCTAGATGGAATGGATACTTGGGTTAAAATAATTCAATTTACCCATATCATTGAATCTCTATCATCCCCAATCAGTCGTAGCAAATCCTGAAACTGAGACTGAGCGACATCTCGTTGCAAAGTCAGGTCTATAATCTCCTTTTCCATCTACACAATAAGAGAGAGCATAGATAATTAATTGAACAACTAAAGACATTAAAGTGTTAGCCCATAAGCAAAATGCTGCTTCACGATAGCAAAAGCTCTGGCCCGTCAACAGCAATACTAATTTACTCATGCCAATTTAAAAACAATACTAATTTACTTGTTAATGAATAAAACTGGAAATGTTCGTCGCACAAGGTGCATTCCTAACTTTCTCAAAGAAAATGTCATGTAAAAAGATTGAAACATTAGGCCTATAGCAATCAAAAATCAACTGAGCAGACTTTAGAAGGTTTCCAAATGTAAGTAAAGATGTGGTAAGGTACAACCATTTACTTAGTGTTCTCCATAAGTTCAGTTGCGAATTTTTCCATTGTTACAAGTCAATGTGGTATAAAAATCAGGTCCCAGCAACGTTATTAGGTATGCAGGTCTTCAACAAATGTTACTGAGATTACAACCAGCCCTCACTTGTCAAAAGTGTTTTAAGATATATAAAAATCATTTCGCTTTTAGGTCACAAAAGTCGGCCTGTTTCAAATTTGGCTTGTTATAGGATGAAGAATCGATTGTTCAAAAGCCAAGTAAATAAGCAGCTGCATGAAAAAACCATGTAATTCCAAGTCATTGATAACCTCTTGATAATCGAGAAATGAGAATGGGAGGCACCAGTTTCCTGAGATGGAATACTAAGCAATCAGTAAGTGGGCCAACAACTTTCTTTTCCAGATATTCAAAGAATATGTCAAAGGCTTAGAGACAAGACTATGAATACAGGCTAGAAATCAGTGCATAGAGCAACTAAGTTCCTTTGCCATGTGGGATGAAGAACAAGACATATGCCGAAGGTTCAATAGGAAAAAGAATGGCATAAATGGAAGTGATGCAAAAAGCCATGTGATCTAAAAGAAAAACATGGTACCAATTCTTAATGATGGAGGAGAATGGTTACAGAAGTCAGGGTTCACCAGCAAAGATTAAACTCAATATGGGAAAACTAACCCAATCTACTACTAGGTATTATATGCCAGTCTAATTGGCTCACACAAGGTGCCACATCTGATGGTACGTGAATCAATGGGGTATGATGTGTGGCTACCCTAGAACAACATAACAATTCAATCCTTGGTTGGCTCCTTGCCTTCCTTTGGGTTTGGTTCTCGGGTGGCATTTCGCCGGTGTGCCCGTGATCCGTTAAATCTTTGTAATCTTTTTCAAAGATTTATAAAAAAAATTTGTTTATCAAATATATATATATATATATATATATATATCTTTGAGTAGATACAAGCATTTTTTTGATGTGGAAGCTTTCCACATTACTGGGATTGGCTTGTTGAAAACATTAGTGTTGCAACAGGGTACTGAAACTACAATTATTACCTTATCAATCTGAAGTTCCTTCTCTTGCAATAATGCAGAATAATGTGATACGACAAAACTGGATCCTGGACCTCTCAATTCACTCTCCAATCTAGCCAACTCTCTCTGCAAATGCTTCACTAATGCTTTATCCGACACGAACACGTTAACTTGAGCGTTAGTAGTCACTTCTTTAGCACAACTTGCAAACAAGAGCGTATTTCTTGATTGCTCAACATGACTTCTCGCCGGGCTCATGGTACAGATGATTGCAGTTTTAGCATTGCCTCCTAAGGAGGACTGCAGAATGCGGGTCAGTTTAGAATCTCTGAAAGGAATATGTCCATTTCTTCCCTTGCTGTACCCACACATAGAAGAGCACAAATGAGTTTCAAAAAAAATACAACTGGGCAATCTCAAAAGCGGTAAGGTATAGGCAGAAACATTCTGTAATGAAACCAAAACATGATAAAAAAAACAGTGAAGAGAAAATGATTTTAAAAAAAGTAAGAATAAAAGCAGAAAAATTTCTAAAAAGACATACGACCGGAGTTGGATTAAAAAGAAAATAAAAGAAATCTCCGAAATGATAATCTCTTCACGTTATCACAAAGCATACTGAGGAAGAACACAAGTTCAGATGATAGTTCTCAGAGCAGATGCTGTGCACAGCCAAGAGCGTTGACACGTTAAGTTCACCAAACATGCTGTTGCATGAACCACCTCTAACGTTGGAGTGATCGCTTGAAGTTCACTTTGTAATTAGGATGAGAACAAATTGAACAGTAAAAGGTAACCTTAGCTTGCGGATAACAGTTCCCAGGGTCAGTAAACTGCGATTTATGTGGCAGCCTTCCTTTAGCCTCGTGCCAGCTGATAATGACTGAGATGCACGCTCACTACCCGCTAGATCAACAAAATTCTGCATAGAAATGTAATTTAAAAGAAGAAAACAGTGTATTATGCTACATGTACCATCTTAAATCACCCTCCAATTAGCTTAATGGAAACTTAATGGTCCATACCACAGAAGCTGCAAGGGTGCTTGAGTTGTCCCTGCTTAAAAATTCCAGAGTAGAACTTTCGATTGTCTGCAAAAAATCAGTTCGAAAGTAGAAAAGTCAACAGAATGGTGGAGAAGACTCAAATTGTTAGGAAAAACTTCTCCAGTAAACAGTATTCATACTAGTCTAATGATTTGATGAGATCTGGAGCTTGTTTCATTCAGGGCAGTTTCTCCTATCTGTCTTTGAGCTGCAAGAGTGCACCACGATGTTAGAACATGGTGTCACGTTTCAGCAGAAAGAATAGAACTACTTAATGAATGCCTTTACCGTCACAGATGGAAAGGAGCTCCATCACATGATTCCAGTCCCTGAGAGGTTCTTCTGTGAGTTTCTCAACAACTGTCCCTCTCTGTAAAAGTAGCAAAGAACTAAGTTCAATGGAAACAAATCCATAACTCAGCACTTAGCATACAGAAAACATAATTGACCTCTGGATCATCTAGAAGTCTAAGCGGAGTTGTATCTGTGCTGAGGAGGTCTCTGACAGATTCATTGTAGATTTCCATAGCAGAGAACTTCAAATGATATTCTCTTTCCCTGTGCTGCAAATAAAACCAACTACTTAATCAACAAACGGGTAAAGAACCAAGGAACAGTGAGTGAGAAGCAATGATCTACATTTGATTTTTCGATTACCTTTCCAATATACTCATAAATATCCACTAGTGTATGCTCAGTGATTCCCGTCATAGTAAATGTCTTTCCGCTGCTTGTTTGTCCATATGCAAAAATAGTAGCTGGAATTTATGTCCAGTGTTTGACATAAAGAAAACTGTCAATGGAACTCACTTGATTTTCATAACCAGGAAAAATGACGAGCAAAGTAAACGATTTTATACTCACAGTTAATACCGCTGATAACAGAAAGAGCAACTTCTTTGGCTCCTTCCTCGTACACCTTTTTCGTGGAGCAATCACTCCTAAATACCCTATCTACCAGCATAATGAAAGATCAGGAAGAGTCTCCAAAATGTATTAAAGTCAGATATGCAATCACAAATACAATAGCAATTTTGCATAAGCTGCTTTGTTATCAATCCAAGAACTCTCACATATGGAACCCAACATAAGGGTGGAAACAGAAACCCTCCAAAGAAAAGGACCAAATTGGAATTCATCAGGAAGAAAAACAGGAAAAGGCATCTCCAAATAACAAATAAATAGGACACCAATCCAAGAGAATGGTTTCTTTAACCCCTAAAAGGTCACATTCTAGATTTGCATCATCAATTGCTGAAAATGAGATGTATTTTAGACTAAAAAACGGCTCAAATCCTCTGAAAAGCCACATAATTTGCCAAACCTTAAAAAACTCAGATTTCAAAATCCAAAGAAAAAACTCAAATGCGTACCAAAGACGAAGGGACAAAGCCAAATTGCATACCAAACGTATAGGCAGTTGGGTACATGGAGCGCTCTGGCACGGGAAGATTTGCATTTTTGAAAATGATGGTATTTTCATTGACGCATTCCCAGTCAGAAACATCATTCCTGGCAATCTCCTTGTCATTCAAAGGCCTCAATCGCACCGACACCAATATCTTCTCCTCAATCGTCCCCATTTATCCAGCTCCCTCTGTTCTCTCAACACATTTGACAAAATGCAATCATGTATGTATTATGAAAACAAATCCAATTGAGACCATTGACGAAAAAATGTAGTATCTTCTTGGAAATAATTGCTGTGGTTGTACGAAACACAGAGGGTCAAAAGTCAGAACGGACCTCTGCCACCCACAATGATTGATCTGCATTAACGAACTAATGATGGGGGTTAACCACTAATAAACACGTACCCACCACCCGTAATTGTGTCTTTCACTGTTTTGTCTCATGCTGGCACATAAGTTTGGAGACGAAGACGACGGTTTTGTTTTTCATTTAATTGGAATTGGTCCCCGCCGCCCCAATTTACAGACTGGCAATGTGCCTTTTTTTATGGGGGACATTTTTTTGGTTCAAGAATGTCTTTTGCTCCAGAATCTTTACACGCACACACACGGGGAGGGAGAGAGAGAGAGAGAGAGAGATTAGTGGATGTGTTTACCTTGGGAGAGAGGGAATGTTGGTGTCGATCAGATCATCTTCTTCAGCAAATAGAGATGATCAGAGACGATAGAGAGATGCCATGGAATGCGGGTGGGAATTCCAGTTCCCGAAGGAGTCTTGGTCGTTTTTCACCGTTCCCTCCATTCTGCTTTCTGTACGAAGTTTTACTAGTACTCCAACTGGACAAAAACAAAAACAAAAAACAGAGATGTTTTTTTTTATTTGCGGAAAATAAAGGGAATTGTTTGGATTAAATAAATAAAGACCACTGTTACACAGTTTTAAAATACAACTTCACGCAAGTGTGTCTAAAATCGTTCAATGCAAATGATTTAACATACATTAGACGTTAGCCTTTCAAAAAAATAAAAAAAAACAGTTGAGTTCTAATCAAGGTTTTCATGAAATTACCTTGGATATCTATGTATAAAATGGTTCAAAATGTGTGTTAGCTAATCCGGAACATATTGCATTTAACGAGAAAGAGAGAGAGAGAAAGAGAGATAAATTCGGACAATATTATAAAGGATTTGAAGTCTCTTGATTTAATTGTTAGATTATGGGTCTACAACCATCAACTTGAGGCATCACAAAGATGATCATTAATTATGTACAGAACTGAAGTAAATTGATCGAGTATCGATAATTATTCATCATGATTCCCTTGTCCTGAAGAAATTGATAGTCCATCTTGTAGCCACCTCAATCAAATCAGTCTTCATGTATCATCTAATAAACTTTGCGAGATAAACAAATTAATGGTGGGTTGAGACTAAGATATGTGAACAAATTTTTTTTTAAATAACCAAGGGTGTTCGGGCAATTTATTTTTGCACATCTCGACTAATTCATAGGAACTCAATTTTACCGTCCACTCGCGATGAGTCCCATTAAAGACGAGGTAAAGCCACTTATAAACTAGTCTCGCAAGAGTTGATAGCAAAACCTAGGTAAATGCATGGGCAAACAAAGCTACTTGGTGGCAAGTGAACTTTTTGATGGCGAAGTCAGGATTTGTCCGGGGGGGTCGATTAAATAGACATATTTTTTATCGGAACATATATTTATTATTTTTGCTTTCCAATTCATTAGATTTATACATGGAAATGCTTCTTTAGGCTACTTCAACTGTCACATGTTTACTTTTTATTTACGATAGAAATTGAGAAACGAGAATGTAAAATAACCGATTTTTTATCAAATTGAACCAAAATTATTAAGATTATAAGGAGCTATATGTGAATAATTATCAATAATGTTCAAAATCAGGTATATACAAAAATGAAAATTTAAAACTCGAACGCTCAGGGAGCTGGGGCCGGGGTCCCCTTGGCCCCAACAAAGCTTCGCCCTTGAACCCAAGTGTCCGGGGCGGTTTACACGTACTCCGACTAATCTTGAGGGATCAATGCCACCGTTCAATTACGGAGGTCCTAATTAACTTCAAAGCAAAGCTCTTTATAAATTGGCCCCAGCAAGTGAACTTCCCTTGTCACAATTCTCCGTATTATTCATCTCACCGTGGCTTGAATTCCATTGGCACAAGAAAATTCATCTTATTCTTCTTTCTCATATGGATCCGGGAACTTTGTAACGCCCCAGGCACGCTGCACTTACTCTTTTATGGAAGAGTTTTTATTTATTTTTTAATTTAGACCGTAAAACACTTTTGGACGTCGATGAAATTAAGCGCTGCACTCCATCTGGCCTTCCCATTATTGTAGTACAAGCTTAATTCTATTGGTTTGTCATTAGGTAGTCTTTGGATCTTGGGCTAAGTCAATGAGAAAGAGGATAAAAAGGAATCAATTTGGCAAAGATAATGAAATGTAAACTTCTTTTTCTTTTTAATTATATGGGGTAGGTGGGAAAATGTCAGGTCAACAGACATTCATTTTACACAGATTTAGGTAGAAGACGACTATTTATGCTTAGGTTCTTAAATATTCACATATTTTGTTATTGTTATGAATAATAAGTTAAGCCTCAATCATAGTATTATGGTGGCGTGCAGCAGCATTTCCCAGTTTTGCTGCCGGGGGAGCGACCCCATTTTTCTGGTCTGGATTGCTTAATTTGCTGGTACCAAAAAGGGACGTGATGTTCTCTTTCTTTCATCTTATTTTTATTAGTATTGTATTGTTTTTGTTTGTGTGCCGCGGAAGTGACTGAATATAGTATAATGTTGACGAGTGCAGTGCAGGCAACAAAAAGACGAAATAAAACTTGGCCGGCCTCCTTGACCCGGAAAAAATAAGTAACCCTCCCCAGGTAATGGGGCAAACCCATGTGATGTTAGGAGCCAGCTTAATTATTAATTCTAAAAAAGCAACATGCACTTTATCATTCCTCCTCGATTGGAGAACCATGCATGTGATGTGTGTTGTGACCAAAGAAACTTTTCAGACACCATTCTTTAATTAAGTAGAGCAAGAAATTAAATGGCACCTCCTACCAGTCTATACATCCTCCTTCAATTCTTTTGTACTCTATAATTTTGAGTCAAATCCAAACATAAGTGAAATAGATCCATCTTTCTTTCATAACCAGCGGTTGGAGTCAGTTTTTGCGCGCGCTCTCCTAGACTAATCACTGAATTTTACATTATTTAACGACTAGATAAAACTTCAAGGATATCTCAAAAAAGTGTTGATAACACCTGAAAAGTATCAAACTTATATGAACTTAGAATGCAGCAAACATGCAAACCTAGCTATATATGTTGCAATTTGGTGATGTGCCTGCGTCAATGATCAGAAAGGAAAGAACAATAATAATAAATTCTTTTGTAATAATACTAACTAAAATCAGATTCATCACTCCACTCTCACTAACTGTGGTTTAATGCCCGCGCTTATCAGTGCCAGCATCCCCCATTCCTCGATGAGTTGGACAATTCCGAAATAACGTATATATGGCACAAGGGTTAGCTATCAAAACACTTTTTGCCCATTATTTACTAGTATTGAAATTGGACGGAAAAGGTTTTGACCCTTCTATATATGTTGAAGCCAATAGAGAAGATAAAAGCAAACATAGCTAGTAGTTCTCTTCTCTCTCGCTCATTTGTAAGCAAGAACTCCACAACTTAGAACACCTATTCTTGTCCACTCTTAGACTAATCACGGAAAAAGTTTGAAATAAGTACTTATTTTTTAAAAAAGTATTAAACACATCATGTACTCTCTTTAACTGTTTTTGTGTGTTTGAAAGAAATCTACTTTACTCTTGCCTAACCTCACGGCCTGTTTGAAGGTGAGAGAAGAGAGTGGGATAAGGGTGGGTGGCACTGCCGGCTCTGGGCTAAGGCCCAAGAGGCGTGGGCCTTAAGCCTCCCAAAAATGTTAAAAAATAGGGCCCCAACTTATTTTTAGGACCTAGTATATATGTGTTATTTTAGGGCTCAATTTTAAACCTAAGAAGACATTTTATACTTAAGCCGGCCAGTGACCAAGAAAAATGGAACTCGAAATGCAGAAAAAACAAAAAGGAGGAGTAAAAGGTCACCGGATCGTCAAAAATCTCTGGGGCCTTTCAAAATTATTCAGTGTGGTGGGTGTATGGATGTATCTTTTTTCCCCCTTAAACGCTACTACTCCAGTACTTCTCATTACAAATAAATACTATATCCGAATCAAAATTATTCAGTGTGATCGACTTTTTATTTGATTTTCATTTACAATTATTAAGGGCCTCACTTTTGAAAATCGTCTTAGGCCTCCAAAATCTCAGAGCCGGCCCTGGTGGGTGGAATAACTAAATAACCTAATTCAGGTAAGCTCTTATCTGGTGTTTGGTTTGTCTCTTAGCACCATCCCCATCGTTTGCTTGCACCTAAGACCCCAGGTATAGCGCACCTTGATTAGTTCAGGGCCTTCTATTTGTCCTATTCTTCTTCAATTTTTTTCCCCTCACTTTTCATAGGTGCTTTTGATTACAAATCTTGTGGGCATCATTATCGTGAGTTTTGATGCCATGTGCTCCTCATTCAGATTGTATGTCCTTAAATCAAACAATGAAAGAGTCGACCATGGAGGAGCTGGGTCCGGCAAAATAAAGAGAAAACAAATGTTTTTGCTCGATAGGTAGAACTACTGGAGATGATTTTTGGAGAAGGTGATAATGTACTATTGTTAAAAGAATATGATGTTATGATTAATTGCATTCTGGGTGAACACCTGCTATCTTTCCATATGCATTTCTATTTGTGTTTCATGTAATTCCTGTCACTAGTTGGTGAAGTATGCTGCACACCTGTTTTTTTCTTTTTTGATCAACGGAAAACACCCAAGAGGGGCTACACACAACGGAAGCATCGGAAACTAAAATAGACAAAAATACACCAAGTGGGAAGGCACTTTCGGATAGCCATGGACGCTATTGCATCCGCCCACTTGTTTTCTGAACGACCGACCCATCTTTGTAGCTCCACTTTGCATAAAAAAAAAACTCCTGATATCCATAGCCAAAAGGCACTGACATGCCTCGGAGAAACAAGCTCCGAAACACTATAGGTGAATTGCCTGTTTGCAGTCATATTCAAAAAATATTCGGAAGCCCTTTGTCTTTTGCCACGGCCCAAGCTAATTGATTTGCCTCTAGCTCCCCTAGCAAGCAATACAGAATTAACGAAAAAAAATCTTCACATTCCCATCTAAAATTCTGCCCAAATGGTCTCTTGAACATCACGCCACCATGGCCTTTCCTTCCTTGGTATTCACAGTAGCATCGTGGTTGGCTTTAACAAATCCCTTTTCAGGAGTAGACCAGTGATGCTCCCCCCTTGCTCTGAAGAATTCAATGTCTGACTTTGAGAATTCGGAGGAAAAGCCTCCCCAGATTCGACTCTTGAAAACATAATATTAGACACTGTGGCGAGGGGACTCAAAGCATGGTTGTTGAAGATGAAATCATTTCTAGCCTTCCAAATATGCCAACAAATGGTTGCCACTCTATTGATTAATGCAATGGCCTCCTTGCGAGACTGTGTTCAAACTGAGTTGTCGTTCACTTCATAGCACTGGTTGGAGGAATAACCTGGAGAGATGATGGCAAATCATCCAAACCAGACAGCCCTAGTCTAGTCACAACCAATCAGAAGGTGCTCAGTCGTTTCAACACAGTTAGAACAGATCGGACAAAGAAGGTTCTGAGCACCATTTCAAGAAAAAAAAAAGATTGTCCTTGGTTGCAAGTCCGTTTCTACATACTCTCCACTAGAAATTTCTGAATTTGTTTGGGAAGTCTCCAATCTCCAAATAGCCTTCCACACAGAACTAGGGAGGTTTGTAAGATGATTATGGCTTCCCTTTCTAGCCCCTTTTCACAAGATCATAGGCTATTTGATAATCAGATTTTACACCGTAGACTCCCGTGCGAGAGCAATGCCATCATAAATCAACTGGTCACGTCTCTTGTGCACAGGAACTAGAATTGCTGTGATAGCTTTATACTGTCCCTGGTTACAAGAGATTTTAAGAGATCGTCGTTCCTGCAGATCCCTCTCCCAGGGAGCTAGCATTCACTTTATAGTATAATCCACATGCACTTGGTTATTCACTTCTACTACTCTAAAAGGATCTTGAGTAGACCATCTGAATATACTAGTATCTGTGTAACTTGGCTTGGTTGGTCCCAGTTATTCTCAAAATCTATTTGCAGGAATCAATAACAGAGAAATTCATGACAAGAAATTTAGTACAGTATTAGAACAAATCCACAGTCACCACCACCATAAAAACTACTCTATATACAAAGAAAGCTTTGATTGAGGCTTCTCGTTACCATTATAGCTTTCCAAGGGAATGAGAAACTAATGTCAACATCATAATTGGAAATTAGGAAACCTTATCACATCAAAGCCACCACGATTGACCCTGCCAAATGTGAATGAACCGGAATCATCAAACAGGAATTACATCGATTTATTTTATTTTCCATAAGAACAAAAAGAGGTTACAAAAGGAAAACATCAAAAAATATGCAACTTTTGTTATCGCATAACTCCACACAAAAAAAAGATCGACGTATGTCAGTATCTAATTCTAAAATTACAATTCATATGAGTCCGTAATTCTAAACTTCGATTGCTAATGAATACACTCAACATCCTTTTTACTCTTTCTTCCGCAATCCAGTTGGAACTGACACTTAGTTTTTACTCTAATCTTGGATTCTATATGCTCACTTTGTAAAGGGATTTAATAATAGAACCAAAATTACCAGAAAATTACATGAATAATTCTATGAAAAAAATGATGTTTACTTCACCGGATGCTTGTCGCTATATTTTTTCACTTAGATCATTTGTATGAGATCTACCATCGCTAGAAATAATGGAATTCAATGGTATTCAGCTTAATAATCCTTTGTGGAATTTTTTGTATTGATTAAATGAAATTCTCATTTGTTAATTTGCGTTAATTTAAATTTTTTTTTTTTAGTAGATTATTAGTTTGTCTCGATGAGTAATTCAAAAAATTAAAAAAATTATAATTAAATTTTTAAAAAAGTTCACTAAACACGAAAAAATTTCAAAACATACTCAATTCGTGGATTATTTATGATATTCTAAATTAGTTTTGTAACAAACAAAATTTTCTTGTTTGGTTCATTTTTTTTGAATTTTTTTATTCAATCAATAATTCCCTAAACATTTGCTTAAACTAACACATTCAAAGTATGTTAGAATAAAGACAAAAGCAAAATTCAAAAGAATTAGTATTAAACTAAAATACCCAAATGAATTGGGGGATGGTGTTTTGCGGTGTGTGCCCGGTACCGTGCTGCGCACCTCCAAACCGTCAGATCCACCATCCGACAGCTCAGAAGTGCGTAACACGATACTGGCACCTTGCTGTACAACACCAATCCGAAGTCTCAAATTGTACAAGAACGAAATACCTATTCACCGCGTAATTCTATTAGTGGTAGTAGTTTAATCCAAGTCACAGGGGGTAATTAACTACACCTTTTTTTCACCCAAAAAAAAAAAAGCCAAAAGAAAACAAAGTTGGCCTCGCCGCAGGGCTTTTCTTTTTTTATGCTAACTAGCCTCACCCAGCAGAAGCCAGCATCGAACATGCATATTTTAGGATTTAAAAAAAATACATCCATATTTCCCGTCTATTCTTCGGTAGAACAAAGTGTTTCCAACCATTTCAAAAGGAAATTCCATGTGAATAGGCCAAGTCATCTCACAAGACCTTTTGTCGTGAAAAGTCCTCCTCCTCTGCCGGTTGAACGAAGGAACCTTGTAAAAGCTGGTGCTGCGAAAAGAGACAACCCGAGAGAGAGAGAGAGAGAGAGAGATGAGAAAGATGACGGTGGGGCTGGCGGCTTACGTAGCTTCGTTGCTGTTGATGTCAATAACAACGCTCTCCGATGCCGCCTTGACATCTCGGATCCTCAATCGCCTGACCGACGGTAGCAATTACTTGACCACTCAGGAACTCTGGCTCAATCAGACTCTCGATCACTTCTCTCCCTATGTACTCTCTCTCTCTCTCTCTCTCAAATGATTATATCCCCATCTCTTCAAATTGGAGATGCCAAAATTTTTGAAGACTTACGTGGTGGTGGTATTTTGACATTTCCAATTTTACATTAAAACCTCCCTCTCCAACCCTTATAAGTTTATAACCCTTATGTCAAAATTCTATTCTATTATTCTTTTATAACATCCAGTGGTCACTTTCTTTACAACTTCGAATTTTGGCATGAGGTGAGCTTGACTTCAAATTTGGCATCTGCTGTTGGAGATGGCCTTGTATGCAATTTACTAGTATTGAAAAAATTCATTCGCCTGTGTATTTGCTTCACCAACAATCGAACACGCTTACAAGGATAAAGAAGAAGAAAAATACAAGTATCTGTAGAATCAGGGGGAAAGAAGGAAGTGCCTAGACCTAGATTATTTAAGTTGACTGGAAAAGGACCAACTTTGGCATTAATTGGCCGTCATTGGCTCGGTGATTTATGCAAAGTCCATCTGATACATTTTTACTGCCAAATGCGATTACTCTTGTTTCCAAAACCTATCTCTTTCTATCCTTCCATTGTAGATGTTACATTGATTTTGTATTTTTTTCCCATCGATAGGAGATGTAATGTCTATACATCAATTGTGTGAGAGTTCACGAGACCACACCTCAACCAACAAGATAAATAAGCCCATCAGAGGGATAAGCCCAACCCCATTACAAGTGCCATCAGGGGGAGAAATAATCCCAACAATACAAAGGGAAAAACACCCACACCCACGTGGCAAGACTTGAACTCTTGACCTCCTAGTGAGATGCAAGAGTGCTAGCCAACTGAGCTAGCTAGCTAGCCCCAGTTGATTTGTTATGTTGATTACTCATATATTGGATTATTCGTGAAAATTGCAATCCTGAGCTACCTTATTTGGAACAGTTACATTTTCTGCTAAGTTTGTTTATTTGTAATCTGCTACCTCTGTCCTAAAAGGGTTATTTGCTATGCAAACAGAGGACTTAAAACCCTTCATATTTGTCCCAGAAAAATATCGGCTATGTTCGTTTGGAACATTTGATTTTATTTTATTTTGTTTTCCAATCATTATCCTATTTCTTTTTCCAATCATTACCCTATTTTTCCAATTATTACTTTCTCATCTCTCTCTATCTCTCTCCAATCATTACCCCTATTTTCAATCATTACCCTATTTCTCTCTCCACCCACTACCAAAACTAAATTAAACTAAATACTCAACCAAACAAAGCCATCAATTTTTTTCATAACTTGAAAGAACTCATTGACATCTAGGAACTTGCTGCAAAAATTCGAATTTGTTTTGATAAAAATACATTCTTTTTTAAGTTTATTTTTTCTTACCGGACATTTTTTTGGGACGGAGGTAGCATTTTGATAAGCTTTTAAACAAAGAGGGTTGTCAAACTTTTGATGGCCATCGGACTCGCTAAATTAATAGTATGTGCGGTTTGTCTTTTAGACAAGCTACATAAATAGCTTCATTTCGGTTTGGTAGAGTACAAGCAGATGCAGTTTAGTATGTCTACCAGCTTGTTTCTTAATTTAAATTAATTCTGATAAAATTTTTAGTCTTGGCCCATTGATTCCACAACTATGTAATCACTTAGACAGGAACATAGGGCTTGTTTTCTGAAAAATCCATTTAGCACGTGAATAAATTTCGTCTTCCAACATGCAAGAACAAGACTTAAATGGAAGGCCTCTAAAGGTACCATTGGAGTTTCTATCAACGGGGACAATTTGGTATCATTGGCTAAAAATGGTTTCCAGTTGTTGACATTGGGGACTGAACAAGGACAACTGATCAGGAAGCCATTATGCCACTCTAGTAGTGAAGGTCAACTCATGTTTGTTATGGCTAAGACTCCGTGTAATGAGGCTTATTGCATAAATTGTTTGAGAAGTGATGGATTTTCCTGGATATTAAAATGGAAGAATTGATTGCATGCTTAATGGTCACGTCGTATGAGGTTGGTGGACAGCCCAGGATATACCTTGTTGTACTCGTCCCCTCCTGCTGTCGCAGCGGGTTAACATTCTACTGTAGATGTTGATTTGTGTTCTTAGTAAAGATCTGCTTCTCCATTTTGCATACAAAGGGTGAGAACTGCTCATGAGTCATGAGTGCAATGGTATATATTCCAGGAAATAGGAAAATCTCTTGAGATAGTCACAGACTCACAGTTATTTATTTGAATCAGATGTATACCTTCTCCTCCTAAGCAGTATGACATGTATATGTTTGATATTTTGAGCATTATGGTTTATTTAACTGAATTTCCTTTGAATTCATAAATGAATGATATAAGGGTACTTTATTTATACTGGCTTTTGCAGGATCACCGTCAATTTGCACAGCGATATTATGAATTCCTCGACCACTTTCTGCTTCCCGATGGACCGATCTTTTTGAAAATATGTGGTGAATCTGCATGCAACGGCATATCGAACGACTATATCAGCGTATGTTCCAGTTAGTTTACTGCAGAATGATGTACTCTGAAAACCTTAAGGGGTTACCAGCTAAATAAGTCTTTACTTGCTTGTTTTTTACTTGACAGCTATCAGTCTATAGTTAGCAGTGATTAAATTTTTGTTAGTTTCCGATTTTGTTTGTCGATTGTGTTTTCCACCTACTCCTTGAACAGTTGTGATGCAGCACCAAAATGATTCTTACTTAGTGTCTCAGTTTTTCAAGGAATCATTTCACGTTTTAAGATACTGGATTGTCGCTTAAGTAGCTGAATGCTTTTCGTGGAAACTTGAATCATTCCAGTACAGATAGCGCATCGTATTGGTTTTTATATCGGCAAATGGCGCATGTTATTGTTGGTAAGTTGCTGAATGACAAGTGGCAAGTCGATAGTCGCGTCTCAGCCTTATTGCTTTTTGCCTTGATTTCAAGATGCTTTGGCTAGTTTTATCAGCTTGCATGCAAAGCCAGCCAAGTTTGGCTTTGTTTCTGGACACTTTGATTTTTGTGTCAGAAGTAGGTAAATTTAAGCTGCAGTTGATGATCCTTTATTACTTAGTTCCTATGAGTCTTTTATGTAAATAATAAATATTACTCAACTATAGAGAATAAGAAAGTAATTAATACTTGGGAGGCGGGGTTGTGGTGGACATTATTTCCTTGGGGTAAGGCTTGGCCAACGGGTTTTCTGGTTGCCTGGACTGAGACCTGTCACACCCCTAGACCTATTTGCGTTTTTTAGTCAGTGTGATTTCATTTCTAAATTCGCAAAGGATTCTTGTAATGATATATTAAATACCTAGGAATAAATTTGAACATTGTAACGTCAAACAGGTTTTGGCGAAGAAGTTTGGAGCGGCAGTGGTTTCTCTTGAGCATCGTTACTATGGGAAGAGTTCCCCCTTTAAGTCCTTGGCAACAGAAAATCTTAAATATTTATCGTCCAAGCAGGCTCTTTTTGATTTGGCTGTCTTCCGCCAATATTACCAGGCAAGTTTCTAGATTTTCCCTTTTTATTTCAGAACTCGAGCACGTATGCTCCTCCAAATGTGACTGGCATGATTTTTTGTTTTGGGAATATGCATATCTTTGGTAAAATGAGGCTAGCTCTGTTGCTCCAGTTGTCTCCAAATAGCAAGCAGAATGTGGAGGCACTTTTTAGCACATTGTTGTGTCGCATCTCAATGAAGGAAGAGATTGCATACTTCTTAACCTTTGCTGTTCTGAAACTAAATGGGAGAAGATAAATTGATACATAATAATTAATATCCACGAGATCAAGGAATAGTGGTGGTAAAAGTTTACAGTCTATTAGATGTAGAGTATGAACCGAGCCTGTTCACAAGCTCAAGTTCAACGGGATAGAATAAACAAACTTGAGATGCATATTGGGCTTGTTTTTGGCTCTCAAGCTCAGCCGAATTAATAACCCACCTGGCTCATGTGCAGCTCTGTGTTCTGTCAATTAGCCGCGAAGTTTTCTTTGTCATTTTTATTTCATTTCCCTCTCTAGACTGCAGTATTCTTTTCCATGTTGACTAATTAGTTCTTGTAATGACTAAAAGAAGGTCGGATGCACCCTTTTGATCATGCACTTACGGTCTGATACCATAGAATACATTAATACAAGGGTATAGCAGGCAATCTCTAGGCTGAGTTATGCATTCTCTGCATTGTATATGTGACATTCTAAGGTATGCCGTAGCCGCATGTATTTCAATACCAGGCAGTCAGATTCGTTCTAACTTCATGTAACGACAACTTTGTGGTCGTGGTCTGCATGTTGGTGTATGTTTGTGATTAAGACTATATGCATGTACCACATCACACTCATGCATATACATCATAAATAACTTGAAAAAGGTTTACCTTCTTTTTTTTTGTTATTAATAGGAACCTAGTTTTTATCGGAGGTTTATGATATATAACTTGAAGATTAATAATGGGACAATACTGACGTTCTCACTTTGGAGCTTAAATTTATCATTTGGTGGTCATAATTCTGAATCTTCCTCAACTTATTATAAATTATTTGCACATTGCAGGACTCCATAAATGCAAAGCTCAATAGATCCAATGGTGAAAATCCGTGGTTCGTATTTGGTGTTTCATACCCAGGAGCTCTTAGTGCATGGTTCCGCTTGAAATTCCCTCACTTGACATGCGGAAGTCTTGCGAGTTCGGCTGTTGTCCTTGCTGTTTACAACTTCACTGAATTCGACCAGCAGGTAGTTATTAGGCGCCAGGTCTATGGCTTTGTGCTTGTTGATTTGAACTGGTAAGTCGGGGCTTTCAGTTTGATCTTCCTAGTGCAGATTGGTGAGTCAGCTGGTCCAGAATGTAAAGCTGCATTACAAGAAGTTAATTCACTTGTGGAACAGAGGCTTTCAACAAATGGCAAAGAACTAAAGACCTTGTTTGGGGCCGCTGAGGTGTGTATTTTATTTTACATGCAATAATACATCTATGAACATTAGTTGAGGAACACTCTGTGGCTAAAAAGTTATGCTTGGCATCAATTTTCTGCCCTTGTAGATAATCAATATTAAAGTTCTAAAGATCTTGAAATTTCTATTGACATGTTATGGTTTGAGAAAATCAATAAATATACTTCTAAGATTTGGGAAATGTCAACAGCGGGGTGGTTGTTGGTTGGCAGTACTTAAACAGCCTTGGTGGCTGGATATAGAGTTATAGCCCCTCCACTCATATAGGTTGGACCCAAAATGTTAGTTTAGGGGCTAAAAAGCAGCCACCATGGCTTTACAAGCGTTATTTATCTTCTCTATTTCCTCGTTAGTCAATATGGTTATTATCAATGAGTGATAAGCTCTATACTGTTTGGCAACATCTCTTATGATCATGTTTATAATATAGGGAAGATCTATGTAAGGTTTTCATCCTGTCAATTCTTGATATGTTGAGGTTGAGCATGAAGTTGTACTGTTGATGATGTCCAAAAAAGTGGACAAGTTGGTAGCATGTGCCAATATCCTTTCCAGTCACCACCATAAAACACTTCTTCCAAATGCCACAACCCGGTCTCATCGTGGAAGCCTTGTTGATGTAACTGTCTAGACCCAGTTCTACTATTTGGTCATAAGTTGTAAAGGATGAGTTGGGTTTCTTTTTTTTCATGTAAGTAATTTGTTTACCCTCTTTAACTTGCATGTGGCCTTTTGGGAATTTGCAGCTTAAGATTGATGCTGATTTCTTGTACTTTTTGGCGGATGCTGCCGTTATTGCGGTTGGTGCTTCAGTTATTCTCATTGTCTCGGGTACTATCTATGAATTCAATAAGTGACTGTTGCATTTACCAATTTGCAGTTTCAATATGGAAATCCAGATACGCTGTGCTCCCCTCTTGTTCAGGCAAGGAATACTGGGGAGGATTTGGTGGTATGCCCATGCTCTTCCATCCATTTATCCACTCTTTAAATGTTATGAAATCTCCTTGTTCGAAGGAATAAAAGTTCAAGTGCCTCCTGGGGTCTAGCTGGTATTTAATCTATAAGAATAACAATGGGCGGTGAGTTGCTCTTATGTTATTTGTTATGTTGAGTGGGGTTTTTTGGGTGTTATTTTCCCTTGGGGAGGGGGATTTTGCCCCGACTTAGGTGAACATCAATATTTTAACGGTCTCGAAAAATGATGAGTGTTCATTATCGTTGTGAATGTTTTGCTGTGCCTCGATGAGTGAAATGAGAATTAGATGAAACTGGGAGACACCACACCTGACACCCTTTCTTAAGTCCGTGTAACATAGTGTACAATTTTCTTGGTTATTTCGTCATCGATGAAACAAGCAAGATGTCTTGTCATTTCCTTCTTTCCATATGGTATACCTCGTTTAACTTTGTCTGATAATATTTTGCAGGATGCATATGCCACCTATGTAAAAGACTATTACCTCGGGAGCTTTGGTGTTAGCGTTCAAACATATAATCAACAACATCTGAAAAACACTGTTCTCAATGGCGACAGTTCTGACCGGTTGTGGTGGTTTCAAGTATGTACTGAAGTTGCTTATTTCCAGGTGGCACCCTCAAATGATAGTGTTCGCTCTTCAAAAGTTGACACAAGGCATGTTGTATCTTTTTGCTCTAAATTGATCTCTGTTTCCTTATCTTGCTTCTACTTTCACTCATATTCACTTCTGTAGATCATTAAAATGTCTAGGTTGAACCACTTGTCCCTACTCCCTATTATTTGGTACTGCCTAGTGGGTTCCATGTATGTTCTTACATAAATCAGTTGATTTGTATGTGGCAGATACCATTTGGACCTTTGCAAAAATGTCTTTGGAGAAGGCATTTATCCTGATGTCGATGGAACAAATATATACTATGGTGGCAAAAGAATTGCAGGTTTAAACGTCTATCCTTTTGAGTAGTTTGTAATCTCTGTATATGTCTTGGTTTTAGGTTGGCAACTAGCCAAAATAGACTTCATATCTCCTTGACGTAGTCAAGTTGTCTTGTGACTCTTGTCTTTCATTATCTTTTTCTTTCTTCTTATGAAAATGGTTTCAAGGGTTTGCTTTATCTACGACAAGAATGCTAGTCACTATCACCATTTGTTTATCTAAATTCTTACCGGTATGTTTGGTGATCAAATTGGAACTGTCGTTTTAAGTATAACATAATACTCGAAGTCTTGCATATCATTTTGTGGACTTTGCCACTGCATGCTTCCTCTTGTTGTGAAGTACTTGTTTTGGGGTTTACCTTGAGTGGTTTGCTGAATCTACCATCAGATAAGGGAAAAGTTGGTAACGACCTCTGTTGCAATGCTTTGGTGGGGGTGAGAAATGGGTCACAGTTATACTATGTGTGAGCACAAAGAAAGCTGATTTGTGATAGTACACTTAAATTAGCACCTTGAGATGTAGAAGCACTTGTGGGAAGACAATAATATTGGTAAAAATGAACATTGTAATACCATAGATATAATGCACAAAAGAAAATTCTTTTAAAGAGAGTTGAAAATGAGATTGCACAATCACAATAGGAAAACCATAGTTACTACTACCTCCGTCCGTTTTTTTTTTAAAGTTTCCATTGAAAAGCTAACTATTAAGGGCATAACATCATTGCACGTTATAAAGGTTAACTTTTCAAAAATTCCTTTGAGCATTTAATGTGATTCTTTGTGGAGTACTTCAATTCTGAGAAGAAGGGGTAATTGGAAAATTGTACGTAGTTTTGCTCATTCACTGTTGGAAAGGACACTTATTTTGGGACAACCCAAAATGTAATGGTGGAAAATTAAAAAGGGACAGAGGGAGTTTGTTTTGTATTTATGGACCTCGGAAGGATTAGATGAACAGTTTGAAGACAATCTAGGACTAAATAGAGTGATCTAGAATCGAGAACTAACCTTAGGTGTCTCTGTACTTATGGTTGAATTAGAATCTCTATGCCAACTCAATGACATATTTATTCATTCAATCAATAGTCCTAATAAAAGATGAGAGTCCTTAAAAGTAGGCTCCAACAAAGTGATTATAACCAACCAAGATAAAGATATAAGCTAACAATTCTGATAAAGCAAGACGAACTCTTAAGCAAAAATCTAGACAAATACTAGGTAAATAAATCTCATGAGATCTCTGGGCCCATAGATGTCATCATCCAACAATAAGGACACAGATTGGGTTTGTTTGCCACTGCCAATGCTGGTAGACTCGCGAGAATTGGGCCTAAGCCCTGGTGTCCCACCATGGAAGGATTGATGCAATGAATGCATCTATAAGAAAAAGTGTTCTTAAGAGTCGGGCTGGAATTTTTATGGTAGTGCTATTGGGGATGAAGAAAGAGCACAAGGCTATGAGACGACGTGTGTTGGACATTGATTTTGTACCAGGAATTACACAGGATGCAATTATGGGTTTATAGTTGTGTCCAACGTTATGATCACAAAAATATTTTCCAAGATCTGAAGATGAAAACATTTATCATTGGGATGTGGATATGTGGTTGATTTATGAGTCAAATGGTTTTTTTATTAGGTAAAGAATTGTTAACTACCATTTTAGGTGTGCATGTTAAAAGACAACTGTAGAAGAGAAAAAGACACTAAAAGCTCGGTTGTAGAGTTTGAAGCAATGAAGGGACTTATTTAAAATTGTTGAAAGGTATTACGTTAAACGGTGCTACAGGGGATCAGAAGAAGACATTAGTGGGATATGCAAACAACTAGTAATATTTTTGTGTGCGCTAAGAGTTTAGCAACATAGGTTCTTGGTTGGTTGAAAGTGAAGAGGGCCATTAATCAAGGATAAGTAGTGGTGAATGAAGATGTCCCAAGTTTAGTGAAGAAACAAAAGGGAAAATGTCGTGACAAACAAATGGAGGCTTGTTAAAGCATATAATCACCTTTACAGTAATTGAGTAAAATCACATATGAATTTGCCTACATGGGTGGACGAAGTAAAGATTGTTCAAGCAAGGTTGAAGACCTTCGATATGGTGGATGGTGGTGGAGAAGAGAAGGGTGGTGTATTGGTGGTGGAAGGTGGGAGAGGTGTCCAGAGATGTCTCTTGCTTTTTGGTATGCGATTGAACGGGGTGTAAGAAATTCAGTGAGTCATTATAGGCCAAAAGTGTTGCTGTTGGGCAGCTTGAAGGATCATCTTTAACTGTTGGACAATTGGAGTCTTCAGGATAGGGGGCTGGTTTTTTGGAATTAGGTGTTTCTTCTGTGAAATGGTGATAAGGGTTGGGTTCTGATTCTGAGATCGGTGATAGCTGGGACGGTGGATGGGTTTTGTATTAGATTGAGTAAGATGCAGTGGTAATTGTACCTTCATGTTGTGGCTTTATAAGTGATTCGGAGAAAGTGTGATGTGGAAAGTGATGCTTCAACCTGCAAGGATATGGAGGTGACGACCTGCTTTCGTTAAACTACAAGTCTATGGCTTGTCTGCATTCTAGCAGTAAATTCATTTTACAGTTTTGTTGTTTCCCATCTCCCTGCGTTATAGCTTCATCCTCACAAAAGTATCTGAAAGACTATTTTGGGTGTCCAAGTAGTTTGAGAGGTAGGATGGACATATGTTGGTCAAAATGCATTTATGTTAAATGCGTTAGCACTATATGGAAATATCAAACATATTCAACCACAACTAATGTCTTCTGATGAAATTGTGAATTGGCAGGTTCAAAAATAGTTTTCACAAATGGCTCACAGGATCCCTGGCGACATGCTTCCAAACAGACTTCATCCACAGACAGTGAGTCCATCTTGTGATTTGAATTTTTAATACCTATTGTATTAGGGAAGAACATTAATTTTTTGATATTTGGTGGTGAAGAGCGGCTCGGGAATTGATTGTGCCTTAATCCCACCCTAGGCAATAGATGTTGCCCGCCTGTGTATTGATTTTGACTGGAATTTTAACTTTCCAGTTGATGACCAGCTCTTTGTACATCATCGCCTAGATTTTTCTAGTTGTGATCGCTCGAGCCTCAAGCATAGTTTTCCTTCTTTCCTTTGTGTTTTGATAATGTGTGGTATGTTAGATTATATTTCTGCCCACTTAAGAATCCTTTGGTGGTACAATGAATGGAATCATGCATCAATGACTCAGTGACAACTGAGTATTCATGTTCTTTATCAGAATAGTAATTGGGATTACGACTTCCTGTTGGGAATTGATTGTGCCTTAATCCCACCCCAGGCAATAGATGTTGCCTGCCTGTGTATTGATTTTTTCTGGAATTTCAACATGACCAGCTCTTTGTACATCATCGCCTAGATTTTTCTAGTTGTGATCGCTCGAACCTCAAGCATATTTGTCCTTCTCTCCTTTGTGTTTTGATGATGCGTGGTATGTTAGATTATATTTCTGCCCACTTAAGAATCCGTTGGTGGTATAATGAACGGAATCATGTATCAATGACTCAGTGGCACGTGCATATTCATGTTCTTTATCAGAATAGTAATTGGGATTATGACTTCCTGTTTGATTTATTTTTGGAGTCATGGTTTCACACTTCTGAACCTTTCTTGGCAATCTGACAGTGCCTTCCTATACCGTTACTTGTCATAACTGTGGCCATGGAACTGATCTCCGCGGATGTCCTCAAGCTCCTTTAGTTCCTGAAGGTAATGATGCCTAGTTTGTGCCAAATTTTATGCTGCTGCATAGCATACCGTCAAACCATCCATGGAGTTGTTGATGTTTAAGTAAATGAATTTTTTATTTTCCTTTCAGGTGATGCCAAGAATTGCAGCTCCCCTGATGCTGTTCACAAAGTAAGGCAACAGTTAATTGAACAAATAGACTTGTGGTTGTCTCAGTGTCAATCCTTAGGTACGAGTTCTATGTGATAAGAGTTGTGGCTGGGGAACGTATATAACAGTAATCATTATCTGATCTTAGTTTAATGCGATTACATTCCGAACGCGTAACGGCTCATCCGTTGAAGATATGCCATGTATGAGTGGCTTTTATGTATATGCATTACTTATTTGACAGCACGGAAAACATCATATGTATTGCCATGGTTTTGTAAATATTGCTTCGGATTTAAATGTTGTGTCCTTATTCTTCCATTTTGCTGCACACTCATGGAATACTGGAAAAAAAAAAAATGAGTTAGTGAACAGCTGCCCTTTCCAATTCCAACATTAATATATGGAGTGGAGAAAACGGCACCGTTTGCTAATGATGAAAAAGCAATAGTAATTAGATTGTGTTTACCAAAAAAAAAAGAGTAAATTAGATTGTGCTTTTACTCCTCCCTTTTCACCTTTCTTTCTCCTCTTTACACTCTGTACTCGAAGATTGTACCAGTACATATAGAGTGGAAGTCAACGCAATTTCCAAAAACCAAGCTTGAAAAGGTTCAGTGTGTCACTATGCATGTCCAAAGCCCATGCGCTACATAGTTACAAAAAGAGAGTGGTGAAAAGCAGAAACAAATTCTCGAGAGAACCATTTTGAGGAGGGTGTCAAGTGCGAATAGGGTCAACACAAGACAATGTTCTTCTTCTTCTTCTTCTTTGTTTTTTTTGAAATACTTGCTCTCATTAGCAGGATTTTTAGCAAACAAAACTCTCAAAAAACCAGTCAGTAATACTGGAAGAAAGCTTCCATGCATGGCTCCTCACTGTTGTATTTTGTCCAAAGCCCATGCCCTAACAGATTGAAAATTTGTATTGGTTTAACAGAAACAAATTCTGAGAGAACCATTTTGAGGAAGGGTGTCAAGTGCGAATAGGGTCCACACTTGACGAGTTTCTTCCCTCAAATTAATTTAATATACTTTCTCAATTAGCAGGACTTTTAAAATGAATTCTCAGGAAGCAAGCCAGTCAGAGTAGAGAGAGAGAGAGAGAGAGAGAGAGAGAGAGTCATTCATTTGGCTGAACCATTCCCTACTTGAATCAAAAAATGAGGTTAAGGGTCATCATTTAGCCCGAAGGCCCGTGGCCCGTCCGAAGCCTGTTTGGCCCATCGGACTTTTACCCGGCCCGAGCCCGTGAAACGGACGGCCCGGCCCGGCCCGTAGTTTGTAATGGGCGGGCTCGGGCCCACCCATTAGCCCAAAATCCCACAAAATCCTTTCTTTTTTTCCTTGCCCAAGGAAATTTAAGCCCGCCCGGCTTTTGGCCCGCTCATTGGCAACCCTGGTTTGGCCTACTTAATTGGGCTAGCCAGGCGCTTGGGCTTCAATTCAGGAGAGAGCCTGCCCAGAGAAAAAAAGACCGGTCTTGGCCCGGCCCGTGGCGGACCTTGAATCAGGGGTGTCCACCGCAATAATGACAAAGGAGCATTACACATCCATAGACGAACTGTATCTATTCTGTCGAACCCCAAACCTGGTAGCAACGCAAAAATCTTGTTCTACTCAAACCAATACATCATAATCTCAGATCCCCGCTCCAAAAATATAGAAGACAACTATTACAAGCAGACTCTGCATTCCGACCACAACTCTCTATCCGAGTCAAGATTTGGTAACAATATCACCAATGAAAAATAGGGAACACACGTGAGTCTTCTGCTGGTGAAAAAAAATTGGTTGTTCACTTTATTGCTATAACATTTACTTCAAGAGTAGTTTCAAATGTCCAAAGTTATCGAATGGACAAAATAATTTAAATTCTTCTTATTGGCTATGGGATTGGTAGTCAACAAAGAACATAGTTACTCTCTCATTAATTTGTATGTTACTTTTATGGTCTGTTGGCACAACATTCCCTCTATAATCTCCCCTTTAATCTTTAGTGTCTTATCCGCTTTGACTTGATTTTATTCTTACCTTACTCTTGATTTTAGAACTTCGATACTTACACATACATCAATATGTACATCTATTGCCTACATAATAAGCGCGAAGGTGAATTTGGTCTTCTTCTCATCTTCTATATGATTTTCTATTGTTGTGGTAGATGGCATAGGATCTGCGATAGGCATAACATTATAGTGGTCAAGAATATTGACAAGAATATTATCGATACTATTTGACAAGAATATTGTACAATATGGTAAAGACAACCAACAATGGTAGTTGAGAACATCAACAATTTTTATATGCGGAGATGGTATGTAGGCATGTAAAATTTCTAGCGAATCACAAATCGCCACGTGTTGCTACGGCATACAAATTGGCTAATCAAATGTCGCCACGTACAAGTCAAAGTTAAAGTTTCATGGACAGGTCAATCAAGTGATGCCAAGTATCTGTGGTCAAAGGTCAAAGACATGTGGATGGACCAATCAAATGGCGCCACGTGTCAAAATGACAGTTATTATTTTATCAAGTCCGGCTAATTAAATTGGGCTACTTGATGAATAATAATATATCTCTTTGTATATAATTACCATTTCTAAAATAAAAAGAAAGGAAAGGTAATTATCAAATAATTATTATTCCTTTTAAATTCAATAAAGGAAATAATTAAAGAGATAAATATGGAAGGTTAGGGTTTGAGTCTTCACCCAAATCCTTATAAATAGAGGTGCTCCCTCTCATATTTTTTCCATCTGCACATTGAAGGATACAAGCTCCAGAGCTCTGAAGATCAAAACCCTCAAGCCCTTCAGAATTCTTCAAGTCTGCATCCACCAGCTAAGCCTCGAAGAACTTTCAACCCAAGTCATCAATTTCTCTACAAATCTTGAAGAAGATTCCGCGTTTGTTTCGAGATCAAGCTTTGACTTTATTTTATTTGATAATTACCTTTCCTTTCTTTTTATTTTAGAAAAGGTAATAATATACAAAGAGATATATTATTATTCATCAAGTAGCCCAATTTGATTAGTCGGACTTGATAAAATAATAACTGTGTCATTTTGACACGTGACACTATTTGATTGGTCCATCTACATGTCTTTGACCTTTGACCACGGATACTTGGTATCACTTGATTGGTCTGTCTATGAAACTTTGACTTTGGCTTGTAGGCACTTGGCGACATTTGATTGGCCAATTTGTATGCCCTAACAACATGTGGCGATTTGTGATAGGCTAGAAATTTTACATGCCTACATGGTACAAACCAATGGCAACGAAAATTTGCAAACAATACAATAACACCAATAATGATGCCTAAAACATAACCGTTGAGGTTTGTAGCAATTGGAAGTGATGTCGGAAGATATATAAAACAAATATATATATATATATAGCTATTATTTATCTTAATTAAGTAACAGTGTCTACCAGTGCAGATGGTGAAATTTTTTACTTGTTAAATTTTGATAACATATAGGATATCCAGCATCGAACACGTCACAAGTATATAAAAATACATAATAAAAACATATAGGTATATACTTATTTAAATCTGTTGTAGAGCGGTTGCATAAACCTGACATGAGCTGCTTAAAAAGACAGAAGAGCACTTAAAAAACCATCTCACGTAAATCTCAAATGTTGCTTTCCTAGTGCAGATGAACCGGAAGGTAGCAGTACTGTTACTTAACCAAAAGTGTCAAGGATTACTATTTTACTGCTTACGAATGGAATATTCGGAAGAAAATCATGGGGGTACGTGATGTAATTGGCCCTCTCTTTTGGGGGGGTAACAGTAAACACTTTCTGAATTTGGAGGAAGCCATTGTTATTTATTTATAGTACGAGAGATACGAAACAATCAAACCGAAAGTAAACTGGTCCTTAATAATTGAGGCATTATGGAATGAAACAACAACTTATGTGTGGGCCACTACTACTAGGAGGACTATGCGTTAGGTACTACTACTACTAGTATATATTTTATAAAAGTAGTAGTATAGTCCAAGACTTCATTCCAAGCATTGAAAAAAGAGAGCATCCATTTCCATTTTTACGATGACAGTAAAAAAAATCTAACAGTAAAAACACAGAATACTAGAATATTATATGGCCACCAAACTGTCGTTTTTACAACAGTTGGTCCACCTCTTTATTCATAATTTGTCCACTACACTTGGCAATACATCAAAGGAGGGGTGGGCTGTGGCAGCCAAAAAGTGGAACCCGATACATAACATAGAAGTCATAAATTGTGGTTATGGAGCCCACGGTTGAGTCCAGTTAATTGATGGATTTACTTTCCGTCTAATTTATTAGGTTCGATTTTTGAAATCAAACCGTAAAAAAACAATTTATTGTGAATTCTTTAATCTTTGTATGGATGATTAGTCTTTAATCGGACAAAAAAATTAATTAATTAAAATACGCGTAAAGCTAGTCTAGACGCTCTCAAGGTTGATACTAAAAAAAAGTTTGTGTGATGGAGTCGAGTCTCTCTATCTGACTATGACTCCGTGTTGAACTATACTACTAAATGGCAATCACGTGTTGGTAAAAAAGAGGGAAAAAAGACTACAGTTTAGACTATCGTGTAGACTATAGAGGGGAGGGGAGGAGAGGGGAAAGAAGAAAGAATCAATCCCAGAGTAGAGAGAGAGAGATAACTCAGCCCCAAACCCAACCCAGGAGCCGTGTTTGACGCTTTCATCCTGTCGCCTAAAGCTAATTAACAGCTCACAACACAACACTCACCCCAATCGGAAACTCCCACACGCTCTCTCTCTCTCTCTAAAAGCGTAACAAGTGATTTCGTCTTGGTCCGAACTTCGTTGTATTTACCACTTGAAGACGGCGTCGGGCTGTCCACATCGATGTGGCCGCGATCAAAACCTAGAACCGCGTTCAGAGGAAATCTAGGGTTTTTGCGATAGTCCAGGCCTAGGAGGATTCTTCTATGGAAGGACTCGATAAGTCGTCTTCGTGTCTTGAGTCCGGTCCATGTACGGAGATCGAGAACCGAAACGGCGACGTAATTGAGTGCGACCCGATTGCAGAAATGGTCGACTCGCAGCATCTCGCCGGGGTTTCGCTGGTGGTCACAGCTGCCGGCGGTGGGGAGTTTGCTGCTCCTGCTGCGGTGCTTGTGGAGGTCAAAACGGAGGTCAACGTCGATGAAGAGGGAGTTGGTAAGCGGAGGCGAGGGCGGCCGGCGAGAGGTCAGCCCAGGCCGCCACCGATGAAGAAGATAAAGGAGGAGGAAGAAGAAGAGGATGTTTGTTTTATATGTTTTGATGGCGGGAGCCTCGTGCTGTGCGATCGCCGGTGAGTTTTGTTTTGGTTACTATTTGGTTAGTACATTTCAGCATTACTTTCTAGCTCTGGATCTAAGCAACGAAGTAAGCTTCAAAAATGACAACCTTTTTTCATATTTGTTGATTGACTAGTAGTGATTTGTTTAATTTGTAGGGGCTGCCCAAAGGCATACCATCCAGCTTGTATTAAGCGGGATGAGGCATTTTTTCGATCAAAGGCTAAATGGAATTGCGGTATGTTGCTATGTACTTTGTTCATAAGACTACTACTTAGTGTTGCATGTGTTGCTGTTAGGTTATGCTGCCATATGTTTCTCTCATAAGTCATATGTAAATATCTTTGTGTTGGTTTTTGGATTGAATGTGTTATATTCTCCTCCATGATACTAAATTTTAGCATTACGTACTCATCACATTGCCATATTACATGATGAGTTATTGACAAAGGACAGCCTATAAAGCCTAAAAAGGTAATGAAGAAATTAATCGGGGATGCTCACATTCTTTTGTTCCTATTCGCAGTATTTGTCGCCTTGTCGGTTAAGGTTCTACTTTCACACTCGCACGAAAATGAAATTATTGAGAATTACCTGACAAACTGGGAATGCAATTTAGCTCTCACACGTCACACAATAGCGGAAACCACAATATCGAATTGAGCTTCAAGACAGTAAGTACTACCTGAAGGGCCTTACTGTTTTGGAGAATATGACAATAAAACCACAACATGCATTGACTGGGGTGGTTGGAGCTTAAGTTGGATGTGAATGACTTTTGACACGTCATATCCAAAATTGAGGTATATTGACGTTTTATTGGGAGGTTTTGAAACCTAACAATAACCGTGGGAGAAGACGCAAGAAGAAGCTGCGGAAGCAAGGTTACAACAATTCGCCATAATTGCTATGAAGTGCGATTGCATCCAAACGATCCCAATAAGGAATCGATCACGAACTGGAATGGGGATTCATTCGATTGGACGATAAAAATGGCACGCAGATGGTAAGTACACTCTCATATAACAAAAAACCCTCATAAATTGATCACATTAATGATTAGATAAGTATGGCATCATATACAGATGCTACTTCTACTGAAACCATCCTAAAATGTTCCGCATTGGGAACGAACTAATTTTGTTCTGAACAAATGATCCAAAGAAGCCTACCCACACCGTGCCGCATTCTAAAGGATATGGGTCCCCGTTTCACTTACCGCAACGATCCACGATCTAGGTAACCCGGCTTTTCTAATTATCATTTAGTAGCTCCAGTGTCTTCCCTAATCATCATTTTGAATTCTATTATTTGCCTAGTGTACATCCCAACTGATTTATAGGGGTCCTACGTGGTGAAAACCAAATTCCGGTGGAAATGAAACAACGAATATGGTTCCTGTGTTAGGCGATTTATTCTACAAATGCCATAATATATTAATATCATTGTATGATTTTTTGTTTTTGTTTTTCTTGTATTTGGCAATGCTCACACTTCGTTAAGTGATTGTTTATGGTGAATTAAAGGTATCGAAGCTTACTAGAACCAATGACAAACACCGTGTTGATACTCTCCCCGATTAAAAGTGTAATACATGTAAAGTATTTTTTTTCTGAATTTCTATGCAATATTCTGACACTTCTTGCAAAGAGGCTCATTTCGGACCTACCTATGTATCTGGCCATGTTTATAAATTAATGTTCCAATTTTTGTTCCGTTAACCGTTGAATTAAACTTGAGTTCTGTTATTCTCCTCCAGTTTCTTGTTGTACGGTACTTTACACGTGTATTTATTGACAATGCTGAAACATGGTTTCAAGTAAATGGCAGTACATTTTAATTTTAATGTCAACATGGGAATTCTTAATTGTCTAGATGGATAAGAGGTAATAATAGGAGAGAATTAGATATGACAGCATCTGTGAAAGGTAGAGTATCACCAATTGAAATACGTTAATGGAGAATAGACTAGAGTGGTTTGGTCACATGCAACAAAGACCAGTTTATGCGATGGAAGGAAGGACGAGACTACTGTTCCTGCAAATGCTATTGGGAGGAGAAGGCCTAAATTGATTCCAATTCCACTTGAACTTTCCCTTGCTACAGTTGAATGCCTACAAAGACCAATAATTTTATCCATCTTTATTTTGGTTGATGCATGGGTATCATTATTCCTTGGCCATCAATGCACCATTTTGGCGCTACTTCAACAGTCAGGCAACCTACTGAATTTTGGTCTTCCTATCTCTGGTTATTGCTTGCATGTATCAAATACTTATCTTGTTTGGATATCCATTATTAACATTAATGCTAATACTAAGATTGCATGCTCCTTTTAAATTCGTGGTTGTGTTGTGAATTTCAGGATGGCATATATGTAGTATCTGTGAGAAGGCTGCGCATTACATGTGCTACACTTGTACATATTCGTTGTGCAAAGCGTGCACCAAAAAAGCTGATTACTTGTGTGTACGAGAGAATAAAGGATTTTGTACAACATGTATGAGAACTATCATGCTGATTGAAAACAATGATCGAGGGAACAAGGAAATGGTAGGCATAATTCTCCATCTTTCCATGTTGAACTTTTCTTGTAATTGCCTCTGATTTCGAGCTTGGCTCAATTCACTTGAATGAGCACAAGCTTAATTAAGGTCTTTAGCTTAATTAAGGTCTTTCTCTATTCTCAAATTTGCTATCTTCGCTCTATATATCTTCTAAACTTGGTTCAATCAGGTTTAGCTTTGAGGACTTCAGCCCCAAATTGAATCTTAGTGGATGGTTAAACTGCCTCACAAGTCAACTGTTGTTTTTTATTTTTTTAAATTTTTTTTATTTGAAGTCCTTTTAATGGGCTGCATCAGGACTGGAAGATGAGAGCTAGAGGAGTGTCGAGGAGACATTTTTGTGTGGTCAGCACGATGGGCATGGGACCAGAGTAGGACTTACAAAATTTGAGTTTTGGTGGCCCTGCTTCTCTCTCCCAACACACACACACACCTGCTATTTGCATCCGATGTAGAGGCAATGCGTGTAGTCTCTCATCTTTATGGCCATGCTTCTTATTTCATTTACAGAAAATGGCAAAAGGAAAGATTCAGCAAACAAGATATAAAAAGGTAGTACTCTCTGAGAAAGACAGAGAGGTGGCTGGATGGTTCTTGATGTCTGAATTAGTAGTATCTGAATGAATTCCCTATCTGCATCAAACATGTACCTTATGCTTTCTTATTAGTTCTTTCCTACGTTCTAATGCCACTTTAACTTATGCAAATACCTTGTGCAGCCTCAAGTAGATTTTGATGACAAGAGTAGCTGGGAGTACCTTTTCAAGGTCTACTGGATATACTTGAAGGAGAAACTCTCTCTAACTGTAGACGATCTTATTCAAGCTAAAAATCCCTGGAAAGAAGCCGGTGCTGTGGCTTGTAACAAATCTTTGAAAATGCGTTATGGTGGTAATAACAGCAAAGTTTCTTCTTGTTTCAACATTCCTGTTGGTCAGCAGGAGTCAAATGATTCCGAAAGGAGGACAACAGAACAGCCAAAGTTACCCAACCATGGGGACTCTCCACCCACAAGTAAATCAAGTTGTGACCAAGGCAATGCTCCAAATGAATCCACTGAGTGGGCATCCAAGGACCTCTTGGAGTTTGTTGCACACATGAAGAATGGGGATACATCTGTGTTATCTCAGTTTGATGTACAGACTCTTTTGCTAGACTACATAAAGAGAAATAATCTACGGGATCCCTCTAAGAAAAGCCAAATCATTTGTGATTTGAGGCTTAAAAAACTGTTTGGAAAACCTCGTGTTGGTCACTTTGAAATGTTAAAGCTTCTCGAATTTCACTTTCACATAAAAGAGGATTTCAAGAAAGACGTTATTCAAGGCATCATTGTTGATACTGTTCTGAGCCAGGCGGAGGTTGGTGGGAGCAATGAAAACCTGCTGATGATGGGTAAAGATAAGAAGCGGAAAACTCGTATGAAGATTGAGGAGAGAGGACCACAAGTAAATCTGGATGAATATGCTGCAATTGATGTTCACAACATTAACTTGATTTATTTGCGTCGTAATTTGATGGAAAGCTTAGTTGTGGATTCTGGGAAATTCCACGAAAAGGTGGTTGGCTCGATTGTGCGAATAAGAATTTCCAATAACGATCAGAAGCAAGATATGTATAGGCTTGTCCAAGTTGTAGGTATACCTTTATAGCATTTTAATATAATCTTAATCTTGATTGTAAATGGTATATAATCTCCTTGTTGGGAAAAAAAGGGTTAATGATACAGACATCTGATAATCTGCAATGTGGATATCTGTCTTTTAGGTACGAGTAAGGCGGCTTTACCTTATAAAGTTGGGGAAAAGACAGCAGACTTCATGCTGGAAATATTAAACTTGGACAAGAAAGAGACCATATCCATTGATGTGATTTCAAACCAAGCCTTTTCTGAGGTGATTAAACATGATACTTGACTTCATACTCTGTTACTCCTTGATTCGCATCTTTTTGGCACCCACTGATGGTTAGATAAACCATTTCTTATATTTTGAGATCTGTTTCTGGGAAAAAAAGTTTTGCTCTTTGTATGGATCTTATATAGATATGGTTTTATGAAATGTTTAGTTTTGATTTGTCCTTTTTTGGCTTAACACTAAACGAGTACTGTGTGTTTTGTTAATCTCATACCTGGATGAAGTTTTATAGGTATAGCTGGGCTTATTTTTGAGTTATAAAACCTATTATTGACATGATTCTATGACCAACAACAGTCTAAAAGCGCTCATCTGCTTATAATTGTGTGGCAATTTCCGCCCCAGCAATCCTAACTGGCCAATAATTGAGCCCACCCGCAGATAACAGAAAGCATCACTCGGCGGAAAGAAATGATGGTTACTTTTCGGGGTTGACAATGGATGCATGGGTGAAAAAGAAAAGGAGAAGAAAAGACAGTGATAGGGTGATATTGTTCGTTATTTTTAGACACTCATTTCTTTATGCTAAATAGTGGTTTTGGGCTATTATGGACAACTTCGGATGCATATTGTCAAAGTATGTCACAAACGTGAAATTTAAACTTGGTGCATATTATACTATACACGTATAATCCCCAAGTACCAGGTTTGTCATGGTTGGCAACAAATCCTTTGTAATGTGTTCCTGTTCCAAGGTGGACTAACTATTGATTTGTGCTGCATATCACTGACTATGTTGTTCTTTTCTCTTTTGCTGTTCAAAAAAAAAAACTGACTAGGTTTTGTTGCAAATGAGTCGGAGATATATGGATTAGATTAGGTTATCTGCATGAAGTCAGATATTTAAACCTAGACTCCATTCAAGTATTTTATTTTGGAGATTCACTACACAACTCTCTGCTTTTGTGTGTGAATACCTGGTATTGTTCCGAGATATCATCTTGTTATCTGTTTTGATGTAATATACTTTTTCAGGATGAATGCAGACGTTTGCGTCAAAGTATTAAATGCGGGCTTGTTAAAAGATTAACCGTAGTAAGTTTATATCTATATATGCTACTCGTACTTATTCATCAAAACATATATGTAAGATTTCTTGCTAAGGATATCCATGCATGGTTCTAGGGCCAGGTACAGGAGAAAGCAGTAGCACTTCAGGAAGTGAGACTGAATGATGTAAGTTGTTTAGCTTTCTATTACAATGCACGAGCACCAGATAATGGTGCAGATTTGTTATCTACTCTCTCTCTCTCTCTCTCTCTCTCTCTCTCTCTCTCTCATTAATCGATCTATTGTCTTGTCATGGTTACCGCATGTTGCTAGACTTGATTTCAGAATTCGCTTTGCTCCTTTGATGATCTTCTTATTGCTTTCTTTTTTCCTCTTTGCTTTATTTACTAGTGGCTGGAAACAGAGGTGTTGCGGCTAAATCATCTTCGGGATCGAGCGAGTGAAAAGGGGCATAAAAAGGGATATCCTTTGTTTATCGAGTGTTTTTTGAATATTTCATAGCTCATATCACAAGATCTAATATCTTATACCTGATAGAAAGATTTTCTCATCAACTTGAACTATTTAGTTATCAGATTGAACTATTTGTATATATGTGATGATATGGCTGTTGGAAGAACCAGCTGAAGCAAAGAGAACGAAAGGAATAAAGAAAAGAAAGACAGAAAGTTAAGGCTTTTGTCTCTGTTTGGAAATGGAATTGAGGGAGTGTAAAGATACGAGTCCACATGACCTCATAAACATGGCCACAAATGGGCCAAGCCTAGCTTGTGGTGTTTGGCCTTGGCTCAATTACTTGAAAGGTATGTGCGGGCTAGGTTAGCGTACATGACAAGCCCAGCAGCGCAGCCATGCATATTCATGAGCTTACCAGCATATTTTGGCTTGGCTTAGTAAGTCTAAAAAATGCTTTGAAACTGTAATCAGGAGTTGTTAATACCAGCTTAGTGCTAGACAAAACCTTGAAACAGTAGTTTGTCTTCTCCTTTTGGAATGTTATTGTATGTACTTGTCAGAGTCAAATGGTTTAATGAACTGCTGAAAAGCTTAGAAAATCACTAACATACATCATATGCTAATTTTTGGAACACAACCAGCTGAGAATAGGACTGTTCCGGTTCAGTTCTTTTATTATACGAGCTATTAAATGAAGCTCGGGCTTAGCTCATCGAATAATAAATGACCCCGCGAGCCAAAACTTGGATCATCCGAATTTTGTTTACTGAACTTAGTAATAGATGACTTCACCATACATACATTTACCATTATGGGTCAAATGTCCAGATAGGCTAGACCAGGGCAGATGCTGATCCTGGAGACTTTAAGGTAGCTTTTCTGCATAGTTAAATTAGTATAGATGGAGTATGTTCTGAGGGATGAGCCTAATGAACGTACAGGTAGCTAAGAATATACAGGTAGCCACAATAGCATGTTAGATTATGTAGTTTCTTCATTTCCATTGAAGTTTGATGACTGCTGTGTTTGTGAGTTTCTTACACTGAGCTCTTCCAAGGTCGTGGGCAAAGCGAATAAAGATTTAAGAACACTTCGTGGTGAAAATAGTCAAGGTAGTGGGGAAAAAAGATTCATGCCAACTTGTTGCTGTAGTTCCAAAAAAAAGAAAAAAAGAAAGAAACTTGTTGCAGCTCAAGTTTTGGGAAGCTTGTACCCAGTCTGAGACCAAATGCTGTTGCCCGTTCATAATCTGGCGGAGTCACTGACCTTTCAAGCCATTTCTTAGTATCTCATGAAACTAAATACGAATTGGAAGGAGTGAATCTTTGTTTTCATGAAATAAATAAATAGGGTTGTATGGTTAATGGGCAATGCTAATCAAGTTGACTGGCAGTTTGTAGCTTCAGGCATCGACACTAAGAGAAACTGTTTTTAATGGATAGATGGAAGTCTTCAAAGTTATTTTTAGTCTGATTGTGAGTTATTCCAAACTTGCTTTTTCTGTTCTATCCCAGAGATTCCCGTGCATCGTAGTTCATACTATCAAGCTGCAAATCCGATGTTATATTTATGTTCTGCTTAATGATCCCATACAAGATAAGATGGCAAGGAAATTGGTTCCATTGCGCCCCCAACCCACAACCACCCCCCCCCCCCCCCTCCCTATTTGAGTACTAATAATGGGAATAAAACTTTCCTATTTCATTGAGGATTCCTTGACTCAAGTTTACGCTCAGAGAATATATAGAGAAATTAGAGCTTCTGAAGGCACCAGAGGAACGCCAGCGCAGGTTGCATGAGATTCCTGAGGTTCATGCTGATCCTAAGATGGATCCGAATTGTGACTCCGATCAAGATGTTGGAGAAGTTGACGATAAGAAACAAGGTCCCTTACACGGCCTAGAAAATATAGAACTTGACCTTTATAAACGATCTATTTCTCTTTTCTTCATTCATACAGAGAAGTCTATCATATTGACTATTGCTGGTGATATATGCAGGTGATAATGTTAAACCAAGATATTCTGGGTTCGGTAGAAAAAGGAGGGAGTCAATCTCTGCACAGAATGGTGATAGTCAGAAGAGTTCGGGTACTAGACCGTGGAAAAAGTTAAATACCTGTGGGCAAAATAGAAGCCTGCCCACTAAATTTTATTTGGAAAATGGAGCTCCTAGCAGGGTTGTACAGAGAGCCTATGACTCCTGTTATGAGGGCAAGGATTCATGTGTAACAAATAGTTCGGCAAAACCGGGGAACAGGGTTGACTCTTGTGGTTCTGTGGGTGGTGGTCGGAACAATCAAGCTGTGCTGAGGTCTGAATCTTTTCGTGTGCGTGCACCAGATACTTCCATTTCATCTCTCTCTGCTGGGAGTGCACCATCTGCGAATGATAGTGAAACAGACAAATTGTGGCACTACCGGGACCCAAATGGAAAAATTCAAGGACCATTTTGTGTTGTGCAGCTGCGCAAGTGGAGTACAACTGGATACTTCCCGCCTGAAATGAGGATATGGTGCATAAATAATGAAGAAGTCGACTCTGTTCTCTTGACTGATGTATTGAACGGGAAGTTCTGTAAAGTCTTTCCGTTGCAGTCCAATATCTCTTTACCATCTCAGGGAGTTATTGCCCCTGGTAATAGATTAAATTACTTGGATGATAGGAGCAGTGGCATTGTGAATACAACTAGCATGGACGGTAATAAGGTACTAGCCCCATATACTTGTAACAGCGAATCCACGAATAGTGATGGTTGGGGCTCTCAATCCTCCAATTGGCAAGCGCCTGTTAATAAAACTGATGGTCCCACTGGAAGTTCTTCTCAGTTCTTGGACTCGCTCAAGTCTAACAACGTTTATTCTGACCATCCCCAGGTGAATTGTCCACTCGGACAGCAGGATGGAACTTCTTTACATCAAGGGAAGAGACAAGAGGAAAAAATATGCAGCTCTGCTTCAAACGATGGAAATTTGACTTCACATGAAAGCACAACATTTCAGACTAGTGGTGAAGAGAGTCATGTGAACCAATCTCAGGGCTCTCCAGGACAGTCATCTGGTGGAAATTCAAAGAATGGGGATTCTAACTCTGGTTTTGAATCTGTGGCTAGGTCATCTGATTCATCAGATCCAAAATTGGAAACCAATATTCCAAATCTACCGAGTCCAATGCCAATAACTGGCAATGGGGACTTGGAAGGTCACGCTATTAAAGCTGAGCCTTCTGCGCCTTTAAGTCTTCCTGTTCAAGATTCTGGTTTGTATAACCTGCCAAGTCCAAGTCCCACACCAGAGCTGAGTTATAGTGACGAGAAAGCTGACTCAAATATGCAAAATCTGCCAAGTCCCCCGCTGATGCTAGGGGATGGGAACAAGAAAACTGAGGCTGCTGAAAATAAACAACCAGCCTCCTCAAAATGTCCTGTTCAAGATTCTGGCTCCAGTGGGAGCAGTGCTTCTAGTCTGGTGGTGGGTGGTGAGAGACAATGTCGTGAAACAGCAGATGAATGGAGTGGATGTTCCCCTGCTCGTGCAAAACCCTATGTTGAGGAAGGGGATTCAGGCCTTGGTTCTGTGACTTCGTTGAAACCGCCTGAATTGGCCAGTGATCACGCAGCTACTCCAACTTCTAAGTGTGACCAACTTACTCCTCCTTCCCCTCCACAACCTGTATTCAATGAATCCACGTGGCGGGTTGAGCCCATTGAGTTTAGCACTTTGGATGAAGAATCGGTCTCAGATCTGTTAGCTGAAGTTGATGCAATGGAGTCTCAATGCGGCTTGGCTTCCCCTACTTCAATGATGTACTCTGATGATGAATTGTTTCAGGATCCTAATAATGATTGTTTCACTAACATTGGTGTATTGAGCCATCCGCTTAATTTAGGCAGAAGTGACGCTTTGAGCTCCATGAGGGATATAACTCTACCTCGTCAATCCATGATGACAGATGAACCACTTGGCGCGGCTCAGGCTCATGTTATTGATCATGTAAAAAGGTATAGTGTGAAATCCTCGACAAACTTTGAAGTGGATGTAGAAATGCAGCCCACTTATTTTTCAGTTAACAAAACTGAAGCTGGTCCTAACAGGCAACCAAGCACTTCTCAGAGAGCAGAGCAGAAACCCATGAACGCTAGCTGGGGAACAATGCAGGGAAATATGAACTTGGGTTTGGGAGGAATGAATAACGTTGGATGGGGATCTGGTTTGGAGACAATACAGGGAAACATAAACATGAACTGGAGCAGTTCAGCTGGATTTATGGGGTCTGAGAGCTTTCCAGTATATGGTGGGGAGAAATTTGTAGGTCTAAGTGACTGGGAGTCATCATGGAGGAGGCAGTCAATACATGGCAACGGTGGCGGTGGTGCAGAAAGTTACTCTAGGGCTCCTCCCAAAGGGCAGGGAGTTTGTAAATTTTACGAGAATGGAAATTGCACGAAGGGAGCGTTTTGTGAATACTTCCACCCATGATGAGGAGGTTCCTGTCTATCCGGTGCATTAAAATTACTGTAAAATCATTTTTTTGGTAGAACAAGCGTCATCTACATATTGCTGATGTTGAATTGTAGCTGAGAAATAGTATTTGGTTACAATGGCATAATACAATTTTTGCTTCAGGTAGCTTGGCTGTTTTGCAGAGCGATTGTTGATAGATATCGACCTGGAATAGCTTGGCAGGATAGAGTGACATTGATGCCTAAGAGAATGTAGATAATTTGTTGTTAGTTGTCAAAAAAGACCTATTCAGCTGGTTTCTATTCTATATCTTGCAACCAAATTACTGGCTATGCAGTTTCACATATATACTAATCGACATGTTTTATTGGCTAATGCATTCGTTGATGAAGAGGCTGTAGTTAGATAATGGGGTTGACATGACATTTCTTGGCTTGCTTGGGCTCGTATGTGTGTCATCATCGCTAAACTTCTTGTGGGGTTTTTGAAGGGGAATAAGAAGGAAAAGATAAATAAGACATTGCAAACAGAGAAACCAAACTCCATTCTTTTAATGGGTGAGTTGGAAATATCTATCTATTCTAATAATGTAAGGTAGAGCAGAATTTGGCGTCTCCATTTTCAAAACTGTTCGACTAGGAAATCTTTGGGGAAAATTTCAAAATGACACTTGAACTTTCACCTAAATATCACAGATACACCTGAACTTAAGTTTATTTTAATTAAACAACTGTACTAACAAAACTTCCAAATTTAAGCCCCTGTCGTTAACACTCCGTTTATTTCGTCCAAAAATTACTGATGTGGCATAACTTACCCATTAAGTGGACTCACTGAACATGTTACAAACACAAGACGATGCACCCAATCCAAACCCCACCCTTTACTTCACCCCATTCCTCCATCGTCTGTCTCTATCAGATGTGAATTTGGGTTTTGGGTCCCTATCGGGATTGAATTTGCGCTCATGCTCATGGGACTGTTGATAGGGGACTTGTAGTGTCCGATTCCAGTTTGGAACATGAGGGTGAAGGGGTTGAGCTTGTCGTTGGGCTTTTAAGTGAGTTTGAGAGCTGGACCTGAGGAGAAGAACAGAAAGAGGCTTAGGGAGAGCTCTTTGGAGTCGCCGGTGATGATGGAGGATTGGAACGGAAGCTCTTTAGAGAAACTGAAACTGACCTGAGGAATGGTGGTGAAGTAACACGAGGGTGAAGGGGTTGAGCGTGTCGTTGGGCTTTTAAATGAGTTTGAGAGATGGACCTGAGGAGAAGAACAAAGAGAGGTTTAGGGAGAGCTCTTTGGAGTCGACGGTGATGATGGACGATTGGAACGGAAGCTCTTTAGAGAAACTGAAACTGGCCTGAGGAATGGTGGTGAAGTAATGGGGTTTGAATTGGGTGCATCATCCCCTACTGGTAACATGTGCAACGAGGCCATTTAAACGGATAGGAGACGCCACATCAGCAATTTTGGGGAAGAAGTGGATGGAGACTAACGGCATGGGCCTAAATTTGGGGGTTTTGTTAGTACATGTGTTTAATTGAAATAAACTTAAATTCAAGTGTCTATAATATTTAGGTGAAAGTTCAGGTGCAATTTTGAAATTTTCCCAAATCTTTGTGTAGTGGGACGAACAATGGAGTAGCCCTGTGGGCCGAACGGCATTACCCACGGAGGCCAGCGTTCCTCTACACCTAGGAAGCGCATCTATTTGGCTCATCCAATTGGGCCGGACTAATTCTGTTGTTCTGATCCTATTATCTCCAGCTCAGGTAGACAAGTTCCCCAAACGGTTCGGCCGTACCCTATCGGTACGCCTCGCATGGTACACGGAAGGCAGCTCATCCATGAGCACTTAATTGTCTAGCTCCATACGTCATGACTGAGACCAGCTGAAGCGTTTTATCGGCTTTGTCGAGTATGTGCACACTCAGAAATAGTTCGTACATGTAAACAATAACCGCCTCTCTCGTACGTCATATGTGACGTCAGCCCAAACGGTTACTTCACATATCAAACACGCATATACTTGGAAGGCAAGGACTCTATGTACTTTTAAGTACAATGACAAACTCCAAAGAAGTACTCTGTTTACTCTACCCTAAAACTCTTCCACCATTACCTCCTCTCCTCCATTCACTTACTTAACCATCGGAGTACTTCCTGGTCACCTCCGACTAGTTAACCAACGGAGGATATTCACTATGCAGGTGAGACGCAGAAGCTTGACCTGGTCCAAATCTGAACTAGAACCCTTCCTGAGCATACTTGGGCTAAATCGACTCACTTCTGTTCTTGGTCATCTAACAAATGTGAAAGTTTTGAGATATAATTAAGAGAATCTTGTTATCGGGGATATCCCAAAGTGTCCAGAATCTTGGAATTAGAAGAATCTCGATATTCACTATGTTTTAGGTGAAATTCCTAAAACATATATACTTGTTGATGGTGATTTGTCATCAAAAGCACCTGCGACAAAAAGTTCATTTTTTTCCTTCTCATTTTCATTTAAAAAGAAGCACAAAAATGTTACTGTAGTAAAAAATCAGAGGAAAGAATGAGGAGTCTTTTTAAAAAATTTGTTCCCTGCTAGAGCGAGCGGCAGAGGGTAGAGGTAAGATTAGCAAATGTGGAGGGTATTTTCATTACCTTGATTCCAAATTCTGGAATCTGGAAATCAATCCGTTTAGGCCAACCTCAACTCAACGCCATAAAAGCAGCAAGATTTTTCAGAGCAAGATCGGGACGGGCCCGAAAAAAGGGGCAGCAGCACGCTGCTCCCCCAAGGGGGAGAGCAGCCCCCTGAGTCCCGTTGTTTGGACTGTTTCTTGGAATCTCCCAGTCCCAGAGATTAGTAGGTACGTATTTACGTAGTACTCCTTATTTGGTATGTCGAGTCATATGAGTCACTTATGGTAAAAGTACCATTCTTATGCAGAGAGATGATAAGGGCAGCGCGATGGAGTACCATACGGGCAGAGAGAGAGAGAGAGGCAGCGCGATGGAGGAAGATACGGGCAAAGAGAAGGGAGGAGATAAAGAAAGCCCTAACAACAACAGCAGCAGCAATCAAATCCACAAGGAAAGTCCAGCGAAGAAGGCCAAGTCATGCAAGGGATGTGTATATTACTCATCCACCCTCAAATCCCATTCTCGCAATCCTCTCTGCGTAGGCATCCCTCGCTCCCTCCCTCAAGGTACTCCCTCATCTCCTCTATACATACGTACATACATTCCTCCATTGGCGTACCTGTATCCGCATAGACGCATGAATATAAACCCCTTGCTCTCCCATTTCTTTGCACTTTTCAATTCTCGTGCTTTTGTGCTGCTTTGCCTTATTCATCTTAGCTGCTTTTTTCCTTTTGATCTCGCTTTGGGGTTTTTGTAAATTACAAGCACTTATTTCAAAAAGATCCCACTTTTTGCACAAACGGGTGAATCATCTCTTCAATCGTGAATCTCTTAGGCTACTCGATCTTTCAGTTTTGAAGTATTCTGATTATGATTACAACCTAGGCTAAATGTCAGCATAACGAGTCATTTAAATTACGCATTCATTCCACAAAAGATCCCTTTTCACGTGCAAACTGGTTTATCTGTATGACTTTGAATATTTTTGGTTAATCAAACAACGGATTTTACTGATTGTATTCTTAACGGAGTTGTTTGTGAGCTAATGTCTCAGCGTATATCTTTCTTTCCTTACTAATTGTTATCCAAAATGTTTCAATCGGGAATCCAGAGAACGAATTCTATTACATTTACATATGAACAGAATTACAATATAATGAAATTACAAAACCGAAATTGCAAACCGAAATACAGAATGGATGTTTGAACCGAAACCCGTGTTTCACATGGTGTCCTTAAAACAGATTCACCGCCTACCGGAGGGTGTTGAGGTTACTCGGCGTCTGTCTCCCAGGATTGATCCGGCTCGGACCACGAACGTCGGAACACCACCGAAGAACGTCTTGGCGAACTAACTCAGCGTCTGTCTCTCTCACTCTCTATATCAGAATGCTTGTGGATTTGTTCTGTGAATTGGTGCAGAATCGTGAAGAAAGCTGGTCCTTTTATAGGCAGCAAGGACCTCAAGAATGGTGCACCCTTTTGAATACGGGATTGAAGGGCAGCAATGAATAGGAGAGTAACCCCCATATTGAAGAGGGGAAATACCCCCCACAATGAATCTGGGGAAATAATGACCCCCAATCCATTCAAATTTCCAACACTAATAAGGCTTTAGTGCAACTGACAACCAGTTGGATCCTGCACTTCATCTCTCAGTTAGTCTTCTTGGCATGTTGTTTTATTCCCTCCTTGCGGCCAGGTTTTGGTCTCACTTGATTGTTTATGGTATTATTTGACTTCAATTTTGTGGAATAGTGTGTTGGGTCCAATTGAAATAGGGCTTCATTTGGATTACTTAAGCTGGTTATGGGGATGGAGAGGCTCTATTGCAGAAATAGAGATCCATCACCACAGTTGATGGTATATAATCCTTCGAGGTTTTGTCAAAATGAGAACCTCTCTAGAGTTTCTCACTAGTTGAGTAATAATTGGGATATTATCTTGCTGGATTCCCTCAGCCAGGCCATGCTACTTTTGTTTGGATACCATGTAGATGTAGTACACAAAGATGACGTGCCGATGTTGTTATGGAGGATAGAATTGGGGACGCGGGGACAAGTGATACTGCTGGACCTGAATGCATCGGTATATGAATTAGTATGACGTGCTATTGGATGAGTTTATAAATACCAGGAAGAGGGAATTTGTCCATATTTGGTGACGGAATTTAAAAAGGAAGAAACTTTGATGAAGTTATCCATTTTTTGATTGGTGGATGAGGATTTGTTGTGCAGTCAAACAACTAATCTGCCCCATCCAGCATCTGGTGAAACAAACTTGGACTTGATGCTATGGACATAGGGGCTCCATGTGTTTTCATTCGGCTCCAACTCCAATAACTGAGACAAACGTGGCCTAATGGGTGTTATGGGTTGTTCCTGCTCGTGGCAGTAATGGACGAATGTCAGAATTGAAGTGTATGCATACTTATATGTACTTATACATGTATGTGTACGCACATGTATAGTTAAAGTGTGATAGCTTTGCACTAAATACGAGGGTAATCTTTCCCTTCTATATGCCTCTGAAAATTGTTTTTTTTTTTTTTTGTTGAAAACAACTGTGAAATATGCAAGATTCATCATTTAGGTGATGTCTTGCTAGTATACACTATGAACACTTTGTACATTAATCTGAAAGTGGAGAAAGATCTGCTTGTCCCCATAATCTTTGTTGATCATGTACACAATCAGTGCATCTTGCAAGAATAGTACGGCAGTCAATATTGCTGGTTATAGTTGATATTGTTCTGTGATAAGTTAGCAATTATATGAGCTCAGGGGATTAAGGGAATGCCAAATGTATCTACCAAAGTGGCCTACTACTGAAGGGCCCTATGCAGTTCTGTTGATAAGAAAAGGATCTATTAGATTAAGAAATTGGTCAAGTGAAGGACTGGATTCCCTTGAATCCTTGCCGAACAAACTACTAGCAATTGAGATTTAGAAGTCTCTAGCCAAAGACTCTCCAAGCCATTTTGATGACTTTGATTCCTTTCTCGCTAAATGAACACATCAAAAATGAAAAAAAGAAAAGCAACCATTTCCCACTATCTCCCTCTCCTCTTCCCTACTGTAATCTCCCCAACAATGAAGAAGTTGTAGCCCTTCCTCTGGGGAAACCCAAATCACTCAAAACCAAGAGAGAACGTAAGTCCAAAGCTCCAATGCCATCAGAAATGAACAAGTAGATGGGCATCCATCTGCATGGAAGTACAATACCGATTTATGATGTTTCTAAATCTTTGTATTAAATTAACCATGAGAATGTGTAACGACTACCAATACCTTAACTGTGTCCGGAGCTGCTAAATATGTGGAGGGAAAGTTCTTTTGCTTCTATTCAGAAAACCTTTTTGAGAGAACTGTCTTGTCCTTTGCCAATAAGGAAAATCACGTTTTGCATTTCGGGCACTAGACTTTTGGAGGATATGTGTCTCACGTTACAAACCTTGGGTATACAATTCGGTATTGTACAATGCATTTTTTGTGAGTTTTTCCTGATAACCGGATGTTTGGGCCAGCTTGTGCACACCTCGACTAATTTCGGGGCTCTGATGTTATTGATCGGGCAAACCCTCCCGTGGCCCCAAGGTTTGGAATCTTTGGCTTCCGTTGGATTCGAACATGTGACCTCATGGAGGACAAACACTTATTAGCTTACTCATTCTCACTTGGCCAAACCCCTTGGGGTCGCATTTTTGTGAGGGTACTGCATATAATTATTTTTCTGCTTGAAGTTTTGATGAGAACTATAAATGGATACTGATCTCCATGTTTCGTAACTAGTACCGCTCTACATAGTTGGAGTATCTGAGATTGAAGACTCTAGAGAGGGTAGAAGCCTTGCAGATTTCAAGTATGCTTGTGTTGGTTACTCTGTATATTCGGATCGGAAAGGCAGTTCTGTGGACGCTCATGAAACGCAAGCAGAATTGCCGATCTGTGTTGGCCTCGAGGTTATCAACTCAATATTTTTGTATTCTTTCAATTTTTATTTTGGTTCGTAATGTTGCAATGATACCTTATGGTTTCATTGTTAATATGTTATCCATCATACCATGTTGCGCATGTGAGCTATTGTGTATTGATATTGTTTCTATAGATGCAAATGATATTTTTATCATTAGGAATTTGTTGAATTGTACTTATTTTAAACTCTTCAATATTGTTTGTCTACAAATTACTAACAGTTAAGTCATGCTATGTAAGGAAATTAAGAAAATAGGTGTAAGAAGATATTTTCAAACAAAAAATGTTGGCATTTCGTATTTTTCATACATATTCATGAATGTGGTGGATGAATTACATAATTGTGAGTTGTGTGATAAGTCAATCCAGGCCTTAAACCTGAATTACTGTGGTGGAGAGAGTAGTTGTGTTGTGTATGATACCTTCAAGTCCGATCGCTTGAGACTTTGTGAATCAATTAACAATAGGTTAAAAAGGGCGATGCCTGGTTTCTCCATTGTGTTGGTTGTGGGTAGAGTAGAGACCGACATCGTTTGAGAGATAGCCTGAACCTAGATCTTAGTTGTAGGAACCTCCTATGTGGGTGGCAAATCCACCTCATAAGCTCGCTCCCACGCTCCCAAGTCAGACTCTATGAGGAACCATGCTCCCATTGAGAAAGGAATTGGCTCCCACCTAGGATAGAGCCTTTGACGCATATATAAATCCCAAAAGAAACAAAAATAGAAGATACCAAGCAAGAGAAAATACAAAGTCGTGATAAGATAGTAGAAAAATATTAACATTAATTTGCTCAAGTAATTCATATTAACATTATATTGCTTAGTCACTAAGATATTATTTGCTGTTGAAATGAATGACGAAATAATAATATTTACTTGTAATATGTATTTATATTTTCATATATCCTTCCTAAGCGCTCCCTGTGACACTCCCGAATGAGGAGCTTCTATGATTCTCATCTCCCGATTCTCCCCTGACTCGGCCCCCGATCCCACTCCCTGCCCAGCCTCCGCTTTCGTGCCCCTGATTCCTAAGCGCTCCTGTCGTGCTTTTGATGTGTATGCTAGTGGCAGTGGTGGACAAAAGGTATTAGACTGAGTACGCTCTGTCCTGAAGGGTTGATGGTTGCTTATGATCCTCTTTCATTGGCTAGAGGTCTCTAGAATATCTCCTCATGGCCATCTGAGTGATAGGTAGACTCCACTTCTCTTGGAGAGTGTTGGTCTAATATAACCCTCTACCCTTAATGGGTGAGAATGTCCGTCAACAGTTTTTGCATTTTATAGATTCCAGAATCTAAAGATCCAAGGCTTGGATTTGGAGTGTCAACCCAAATAAATCACAATGATGTTTATCATTTTTCTTTTGGGTGTAAATGGAGGGTATTATAGAAAGGATTTATGTGCTCACAATCTCTCTCCAGCAAGTGAGAAGTTGTCAAGTCCCACAATCTGGAATGTCTGTTCTGTACTTTGGTTGTTATTCGCAAGTGTTATCTAATAACTGCTATAACGAACTCTTCCTGCAGGTTTTGGTAGACAGAAAGGTCAATACTGCTGTCGATTCTGTTCCAGCTGGTGTTCAGAACAAAGAAGGTAGCTTAGCAACAGTTACATTTGCCATTTGGTTTGATGAAGATATTTGCTACAAAAAATAAAATATTGTCTGGTCAATGCATTGACATGCTATTGTCACGGCCTTGGAAACTCCCAAGCTAGCTGTGCAGCCTTACAGTCATCATGTAAGCCTATATTGCAAGATGGAAGAGAGCCTGGAAGTAGAGCATTTCAGAAGGAACTTTACCCATTAACCACTCTATTCCTATTCAGTTGTAGCTTCAAAACCTTTCCCTACTGACATCCTATACAAACTCTAATAACTCGACAATGTTTCACTAAGCTCTGACAACAATAAAAGGTATAATCGGCCTTACTTTCTTCAAATTTGGATCAAGCTTGAAGATGTGGCTTATTTGAGCTGCGCAAGGTGGTTTGCCAGAGCAACATGCATGTCTGTGTGTTCTTTCTGAGTTATGCCTCAAGGACTGAGTTTTAGATGACGGCGAAGAAATTTGTTGCTTCCTTAGCTTATTGCTTTCTCTTTTTGTATCTCTTGCTATTTGCTGGTTGAGTGAAATTAGTCTAGATTTCAAGTTTCTCCATTTTTCTTCTGTGCTTCTAATATCATACGGGATATCTCCATTAATGACATTTTTTGTGTGATGATTTTCACTCGTGGAATGTTATGTGGCTTGCATTGCATTATATACTGTTACTAATATATGGTGTTTCTACCTTGAAGATGCTCATGGATTTCAACCGCCCCGGACGCATAAACCTACTCATTCCGCAGGGGATGAGTTCTTGAGCAGGCAAGCTGATGATTTGTTGTCCTTTTAATCAGTTGGAGGTCAATGGTTTCTCCCTACTCGTGCGGATAGCTCTTGCAAGGCTTATAAGTTCATTTTGTGCAGATTTTCTAGAAATGCGAATGTGGTTGCGATGGGGGTCGCCAAGAACCTGCGTAGAGTGGGCAGTAACATAAAAGATTGTATTGATGACATTTTATATCCACACCGAAGGCGTCCGAAGTAAGATTGCTGGTATCACATGGTATAAGAGGCATCAAGAAACTAAGCAAGAAGGGTAGATCACAAAACAGCCTCCCTGTTCTCCTTTCAGTTCAGTTCAGCTCCACAAAGCTGTTGTCCAATTGGAAAGGGTAGAAGGGGACATTTTTGCATTTTCTGTTCAAAATTCTGGACGATGTTTTAATGAAACATATGTAATGTATTGGTGTTGGCATCCGAATGGCTGCATTGGAGGGGGAGATAGATAGCCTTGTTCTTCGCTATCATACTCTGCCATTATGATTTTGTTTTTGTAGCCAAAAAATGGTTCACTGGTGCCACCGTGGCAAGGTTGGAAAGTTGTTGTAGGCTTGTAGCCTTAAGTTAAGGGAAATATAATAAAATTTCTTATCGACTTGTGAATATTTGGAGACATGTACACATTTCATCTTGCTCCAGAAAATCATCAATTTTGCAGTTGGGTGATATAGCGATCCTTTCTTGATGCTGCAGTTTTTTGACCATTTATGTTGCAAAACTGTATTATCTTGTCCAAGTTAATATTTTTGGCAGATTGTTGAATGAATTGGATTAATAGAAAAGTAATGGAAGCCACGGCTATGGCCAGCACGAGACTGTGATCACATCAGAACAATAGCAGCGGAAAGAATGCTGGAATTATACCATCTTAAATTGAGTGTTTTTTCTTCTTCTTTTGCTTTATTAAGCTGTATAAAAGGATGCCCCGCCATTGATATGTCTCGATGCTCACCTTCGAATGAGCGTCATCAGAGTTGTAGTTCTAACGAGTTAAAATTATGTTAATCAGATGTCAGAGCAAGGAAGCCCGTCTAGCTCAGTTGGTAGAGCGCAAGGCTCTTAACCTTGTGGTCGTGGGTTCGAGCCCCACGGTGGGCGTTGATGTCTCTTTACTTTTTTGCTGGCGTCTTTTCTTGTGCACGTTTTCTGAGGTGGGAAGGAAGACAGGACAGGAGAGAGAGAGAGAGAGAGAGAGAGATCGAGAGGAAAAAATTTTCAGTGCCGAGCGGGTACCACGTGGTGCCCGCTCGGCCATCCGAGCCGTCCATTATGTGTATGGACGGCTCAGATTTGGAGAGAGAAGAGGAGAGAGAAAGTGTTTGGATGGGAGGAGAGAGAGTGTTTTGATCCGAGCCGTCCAAAAATCATCGGACGGCTCGAGCGCGCCGAGCGGGTGCCACGTCGGCAATACCCGCTCAGCACCGAAGAATTACTCGAGAGAGAGAGACGAAGGTTCCTGAAGTGAAAATCCACAAAACGCAGGGAAAGGGAGAAAGTGAAAATCCACAGAAAGAGAGTTGTCCCACGATTCCCGAGGAGGAAGGGGAGTTTCGGCCACCTCACAATTCGCCCAGCCCAGCTGCCCATATTGGTGTCTGGTGAGATCTTGCATTTTTACTACACCCAAATCCAGCTCTATCTTTTAATCTTTCACCGACTCCGATCTGATTTTTGACAGTAAAATACTAGTGCTACTGTTTTTGCCTGGTTGAATTGGGGAAGGGCCGCCGCATATTACTCCATTATGATTGTTATTATTATTAATATTATGCGGCGTGTATGCGGGTGGGGAACAAAAAACTCAACTTGGCTGCCCATCAAGCTGCCTTCAAACTCTCATCCAGACTACAATTCCATCCCTACTTGTTCATTCCCCCCTTCTTCCAGACACATTTCTCACCTCCTCCCCTCCACCACCGGAAACCGCCTTTTCCTCAGTCGACACCTTAGCTCTTGTATGCCAACTCAATATACATACATACATGTTTTGCTTGGGATTGCCAAGTTTTGATTTTGACGTTTCCTATTGGTGTTCAATTAGTATCAAAGAAACTGATAAAGTGTTTGAATTGTGTGGGGTCCGATTCGTTTAGAGCCATACTTGATGATGATTTTTGCGGGAAAAAAAAGATCCAAAATTGTTTGTTGGGATTCTGAAAACGTTTGACTTTGTGCAGGTTAAGAAATTGGAGGCATAAGGAGTGCCTTCCAAGCATGCCGAGGCCAAAACTGACTGTATAAACTATCTATGGTTTTGAAAATGTGCGGATAGACTCTTTACCTTCATGTTTTTCATCCATATTAATGGGCACAATATTAAAAGACCGATTTACTCTTTTCATGTCCCTTGATTCTTCTTTTTTAAATCTAATCACACCATCTCCTATACCAAAAATTGAATCTAAATAGTTGATATTGTAAATTTTGACGAGTATTACATCTATGCCAAAATTCAAGTCAATCAAAAAATGAAAAGCTTATGATCGAATCGAATTTGTTATGAAATTAAAATTTAATAAAAATTAGATCATTGGGTTATTGATGCCTGATCGAGATAATTTTTTACAGAGATACTTTATTCTTTATTTAATACATTATGAACGACTCAGATTACATTCTAGAGGCGTGTGACATACACCTCCGTTAATATGGATAGAAAACATGACGACATGGGTTATATCCGCACATTTTTAAAACCACAGGTAGGTTATGTGGTCAGTTTTGAATCATGAGAGGATATCTGCATATGACAATAACCACATGGGGTGAAAGTGGACTTTGCCCAGGGCTAAAACCCAGAAAGTAGGATTTTTTTTCTTTCTGTCTGGTTATGCATTATTGCTTATTGTGTCATAGTGTCCTTGTGAATTTCTATTATGAGTTCTCTGTTTCTGTCACTTTTAGATTGAGATGATTCAGGAGTCCAACTTATCCAAATTCAAGGCCAAAGTTCGAAGCTCACTGGTAGTCTAAACTCTGCCCCTTCTTATTTGCCTGTGGATTCTCTATTATTTGATTTCTTGCCAGTCCGTCTTCATTACTTTACTGTGGTGGCGTGATGTTTCCGATGGAACCTTGAGAGGAGACGCTGTAGGTTGGCTAGCCTTGGTCGTAACCTGCACAAGAAGCAACCGCGTTAGTGCCCAAGCCCGGATGGTGGAGATCCGGGGTAGGCACTCCAACGGTCTAGTCAGTTTGAGAGAAAAGGATTTATCTCGTGTATACTAGGTTTTTTGTTTCTCTCCCCTTATCTCTGCCACCCTTGCTTCTTATATAGGTCGAGGAAATGTGAGGATCAACCCACATCCGAAGATCACGCGTTGATCACCACACCCCCTCAAATCAAGCAAAAGATCTGGGCTGCCAAAACGGCCTCTATGATTTGCTCCCGTAGTTTAGGGAAGTGATACTACGCCACCTGTCTCCCTATCCAACACTTCCTTTTCTCATCAGGGAATAGGGGTGGTTCGGTGGCTGGGAACCCTGCCGACCAGACCAATCTGGCTGCAACTGGGAATTGTCATGGGTTCGGCACGCCATCGCCGAATCTATTTCTTATACCGTATGCAGTCCATCTTCCGCGAGGTGATCTATCCCACGTCATGCTCGGCGAGAATCCGCCGAATGAATCACATGCCGCCCCATCCGCCGAGGGATCTAGACCACGTCATGCTCGGCGATAATCCGCCGAACAAATAACACGCCGTCCCATCCCTCTAATGAATCAGTCCAATGGACGGGCATCCCTAGACGCAATAAGCTGAACCCATTGACCGAACCGTATCCCCAGGAAAATCACCAAGCCTCATCCGCCACAATTACAAAATGAATACCATACATTCCTAATAAATCCTAAAGAATGGGGCTACAGAAGGGTCATGTGAACATAGGATTTTCTATATTTGAATACCAGTTCTTCTATGCGTTATTAAACAGTAATTGGGTCATTGGCTAACTGGTTGTGACCTGGTTTTGTCTTTTGAAGTCCTTTTCAGACAATGCAGGTACTTGAAGTCCAGTGTTGGCCTTTTGAAGACCTTAGTTAATAAGAACTTGGCATTTACAAGTATTAGGTTAACATACTGTTAGTCTTAAATGTGTAGGTACATTTGCGTCACCCAAGTGGCGAGCCACGATGTCACGACTGTGCCTTCCACTTCATTGCCCAACCATAGTCTCAACACAACCTGGTTCTGCTTGTCAAGTCTCCTAACGTGTCTCATTGACCAACCACGTATCTCCATACCCTCTTCTCTGAGGTTGCTCCCCACTCCCGCCCCATGGTTGAGCCATGTAGCCCCGTATGCTCCTTTCCCGGGCTGGGTTGAATCAAGTTATTCCATATGCTCCCCTCTGAGGTCTAACTAGAAGTCTCCGTACTCTATTTCATATCCTCCGGGTTGCCGTGTCATCCATACACTCCTTCTATGATGTTGGGCCTCAAGCATACATCTTCCATTGTCCTCCAAAAGACACAAAGGTGTTATCATGTGCCTGGTGCCTGCCATGAATTTGAAGGCTCACTTTGGTGCACACATCTTCCACTCTAGTTGTCCAGATGATGCACGTCACTATCATGTGCCTGGTGTCTACCATTGTTTAAAGGCTCACTATGGGTACCTCATGTCCTAGATTCCATTGATAATATTGTCAAATAGCCAAATAAGGCACAGCTGATCTAAAGATTGTTTCAAGGATACAGCTCGATCTAACACACTGGACTACTACTGGAGATGTTTGACTCATCTGTAAGAAAATATACTGTCACGTTCTATTACCATGAGGCAAGTACATTTCCTTTTCTCTATATTGCCTCCTAAAAGACATGGGGCTACGTAGTTAAAGTGCATATGGAGTAGAAGTTTTAAAAGCAAACGGTAAGGTAGCCATGAATGGATTTACCCAAATCTAATTTCGTTCTTGTTTTCTTTTCTATGCAATGGAAAACAAATATGTGCTTCAATAGGAATTTGATGGAAAGAATAAACTGATAAGCCCTCGGTTCCATCTCTTCATCCACTGTGTAACATCCATCTTTTTCAAGAGAAAAAGCATATAGTAACAAGAATGCCATAATCATCCCTTTTTATTTTAGTCTGGTAGATCATTCACCTCATTAGTTGGGTTTGCATCTAATTAGTTGAAGTAGCTGTGGGGACCACCGGACCAAACATAAGTGCAGTCTACATTGTGGTGATAAAGTCTGTACTCAAGAGATGGAAAGAGGAAAGCAAGAATACGTTATTATCCAGGAGGGCCAAGGCAATTGCTCCCATGGGTTTGCATGAGGACATATCTATAGACGGTTACAACTGACGGCACTGAACTCATCTTGGGCATATAACTACTCCTTTCCAAAAATATTTTCTGCCCATTGTTACTCTGCTGCCGCTTTCCGTTTTTGCTTGGCCAGAGAATCTTTGAGGAGGACCTCTCTTATTGGTGTAAATGGAACTTGAGTTGATAAATTCATTTCTCTTCGGTCCTCATTCTTTGATCTTTACTATTCATCCCTGCAGTTTTAGGTGCCGTGCTGCTTTCTTTTTAAACCTTCTTTTTCAAAAAGAAGGAAATTTCAAGTTCAAATATAAAGAAAATGAAAAATAATTTTTTAATTTTTTACACCGTTTAAAAGATCTTAATGAGATCTATCAAACAAGATCCATATTTGTTATTTTCGTAAACACATGATTTTTGAGCTTGAAATTACCTTCTTTTTCTAAAAGTTCATTTTCCAAAAACCGGAAAAAATTTAGTGGTTACCAGCTGGGACCGAACAATTATGATATTTGTTGAGATTTCGGTGGGCGCCAAACCCAGATAATTGGCCTTTTAAGTCATTATATATCGGTATATATCAGAGACATGGTTTCTATTCTTCACTTCACAGGAACTACTCTTAATCAGAAATAAACCTTCATTCCATAGAGAACTGTAGCATGTGACCAGTGCTATTGTCTTGTTACTTGAATGATTGGAATACGATACAGAAGTTGAAACAAGATATCTGATGATGGGTTCTTTTCAAAGGCCTATAAATATTCCCTTCAAAGCTTAACCTAACAAGCAAAAAACTTGATTTTGAACCAATTTGTTTAGTCATTTAAACGGTCCCTGATGCAGGAAAACCATTTTTCCCAACACAAAACTGTAAAACTTTGGAGTGAGAGAGAAAAGGTGCACAGCGAACTGAGGTTTGTTTATAGCCATGAAAACTATTTGACCGCGTCATGTTGGATTTTGCGTTTATTTATAGAAGGCTCATTTTTCAATGGAGAGCAATTCATTGTGACACAGTTTTGAGATTGACAAGGTCACAACAGGGCAGCGTTTGGATTTGAATCTTGAAAGGGGGTATGTGATTTTTTTTTCTGAGCATAGCACAATTCCTGTTTTGGTGCAAAAATAATTGACGCTGCTATGTGCAGGAGGAAGCAGGATGAGCCAATGAATCAGAATCAACAAAATACTAACCTCACTGACAAACTTGATAGAGTGAGTGTTCTTTTGCTGATGAAATATTGATTCTGGCAGTGGTGCCTTTTTACCTTTATTTGTGCCTAATTTTTTTGGGATCATTTCCTTTTACCTTATTTTAATCTCAGGAAATTCATGAACTAAGGGCCCAGTCGGAAGCCGCAAAATACGTGGTCATAAAGTACTGCATAGGTACTCTTGTTTCTATCTCCACTGTTGGTGTTGGTCTTGCTGTAGTTGGTATCTTGAATTCTTCTTAATGTATGCTTTGTTGAGTTCCCAATAGTTACTACTGACATAACTAAATTGAAAGCCAAGGGAAACAAGAAAGAGAGAGAAGTGGGGAAAATAAAATAAACTTAGCCAACGAACTGTGTGTTGGAGTATTTCTTAAATGCCAGTGATTGCTGGAAGGGAAAATTAAGATAGGAAATTGGATCACACTGTAAATGGATGATTAAGAGAAATTATTCCCATTGGATATGGATGTTCCATTTTCTTTTGTCGGATCATGAGTTCAATTTTTTTTATGGCACACTCATTTGTTCAATCCCGTGATGATAAATTCCATTCAGATTTGTTGTTACACTAGAAGTACATGTAGGGAACAAAATCTACCTAAAACATTCCACTGAGGAAAGTTGAACACAGAATATTTTCTAGAAAGTCCCACGTTATTCTTTTGTAAAAGCGTTTACTTTGTGTTTCCAACTTGAGGGCCCCAATGACGGATAAATTCCTCGTTAATATGGTTACAAAACTATTCTATTCTATTATTTGGTCTTTGATAGTAGGCTAGCTAGATCTCGGGGAATCCAAATTCCAAATCCAAATCATAGTAACGATACGATAATGGAGTACTAAAAGAAAGAAATCAGTGTAATCCCAAAGAAACTAACAGAAAATGGTAATGGGGTTAAATATTGGTATGTGAGCTATCCGGTTATGATGCGGACCCATATGTTGATCCTGCCCCTTTTTTCAGAAACCACCCGGCCGGTTGATCCCCTTTTTCTTCGTGTTTTGGTCACTGAAACAAGGAAACGCGTTGGGATATATAGTCGGGGTTGGTGGAACTGGAACCATCTCCTTGTCCTTATACTTCAATTCCAAGTTGAAAATCACCGCTCCACCAAGCCCCACCCTACCCATCTTATCTTCTTACGTGAGTGATTGGGATACGAAAATGGACTTCTATCTCTGTGACCCAACATACAAAATTACGTTGATTGATACAAGTGTTTATTCTTTGAGAGGCCTTCCCAACTGATTACTCTTTGGAGATTAAATCATTTCCACGGTGGTGCGGCATAAACTATCGGTTTTCCACTACCGCCGTTGTGGATTCTATCGTACATTTATTGTTACGATCTGAATCGTTCATTTTGTAAAGCTTACAAAATAATATATTCATCTGAAAAATCAGATTGATCGAAGATCGATAGATATATCAAAAATTTAATTTTAGTTTATGAAATTGATGGTATGATTATGTCAAGTTAAACTGTCTATGACTCTATAAACCAAAATTCAGATTTTTATACACTTATCGTTGTATGATCAAACTAATTTTTGGAATTAATGTATTATGTTGCACGCCCTACAGCATAAGATTTCTTGACCTCAAGTTGTTCGAAGAGAGTTAGAAAATTGGGCAAATTTTCACTTACACCCCCTGTATTTTGACCGATTTGCAACAACACCCCTCTGTTTCTTTTTTAAACACACAAACCCCCTGAACTTTGGACTAAAGTGAGACTGTTAACAATTTCGTCAAAATTAACAGAAAAGAAAGAAATGGGAGGTTGACAGGAAATTTTTCTTGCGCAAATATACTACATAAGACCTTTTTGCACATGGATCCATTTACATGCTATATAAATGGTCTGGAGGAGGGAAAATAATAAAATTCTTTTTGGGAAAGATAAAAGGGAGCCAAATATTTAGGATTCACCTTTAATTTTTCAAACTAACCAAAAGATAAAGAACTAGAAAAAGGAAAGGTACAAAAGTTAAAAGTGGCTGTTTTTGTCATTCTCTGGATTTACAAACTGATAATGTGAATATCTATCGGGTGTGGGGTATTCCTTTGTATGTTCTTCAACCTTAGTTGCTGCTGTGATGTATTCTTGTATAAGATCTTATTTTTCATTCTGTTTTCTTCCCTTTTGGGGTCTAGTTTGTAACCTTAAGGCTTTTCCTTTGATTTGAGTGGTTTGGTTTCTTAATGAATTCCTCCCCCCCCCACACCCAAAAAAAAAAAAAAGGTCTTATATACATTTTTTTTTACAAACAAAATCAACCCATTCATTCAAACATAAAAAGCTGAACTTAAATGAGCCTTTAATGAAGCAAACAGAGTCGAGGTCGAAGTACATGGAAAATTGTCAACGGTGACACTGCAGTCCAAAGTTCAGGGGTGTAAGTAAGGGAGTGTAGTTGCAAATAAGTCAAAGTACAGGGAGTGTAAGTGAAATTTGCCCAAGAAAATTCCGGAAAGGTATTTAGGAATTTGGATCACCCTAAACCCATCTCCCTGTGTGTCTCTCTCGGGCAGAAACACTACAGTGGGTACGTAAGTTGATCCTCGCTGCTTGTTGGCCTTAGGGCCCTGTTTGGATGGGGGATATAGCTTCCCGGATTTCTTTTCACCCCTAATAAAGGGGGATAAGTCCCTATATCCACCGTTTGGAAGTCCAAAATTGCTCCTGGATTACTTTTCCCCCTCAAAACTTATCCAGTTGTGGAGGAGTTGAGGGGGGGATAACTTTTGGGCACCTCCCCCCTGGCCAAAAATTATTTGGCTGTGGATGGCGGTATATGGATGATTAAGCCCCTCCTTATCCCCCTCCCCCTCCATCTCTGCAACTAACCCTATTTTTTTATTTTTTAGAAAAACAAAGAGAGAGATAGATGACTGGAGAGAGAGAGAGAGAGGGGGGGAGGAAGAGAGAGAGAGGGAAGGAGAGGAGAGGTACCTGTTATTGCCATTGCCGGAGCCATCTTGTTGCTACTACTAGAACCCTTCGGTTTCATGGGGAAGAAGAGAAGCATAATAAAATAAAAAAGAAAGGGGAAACGTTGGTAATTAAAAAGATCCACATGGGTTTTAACTATATTTTTAATATAAAATTTTTTAGAGTAGACATTTTTTAATATTAATTTTAGAATTTATATACTTATTTTAATGTATAATCAAATTTAACACTGTCCACGGACGAAATAGTCATTTGATAGTTTTTCCCATCATCTACCCCTTCTTATTCACCTCATTCTATAAACAATCCAAACAAAGTCAAATTTTATCCCCCTATTTAATCCTCCATCCTAACCATATACTCCCTCCGTCCCTTATTTATAGTCCGGTATTCCATTTTGGGTTGTCCCTTAATAAATGTTCATTATGTAAAGTTAGTGGGTAAAAGTTGGTGAATTGTCTATTTTGTCCCTAAAAGTATATTCCTTTTTGAAAAGTAAGTGAGTAAGAGTGTAATGATGATGGGTAAGTAGGGAAAGTGGAGGAAAAAGTTGATGTGAAAGGTATAATGATGATATTTTTTTAATAAGTTGGAGTTACGAGATAGGACACTTAAAAAGGGACGGAGGGAGTACTATTTTATCCCTCTCTTTAAACCATCAAAATTAATACCCCATCCTATTTTATCTCCCTTCATATTTTTTACACCAAATTTTTTAGCCACGTCCAAGCAGGCCCTAGGTGTTTGTAATTTTCTCTCAAATTAAATGTCCGTTTCGTTTGTGGCATGTGTTGGTGGTATCCACAAAGCTAGAGCTAGCCTACTGGAGTAGTAGTACTATGTGGATTGTGTTGTGGAGTACTATCTTCTTGTTTGTTTTTTGATGTAAAGAAAAAGAAAAAAAAAACGCGCGGAAGTTAAGTTGGGCCAATGAATCTTAGGTGCGGTAGCAATATCAAGTGGGCCATTATGTTTTTGTTTTGTTTTTTTTGCCAAGTAGTAAGTGTTACTATCAAGTGCGCCATCTGTTGTTTTCAAAAAACAAAAAAAGTGGTCATATATTGATGTTGGCATGCCAGAGTTGCATATAAATGGAGTATTTATATACAGTATATGTCAGTGGTTAGTACACTATACTACTGTACTGCTCGCTCCGTCCGGATTTAAGAGTATTTTTTTGAAGTCTGTGTCATTTTTCAATCGATTATATCTTTCAATTTATAATATTTTACGTGATTTCGAAAACATTATATTATAGAATTAATCGAGATCTATCAAACGAGATTTATATTCGATATAAAATTCATTACGGATTCAAAGATATAACTTATTTTTTAACTGATTGGAATAGAACTAGGGATAATTAATCCGGACGGAGTGAGTACTTACTATCTCATGGGCAATCACCTGAATCGATATGAGAAAGTACTGTTGTATCTCACTTGTCTTTGTTTTTTCACTAGTAACGAAAAACAGGAGTTTATCGAAGGCTCAATTTTTTAGTATTACTATTGGGTAAATTATAGTCAACCCTCTCAAACTATACTTTGGTGACACTTTACCCCCTCAAACTATTATTTTTGGCACTTAACCACCTCAAACTAATGGAAATGCAACTTCCGTTAACATTCTGTTAAGATATGGATGGAAATTGTCACTTGCCCTCACATCTGGAAAAAGGAGACGTTATTGCCCCCATTCCCTCTCTTTTCAGTTCATTGGTAAAGATTCATTGAGGAAACAATTGGAAATGACGACGAAGTGAGTCAATGTAATTTACCTGCACACACAGTCACATCGAATAAAATACATTCCTAGAGAGAGAGAGAGAGAGGGAAGGGTTGTTGATTTTGAAGTGGAATCATTGGCTTAGATGATGTCAGAACAGGGGATTATCATCTTTACCCTTTCTCTTCTCTACATTTACATATACGTACATACTAGCTATATCACCAAATCAAAATCGAAAACACTAACCTCCGATCACCTATAGCCATCCCCAATCTCACTCGCACCAACCAATAGCCAAACCCTAAAAAATCAATGGCCAATGTGTAACTGCAAGTGCGTGATGGAAGTCCGGAAGTGGTGACCTTTGCCAGCGAGTCAGGCAACAGTCACCCGGTTCGTGTCGGCGGGCCCAGCAACCGTCTTCTCACCGACGATAGCTTGTCGACCGTCATCTCCAAGCCTAATGGTGTCACATTTGACTTCCTCTCGCCGTCGCTCGGCTAGTGGCAGAATGGTGATGTGAATCCCACGGTGCCAGATTCCTTTTGTTGGTTGCTCAAAAAATGTGGGAAATGGGGAGGAAATACAAGGGGGTAGAGGTAGAGGAATACAAAGTGGGAGAGGTTGAGGAAATGCAAAATGAGGGAAAGGGGGAGGAACCGATCGACATTTGGGGTTTTGGCAAACAAATGGGTTTCGGTCCTTTTGGTAAGCATTTCTCAATAGAGGGCAAAACGGTAACTTACATGTTCTCCGTTATGAAAGTCAGCCGGTTTTACATTTTCATTAGTTTGAGGTGGTTAAGTGCCAAAAATAAAAATTTGAGGGGATAAAGTGCCACCGAGATATAGTTGGAGGGGTATAACTATAATTTACCCTTACAAATTCCTAGTGCCTTTACCAACTTCGATCCAAAAAAACGGGGCTTGTTCGTTTTAGGGATTTTGGATTTGGATTTTGAATTTGAATTTGTAATGATTAGGGTAAGGAGATAGAGTAATGATTAGAATAATGATTGAAGAGAGATAGAGATACAAATGATAGTAATGATTGAAGATAGAGATAAAGAGTGAATTTTAGAGTAGAATAATAATTAGAGTCTCAAAACCAAATCCCCATCCGAACAAGCTCTAAGAGCAAGTATACTAGTTATTAGGTAAAAAAAACTAGTGAACAGTACACATTTTTCATTTTATCTATCCATTTTTCTTTCAACACTACACCAACACTATCTATTTTACCTATTTTTTAATAAAATATTACTCCCTCCGTCCCTTTTTAAGTGTCCTGCTTCGTAACTCCAACTTATTAAAAAGACATCGTCATTATACTTTTCACATCAACTTTTTTCTCCACTTTTCCTACTTACCTATCATCATTACACTTTTACTCATTTATTTTTCAAAATGGAATATACTTTTAGGGACAAAATAGACAGTACATAAACTTTTACCCACTAACTTTACAAAATGTACAATTATTAAGGGACAACTCAAAATGGAATACTGGATTCTAAATAAGGGACGGAGGGAGTATTATTGTTCACGGATAAATATTTACTGTTCATAGTTGTGTTACTATGTACTGTTGGAGAGAGGGAGGAAAAAGAATAAAAAAATGGTTACCGGATGAATAGTGAATCGGTAAAGATGACTAACAATTGTTCATGGATATATGTTAGACCTCCTTTTGCCTCATCTGCTGCAAGATGGTTTTGCCCCTTTCCATAGGTAAAGTAGCTTAATTTTGTTGTTTTGTTATGCTGATAAAGTTGCTCGAAGTGGTTGGTTTGAAAAATTAGGCCGATCAATTTAAAGACCCACAATACATTTGCAATCATGATATGTAGTATTAAAGTAAGTCCATTGTAAGAAGTTTACTTATGGAAGTATTCTTAATTAGTATTCCCTCCGTTTCGACTTATTTGTCCTTTTTTTGACTTATACATGTTTCAAATTGACTGTTCAATTTCAAAATCAATGAAACAGATTATATATAAATTTTCAAATCAATGGATCAGCTTTGGTTCTCTTAATAAGTTGAAAATCCGAAATTGAACAAACAAATCGGCACAAGTATCAATCAACGAGGTAATTAATAAACACCCAGATATTGCTTACGATTTGACCTTTGCTGTGTTACAGTTTTTTCTTTTTGTGGCATAATTGCGTTGTAGTAGTTGCGAGAGCTAGTTGCTGGATTCTGTGGTTGGAAATAGAGATCCAGAACTGAAACTCCCCCCACCCCCCAACTACACTACACTATTCACATCACGCGAGCCCGAAGTTTCAATTCTTAATTGCCTCCACACCAAGCCAGCATTAAATTTCAGATAGTTACTACATCCCATCCCCATGCCAGCATTAAATTTCAGATAGTTACTACATCCCATCCCCATGCCAGCATTAAATTTCAGATAGTTACTACAGAAAAAGGAATGAAACAAGTAATAGTAGTAGTAGTAAGTAGTTGACAAGAATAACGACACTCAAAAATGAATAATATTATCAACAACACTACTAACTTAACAAATGAAAAAAACAAAAAGCATAGTTTGTTGCCTTCATCGAAATGTGTATAGTTTCCGTTACAGCCTTTATTAATTATTTGTTCACTACACATAAATAGACGAAATGCAGAAAAAAGAAAGAGAACAAGATTACAAATCAAACGTCCACACAAATCCAAGTGAAACAGAGGAATTCTGTTACTATCCACAGAAACAGAGAGAGAGAGAGAGAGAGAGAGAGAGAGAGAGAGAGAGAGAGAGAGAGAGAGAGAGAGAATTCAAACCCCTTTGCCATACCTTTTCTTTTCCATCTATCTATCCCTTGACACTTAATTTTCTTGTTTCTTCGGCTTGTCAACTGATGCATGCATTGGCAATTGAATGTAGCGTGTACTCGTTGCTTGGGTCAAATCTTTCCCGGGTCAATTCAGTGGGCACAGCAGCCGTGGATTGGGCACCGCAATGAGTCGGGTTGCTCTCGGAGCGGTAAGTCCAAACACGTCGCCCATGTCCATTTCACTGGGCTTCATGCCGTCGGGCAACTCCCACGTGAAGCAATGAAGGAGGTGAGCCACTGCCATCTCAAGAGAATACAGTCCGAGTTGCATGCCCGGGCACGACCTCCTACCCGACCCAAACGGTATGAACTCGAAGTTGCTCCCCTTGAAGTCCGGCATGTTCTCGTTCAAAAAACGCGAAGGCTTGAACGTGTCTGGATCGGACCATGCGTTGGGGTCGCGCCCGATGGCAAATGCGTTGATCATGACCCGGGATTTGGCTGGGATGAAGTAGCCGGAGACCTCAGCATCGGCGGCGGTTTCGTGGAGGAGTAAGGGGATGGGAGGGTGGAGACGGAGGGTCTCCTTGAGGGCGCACTTGAGGTAAGTTAGCTTATCGAAGTCGGACTCTTCGACGCGACGGTCCAGACCCACTACGTCGGCTAGCTCTTGTTGGACTCTCTTGAGATCTTCAGGGCTTTTCATTAGCTCCGCCATGGCCCACTCTATCGCCGAAGCTACTGTTTCTGTTCCTCCAAACATTACGTCCTGAAATTCTCATCAAAAGGCAAAAAAAAAAAAAAAAAACTTAAAAACTTACGTCCTGGTGACGACAACAATACCACAGCATACGGAAATTAAATTAACCCATATGTTTCTCTTTGCTCTATCTTGAAATACACTAAACCTAAATCTATTGGGTCTTTAAAAGAAATCCATTTGGTCTAGTTAAACTTATAAAGAAATCTACATAGCTCTGAAGATAAAAGAAATAAAAACAAAAAAAGAATAAAATGAAAGTAAATTTTAAAAAGAACTTTTTATGCAGAAAATTATCCATGGTGTTGATGGTGGTGGTAATACTGAATTAATAGGCCAAACTAGTAAAAAAAATTTAATTGCGATAAAATTATCGTGTCTGTAACAACATGTACAATTGTTTATGTGAACGCGAGCATGTGGCTGAAGGGTTGTAGAATAGGAGTTTTTAGTTCCTTGAGTTACAAGAAGAGATCGCATATTACTAGCTTTTTAAACTTAGGGAGGCAAAATAGAAAAGCCTCGATCTATTATGGACAGGAATGGGTAAAATGGCCATCACGATTTTGTTTTCTCTATCTACGTTGGTTTATGTATAGTAGGGAAAAAAATAATAGGCAAAAAAAGGACCCTTAAAGTGAACATGAACGGTTCAGATGTACTGCACAGTGAATCTGGGCCATTCATATGCATTTTAAGGGTCTTTTCTTTGCCAATTTTCTTTGTCCTTAGCACTCCTCAAAAATAATAGGAGTAAAGCGCTGAAATAAGAACATTTATTCTATGAGCTAATCTATTTCCAAAAGTCAATTCAAAAGAGTGGTGTACTGGTGTTGTCTTTGCTTGGGTACATTTCTCAAACGGAAGTGGCGTGTGAAACAGCCGGTCGTCAACGATTGGCGATTTGGAATAGTCATTAACTACTTGTAATGCAATTTTTGTTTAAATCAATAAAGCATTTTGTTAGGAAGGAAATGCTACTCCCTCCATTCCTAATTGATAATCCCTTATTATATTTTGGGATGTTTCAACATGATTTGTCACTTTTAAAAAATAGAAGTAAAAATTTGATAAAATTTCAAAGGTGTCTCTTATATGTGAATACAAATGATGCAAAATACTACAAGTAGAATATATGAGTAATGGTGAAAAGTAGATCAAATAATTACATGTCTCTTAAAAAAGTTAAAATTACTAAAAGGAACTCTCAGGGAGTATTTGTTACCAAAGACATGATGTATATAGGCATGTAAAATTGATTGGAGTGTTATATATACCAAGATCACCTTATCAATATCACATCAACATAGATTTATTCGTAGCTTGCGCGGAAGATCTATAATTTCAAAAAGAAAGCATAAAACAACAAAGAAACGTAATAATCATGCCCATTACACTACGGCATTCAATTGTTTTAAGAAACCAATTAACTAGAGGAAAAATCAAAACAACGCGTTCTCACCCGCTATGGTTTTAATATATATGCAGTAATGTTATGAACACAACTCTCTTCTATGTTATCCGATATATGTGTAACCGTTTTAGTTGCCACTACTCTATCTCATGTTGATCTACTTTATGATTTTCTATTTGCCGCCAATTAAGCCATAACCATTTAGTGGTATGGGAGAATTTACTTTTGCACTCTTTTTTTTAAATTATCACTGTCCCTATGCAATATGAAAATCCTCTATGCACTTTTATTATCTTTAACTTTAACGTTTACTTATGTTTAACTTTAGCACAAACAAAGATCCGTTCTCAAGTTTTTGTTAAAATAAGAGTACCTTAAAGCATTGCAAAAATAGAAGTGCAAAAACCACCTTCAAAAAATTCGCAAAAAATGATAGGCTCAAAAGTGGATATGCTTAACCGCCAATAGGTAAGAGAGAGAGAGAGAGAGAGAGAGAGTGCGTGCGTGTTTTGGTGGTTTTGAGGCATACCATGATGATGGCTTTGATATTATCTCGGGTGAGTCTGATTGCGTTCTGTAAATCATCCGATTCCGTGACTTTAGCTTCGTCACTCAAAAAAGCAAGTAAATCATCCACCATATCAGTTGTTGCCTCCTCCTGATCATCACACCCTCCAGTTTTTCCACTCTTGGTGTTACCCTTATGCATGTGATCGTCGATGATGGAGTCGATGAACCCATCAAGTGAAGCCCGAGCCTTGGTGAGTCTATCCCCGAGTCCCTGCGGGTCAACCCAACTCAGCCACGGAATGAAATCTGCTATATTAAATGCACCGAACAGTTTGGAAAACTCCTGCAGTATCTTAATGAAATCGTCCTGTCCCTCGCGCGAGCTCGACCCGAACGCGGCTCGGTATGTTATATTCCGAGTCAGTGCAAAAACGAGCTCGCCCACGTTGACGGCTGAGCCGGTGCTTGACGCCACGTCTCGAACTATGTAGTCGACCTCGTCTCTGACGGACTCCCACGACTCGGCTCTCTTGCGGCTGAACAGCTTGATGACGCAGATTTTGCGCATCTGGCGCCAGAATGGGCCGTAGTGGGCAAACGCCATGTCGGCCCTGTCGTAGGTGAGGTAGCTGATGGCTATGGTGGCTGGCCTGTTGGAGAAGATGTTGTCTTGGACCTGGAGTACTTGACGGGCCACGTCCGGGGATGAGATGGCCACCATGTTGAGGAAGCCCATCCGGAGGCGGAAAAGGCCGCCGTATTTCTTAGCCAGATTGGCAAGGCCACGGTGGGTTAGCTGGTCCATCATCATCATGTTTCCGATAAAGGGCAGGCCATTTGGGCCCGGTGGGTGCGGCAGTTTACGGCGGAGTTGTCTTGATACTAGGAACAAGAACAAGGACGGGATGATTAACAAGACCAGTAGTAGTGCTGTCATGGGCGTGTTTTGTTGGAACGCCGCCTCAAATACAGAACTCATTTCCATTTTCTCCCTTCCTCTGATCACTATGTATGTGGGTGTGGGTGTGTGTTTTTTTGGGGGGATAAATATGTGTGTGTTTTGTTGGGTGTAAATTAATGAGTAGTATAGAGATAAATGCAACTCTAGTGAGATGTTGCTGAGTTTGGGGAAGATATTAAGGGGGCATTTATATACGGATCAGTAGTTTACAATTGTTGCTTGTTTCTAGTTCCTGTTGGCATTTGTTGGTGTGAAAACTACTCCTACTACTTTTCTTTGCACACGCTTTCTCCAGTAAATTACTATTAGTCCAGTATTTATTAAATTATTGGTTGCCGTTTACTACTACTCCGTAATTTGTTTTTGACTTTTTCACGTACGATTTGTATACAGTATTAGCTGGTGCACAATTAAACAGGTATTAATTAATTAATATCAGGTACCGGCCGGTGGAATATTGGGGCTACCTAATTAAACCGGCAATGAATATGAGCTATATATAGTAGTAGATCCGCTCCAGTTTACTGCCGCATGCACCACAGCTAATCGATCTACGGGTTCCACGGTTCAAATAACATAGAGTGTATATATATATATAAAGTAGATAAGGTTATGGATGGTTCCACTCATATATTGTTGAACTAGGATACGTGCGTGCATGGTGATCTTCTTCTTGTATGGTCATACATTTTGTTTGAAAAAAGTATATATAAACAACTTAATTATTTTCATTACTCTGAATCCCTTATTACATGATGATGAGTCATGATCACGAATTAAAGCTATGTATACGCACTAGACTTGTAATTAATTAATGTAGTAATAATACATGTGTCGATTATTACCTTAAAAATGTGCTAGTATGTTTTTTTTGGGGCAAGTTTGCTTTAATTGTTATCAATCCTGATCTCCTCAGTACTGTTCTTTTTGCGGAAAGAGCAATTAAATCTTTTATTGCATTTTCAGTCCTTCCTAGCTAGCTAGCTGTATGTCTCCGGCGGCCGTCTCAAGGCCTTGTTCAACAACGCATGCCACAAGCGTATAGTATAAGTCCCACCAATAGTATAAGTCCCACCAATTGATCACGTGATGAAGAAGCCACGTGAATCGTAACATTACCTACTCCTAATTCTAAAGGGAGTCAAAATTAACTTTAGCTTAATTTACTAGCTAGCGTTGATATTGTCAAATAAATTAATATCACTGGGACTAGATTAATTACGTGCATGCATGATTTAAGATTTCTTAGAGATCGAGTCCGTTCAACTTAAAATTAATTAATTGATAATAGCAATTGTAGTCTCTAGCTAGCGTTTATTAAGTATTTTAGGTGGGCGATAAGCAAGTCTAACACATGCATACTTTCTACATCAAAAGAACAATATTTGGTACATACTGTTTTGTTTTTTTTTTTTTTTGGGTTGTTGTTGCTGAAATGTGTCCCACATCACCTAGACATGTTTTGTCTATGCTGGTTATAAGGCCTCAGTTTCCCTCTCCTCAATACCTGGGTTTTAAGGAGTAGTGTAGACTGAGTTTTTCAACTTGATATCAGAGCTTGATTGGGCCTTTGTTTGGTGGACCGTTGTCTGGTTGTCATGTGTTGTGGTCCAGGAGGGTGTGTTGGAATATGTCCCATATCGCCTGGACATGTCCCGTCTGTGCTGGTTATAAGGCATTAGTTTCGTTGCTCCTCTTAATACCTGGGTTTTAAGGAGTAGTGTGGGTTAGATTTTTCAACTGTTGGAATAATTGGATTTGGATCAAACTTTTCTCTTTCCTTAAAGCACCTATTTTAAGTTAACCATATGATATGCCCAAGGAAGATTAATTATTTTGGTGAGTTGGTGAGTTGATATAATTAGAACGGTTAGAACATCACCCTAGCTAAAGCTATTCACTTAATTAACCCACAACCATTCTATTATTGGGTTGGATACAAGGATAGGATATATAGCAGCTGCGCACATGAGTAGGCAAACAGGCAAAGAAAGACCAAACCGGCCAACCCAACCCCACAAAACCCTAACCCGCCCCCAAACCGCCGCCACATGAAACACCGTAAGGCTCACCTCCCAGAAGACACCACCACCCAAACTTCAACTGTAATCAAGGATGGAACCAATGGAGGTCTAGTGGTGGCGGCTGCCATGATAACAATTTTGGAGATTACAATTATTATATGTATAAAAAAAATTATCCCCAACATATATAGTCTCGCTACCGCTACATTTTTTTCTTTATTTTTTGTTATATACTAGTCCTAAATCTTCTATTTTTTTCAAGAAATGAGACCCAAAAAAAGTATTCCAAAACTAAATTCAATAGGCCAAAGCGAAATAATATAAAAGATGAGGTATAATTAAGAGAAAAAAACTCCACACTTTAACCCTAAACAACTTAACCTAAAAAATTAAAATTAATATTTTTTCGTACTCCTTGTGTAAATGACAAATATCATTTACTATAGTTTTTTGTTATGTTATTTTAATTTTTTTGTAGAGTCAATGACTATTAATATTGTAATTCATCTTTTTATTTTTTTAGTATACATTTCGTCATTACTAGGGTAAAATTCTGGTTCCGTTCCTAATTGTAATGTTTTTATTTTTATTTGAAAATATTCTATTATTAATATATAAGTTACATTATAGTAGGACCTCAATTTTGGACCAAAATTCAGAGGCCGGAAGCGGGCGCTTCTCTTGCCTACACCATGAGCCGGCCTTGTGAGTAGGTATAACTGTGGAGAGGTGTGGAGTCCATTTTTGTCTAGTTTGAGGATTAATTCAATGTCAATTAACCATTTTTCATTGCCAGATTAATCATGAGTAATGAGGTTAAGATCTGGAAGTTTCTGCTTCCACGAGTCATTTTCATGGTTAGACCTTGGAACCGTTGATGGGTTCCTCCCACCAATTTGTTTTAACTTTTTTTCTAATAAGGATCGATTATCTTTATATGTACTTCAATATCTAGAAGAAACATTCGAGAGAGAGAGAGAGAGAGAGAGAGAGAGAGAGAGAGAGAGAGAGAGAGAGAGAGAGAGAGAGAGAGAGAGAGAGTAGTCACACTATACAAAACAAATATAGTCAGCCAAAATTTGATTATTAATCTTATTACCTTAATACTTAAGACAAGATTAGTCACATTAAGCCTAGCTTGCGTGTTTTCCCATCATCCCAGCGTCATTAAATGTAGTAATTGACGACTTCCAGCTGAAACTGATAGATATGTGCCAATTTCTTAGGATCCACGTGGATTTGCCTTGGATATATATATTTATATATTTGTTTCGATCTAGCTCCATTCACAACATGTCATTTTACACTTCAAAAACATAACATATACAATTTGGCCAACCAACACATATATAGCAATATTGCTGTATGCATGAATATTGTTTGGAGTACTTAATTGATTGTGTCATTTGTAACGTTATTCATGGGAAATCGTACGTTGGGGCCAATATCAGACTGCGGGATTTTCGGCTCGATATAAATATATTTGTTCTTTGTAAACTCCCCGGATTCACGGCCGCCCAGGCGGTCGAATCAGGTTTTGACTTTGGTGCTCTTTGAAAATTCTGCCCAGGCGGAAATCAATCCGGCCAGTACTATTCGCCTTCTTTATTTGGTTTTGTTGCTCCGTTTGTTTTTCGGACATGTTTGATTTGTTGTTTTTCCAATATCATGACCATTAATGATGATCGGATTACGGTTGAGCCCTTGGGGGGGCCCGCCGCACAACACAGACAACGGGATCAATCTGTCAGCCCATTCCCCCTTGAACATGCAATTAGTCAAAAAACAGTTTGTGGAGAAATCAACGTCAGAAATTTGGACGATTCTCATTGAATTTCTTCCTTCCTGTCTGTCCTATATGGAGTATATTAGTGTAACAAATTAAAATGCTTGCTAGCTAGCTTTTAAATAAATTGCTCCTCTTGTCTTCTGAAAAGATATAATATCACTAATTAATCGGGAAGTTTAGTTACAATCGTACATTTGGATTCGTTTACGTTATTTACTATACCTACATTTCCCAGTTCTACAAAGTCCAAAAAACATCAAAACTAATACCTTGTCAATTCTTTGATCAAACGTAGTTTACTTGTAAAGTATGAATTAAGTAATGAACGAGTAGAAGATTTCCCAATTAAGGTTTTACTAGGGCCCAAAACCAGCTTGCACTAGTAGGATTTTTGGTGTTTCCCAAAAGTGCTCTAATGCTAAATTAAGGGACTAAGTTTTTTCTCTGTAAAGAATAATAACCCTTTAGCACTTATGAAAAAGTAAGCTTCAATTGTTAGAGAAATCGATAAATGGACAAGAATGTATATATCTATATATGCATACATTCAACAAGCCAATTAGAAAAAATAAAAATAAAAATTTCACCAACTTGCAAAAGAGACATTACTCTTTAACAATTTTATTAGGAGTGATTTTCACGCTCCCAAATTTGTTAACTGCACTCTTAAGGGAAGTGCGAAAATCAATATTATTAGAAGAGGATAATAGTGTAAAATAAAGAAGTACGTGTGGGTAGACAAATCTAATTAGTCCAGAAGGGCTAACCCCGCCCAATCGGCAAAGAGAAGGGTCGGCGAACTGTGGCCGGGAAGATTGACCATAGACAGGGGATTCAATCACGACTCACCAGCCAAAAGCTTCGCTATATGACTTCCGCTGCCCTTTGAGACCCAAAAGAAAACAAAACGACAAAAATTGGTCTAATAAATGAGAGCTGAACGAGCATACCAGTTTATTGTTATAGTTTGTTTTAAAAGCTGAATAAATTTCAAAATTTTGTTATAATTATCTCCTCTAAAGCTAGTACATGAGTTTAAACGGCCTTTTCACTCATAGTTAATTGGTCTTGAGTTTGATGCTTTAATATGGTATCAGAGCAGGTAATAAATCTTGTGCTCGAACCTCACCGCCTTCTTAATGTTAAAATGTTTACAAATGTTTAGTTTACTTATGGAGGAGAGTCTGGCTACACGTGAGGGGACGTGTTGAAGGCATAAATAATAAAGTTGTCATTCTCTCTCTAATAGTTTAAGCTTTGAGATGAGTTAGTAGTTAACATTGTTAAGTAATATGGTATCAGAGCTAAAGGATCGTTTAAGTTAGAATATGAGTCTGTGCGGTCTCTCCACTCATAGCCAATTGATCTTGCGTTGGATACTTAACATTTACTTGTTTGATTATGGAGTATAAGATAAGTTGATCTTCAACGTTTGAGAGCTTTAATCGAGCTAGTCGATATCCTTCAGTGTTTTTTGAAATTTTTTAAACACTGTGTGGGCACACGCCCCAAAAATCGCCCGATTTTGGTTTGTAAATGTTATTTGGGGGGCGGCCCTTTTTGGAAAAAATAGCGCGGCGAGACGCTTCGATTCAGAGTCGCCACTCGGGTTTTAGGGGAAGAACACCCAAGGAACCGAACTCGAGAACGTTTGCCACGTTTGCTTTGATTTAAAAAAGGTTTGATTTGATTTGAAAAGACGTAGACTGGTCCGTCGTCACCTTCGATATCTGAGGTTCGGGAGCCAGGTTACGAGAGGGGAAGGGTTTTATGGCACCCCTCTCGCCCAATCCGGAGATCGGTCTTTACTCGGGCATTTTATTAAAACGTTTGCATTTTTCTCTCATTTGATCATTTTTGGCCAGTTAGGGCGGGGGAACAGTTAATAGGGATTAAAACGGTAACACGTTGCAGTTTGTATGACAAAAATGTTTATGGATGTTAATTTGCTTGCTTGAATTGAATTAAATGTAAGAACATAGATTGAGAACAAGCACTGCCAGAAGTTCAGCGGGATGACATACGCTGCCCGTCGGGTGCGTGAGCAGGCGATGTGCTGGCACGCAATGGCCAGGCCACCGCACGCCAGCACACCCTGCGCACGCCACCTTCCGACTGGCGTACATTAACCTGCTGATTCCTCACAACTCCTGCTCTCAATCCTCTGGGCTCTGGAAGGGACCAGTGCACACTCAGGGCAAACCACGCAGTTTATAATATAGGTTATGTACATGTACAGGCATAAGGAATGGCCAGTAGCCAGGAAATAGCAAAGCAAAGCCCCATAAACAGAGTGGGGGAACAAAAAGGCCAGGACTGAACTGTGATGCAAGGGCCAGGCACCGATCTGTATCAAACATGCCGTACGCCACCCTGTGGGGGCCGTACGCTAGGCCTGCATGTTAACCAGTATTTGGCTTTACATCATCTGGGTTCTGGAACATGACCAGACATACCCCAGAGGCCTTGAGAGTAAAAAAGATACAAGTATTGAAAGCTACATTTGAACAGTTCTAAAGTACAGAAAGCAATAAACTGGTTATTAGCATGCTAGAAGGTGATGACATAAAGGAAATGAGCAATAGATGAGCTCTTCATGATCCCCACGCCAGCTGTGCACGTACAGCCAAAAGTGGCGTACGGCTAAGAGGAGCTGGCGTGCGCCATGGATTGGCCCCTACGACTGATTTATTTTACCAGAGAGGGGCCTGGACTAGTATCAGTTACTAGCCAGAACCCTTCTGGTTCCCCTCAGGGGTTGAAAACAGAAAGCAGCACAAAGGTGGTATACCTTTGGTGCAAGAGAGAGGAAGGATGGTGGTGAGCTTTAGAGGTTGAAGATGGAGGCTGTATAGCAACTGATCAGTAGAGAGAGGGGGTGTGAAGCTTCTCTATCTCTCACTCTCACAATGGGAAAGCAAGAACAAGAGAGAAGAGAGGGAGTGGACTTGGAGAGTTAATGTGGTTAACCCCTTGCAAATGAATGCAAGGGGGGGTATTTATGGTGGAGAGAGGAGCTGAAACCAGGGCTAATCAGCTGGGGTTAGGGGCTGGTTTGGGCTGGTTGGGTTGAGTGAGGAGCTTCCCATGCATTAAATGCATGGGACTAGGTGGTGGGTAGTGTAGGAGTGAAAGAGGGACGGGCCAGAAGAATATAATCATCAGGGGCACTGTTCCCTGTACTTTGGAGCCGCAAAAGTCTCGGTCGCGTGTCATAAAACGGTGATTTGACTGGTCTTAACCCTCCGTACGCCACCTACGACCTGCTGTGCGCCAGGTCAAACTCAGTCAACGGTCGATGTCCGACACGTGGCAAATTCCTGGCGCACGCCAAGGAGGAGGTGGCGTAAGCAAGGTATGGTTTTGCTGAGGCTTATTTGGCTCTGGATTTGAAGGGCTTGAAGTGGGCTTGAAGGGAGAGAGTTCAACGCTCAAAGCTCAAATCCTTCCGTCGACTCTGAACTGTTCTCGACCGTTTATCATCATCGGGTCAACAAAGAAAGTAAAAGGACTAATCTGGACAGTCCAGAATGGGGTGTCTACACACTACGAGCTGAACGAGTGGAGTATTGACTTGTTTGAGTTTGGTTTAAAAGTGTAATGAGTTGTCAAAAATATTTAAGTTTGCTATAATTATGAAATAAATTGATCTTCAAAAGGAACTTAATTTAAGCGAGCGAAATGTTGGCCCTGGGTAGAGGGACTTAACCACGAGCCCAAATTTCTTGAGCTATTGCGGAAAATGTAATGATAGACAGATTCAGAAGAATAGGGAAAATGACGGCCAAGAACATATTTTGATAATTAATATCCGTAAAAAATATGTTGAGAACATTTGTTAATGCTGAAAATGTTCTTGACAGGTATTAGTTATCAAAACACGTCTTGGGCCGTCATTTTCCCTTCAGAATAAAAGACTAACCACGAATGAACGAGTTCATGATCTAATTCTCTTAAACTTAACTTAAATCTGAGAGTTTTGTCTTTATTTGAATTTTTTCGCATTTCTTACTTGACGAGAGAAATCGAAAAAGTAAACTTTTGGCAATTTTACTCAAGTATTTTGCGAAATAGAATAACCACTTTTAGCAAAAAACTTACATTTTTGTGCTAAAAAGTGGTTATTTTTCAAAATACTTGGATAAAAGTAAAAAAATTTTACTTTTCCGATTCCTTTCGTCGAGACGAATCAATAACCCATAAAAATTTGACGTAAAACTAATAAACGTAAAAAAAATTTAAATAAAAATAAAATTATTAGATTTAAGTTAAGTTTAAGAGAAGGGGAAAGATATTGGACAATGACCAGTGAAACTCCAATTCTTTTGGTTCTGGAAAGTGGTAATGTACGAATTAATCAAACAGCAACAGTGGCTTCGATCCGTGGGCCAAGTCTTATTACGACAGGGAGCAAGACTGACCAGCCAAAAGTGGGGGGCAGGCCGGGGGGCGAAATAATCAAACAAACTTAATTGGAATATTAGGCGTGTGTGAACACAAGAGAAGATTTGTGGGGATTTGAGAAAGTGATCCCCGGGGGCGGTGGGGGTTTTGGGCAATCTCTATTGATAGGTATAAACACAATCGAGGTTGAGAAGTCAGCTGCTACTATTGCTGGCTCGCTCGCGCTTTTCAAGCAAAAATACTTAAATAAATCAACCACCACTTTGGCATTATTGGCCGGGAGTTATATATGTTGTCTCTTTCATGGTGGAGCTATATTTTAGTGTGCAATTTGTAAGGATCAAATTCCACCACGTTCATCATGTGTACGTACGCATCACAACCTAAATATGTCTAAAATACATTGCAGTTACTGGCAAGCAAGCGGTTAAGATTTGATGGGTTTTCAAAAATCAAGCCATTGAAGACGACAAGTCGAACAAGTCCTCTAAACTGATTTGATGCATGCATGTTGTCTTAGATGAACTTCTGAGTTTTGTTTGGGGGTAATATTTTAAGGGAGGAAGTTTTAGGATTACTGTTGTGTTTGGTTTGGTATTTAAAAAGTTTTTTTTGAAAAATAATAGGGGTAATAAGTGAAGAAAGATAGAGAGAGAAATGTTAGAAGTAGAGAGAATTTAGGAAGAATTTTTAAAAAAATGCTTTTTGAAAAGGGAAGAGAACAATGCATAAGTGCTTAATTGGAGAGAGAGAGAGAGAGAGAGAGAGAGAGAGAGAGAGAGAGAGAGAGAGAGCTTATTCAAATCCGGGTTGAGATAGAAAGAACAAAAAGTTTACTGGCACAGCAAATCTGTGTATAGATTATAAACAAATTTCTATATAGGCTCATTAAGGGTCCCACACAAGTGATCCGAGCCGTTCATTATGTTTAAAATATTTTTTCAAGGGTCCACGCATAAAATCAGCTCAATCCGATATCTATTAGTACTTGATCTAATCGTCTAACTTTTCATTCTCTAAACACTTGAATGAAAAGATAAATAATTAAATCAAGTACTTATAGGTATCGGATTGAGCTTATTTTTTGTGGAGGGCCTTAAAAAAATGTTTTAAGCATAATGAACGGCTTGGATCACTTGTGTGAGACCCTTAGTGGACCCCACATAGAAATCTGTGCATAATCTGTGCACAAATTTGCTATGCCAGTAGACTGGTTCCAGAAAGAAAGGCTTTGGAACCCAAAATCAATAGTTTTATCTTTGGAACGTGAGATTAAATAAGTCTCTCTCCGATACCATATAAAAAAAATCCTTAGACTCAATCGGTCGAGAGATTCCAAGATTAATTATTTTGTGATCATTGCGGCCAATTCCTTATCCAATTAGTGTGAGATTAATGTTATCTAACAACGGAGACGCTATTTTATTTAGCATCGCCAATATAATATACTAGTACTTGTTTGAAATTAAAATCCATAAGTAGATCGGCGCGCGGGAAATTAATTCATAGGGATAGAATTTTTTTTGCTGCTAAGTAAATGCAGTTATTGAGGGGTCCAAATGTAGGTAGCTAGATGATCAGTGTAAATGAAAATATGTGGTTAAACAAAGGATTGTGATTTTGGCACTCCAAAAATTGATGGAGAGGCTCCAAAACTGCAATGTGTTGATACAGAAAACGAAGTCGTTTTGGAGCCCCTCCATCAATTTTTGGTGTGCTAAAATCAATTTCCTTAAACAAATAAATAAATAAATATATATATATATATATATATACACACACACACACACACATACACACACAGTGAGCTTCCTGAGAGTACCTTAAATTGGCTCCTTAAGTGCAGGCCTCCCCAATTCTCCCATTTTCTGATTGAATTTCGATGATCCGAGCCTCTCAATGTGATCAGAACATAATTTTAAGGGTACCCGCGTTAAACAGAAAAAAAAATGACCGGGAATGGCTTGATTTGAACAGTTTTTTTTGAATCGTTCAATAAAAAAACTGTTCTGATAAAGCTCTTCCTGGCCATTTTTTTTTGACAATTTCTCGCGAAGACCCTTAAAATCTTGTTCTGATCATATTAAGCGGTTTGGATCATTAAAATTTGATTGAGATCTATGAGGTCCGCATTTAAGCTAAGTAGGGAATCTCTTATAAGAAGGGGACTTATATATATAGCTTGGGAAATGATTAGGCCGTGTTCCTCTGACCTGCAGCTGCCGCACTCACCCAAAGGGTCTTTCGAAATTCTAATAGTAGCACTCTTCACAAATATATATAGCCATAAATCTAGCTTCCAAAGCTATATAGTTCCAATAGTTAGTTTGATTCTTCTGTTATTCAAAAAGTTCGGTTCGTTATTCCAATTATCTTTGTATGTGTGTACGTATGTTGCATGTGTTATCATGCACGGAATAAGGAAATGATAACAACAATCAAATTAAACACTCGAAAGAAACATATATCAATGATTTATGCATACATTAGCTTTATATATCTTATCTTACACACATACAAAGGCGAAGATGATCAACGAATAAATATCACTACCAAAGATGAGAGTATGTACAAACAAAATGGGTACTCAACTGTCCGGTAAGTACGTAATCTCATATAGAACGATAAAACAGTACCCAAAACTCCTAGCTAATTAAGGGGAAGACTACAATATAATACACACCCCTTATTTGGGTGTGTATTCTATGCACCGTCCAAAATATTATGAATTATAGAGAAAATGTTACGAATCATATTGCTAAAAAGTTACGAATCGTATAAAGATTACGAGATACATCAAAATGTTATGAATCATAATGAAAATGTTACGAATCGTACTGCTAAAAGGTTATGAATTCTAGAACGAAAGTTACAAAACACACTAAAATGTTATGAATAAACTATATAATAGGTACATATGGTACACCCTTTTAAGGGGTATATATTATAGACTTTTCCGCTAATTAATATACAGAAATATTGCAGGCAATTATGAATGATCCTATAAATATATATAGTGTGTCTGGTCGAAATGTACACATATATATACTAATGAAAAACATCAACAGTTAATGGTAATAATCATTTGATCGGATTGAAAATGCATGCTAGCTTGGGTTGCACATGACAAATGAAGTGCCTTTGCTGTTTTCAGTTTAATGGACCTTTGCACCCGCTTTCTGTCATGATTAAATATCATGAAATTAATTCGCAAATGGTTTAAGGGAATTAGCTAGGCACTACTGACTTTTTATTGGGAGTATATTATATTTTGGATAATGAATGGCTTAGGATGAGAGAGAGAGAAGGAGTCGTTATCAGGTTAGGTGATGGAGATCGAATTTTCTATCTCTTCTTCAAATCTATCAATCACCTGACAACTACATTTTTCATTTTCTTTCCAAAGATAATTACTTACATGTTCGGATGAAGGAGAATGAAAAAAAAACCAAGTAGAGGAAAAAGATGAAGACTCAGATTACGAGAACCTTTTCACACACCCAAATTTGGCCCCCACCCATGATTATCGAAGCATGATCAAAGTTGACGTCTGAACGTACCGACCATTCCCCCAACCCCCCAAAAAAAATAAAAAATAAAAAAATATTGCTCTTTCTATGTTTAGTATGATTATAAAAATTTAAATATTACTTTTAAATGCTGTAAAATTTCCATTTTTGTGGTCTCCGGTCAATCAATGGGCATGACCTGTGCATGCTAGAGAGAGCAGTAGTAGAAGAATGAGCAAGGAGGAACTTAAAATGGTGTCGATCAAGCACATTTATTGGGAAGCGAACCATTGTGCGGATACGTTGGTAAGTGAAGCACCTATTTTGGTGGAAGATTTTAATATCTACCTTTGTATTCCTAATTGTATTGTTAATCTAATTTATGTGAATTTGATAGTGATTGTATACTCCCGGCTTTGTAAACGCTATTTAGTTTTTTAATGCAACGCTTAGTTACCCAAAAAAAGGAGAAGGAAATGTACAAAGCCGTTATCCTAATTAAAGAGCTAACAGGTTTTATTTGGCATACACTAGCTTGATTGTGAGATATATTTTCAGTTTTTCAGCATTTTGTATGGCCCCAACGAATGCTGAAAAATCATTATGGATATGTGATTGAGTTAATTTTTTCCAACAGCCTATAAAAAGTTATTTTAAAAATAATTTGTGGTTTGAATCATTTTTTGAGATCTGAAATGAGCCCCACAAAAATCAACAATCATGATACCCATTTATTGGGCACCAAACAAAGAAAGGAAGGAAGCCATGCAAACGGGGTCTCTTTTTTTTGGTATTGTACTTCGAAACATTAAACGGGGCCTTTGCCCTTGCACCAAAATTACATGGGTCCCAAATGGACAAAGTCCTATTTGCACCAAAATCCTTTTTTCAATGAGGTGAAATTAGATACTCCTTTAATTTAGGAAGGACACGACTTTTCTACTGCCCAAAATTAAAGCGATTTCACTCTCAGGTTGAGGTTTTTGTGGGCCTTTTTTAGATTCACAAGAATAATAATTAAGAACTGTTCATTTTCTAGCTATCGTTCATGATATCAAAAATCATGTTGACTGTGTGCAAGCAAATACTATAATTTTGGATAAATGGATCATGATTTAGTATGTCTAACATATTTCTTGTAAAGATGAATCGCTTCTGAAATTATAGTTATTGATATCTGATGAATCTTATTTTTTGTAAGATTAATGTTCTCAAAGAAGTTAAAAAAAAGAAGAAGAGCTATTTCGATCATTTTTGTGGACCTATTAAAGGCTCAACCTGAAGAGCAATTCCAAAAATCAGCGAGATCCGCTCACTTCTCCACTAACTCAAAGTTGCGTTTTCTGTGTTTTTTTTTTTTTTTTTTTATAGCAATCCGATTTTGGAGCCATGTCCATTATTAAATAGTAACACGGCTTCCATAATGTCACCATAACGTTTATTTTTATTTTTATAGGCAAACAAAATTTTATTAGAAACTCGATAAGGATGGAAAGAGCAAGCATCATTAAGAGAAGAAATCCAATCCAATCCGATAATGTGTAGGTCAGCAATCCAGAGGAGAGAAAGATAAGGCCAACCAAAAATTGGAAAATAAAAAAATAACAATTAAAATCAGTCAAATTTGATGTCTTCTGATGTCATCCAAATAACTCCAGAAGTCTTCAATAGAATAGGATACAAGTAATAGGAGTATATTAGGTTACACCTCCCTTCGACCCAAAAAGCTACTCTGAGTTACACGTCCGGCCCTTCTGATGCCATCCATGGGATTCAATACTTGACTGAAAAGGGTACATTAATTGCTCTAGGAGTATTAATATTTAATCACTTTGAAGGCACCAGAGCTAACTACTGTGTTTAGAGAAATTATATAGATGGTGGGATATTAACATCATATGGTCCTAATCAGTGTTGTCCAAATCTCTTACTATTAAAAAACGTCTCTTCCAATTCAATATGTCTAGAGGTTGAATTCATAGGTACTCCTAAACACATCTTATATATCAAAGGAAGCGTAAATTGGTAGATGACAATATATATTTGATAGGGGGTCCATGCACTTGTATTGTGTATTATTCGTGAGAATATGAATGAGAAATTTTACGTTTTGATAGCTGATGAACTTGATTTTTGATAAGATTCATGTTCTCACCAAGCTAGTATCCAAAAATGAATAGTTCTAATTATTGTTATAGGGCAAAAAAAACTCACCAAAAGGCTCAACCTAAAGGTAAAGTCTTGGTCCATTATGGACTGCAGGAAGCAATGTCCATTATTCGTTCAATCATGGAATTCACTACTATGTGACAGAAAAGGGTACATTAATTGCTTTTGGAGCATTAAATATTTAGGAAATTGATATTCGCGCTTCACTTTTTACTGATGGCGCTCCACTTTATTCATGAAGTTACTAGTAATTTCACGTTAAAATTGGAGCGCTTTCATTAAAAAGTGGAGCGCAAAAATCAATTTCCAATATTTAATCCCTTTAAAGGCACAAGAGCTCACCCCTTTAAACGCACAAGAGCATTAAATATTTAATCATACATAATTTATGATTCGATAAATGTAGAAGTTAAATAAATCTGTATTGCTAAACACACGGCATATATCAAATTGATATTACGATATAGGAGTATAGATAGATTTACGGTACATTACTGTCTTATGATTCATTTACCTTTAGAAGTACTACCGATACGAACTTCGAAACCTATCTTACTTAATGTAAATATATTTTCTTAATCTATCTTACTTAAAGTAAATTTTTTAACCATACTAATAGGAGTATACGACCCATAATGCAATATGTGACACATGTTACGGTAAATTACCGTTACTAGACTATATTATATGCATGATTGAAGACGTGAAATTTTAAATGGGATTTATTTTTATAAAAGCATCTCAATATGATGAATAAAATAAAGAAAAAAAAAAAACAATAGGCAATGGAAGCTTGGAGGGAGAAGAGCTGGTTGAATTGTGCAAGATTAGGATTTTAAGTTGGGGGATAGCTGCAGTAGACATTAAGGAAAATTCGGTTACGGATCGTGTTAGATGTCTTGATGGAGTAAGGAGATTGAAGATGAGGAAGAAGAAAAAAATACCAATAGGAGTGTAGCATTGAAAGCTTGGTAGTAGGGCTGTAAGTGAGCCGAGCTACTCGCGAACTCGGCTCGGCTCGTCTCGTTAAAGCTCGGCTCGGCTCGGCTCGTTTACTAAACGAGCCGAGCTCGAGCTCGAGTACGAGTATTCAGCTCTTTACTAAACGAGCCGAGCAGAACTCGGCTCGTTTGACAAAAGCTCGGCTTGTTAAAGGAGGCTCGGCTCGATTAAGAGAGGCTCGGCTCGATAAGGGCTCGGCTCGTTAAGGCTCGAGCCGAGCTCGAGCTCGAGTTTTGGGCTCATTAAGGAAATGAGCCGAGCTCGAGCTTGCCGAAGCCCGGCTCGGCTCGGCTCATTTACATCCCTACTTGGTAGTAATATGTAAGTTTTTATGAATTTCCGTTTGACCAAAAAAATATGCAAGCAAGAGATCAAGAGTTTTTTATTTCCTCCAGATGTATTTTGCTACTTAGATGTTGTATTATTCGTATGGATTGGTGTCTTATCAACTTTGTTTGGAGAGTGATGAACGCAAAATTAGTGGGTGTTATTTTCCCTCTCTCCGCATTAATTAGATGCCGTTCCACTTTTTCAAAAAGTGGGTTTTTGAAAAAAAAGATAAATTTTAAGGTTAAAAATCATGTATTTACACAAATAATTTTCTTACTAGTATGGATCTTCTATGATAGACCTCATTGAGATATTTTAAACGGTGTAAAAAAAATCAAAAAATTATTTTTCATTTTCGTTATATTTGAATTTCAAATTTAGAAAAAAAAAACTTTTTCAAAAAAAAAGGAAAACTGGAACACTCTCTTAGTTTGTTGTAATTCTTATTCAAGTGAATAAGATTCTTCGTTCTTATCCAAAGAAAAAAACATGCATCATGTTAAGACAACCTTAATTAGTCGATCGTAGACTCCTAATTAATCAGCTCCGCAAGTGTGTCAACTGCAGTGCCACCACTTCCATTCATCTGATCGATCTTCCTTGGAATTATCTTATCTGGATCTACTGCAAAAATGCACCAAGAAATCACATCTTAGCCAACCGAGAGTAGCACATTGATAAGGTTGAAGAGGCAGGTTATAAACATATTATTAATTGGCAAAAACGTGATTGCATTAGTCATTTCTAGTAATAATTTATGGAGTAATAATCAGTCATGAGTTTTCGTTAAAGAAGGATCAAAGAATTAAGTATGGTTGTATTGCCCATAAAAAATAAAAAAAAAAACTATATTATAAACCCCAGGGAGTTTAGCCAAGTGGTTGAGAGAAAACGATAAGTGCTTCTCCATGAGGTCACAAGTTTCATTCCTACGGAGGCTAAATATTCCAAACCTTGGGCCACAAGGTGTTATGTCCGGTTGTTATCTTCAGAGTCTCGAAATTAGTTGAGATGCGCGCAAGCTGACCTGGACATCTGCTTGTGAAAAGAGAAAGTATAGTTGTATTATGGTACGTACGTAGCCAAGTAGCTGGACCACCAAACCAATATTATAGTAGTGATAAAAGAGAATTAAGTATAGTTGTATTATGGTACATGATGTACGTAGTGAGTCTTTAACTCATGTATAAGTGTCTTAGCTGTGACCTACCTTTCTAATACCATAATATGTAATATGTACTATATGTAGTAGTAGATAGATACATGATGTAATTAAAGATAGCCCTCTCTGCAGTAGTTTTGTGTTGTTTTGTTTTTGGGAAATGCTTTTTCACATCATTAATTGTTGGAATCCATTTGCTTAATTGGAGTAATTGGGACTAGAATTAGTGGATCCAAGGGTAACTGTGGATGTGGGCAGCATGGGAACACTTATGCTGTGTTTGGTTTGATATTTGAAAAAAAATTTTAAAAAAAAATAAGAATAATAAGTGGAGAAATAAAGAGAAAAATGTTGGAAGGAAATGAATTTAGAAAAAATCTTTTGAAAAATACTTTTTAAAAAGGGGATAGAACACATCGTTAATCTTCACCCATTTAGCGGGGTGGGAACATCGATCATCTCACCCTACTTTTCTTTTCTTTTTTTGTGACTTACTTTAGAGGGTTTTTGGGGACCGGTCCTATGTGAGTGGAAGATGTACCATTAGGGCCCTGTGCACAAATGCGCCCACAAAGTCCTATTTGCACGCGCGCGCGCGCATTGTTCCTCTTTGTCTCTCTCTCCTCCGTCTGTCCCACCCACACCCCACTCCCTCTCTTTATTCGAGGCCGCAGAGTAAAAGTATTAATGTAGCATAAATGCTAGGTCCACCGCATGGAATGCGGTGACCGGTCCACCGCACGGCTAGTGGGATTTACTTCGGGCTTCATAAAAATACATAAAAATATTTTAAAATTTTAAAATAATATTTTATGGAGCCGTATAAAAAATCAGCTCAAACGGATATCGGTAGGTATGTTTTTCAGAATTTGTAGGAACGAAACTGTTTAGTTTTGCAGTTTCATCCCTATAAATTAAAAAAACATATCTACCGATGTCCGTTGTAGCTACGGACTCCATAAAATATTATTTTAAAATTTATGAATATTTTTTTTATATTTTTGTGGATCCCCAAAATGGACCCCAATAGCCATGCGATTTGTGGTCACTGCGCCACACATGCACAGTGATGTAAGTGCCCTCTTTCTCTCTCCTCTCTGTTTTCAGCCTTAAACTCTCTCCTCTCATTTCTCTCTCTATTTTTTAAATTCAAAACACTAGGCTATGTTCGTTTTGATGTTTTGTTTTGTTTTTATTTTGTTTTTCAATCATTACCCTATTTCTTTTTCCAATCATTACCCTATTTCTCCAATTATTACTTTCTCATCTCTTTCTATCTCTCTCCAATCATTACCCTTATTTTCAATCATTACCATATTTCTCTCTCCACCCACTACCAAAACTAAACTAAACCAAACTCTCAATCAAACAAAGCCTATGCTTTCTTTGGATTGGTGTTTGAAATTTTTTTTAAAAAATAGTAGGAGTAATAAGTGGAGAGAGATAGATAGAGAAATATTGAAAGTAGGAAGTTTGAGGAGGAATTTTTTGAAAATTTTTTTTGAATTGTAAAGAGAACAAGACATTAAAATATTTTAATTTTGTTTGGTTGGGAGTTTAGTTTAGGCTCCGTTCCAGAACACCTTCTTAAAAAATAAGTACTTATTTCACATTTTCAAACTCAAAAATAATATAAATGAAAAATAATTTTTCAATTTTTTTTACACCGTATTAAAGATCTCAATGAGATCTATCAAACAAGATCCATATTGATAGAAAAATTATTTGCGTAAGCATATGATTTTTGAGCTTGAAATTGCCTTTTTTAAAAATAAGTACTTATTTTGAGTACCGGAACGGAGCCTTAGTTTAATTTAGTTTAGTTTTGATAGTGGGTGGAGAGAGAAATAAAGTAATGATTGAAGATATGGGTAATGGTTGGAGAGAGATGAGAAAGTAATAATTGAAGAAATAGGGTAATGATTGGAGAAAGAAATAGAGTAATAATTGAAACTGAACTAAAACTAAAAGGTTAACCGAACAAAGCCACTTATAACTTTTTTTTGTACATATCTATTAGTTACAAAATTTATATTTTTGAAATGTACTCGTAAAAATCTATCTAATGAGACCAACATTGAATATAAAATTGTGGAAAAATAAGTTTCTCTATCCGTTGGCCATTTTACCTCTACGTCTATAAAATAGAAAGTAATTTCCACCAAGTCTCCTCTAATAACAAAATACAAAAATTCTATGAAAGTGTCTAAAATTCTAAACATTGTAAGTGCCTAACTCCTAGGGCACCCTATGAAAGTGCCTAAACCTCAGGGTAACCTATTAAAATGCCTAAACTCCAAGGATACTCTATGAAAGTGCTTAAACCGCTAAAATCCTATAATAGAAAAGAGCACCTTAAAACCTTTATGAAAGTGCCTAAACCTAAACCCTAAGTCTTTGTGAAAGCGTCTAAATCTAAACCCTAGGGTACCATAAACCTTAGAATCCTAAAACCTAAAAAATGCTTATTTACAAAAAAATAAAATAAAATGCTCCTATTACTGTAAGATTTTAAATAAAAAAAAGTAAGAAAGAGGATGGAGAGAGGGGCAGGAGAGAGAGAGATGACACATGAGAGAGGGCAATTACTAATCGCCGCCCCCCCCGGTGTCAGGCACCCCCCTGACACAGCCAACACTTTCCCCAATTACCCCCACCCCAACCCACGTGCTCTCTCTCTCTCTCCCTCTCTCCCTCTCTCCCCCACGTGCTCTCTCTCTCTCTCTCTCTCTCCCCCCCAGCAGTCTCTCTTTTGATTTTTTTTTAAATTTTAAATGTTAATAATTTTTTTTTCACGTATTTTTTTAAATAAATTATATATTTTTGAAATTTATTCAACAAAACCTATCAAACGAGTGTAATATTGATGGTGAAATAATATAAAACGAAAAAATTATATTTTTGTGTTGTTTAAACTGTTTCACGAGGTTGAAAAATGTGTTCCAAATTTTAATCCGTTTGAACTAGTGGAAAGAAAAAAAGTTTCCTGATCATTTTAGTTAATAAAATGATCAAAAAATTAAAATCATTCCCCCCGTTGAGACGAAAAAAAAAATAAAAAGAAAAAAAAGAGGCAATTGGTGCCTTGTAGTGCATGTGGTGGTTTTGTGTACATGTGAGCGTTGAAGAGTTTTGGACGTGAAACACATAGGTGAATCAGTTATCCTGCAGAGGAAAAAAATTTAGAGATGAGCGCCTTATCATTTGCCTATGGTTCGACCTAATCAACTTGCAGAGCACCTGCAAATTCAGTGATGTAAAAACTTGCAGAGCTTTGAGTTGAGCACCTTAACATCAACTTGCGGAGCACCTTAATATTAACTTGCAGAACATTGAGTTGAGCACCTTATCAACTCAACTTGCAGAGTATTGAGTTGGCTATATATATAATCTGATGATTGAGAGAAATATTTGAGTAATCACATCCTCATAGTTTTCCTCAACTTTCATTTCATTTTCGTAATTCATAAAAGAATATTATGGATCAGTACAATTTTTTATTTTCGGATAGTTGGTCAGTTGGGAACGATATTGCAAATGATGTTTCTTGTGGAAAGAGCAGCTCCTACGTTGGACATGATTACACAGCCGAATTTACAACTGACCAGGTATGTTATTACTGTTGTTATTATACATATATTTTACTTATTTTTGTTAATGTGTACTCTTTTTGTAGCACAACAAAAAACATAGAAAATTTAATTCTTTCACTTCATTCTCTCTTTTCTACGTACCATGTGAAGTTCATAGATATGAAAAAAAAAATCCAAGGAATTTTTTTTAACTTCTGAAGGTAAAAGAGTTTAAAGGACTTACAGGAGAACCATATGCTAGTATAAGGTGCTGCAAACGTCCATTACCGCTTGTGAGAGGTCGACCTACAAGCAGAGATGATCAAAATAGAGGTCGTATACCTTCCTTCACAGTATCCACTTCAGAATCTCAGGCCTCACATATTCCAACATCGCGAAGGCGCAATGGGAGGGATCACCTCATTCAGAAATTTCCTCAGCAGTATCAACGTTATATTTCCCACTGTGTTGACGTTCGAGCCGACGGTCATTGTGGCTTCAGGGCGATAGCCGCGCAAGTCTATGATTCTGAAGATCAATGGGCTCAAGTACGACAGGACCTTATCCAAGAGATTAAACAAAATACGGTCCTGTACGATCAGCTTTATCCAGAACGTAATTATGTATCCCAGGTGTTACGAAGACTTCGTTGCTTTCATCCATCGGCACCAGAGGATCATTGGATGGATTCTATATCATTGGGACTTGTCACTGCATCAACGTATAACGTTGTACTACACACATTCGATATGATTGCTTCGAGTTGTTTCACTCACTTACCGTTGAGCTCCCATCCAGTTCCATTAGAAATGCGCACACATATAGCTATTGGCCTTGTTAATGGCAATCACTTCGTGTAAATTTCCCTATACCGTCATTACCCTGTACCACCCATCATCATATGGTGGAGGCCAAATGCATCAAATGAAGCACACTGATGGGCTCATCCTTATGAAGAACGCCTCCAATTGTGGTACGAAGTGATGCAGATAGATCCGCCGGGACGACAACCACAATTTGGCGGAAATATTGACTAAATTTGTGTATTTATTTATGTTCATGTATTGGTTCTATATACTCAATTATAATTTGATTTCAGTTTGCATTATTAACTGTTCAGAGAAATATAAAAGTGAATTTAAGTGGATTCAACATACATAATTTACTTGAAAATTCAAATATAGAAGTTTCAAAAAATGAAGGGTAAAAAAATAAAAATAAAGAGATAATATATTTGGCTCAAAAAAATTATTTAATTTTCATATTCAATATTAGACTTGTTTAATAGGTTTCGTTGAGTAGATTTTAAATATATAAAATTTATTTAAAAAAATACGTGATTTCAACATTTTCAGTTTATATATTAAAAAATATGATTAAAAAATTAAGTATTCCAAATTTCAATCCGTTTAAATAGGTGCAAATATTTTATTGTTCTGATCATTTTATCCTAAATGGTTATAGTTAAATTTAGGCTCTAAGGCTCTCGTTGATTAACCCTAAGAGATATTTGATTCTATAACTTTCTTACGGTTAATCAAAGAGAGCCCTATAGTCAAAATTTAATTATGACCATTTAGGATAAAATAATCAGAAAACTAAAATCTTTCTACCAGTTCAAATGGATTGAAATTTGGAATACTTAATTTTTCAACCTCTTTATATATTTTAAACTATCACAAAAATATAAATTTTCCGTTTTACATTATTTTACCGTCAATATTATACTCGTTTGATAGGTTTCGTTGAGTAGATTTTAAAAATATAAAATTTATTTTAAAAAAATGGGTGAAAAAAAAGTTATTAGCATTTATAATTTTATAAAAAAATAAAATGAGAGAGAGAATATGGGTGGGTGGGGGGGGGGGGGGGGGGGGGGGGGGGAGGAGAGGGGAGAGAGAGAGAGAGAGAGGCATGGGCAAAACCGGAAAACCGGATGGCCCGGTGTCAGACCCCCCCTGACAGGGGGGGGGTAAGTAACAGCACTCGAGAGAGAGGGAGGAGGAGAGAGACGAAACGGGCAAGAAAGTGGACAGGAGAGAGAGAGAGTACTTTTATCTTGGCTGCGCCAAATCAGAAGTGTGCATTAAAGTGGGCCAGCCGGGGCAAGAATGGGTTCAGCGCGTGGGTTTGTTTTGGGAGGATCCACAGGACCTATGAGGCATCGCACTCATCAGTTTTTTTGCACCCTTTAAGAGAAAATAGGAAAGGGTCCTAACATTCAAGTTTTCAAAGGGGGTGGTCCTGACGTTGCATTATGCATATACTTGGGCAATTTTTTTTTTATTCCGTGTGATTCTCTATATTTTTCTCTAGCAAAATCCGTTGTGCACATTATTATCCAAATCCTATAGCAAACTCATATTAAAACAAAAAACAAATTTATACTCTACTATTTACCCACTAGAATCTAAAAAATGCTTGAATCTCAGACACCATGTAAATCAAAACCGTGAGAAATGAATTAGAGTTTTTGTTGAGTGTTTAAATGAACTAGTAATATCAGAACTCAATATATTGGGTAACTTTCAAGAATAAACGCATTGGTTCATTCCGGATTTAGGATATGTTGCTATTAAGATAAAAGAAGAAAAAAGAAAAAGATCTGTTACGGTTAATTTAACAAGCTATATAGCCAGTATATTTCAAGCGGTGATTGTATTGTGATTCAATTTTGTGTGTATCTATAAGTAAATGATATTAAGACCACTAGCAGCTGGATCATGTATGAGATTGGCTGTAAAGGTCAAATGGCATATGCAGATGCTCTGATCAACTCCACTAACACCAAACCACCATAGATAGCTACATAAGTCACGACAATTAAGCGTCGGGACTTGTCACCGGCGTTAGTGTTAGGGGTGCAGACAACTTTCGATATTTTAAGGATTTGTGGTGTAATTTCCACGTAGGACCCAACCCATGTTACACTACAGTTTGTATGGAATTAGGTTAACGTGTTTTTAGAGAAAAACAGAGAGAGGCGAGAGAAAACGCAGGTCTCAGAGAGATTGCGAGAAGACTTGTACTCTTTATTCGATTTCATAGTGGATTGGCTCCCATGGTTTTTCCTCACGTTGAGGTTTTCCACGTATATCTTGTGTTCTTTCTTTTCTTGTTCCTTACACACTATTTTTTGTTTGTTTGCGATTTCTGTGGTCTTAGTTTTCAAGATCTATAGGATGCTGTGAGTTGAATAAGGAGTTCAATTCCTAACAGGTAGGACTAAAGGGTCTTCCTTTCATATTTGAAGATCTTTGTCGACTCACCTAGTAGTAGAGCCATTAAAGAAACACCGTAAAAAGATCAGTTGGCACGATGGTTATTAGGGTTACGTACGTATTGGCTTCGGTCAAAGTCTAGCACCTTTTACGCAACCGACCCTCCCTATGAGAAATTGAGAATAGTATTAAATTCACCAATTCTGGACTTTGGACCAAGAGCAAATCCAGTTAATTTGCTTGTACGGCCTTGTTTTTCGACCAGTTTAATTTTTGTATCTAGAACTGTTATTTTATTTTATTTTTATTATCTTATTATGTATGGATGAAATGAAAGTAACTACGTACAATTTTGACATTAGCACAATATATAAATTCTATATTACATGAGATCTTGAAAAATGCAAACAAACAACTCTAATTGATCGCGTCAGGTTGTGAATAGGTCAATTTGTTGAAAATGGTAGAGCTTAGCAAAATGGGTCCACAATATTGGTCAATGTGTTTGAATTTTATTATAGGAGTATTTATAAGCAAGTTCCGGCATGTCGGCACCTTTAATTAATTAATTCTCACAAGTTACAACCTATATATCCAGCTTCCTAGTACGTACTATATATAGTAGTACTTCCCTCCCGGCCCCCTTTTGAATATTTGTTTCCACGAATTACTAATTAATTAAGCAAATCAAAGACAGAAAATGAAGAAGAGAAAAGAATTAACGTCCGTCGTCACGGACCCATGCAGAAGAGGCCTTTAATATATATTGCTTGATGCATCTGCTCAAATATAGCATTATTCCAAGAGCTAAAGTACCCAATTCATATATCATATCTCATACTACGTACTATAAAGCAACGTTGTCCAGCTTCAGCCCATATATGTGTGTGTGTGTGTGTGGCCATCCAGTGCCAATCGGGCACACTACCCTGCATGACCTATTAAAATAAGGCTTAGGCCTATTGCTGAAGCATAATGCTTCTGAAATATATATAATGCTCCTTGATAAGGCCTATTAGTAGGCCTTAAATAAGAAAGGTAAGAGCATCTCTAACCCAAGTCTTTATTTATTTCGAAGAATCAAAACAAGTTTCATCCTACATGTACATACCATTCAATTTAATACAACAAATGCGAGCGGTGGGGCCACAATGTTAATGGCAAAAATCCAAATGGTTTTCACATTCGGCGAAGATAATTTAAACTCTTACAAATAAGGTTGTGCATCAAGGAAAATGAGTTTAAATTTTGTCCACCTCAGGGTTTCCTGATAAGCCCTCAATAGTGTAAATAAATGGGGCTTATCCTCTCATTTTATCGCGCACACACGCATATAGTTGCTTGATTTAATTGATATTGTGCAAATATGTGTCTTTTGGTAGTTATAAATTACTTGGAAGTAAGGCGCATTCAGAAGCTTTGGATGGCTCCAAAGTGTGTCAAAGAACCCGAGGCCATGTGGCACTCCATCGCCGAGTCCAAAGAGTCAATGGAAGAAGCGTTGAAGGGCACTCGCGATGGCAATGTTCAAGAGAACAAGGCAAGAGAAAGTGCCGAGAATTTCTAAGTGGGGGAGGTGGCGACATAGGCAAAGGATGGGGTTGGGAAGGAGGAGGAGGAGGTGGAGGAAACCAACAAGGTGGATGTTGGGGGTGGGGATGTGGTGCCGTTGGGCCACAAAACTCAGATGGAGCGAGAGGTTCATCGTGCTAGTACAAAATTAAGTCCTCCCACGAAGGGCGACAATATATTGAAAAGTTACCTACTTTACGTACATCCCTCGGTCATGTCGTCTCACTAGTAATTGTGGTTGTATTTGCTTGCTTGCTTGTTTTATGAGTATTATTAAAATTGCCATGGATTTACTTAATTAGTAAGTGCCACAACAACGCATGGCCCTTTTACTTGATCTCTGTAAAATATGAGAGAAAAAATATTTTAATATTGAATTGTGTTTCACTATACAATGAGTCGTTTATTTATACAGGAGAGGGAGCCTAATTGTGAAAAGAAATCATACTAATTAACTATGAAAGAAAATCATCCCAAATCAAATCAAATCACGATATCATTTGTTATATTTTTTCTAACAATCTCTGTACGAGTCATGTTAACATTTTGCCACTTCTACTATATTGTATGGATACATTAAATTATTTGTCTCTTACTCTTTTGCAATTAATCCTTGAAAATTTCTTGTGAAGTGTGTTCTCTAACTTCTCTTATGTAGTACTATAGGTTATTCATCTTTCATCAACATTTTTACATCTCTTTGCTCTCGTTTTGTACTGCGTATTGTGGAATATTGTTATTCTTCTGCCATGGTTTATATGTAATACTAATAGGTATGCCTTTTACGAAATTCATAGAAAAATATATAGGCTTGGATATGGGCTATGGGTGACTAAAGCCCAAAAAGGCCGGACTGAACATGGGATGGGCCGGATGGCCTCATGCATGCTGGGCAAAGGCCGAAGCATTAGAGAGTTTATGCTCTTATTCAGTTATTCCCATTCCCATTACTGCATTTTGGGTGTTTGGCAACTCCATCTTGAAAACTCATTTTACAAAACCCATTCTATGATTTTGACGAAAGAAGCAAAAACCGAGAATGAGCTCCGGAGCTCTGTTCCTTTTCACGGTTTTGCATTTTCCCATTTTCTGTTGAATTACCAAAATACCCACTTCTCCATTTTCCGATCGAATTGCGACGATCCAAGCTGCTCAAAGTGTGTAGAATGTGATTTTAAGGGTACCCGCGAGAAATCAACATAAAAAATGATCGGAAAGGGCTTGATCCGAGCAGTTTTTTACTGAACCGTTCAATAAAAAACTGTTTAGATCAAGCCTTTCCTGATCATTTTTTTTTTGCTGATTTCCCACGCTTACCCTTAAAATCACGTTTTAATCACTTTGAGTGGCTCGGACCGTTGCAATTCAATTGGAAAAGAGGAGCCCTGCACGGTAGCACCGTGCGGGATCCCTCATTGGATCCGGACTGTATATGCATCCTTTCCCGAAAGCGCATTAATCCTCATAACCTATGTACCTTTCGAATAATAAATATTAAATGAAAAATTAAGTGATACCTAGATGTTGATTTAAATTGGATTTTTATGGAATACTTGAATGATTTTACTTCTACTCCACGTCTTATACTCCTTCCGTCCTATTTTCTTTGTCCTTTTTTGATATTTATGTCAGTTTTCAATCGCTTATATATTTTAATATGAATCTTCAAAAATATGCAATATGGATCTTGTTTGATAGTACTCGATTAGGGCTATAATACAAAGTTTTTGAAATTATGAAAAATATTATAGATTGAGAGATATAAGCATTTAAAGATCGGCACAAACAACGAAAGCGGACAACCAAAATAGGATAGAGGGAGTATATTTCTTGATTAAGTGGTTAGTGAGGGGGTATATTTCAAAATTTGCAACCCATGATTTTGTCTAATATTCCCATCAAGAAATCAAGGCGGGGCAGAGAATGAGAAGGATTGATCGTACCATTGCCCTACATTTTTTTTTATCGGGAAAAAAAGATTTAATTAATCATTAAAACAAATTACAACAAACCATTGCCCTACACTTTTTTTTTTCATCCGTTAAACCTAATCTACTCTATCTTAAGGTCTTGGGGAGGGGACAACATTAATTTGAGTTGGAACTCCTATTAGAGTTATGGATTTGTCGATAAGAATTGATTTTCGCACTCAACTTTTAAAGTGCAAATAATAATTTATAGAATGCAAAAATCAATTTCCTATTTAAGTTATGGATTTGTTTATGCATGAGAAGCCCAATGAATGTTGGACCTTAAAAATAACAATGGGCGTATAGGCCCGTGCCTTGCAAACCCAAAGACGCTCTATGAGGCTTTGTTTGAAACTTAAGAAAAGAAAAGAAGAGGACAAAAAATGAAAATTAAATTTTTTTCCCTCCTATTGTTTGGTAACTTTGGTTGGAAGAGAAAGAGAAAGAGAAAAGAAAATAACAATTTTAAGATTTGTGAATAGTAAATTCTTTCTTCTATTTTTCTCCTATTTTATTTTCCTTTCCTTTCCTTTTACGTTCCAAACAGAGTAAGGTATCATTCCGCTTTCTTTTTAAACCTAATTTTAAACTCAAATATAATAAAAATAAAAAATAATTTTTAAATTTTTTTTACACTATTTGAAAGATCTCGATGAGATCTATTAAACAAAATCTATATTGATAGAAAAATTATATACGCAAACACATAATTTTTTACCTTAATATTACATTCATTTTTTAGAATTCAAAACGCCCCTAAGCTTAGTTGGGGAGTCCTCATTTGTGCCTAAAAATTGACAGACACGAAATATTAATTACTACTCCCTCTTTATCCCGATTTATTTATTCAATTTCGGATTTTCAATTTTTTAAGAAAATCAAATATAATCTATTGATTTGAAAATTTATAAAAAAGCCAAATAAATCGGAACGGAGAGAGTAAATAGACAGAGCGAGGGAGGCAGTGGGGGACAGAGAGAAACGACGATGGCGAAGAGTTGGATTATTGGAAGAAAATTGTCATTAACAGCAGTATTATTTGTTGTTGTGATTGGTAGTAGTGGACCAAAACAATCCCTAGCATCAAATTCCGCGTCGGCCTTCGTTCAGAACGTCATCTACTCCAACAGGATTGCTATCTTCTCCAAATCTCATTGTCCGTATGTCTCTCTCTCGCGATTCTGGTTATTGTTTTTGTTGCCTTTTCTGATTAATGGAAAAACATCAGTGACCATATCTTTTTTTTTAACATAGTGACCATATCTTCAGGTCAGAATATATGATGCCTAATCATGGTCTCAAGAATTAGGATTCCATTTGCTAATTAGTGTTCCTCTACCTCACATTTACTCCTGAAGGACTTGCTTGAAGTGATGCTGTCTATGAATTCAGTTATCTGCACATTATACTGGGAGATTCAAGTGAAGTTGGTATCAAAGCCCGTATTAAGACGCAGATTAGCTCCGACGCATTCATATTTCTCATCCATAGTTGAATTCGAGATCCGAAATTGAGGTCCCATGGGATCAATCTTATATTGTCTTCCTTATCAAACTGGCCATTAGAGTCTCAGACTTCACTGCGTCAAGTTGAACATCTTGTCTTGTTGGCGTGTGATTCCCTTATGCAAAGTGTACAGGTTTATTTCCCTTTTATGACTCACTTTTTCCTTTCTGGTGAGTTTGTAAAGCAAAAGGGGGAAAAGTGGATAACAAAAACGAAATAGAGAAGCTCCTCATTCCTAGCATTTACCAGTGTTCTAAAAGACGGCCTAGGAGGCCGATTCATCGGCACCTAGGCGCTAGGCGGTACCCCGCCGCCGCGCCTAGGGACCTAGGCGGTTGTCTAGGCGCCGGCCCGATTAATTGGTCGCTAGGCGCGATTAATCAGCTAGGTGCTAGGCAGGTTAGGCAGGGCTAGGAGGCTAAGCTGACGATTAGGCGGTTTGGCAGTGTAATTTTTTAAAATTAAGGACTAGGCGCTAGATGGAATAGTCGGGACGATTAGGCGTCTTGGCAGTGTAATTTTTTATTGGAGTGCCATATTTAATGTTTTGTTTTACTTATGTTATAGTTGCTCTCAAAACTTAGGGAGGGGGTAGGAAAATATTTAAAAAAAAATAAAAATAGAAAATTCGCCTAATGTCTAGGTGCCGATTAATGGTGATTAATCGGCCTAGGCGGTAGGTGGTGCCCAGCTGCCCAACTACCACCTAGCAACTTTTAGAACACTGGCATTTACAACCCCTTTGGATTGTGAGAAAGGGTGTGATAAGAAAGGGCCAAGGGGAGCCATTAAATGGTAGAATTTGGTGAGAAAAGGCAAAGAGTCAATCGACATCCGTCCCATATTGCTGGTCATGTATTTCATTTTGGGATTGGGATGTCCCAAAATGTCTGTCCTCCTTAAAAAGTCAAACCAATAAGTGTGTAAATTTTACATAAACCATCCCTCATTAATTATTAAAGATAACTTTCGATGAATGAATGGAATAAGGGGTAATAGTGGAAATCTGATCAAACTTTCTAGGGAGACGTGCATTAATTGCATGTCCCCTTAAAAAGTTGGATTCCCCATACATGACAAATAATATGGGACGGAGGAGTAGTATTTTTGTACTTCTCTCTTCATTTCTCACCCAATCACTCAATTGGATTGAGTGATTTGGTGCATATCTTTTCTTTTCTCACCAAATCACTCAATCCAAAGGGGCTATAATTCCATCATGTAGCTCCTAATTGTGCAAAATCTTAAACCAAGTTCTAACCACCTTCTACCACGTGCCATGAGAAGTTCCTACTGGTCTTTATTCACTAACTGTAGCAACACTTTTTGGCCACCTAAATGAGTAATCATTATTGTAGATTCACATCCCCTCCTCCCGACTTCATCAGTTCGACTAGTACTTATACTCCCTCACTATCCCGTTTGCTCATTTGCTATCCAAGTTCATGAACGTTGACACCAATCGCTTCACATTTACAGGATTTACGAGTAGTAGTACTTGTCTCTTCCATTCTCCCTGCAAGCACTTTGACGTATGCCCACTCATCTAACTGCTTAAAGTCTGGTTTAACGAGTTTTTCCCCTTTTCTTCTTAGCCCTTTCCTCCATTCCTATTGTTCTATTTGCATATTTTTTGTTCCTTCTATCCAATCAGGAAAGCTCTTTTGCATATTTGTCATTTCGCTTCTACCCAACTTTGAGACCACTCCTCTTTAACAATGCTTGGAATATTTTTACACTTCTGCTTGGGGCGCTGAGTTGATAAGTGAGTCATGACTAGGGCCGCAAACGAGCCGAGTCAAGCTTCACAATGTTTAGGCTCTGCTCTGTGAAAATTGGGTCAGCTTGAGCCGAGTTGAAAATTTTAAGATCGAACTCGGTGCGAGAGAGCTCGGTATCGCGTGGCCCTTGAGGCAGGAGGGAGAGAACGGTTTGGCTCTCGGCTTATCTAACATTCCTTGTGCTCATTTTCTTGAAGTGGGCTATGTGGGACTGAAGAAAAGAGTTTTCCTTTGCACAATTTCTTTGTCCCACATCGAAAGAGGATGGGTTGGTAGGCAAAATGCTTCCCTAAAAAAACTTGTTTGCCACTAGGTCATCCATCCCCATGTGAGCTGTTCACATGGAGCTGCCACTTGGTAGATTTTTCATATTTCGTGCAATTATTTGTATTGCAAAAATTAAAATACAAATATAAATAGTAAGTATTCAGCCTAGCTCGCGAGCTCATTCGAGCCGAGCTTTTGGAAACTAGGGCTAGGCTCGTTTATTAGACAAGCTCAATAATTTGGTTCGAGCTCGTTCATTTTCCCTAAGCTAAGCTTAAACGAGTCAAAATTGAGCTGAGCTCCTCGCGGCGCGAGCAATTCAGTTCATTTGCGGCCCTAGTCATGACCTCTTATTACTAGGAGTCTAGGACTAGAGAGGCTTGCTATGAATGATGTCCTCGAGCAAACAGGATACCACTTTGCAGCATCATTTTAGATCATTGGTCTAATGTGAAGATAGGTAGGAGACTATGTTACATGGATCCCCCATTATGGGGAAGTACCACACGACACGGGTGTGGGTGTGGGATTTGCACCTGATTCGACCAAATAAATCCGAAGGGAGAGAGAGAGTGTGTGTGTGGGTGTGGGTGTGTGTGTTTTTAAGGGTTTTACTCTATTATTTAGTTTAGGCCATTTGTGGGCTGGGCTAGCATCTTTATTGTATAGCCAGTAGCCACTTGTCCAAAGCTTGCATTTCTCAACTAATGGGTTACAACTTACAAGGACATTTCGGGTCATAAAAACATATGCTTACCCTCTTACTATTTTAAATGTTTGTGCTTGAAATAAATAAAATATAAATAAGTGGGGTAATTCTAAAGGATAATTACACATCTTTCTACAGATAATATAGATATCCCTTTAAATAAGCAAAAAAATTTATATATTAGTATTCTATGTATTCTCGTATCTGTATCCAAATAATATAGATATCCCTCTATTTTCAGGCTCGAAGTGTCCACCCTTAGATATCATATCAATAAGTCTACGGACCATGATACCAACCCCCACTCCAGCCACCAATTGTTGATGTGGCAAAAAGTGGGCCCACCAATCACTCTTTCTCCTTTGTATTTTTTCCAAACTCAGAAAGAAAAATGGGGAACAAAGAGTGCTCCAAATTTTGACACTCAACTTGCATGACAAAACTCTCTGGCCCCCTTCTTCGGCTTCATCCCCTTCGTCTTCTTTGGCGTGGAAGTCAAAATTGTTATGGCGAGTGTTCCCCATCACAAACACAAACCCTTCGGGAACAAGCCTCAAAGATGAGGCATGAAGAATCCTTAGTCACATGGAGAACTTCAACATAATCCCCTTCTTTGCAACAATTCTTTTTATAAACATATAACTAGAGCTAAAGCCAATTCATACATGGTGCACACAAAACATGATGACAAAGCCATTAGTTTCTTATTTAGCGGTCGAAATATCGTCATTTGTAACTTTGCAAATTCTCAAAACGCCTGTAGAAATGATTTTGTGAAAAACCCCAACTTTATTTGACGGGTCTCCATATTCCAGTGTCTTTCTCCCTCTTAATTTTTGAAACGCCCCAAAATTTTAAGAACAAACCCTAATTTGTAAGTCCCCATTTTTCGAGAACAAAACCTAATTTTGAACCCGAACTAGCCAACCAGGGGAGAGAAGGGGTGGTTGTCGGTGGCGGCGTTGGCAGTCGAACGATCCAAAGTGGTGAAGGTGGGGGTCATCAGCGGGGAGAGAGAGAGAGAGTGTTTCGGGAAGTGAGCTTTGGGTTCAACGATTTAGGAATGGACTAGGAGTTACAAAATGGTCTGATGAAGTCGTTGTCGAAGGGTGGCCGGTGAGATTTATGGTTGATGTAGGACAGATTGAAATAGGGCTAAGTATGATCAAACACAAAGATAAGGGGCTGTTTTTTGGGGCTGTGAACAGTGGACGTGAATAGTAATTTGTAAGAAGAACGAGATGAAGGATTAGAGAAGGATAGGTCTAGGCATCACACCTAGAAAACCCAAGGCATCACACCTGGGGACTCTTTAGCATCACACCAAAGATAAGATTGCATCACACAATCTAATAGCTTGAAAGCTACTCAATTTTTCATTCACTCAATCATCATTTGCTATAAGGCTTACAATCTTATTTATACCCATTTCAACTTGACTCTAGAACTTCTTAACATAAATAACCTTCAACTAACTTTAAACTTCCAAGCCACATTGAACATAGACTCTTTGACTGCATTAATGACATAGAAAAACCAAAAGACTCTTTGATTAACTAATGGACTCTAAAGACTTAAGAATCCAGCCCATGTCTAAGCCAATATCCCAAGTTGGATACGTGCCAAATTTGGGCCTTAGAATCATCCAGTCCAGAAGGCCATAACTTCCAACCATATGAAATTACCAAATACCCGTGACCTCTTTGTATGGTCTGCATCATTACCCGTGACCTCTTTGTATGGTCTGCATCATTCTCCCTTGGTTGGAGAAAACTCGTCCTTGAGTTTTGAAGTGTTGAATAATGTAAATCCATAAGCTTTTCAACTGCATCCATGGCTTCTTAAAATCCCTGAGTTGACCTTGCCTTCTTTTTTTGGTTGGTCGTATGAACAAAAACAACAATATCTTTGGAGTTGCAATGCTAAAATTTTCTTGTATGATAAAATCAATTGAAGTAAACGGAAAATCTCTGGCAACCAAAACTTGGGCAGCGGACTTAGGCCCATTCATTCTGATGTCATCTAGACTAGAACTTCCTTACATAAATAACCTTCAACTAACTTTAAACTTTCAAGACACATTGAACATAGACTCTTTGACTACATTAATGACATAGAAAAACCAAAAGACTCTTTGATTAACTAATGGACTCTAAAGACTTAAGAATCCAGCCCATGTCTAAGCCAATATCCCAAGTTGGATATGTGCTAAATTTGGGCCTTAGAATCATCCAGTCTAGAAGGCCATAACTTCCAACCATATGAAATTACCAAATACCCGTGACCTCTTTGTATGGTCTGCATCATTACCCGTGACCTCTTTGTATGGTCTGCATCAATGGTGAGGGTCAAAATTTGGGTTAGACTCTTTGTTCCTCGTTTTTACTTCTGAGTTTGGAAAAATAACAGAGGAGAGAGAGTGATTGGTGGGCCCACTTTTTGCAGCATCAACAATCAGTGGCTGGATCAGGGGTTGGTATCGTGGTCCGTAGACTTATTGTTTAGATATACTGTAACACCCCGTCCCACATCGAAAGTCTACATGGATAATCTTGGGCATATAACAAATCTTGTAGGCTACTACTAGTACCTTGGGTTTAAGCTTTTGGATCATGTGGTGTGGCTTGTGGATCAAAATTAAGGTATTAGGCCAGTGGTCTACATGAGGCGTTACTAGTGGTATCAGAGGAAGCTATGCACACGACCATGTGGGCCTTGGAGTTTGGTTGGATTTGATTGTTGGTTTGATTTGTATTGGTGATTATAGTGCTCAACCCCTCGCGAAGGCGTGAAGCTATAAAGTTGGAGAGATTATAACACCACGTCCCACATCAGAAGTCTACATGGATGATCTTGCGCATATAACAAACCTTGTGGGCTACTACTAGTACCTTGGGCTTAAATTTTTGGGCCATGTGGTGTGGCTTGGAGATCAAAATCAAGGTACTAGGCCAATGGTCTGCTTGAGGCATTACATATACACCTATATCCGATTCACATACCTGTGTCCCTGTAACATAGGTAGGAGGTGGTTCCATTATCAACCATTCCTAAATCACTACTCATACATCTAAAATGTCTTCACCTTTTCCTAGATGCGTTAGTGTAGTACACAAGATAGTTTCAAGGAGTTATGCGTCCCCTCCTTCCTTTTCTTCACAGTCCAATTTTTATTCTCATAGGAACATTTCCATGTTAAAGAAAAATCTCCACATTTATTACCATCCCCAAAAGGAAAATGGAGTACATTCAAAAGTAAATGTTTTCACTTACCAGGAAGGACACCTCCATTTCTCAATATGTAAACTTGGCACAGGTCAATCTTACACATATTGGGACATGAGGCTGAAAGACTGTTTGAGCTACTTACTGCAGACCTGGATTAACTAGGGCATCTAGTTGTTCCTTGTTGCTCCAATCCCCCCAACACGTAGAACGTTGCCTGACCAGGGTCAAGGGTATTTGGTTGCTTGCTTGATATTCATCTTGCCTCAGAGAATGTTCCAGAACTAGATCAAGTAGCAATTAGCATGTAGTACCGCGAAGATGGTTCTTGAAATTGCCAATCAGAGTTGCTCATTTGCCAATCATATCACGTACACCTTCAGTTGTGATGAACTTTTGTTTCTTGCAAATTTGAAATGCATCTGCCAATTCATACTACAGATTTTGTGCGCCATGGTTTATTTGTATGATTATTATCATTTCTTTACAAGTTTTGCATTATTTTTTGTTAATTAGCTTTATCCAAGTTGAGTTTCTCTATTGTTAAATTGCACTCAAAAGATGTCCTCATATTTTTAAGTGGATCTTTGAACCTAAAGTTCTATGGAACGAATCAGGAAAGCTCTATTGTAGTGCACATGCATTCATGTCATACTAGAGCCAGGATAGGCAGGATGCCTTCTTACAGTAGCAAATGCTCCGAAGCAGTTAACTGCAAGTTGAGCTACTGCATGTTGTTGCCTTCTTACATGTATGTTGGTTGTCATGAAATCAGGTATTCGGTGCATGCCAAGAGAATATTCAATGAACTACATGAGCAAGCTTTTATTGTGGAGCTTGATCTCCGAGGTACTTCTAATCCAATAGTGTTTACTTTGTCTATAAAACTGATCATGTCTGAAGGATATTTCTCTTTTACTTTGTGTGTCGTGTTTATGTGTGTGTGTTGGTTTTTAACTATATTTTTGCTCTGCTTTGAAGTGATTCTGTGTTTGTGGTTGTGTAGACGATGGGTATAAAATTCAGGATGTTCTTCTAGAACTGGTGGGTCGACGCACTGTCCCTCAAGTATTTGTTAATGGAAAGCATGTTGGTGGCTCTGATGGTTAGTCCTCTGGTCTTAAAATATTATAATCTCACTCTTCCCTGGGGATTTATATGGTTATACCCAAACCAATGTTTTGAAAACTGGATTGGTGAGCGAACCAGAGAAGGGAACGGGTGGATGGATCATTGGTTCAACTGCGGTCGAACCGTAATCAAACCATGATGTCATAATTATATATAAAAAAAATAAATATTATGTAATTAACTAAAATTAAAATATAAAAGCATATATGTATAAAAACTGTTTGAAATGTATATGTCTCATTTTCGAAGTGAAAGTGGAGTAAAAGGAAAGCTATTCTCTAATGATAAGTGCATTCTTCAATCCCACCTCGCTGGGGATTGAAACTTTGAGGTAATACTCTTTCCTATAAATGCCTAACATAGCTATCCTCTTTAAAGTTTAAACTACTGGTTGGGATGACTGTCCATGGGTCCCATGGGCTGGAAAGTATACGTGTTGTCAGCTCTTGCCCAAAAGTGGGAGTGATAAAGCAAGAATTAGTTCAAAGTTTTTCGCCCACCAGTTCATCCGACCCACAGCTGGTTCACACGATTTGGCGGTTCAACCATTCTATTTGAACGGTTTTCAAGATTGAGGCCGGTTTTCAAATTTTAGGTTCATCCGGACCGGAGCATGGACCAGTTGACCCGGCAGGTCTGGTCCACTTTTTAAAACATTGACCCAAACTTCCAGTCGAAATCAAACTGTTTTCTTATTGTGTTCTTTTGCAATTCAGATCTCAGAACTGCTGTCCAGAATGGTCACTTACAGAACCTTCTTAGTCGGAGTTGATGAAATACTGTATTAATGAGAAAACCCAGCCTGCGTCTTTTGTTGTACAAGTGACAGAAAACCTTGGAGGTTGAAGGTCATTAATTGGGGACACATACGAGACTAGAAGGTAGATATTTGATGTTGGCACCTCCATGAAATCCGGAACTCCTGTTGATGTAGTGTTCGACTAGTAATCTTGTGCTGTCTTTTATGGTATATGCTAATTTTAGTTTGACAAAATTAAATACATGTTGCTATTGCCATAGTTGGGCATGTTGAGGTAGGGCTGTGAAGTTTCTTGGTGTTAATATCAGAACAGGTCCTCGTTGTTTGTTTTTTGTTATTATTGTTATTGTTGTTTTGTTTTGAAAGAGGGTGCACGGAGGAGGTCAAAGACAATCATTTGCCTAATTATGCTGTTAAACGGTTGGTCATTTCTCTACTTGAAAAATTCTTCAAATGGAAATAGTCTTGGAATTTTATAGACCCCTCTGGAACTGCTGCTACCCACAGTGCAGTGCCACACTTCCTGTCACAAGGCCATGTGCCACACTTCCTGTCACAAGGCCATGTGCAACACTTGGTTTGGGGGGGGGGGGGGGGGGGGGGGGGGGGTTTGGGTGGTGTGGAAGGGATACTGAAACAAGAGACTATATGCGTTGTTGAAGCAGTGCAAGAAGCCCCACCAATAGAATGATGATGCCAAAGCTTTTTTTTATGTGTAGTGTAACTGACGGTTAGGCTATCAAAATAGGGGGGAGAGAGAGAGAGAGTGTTTACGTTGGAGTTGGTATGGGGATAAATGATCCTAATAGAGTAGTCTTGTTTCTTTCTCAAATAGAGGGCATGTGACTTGTTCCGAATGCAGGAGGCAACGTAGAGTCGAGTCTAGGCCCACAATGATAATAATAATAATAGTAGGAGTACTATGCTTTACATGTTTCCTCACATGCATATATGCCCCCAGGCCAGGTGACAACAAGCCTCGTCTACCAACGGCTGCCTTCATTTCAATTGCTATATCATTCTTTAGAGAGGCCTACTACTACTAGTTCACTACAACATACTACCAATATCATACGTGTTCAAGATTAGCTGTCAATTCTCCACATTCACCGAATTTCTGTGTTTTTTTTTTTTTGGGGGGGGGGGGGGGGGGGGGGGGATTGTTTACATGAATATCCGTGAAATACGTTTGTAGTGTTTTGGTCTCCTTCCGTTGTCTTCTATATGTATGTTATATATATAGTGATTACTTTGATTTGTTGGTATGGGTTACGGAGCTGGGAATACGATGGAATAGAAAGCTAATCAGGAATTGGACAAATCCATGATCCATCCACCATATATAGAGGGTAAAGTGAACATGCACCGCTTGGGAGAATTCATACTCAAGGCTTTGTTTTGTTTTCTTATTTTTCAATCAAGAAAATTGGCTTTGTTCGTATTGCATGCCACTTTTTGGGCGTAAATGGAAAGGGATTCATGCCCCAAAAGTGGCCATAATGCTTATTTTGGGCCTTTCACTGTATGTGCACATGAGATCAATCTACAATGAACCCTGCTCTTGTCCAATCGGTGTGACTTTGCACATCTACAATTGCATATCATGATGTAGATTTCAAAGCAACAGTGTATACTACTTAATTTTGTCCCTTTTTATGTCATCTCTCATGTATAAAGAATCAAACAATCACCTACGTACCTTAGCTTGAAAGTTCAAAATCTGGGGATGTGAATTTTTTTATTGAATGCTTATGAGATAATTTGATATTTTCGAAAACACACATTCAAAACCAACACGCCATATTTATTATTGTTCCATGTATTTTTTATTTTGGTATATATTATGCTGTCTCTTTCATTATAGGGAAATGGTAGTTGATACCCCATCCTACTACTACCAAGTAGGAGTACTTGCATGGTCAATATTTCTGCAGAACCAAACAAGAGGATGAGGAAGAGCAAAACGTTGAAATTTTTTTTTTTTGAATGTTGTTATATTGCGTAGTAGACAGACTTTTGAGCATGGAGGGAGTTAGATTTTACAATTGTCGTAAATGAATTCTCATATTATATGTCAACATTTAACCGGCGTATTAATCTACTATATATTAAAAACTCTTTTAAAAGAAATTGTAGTGAGTATGTTGAGGTCAACCTTTTTGAAAATATGTTCACTAGGATGCATGATGTGACATTAAAAGTTAGATTTTGAATTTTGTGGACCTAATTGGGTTGTGTCATTAATCCAACCTAAGCAAATTTATTAGTAAAAAACTAGGATAAACATACGTCCTATTAAAATTTGTTAACATTTTAATTTTTTCTTATAGCTATGGAGAGATATTTTAAAAGGAATGAACCATCACAACCATCAATTTCTACACGTCACAATGAGCCTTTGTCTACGAGGATATTTGACCCCAATGATAGAAAATCCTGGGTCCGCCCCTAGTTTGGAGTTGGCTATCGTCAGAGATTTTGTTCTTATAATGCTCACAATGATATATATTCCTGGCTACGCCACTGCCACAGGTTGCAGCTTGTAGTTACTGTAGCGACTCCAATGAAGAAGCTTAATGCAAACAATTAAATGGTGCGTAGACTAGGTAAGTCGTGGGAACTACATGAAATGAGAAGTAAAGATCAACGGACCTTTATAATTTCGAATGATATAATCAGAGAGAATGAATTGACCATCACCCTCCAACACAAGATGAAAAAGTCTATGACTAAAACTTTATAAATTTGGACGCTAAAAAAACTTTAGTACTCCACAGCTGGTTCAACGAACTATACCGATTGACAAAAACTTTTGCAACTTCTTCTTCTTCTTCGGTGATGTTAACGTAAAGGACGACATTTCTTTATAAATTTGGACGCTAAAAAAACTCAAAAATCAACAAATTAAGATGTGTGTCTGAGCACTACCATTTTGAAAAGAAACTTATCATATTGGAAACTTCACCCCACTGCCTACTGGAGAACAAACTCAGGTATGGCAAAATTTGTCTATTTTATACTTAGATATCTGGTTAAATAACCCTACTAATCCGGAAGGACCAATCCCACCATCCCTAGCGAAGTCAAGATCAAATTCTGAGAAAATTGGCCCGCTAGTTACATCAACACGATATCTTTTTTTGGCATCAAAAGATAAAGTAAATAAATATAGAGAGAGAAAAATGAGATTATGATGTAGGGAGTCGCAAATAAAGAGCGCTGCTAATAAAACTTAAGGGAAAAATGAAAAAGGAAAAAGACCAAGGTATTGAGATATGAATTGGCTCTTTGATTAGGCTCTACTTAAATACTACCTCCATCCCAAAATGTTTGTCTGATCCGCAAAATGAGGACTAAAAACTAATGCATTTCTTTCAAGGAAAAATCCAAACTTTTTTTTTATAAATTAAAAGAACTCATCAATATCTAGTAAATTGTTGAAAAAATTTCAAATTTTTCTTGCAAAAATTGTAGTATTATTTTTACTTCATCGTTTTGCGGACCGAGCAAACATTATGAGACGGAGTACTAGATCGATGACCATTGAAGAGGAAGAGCTGCTACAATATTATTGTACAGTATGAGTTGATTTTCTAGTTAAATTATATACTATGTTGGTTAGCTAGACAGACGTACGTTTCATGGCATTGCCGTTGCATAAATTAATAACGGATCCATTAATTGCTGCTTGCTTGAGAACCCAAGTGTAAGTAGGTAATTAATCCGCTCCTCTGCGCAGCTAGCTAGCCAGCCAGCCAGCCATATTAATTTTAAATTGAATGAGACCCGGCCACCAACCTACGTATTGGCATACAAAACTCTACTACTATTCCTCATCCATATTCACACATGGCATACAAAAATGTAAAGAGTGAATTTGTTTTATGTGATTATATATTCTTGCGTTGGTAATTACAGTATGTGCTAGTATTAATTTTCAAACAAATTTCTCTCTCTCTCTCTCTCTCTCTCTCTCTCTCTCTCTCTCCGACCACATCACAGATGGCATGCACCTTAATTTAAGTGATGGCCTGGAATTGTTGTACCAATCGTTTAGTGATACCATGACACTGGGGGCCGGTTTTGTCAAAACGTATTGTCCTAACAAAGTACTCCTAGGTTAGTTGAGGTGCACATATGTTGGCTTGTACGTTCCAATTATCGAAAGAAAACCATCATCAATAATAGTATAGGGGAAAAAAATTAATATGTTCGGACTGGGCTTTGAAAAAAAAATTGAAAAATAGTAGGGGTAATAAGTGGAGAGAGATAGAGAGAGAAATGTGGGAGTAGAGGGAATTTTTGGAAAATTTTTTTTTGAGTTGTAAAGAAAACACAACATTAAACCATCTCTCTCTCTCTCTCTGATTTAGAATTTTTGGAAAGTTAATTTTTTTGTTTATGGGCAGTTGATCTGGTCGAGCTTACGAGGGAGATGACGAAGCGACACTGTTGCAAGGTTTGTCGGTTGCTCCGATTGTTTATGAGGATTGAACTAGCGGTCTTTCGGCGGTCACAACACAGGTCCGAGAACCGGTGAGGATCGCGATGGCATAGCTTTCGGCGTCTGGTGGATCTGTGTTTGGCCAAGGGGTTCTCTGGTGGTGGTTGGGTTGCCGAGAAAGAATCTTCGGCTTGGATGGTCTGTGGCGTTTTTCTGCTTAGGGTTAGGGGTATGGGTGTTGGGCTGGGCTTGGCTTGGCTCGTTTTCGGGCAGGGGTTTGACCGGTCTTTGTGCTAATTGTTGTAGATCTAGGTTTGAGACCCATTGATGTCTGGGCTTGGCCCAATGGTGTTCCTGGATTGGTTTTTGACTAACCTTGGTGTTTTGGGTCTCGAATGGACAGATGATTGTTTTTAGCTTAGCTTAGGGTTTGATGTCATCATCATTGTCCCTTTAATCTTTGTAACAATTTCAAGGATTAATAAAATTCTTTTTTGCCTTCAAAAAAAATAATTTTCTTTTGTGCTTAATTGTGCATGTTAATACAGTACTATTTTGGGTGCTTTTGCTTGAACGATCAATGAGGTTTGGTGACATTTATCAGTGCAAAAGAAAATAATAGTACTCCATCCAATAAACTTCCTTGCATATGATAATATCAGGCTTTCGAATCCTAGTGTGGGGATTGATTAATTGAATTAATTGAAGGCTAAGCTAGGTAGGCTAGGTAGGTAGGTATTGCGCACGTAATGAGTTACAACCACAAGTTGATACCACTGCTAGCTACCTCATGACTTCTTCCACCTTTTCGTTGATTATTAGTATTATTAGTACTACTACTCCATTATCTATCGAGGTAGTACTATTTATTAATTAATTAATTCATGACATTTAATTTCTTGCCTTTTCAATTCGGCTACGAAAGTTAATTTTAAGCCACAATCGTAACATTAACTAATTATTAAGGTGACCCACAACACAACTGTGCGAGCAATTAAATGCATGCTCGTGCTCACAATTGCACAAGGCCCGCGTCATTAAATCTTTGCTCATGACTGCTCTCTACTTGAAAGTCGGCCAAACCCTAAATTCTGTTGCTCACTGTTCTCTACTTGGAAGTGATCCCATGCGGCCGATTGGCCAATTGATCTTTGGCCTGAGATTTGGAAGTTTGGTTTGCTCCCTCATAAATTCTTAAGTTCAATTCTTCTTTTTTTGATGGAAAATTCTAAATCAGCCCAATAGACTGACAATAGTTAGTCTGTAAATATGTATTAAAAGATATAAAAGTACACAGAAATACGTGTTTTTTTTGTCTTCTAGTGTGTTTATCGTCAATCCAATGGACTGACAATAGGGGCTATCTCATCCTCCCGCGTAAGCGTGTGAAATGGCTTTGTGAGAGGGGGCTATAGGGTTAATCTGAGATGTACGCAAGTTGACCCGGAATACCTTGCATTAAAAAAAAGAAAAAGAAAAAAAATTAAAAGGGCTAGGGTAAAAAAACATCAAGTTGTGACAAGTGCAACGGGAATGCCTCTTAAAAAACTGGAATCTACGAAAGAAACCAACAAATTTGGAGTAGATCACTGTAGATAGATATCAGAACTAGTAGAGATAGAAATCAGAACCAGATCACGGGCAGGGCAACCCAAAAACTCGTGTACGTCTTACTCAACACATGAACACACTCTCTTTCTCTCTAGCTCCCTCCATGAAGATATAGATGTGTTATATATGTACGTATGTGTGTGCTAGGGTAAAATTAGTTTGGTTTACCCCATTTTTGACGAATTGTTTAATAATTCGTTTTTTCTTTTCGCTGAGTTGAGTTAGTTTGCTCCCCAGCTTTTCCTCTCGATGTAATCTTTCGAGTTTAATAAAATTTCCTTTTGCCGAGCAAAAAAAAAAAAAAATCCAAACCGGAACTAACAAGTTTGGTTTTTGGTCTGGTTAAATTTATTCGGTTTGGTCCGGTTTACTTTGTCTATTCCATTAATTTGGACTTACAACTAAGTCCAAAAGGTATGATAAATAAAATAACTCATTTCAAAAATCAATGGGAATTTATTTCAATTCATGCACCTAATAATACCGAAATAATATTAAAAAGCCCAATAAGATAAGAAACAAATGTAATGTCAGGGAAAAACTCTACTATTAGCTACAAAATTAAATTTTCATAGCCAAATTCTATCCATCCTTATTTGGAAAAGAAATTATAGCTCAACAAAATCAAATTAAACTCGTATTTGCAAGGCCGTAACAGTTTTTTGGCATTGGCCACCACCTAATGATCTCTCCCACTTGGTTCGATTTTAGCTGTTTTTACTTCACCCTTAGGCATTGTTTGTTTGACCGTAAAATAATTTTCCATAAAACATTTTACCCATTTTCCGGCATTAGGATGTTTAAATCGCAGATCAATTGTTTTTTCTCCTAAAATCTTTTTGGGCTATGGAGCTGGGAATTAAAATGACTTACAGTGGAAATTCCCGTAATTCATTTTTCAGTGTTCATTGCTAATCCCTTCCCATGGCCCAATTGAGTTTCTATATATCAATTCCCTGATTTGCTTATTCTCTATTCATTTCTCTCTCCTCTCCAAACTCAAAATCAATTTTAACGAGTGAATACATCTATTTGATCTCTCTCTCTCTCTCTCTCTCTCTCTCTCTCTCTCTCTCTCTCTCTCTGACACACACAACTGTTACCACCAATTGTTCATGCGACCACATCAATGCAAAAGACTTCACATACGTGTACAACTTTCTTTCTTTCAAAGAATTGTTTAAGGATTCCAAAGACTCAATTGGGTCTCGAGTCCAAACTTGAAACGAATAGTAGAATTGTGGCAGAAAGTGATGAAATCTTAAAGTACTTCGTCAATTGAGGGAGAGAGAGAGAATGTGTTTGCGTTTTGCGTCTCCTTTTTTTTTTTTGTATTTATGAGAAGGTTAACTTGGTTGATAATGAACGTTGTTGAAATGTTTTGTTGCCAGAATTTTTTTTGATTACAAATCAAACATCGTAAAATAGAAATGAAAATTTTATTTTCACTAAAATCATTTTACGTGTAAAACATCTTAACAGCAAAAAATATTTTACTTGGAAACAAATGGCGCCTAAGTGTGTAATTTTATATGGGGATTGTAGAATTCGGGAGAAGAGTAGTCAACCCTGTTAATAGGGAGCCAAACGCAGGGCTCGAGAATAACAGACATACGCAAAAAATTAATTATTGGTTCGGTTCTCTCACTCATCATTCAGCCATGGCTTTCTTCCTTGTTTTGTTTTTAATTGATCCTTTTTTTTTTTTTAATATATACTAAATTAAGCTAGCTAGCTCGTGATCACTTGGTAACTTTAGTCAGAGTAGTAGCTAGCTAGTAAAAATATGCTACTGACGATCGAAGTTTAATCCTTTTGTATCTAATTAATTATCGCCTTAATTCATAGGAGTATATAATATATATAATACTATATAGGAGTATCTTATGATCTTACCATGCACCCACACCCTAGCCTGCTGAAAACGAGGAAAAATATGCCTGCCTGCCTGCCTGAGCCTGAGTAGTAGTTTTCAGCATAAATAATATTAAAAGAGGAAGTAATTAACTACGTACATGTTCAATTCAGCTCAAGCTAGGTGAATTCAAAACTTTAATAATAAAAGACTCGGAAATGTTAATGTCATAGAATAGAATAGATCAATAGAACAGAAGTCGACCTAAACATGCATAGGCTTTGAGGTGACAGTGTACTGCACCTTATTTTTGTGAACAGGCCAGTGATGTGAGACTTCACTTTGCATTCTTTCTAGCTCGCGTGTGCAAAGCACTCCGCTCACTCGATCGGCATCACCATCACTTGTTGTATTCAAGTTGAGGACACACATTTTAACATTTTTTTGGTACTCTAGCTAGCTCTAATACCTATTTTATCTCATTATATATGGGTAGAATTCAACTTCAAAAATTAACTTAGTAATGAAAACATCATCGCAATTGCGTACTGCACATTGCTTCTTGTACCTAGACCATGGCCAGCCCTACCATCAAATGAGGGGTACCGTTTTGGGTTTAGAAAGCATAGGTCATTGCTTAACTTAAATCGTCTGGATAAAACTTCGCAAATAACTCCTATCAATAGATTTTATTTTTTTTCCCCATCCACTCCTTTGAATAGGTTAAACAAATTAAGCATCGATGCCACTGCATGATGTTGTATCTTTATAATCCGTTGTACAAATAGCATTTTGGAGATTCATATGTCCATACATTATTAAATAGTACTACTGTACAACCTCTTCAGTACAATCAAGAATGCCATGTTGACATTTTAATTTAATTTGGGAATTGATTTTCACAGTACACTTTCTTTTTTATCTTTATCCATTGTAAATTCATGTGGATAAAAACAAAAGAGTTCGTCTACCCATACTGCTCTATTTTACCACTCCCCCTACTGTAGCGCTCAATCTCCCCATCCGTCTCGACAATCGATGATTTGGATTTTAAAAAACTCTTTCATGGAAGAGTTCTTTTGAAAAATCTAGACCGTCCAAAGTATTTTTGAACAGTGAGATTGAAAGAAGGGGGTAGACTTTTTGAAAACAAAAAATAGAATGTGGATGATTAAAAGGGAAGTGTGTATGCAAGAGTTATTCGATCATTGGCTATAATGTACCGTACCATATATAAGAGGATTAAAAACGAATGTCAGCATGACAATGGAATCGAGTCATGCATGCTGTTCAACATTTTTTCTCCACCGCGTGATAGAAGTTAATTAGTTCGGCTTATCCTTGAGAAAAATTGAGTACTCGCTATAATTTTAATGGCTTTGGGTAAGGGTCCTTTAAAGAAAGGAATGGAAGTGTTAGATATGGAAGCTCCTTTTTTTTTTTGGGTAAAAATATGGAAGCTCCTTTAAGCGGTCTGAAAGGTAGAATTGAAACGTTTGAAGATGACTAAAGCATATTCATTGGAGAGATTAGCAATTATAGCGAGAACTCGATTAGTGCACTACAGGATGCTAATTAGTGCATTAGGAGCATAGATTAATCTGGGATTGTGTTTGTTTTGGGTCTCAAATTGTTGGAAACTCGATCAATTTTGGTCATGAATTTGAGAACACCAAGAGTACGTGAAACTAGTTTTTGTTTTTCTTCTGAGTAAAAGTCAATAATTCTAATTAGCGAGGTTTGAACCACATTAAAATAAACAGGATTACATGGTGTCTATCACTAAGAGCATCTGTAGTGGAATAACCAAAAGTTGTCATGGCATCATCTTTTGATTATCCACTTAAGGGGTCGCTAAAAGGTTAGCTATGTAAAGGTCCACAATGATACAGTTAAAATTGAATAATCAAAATTTGCCACATCACATTTTCAACTTTTAAAATTTTAAAAATTGTGACATAGAAAACAACTTTCTTAAAATAGTTTTCAAACTAAGAAACTTTTTTTTGATTTGATTAAAAAATAAACAGTTTTCGGGAAAAAGTTTAAAACAAACAGTTTTTGAATAAAAAAAAAGTGTTTGGAAAAAAAAGTTTTTCATTAAAAAGGACAGTTTTTGAAAAAAAAAAAAAAACTGTTTTGAAATAAACTGTTTTTGCAAAAAAAAAAAAAAAGTTTTGGGAAAAACAGTTTTAATTTAAAAAAAAAGTTTTCTAAAAAAAATAGTTTTTTGCAAAAAAATAAAAACTATTTTTAAAAATATTTTTTCTTAGAAACATGTTGAAAATGGAAGAGATAGAAGATTTTTGTGTAATAATGGTGTACTTGATTGAGAAAATATGGGAACAACTAAATTTGGTTATTGGCAAAAAGTTGCTAGTTTTGATTATCTAAGGGCCAAAATTTAATGAATTATTAAGAGGTTACTAAGTTTGATTATTCCAATATGAGCTATTTTTTAACAAATATTGTTAACCTTAACAATTTTTTAATTTTAATTATACCACTGTGGATGCATATGCTCTGAGCTACTGCTCCACTTGCCACTTGCAATTAAGTTACGACTACCAATTCAATTAGTGAGAGAGAAAGAGGGGGCCAAAGCATGGAGTTATTAGTCAGTAGTCCGGAACACAGTTACGTTGTGCTCTGAATTCCTTCAGCATCACCCATTTACTTGGGCTAGATACATGTAGCCAGGGACTCCACTTCAAAGTGTGGTGCTGGAGTACCACGTCACAGACTCCGAGAGCACTGAATAATTAGACCAAAAGATGAAAGAGGAGGAGCTGGTGCAAAAAAGTAGTGAAATTGGAGAGAGAGAGAGAGAGAGAGAGAGAGAAAAGAAGAAGAAGAAGCAGCAGCAGCAGCATTAATATTATTGATCCGAACCGAAGGAAGACCAAATTCCAGATAAAGAGTCTGTTACAGTCACACTGGTGTGTGAAGCGCACTTGTTTATCGTTTCTAATTACTCTATCCCAAAAATAGCAATCAAACAAAAAAAAAAAGAAACCCACGAAAGACAAATAAAAGCCCTTGACAAATTGAAGAAGGCCCATTGGTGGGTGGGTTCCCCAATTAACTGGGCAGATTAATTGTTGCTATGGATTATTGTGAGACACAAGTGAGTTTTGCGAAAGTTGGTTCAAAATGGCAGGATTGTTCTCAATAGGTGAAGAAAGAGAAACAAGCAGCAGCAGCAGGAATACAAACAACCACCTATTAGATATTCAGCAACATAATCAACAAAGCAGCAGCAGTGGCCACACCACCAACTTCCTATCCTTAGCGGCAGCAGCAGCAGCAAACGAAATCAGTCACCATGATCAGAGCTGGTTCTCGTACAGATCAAATGATCATTATCATCATCACACACATGATCACAACTCCTATAGGGGTTTCGAGCTGTGGCAAGAACCAGCTGTACCCCCACAACACCAACACCCATTACCATTTCAAGACCTTTATCCTTCATTGGCGGCAGGGGGCCTAGCCATGGCGCCCAGCCGGAACTTGTTTAACATATCAGAGGAGGATGATACGTCTTCGGTGATGATGATGATGAGATCTGGTGCTGGGTTTATGATGATGAATAGTAGTTGTGGTACTGGGGTTGGAGGAGGAGTAAGCTGCCAAGACTGTGGGAACCAAGCAAAGAAGGACTGCCAATACAAGAGGTGCAGGACTTGTTGCAAGAGCCGAGGGTTTCATTGCCAAACTCATGTCAAGAGCACTTGGGTTCCCGCTGCAAAAAGGCGTGAGAACCTACTACTACTTCAACAGCAGCAGCAGCAACATGAACAAGAACAAAAACAGCAACAGCAACAGTATCATAGAGAGCATGATCCCAAAAGGCATAGAGATAGTACTAATATTCCAACAAAGGGTGGTGGTCGAACTAGTTCCTCCTCCCTCGTCTGCACTCGTTTACCCACAAGTACTAACCCCACAGGTACACTACACGACTACTTCTGCATATTACTGTATGTCTATATATCTAAGATTCTTCTGCTCTAATTGTGTAGACACTTCATTTCTAGCTGGACAACTAAAAAAATATCCAAAGACGTTAGATGCATTAATCTAGAACAATAACAAAGACGTTAGAAACAATCTAGAACAATAACAACAAATTAAAGATTACGATTAGGTACCCTTTGTCAAGTTCTAATAATAAAATTTTGTTGCCGATCAAAATAAATTAAAATTAAACTAAAATAAAGAAAAGAGATTGGAAAAGATCTTTTCCCGAAAATTCCTGTTTGGTTGACTTGTACCTCTCCTCAATGAATATTTTATTTCTATTGTTCAGTCAATCCTTAAATAATAGGAGTCATAATTTGAATGAAAATTCTTCTTGTCCATTTCTATTCTATCCATGTGGAGAAGGAGGAAGAAGAGCTTGCTTTAATTGAAGTAAGGGCGGTAAAGAAATTTGCAACTTTGCAAAGACGCAAATGGGGTTGAATACCCTAGATTCTTGTATGTTTCTTAATTTTATCTAATGTTCCTGGTTTACTTTAAAAAAAAAAGAGTAGGGGCGGTAAAGAAATTCTGAGGTTCATACCACAGCAAACTATATATATGGAAGGACGTATAGTTTTCTTGATGCACTCCTGTTGAGAAAGAAGGAGAGAGATCGATCTTCTTTTAAACAGAAAATTACGGTCACGTAGATCTACTATTTTGCAGAAATTCGTTGGCTGAACCTTAATATACGTCCGAATAATACCTTTTTTTTTACTATGAGGGCTGCAATTGCTATGACAAAATTGGGAAAATAGCGCTTTTTAATTGACGATTATAAAAAAAAAACAGAGAATATTACAAAATTGATATTAACTGCATTCAATATAAGTTCAAGACACATAAGTGCTCGAACCATATTTAATATAAGTTCAAGACACAGAGACTCGAACCATATTTCAACTCGTGATCAATCTATTTATGTATTGACCCCATCTTAAATTGGTTGCTGTTTGCCAAAAAAAAAAGGGCTGGAGGCAGTGGGAAATTTTCCGGCAGAGGTGAAGTCAACAGCAATTTTTCGATGTGTTCGTGTGAGGTCCATGGGCGATGATGAAATTGATATTGAGGGTACTCATGATCAGGACCAGTACGCATATCAGACGGCTGTGAGCATAGGAGGCCATTTGTTCAAGGGAGTTGTCTATGATCAAGGCCCTGCTCATCATCATAGCCACCATTGCGATCATGTGACAGGTGCCGAAACCTCTTCCAGTACTGGGCTGCTTAATCTCATTACTGCAGCAATGACCACCAATACCACCTCCACCGCCACCGATGCTGAGGGTGGTGGTTCTCCAGCCCCAGCATTTTTTGACCCTTCACTGAACTACCCAGCGCCCCTTAACACTTTCATGTCCTCCGACACTGAATTTTTCCCTCACCAAAGATCTTAAAATCACATATGTACTCTCTCTCTCTCTCTCTCTCTCTCTCTCTCTCTCTCTCTCTCTCTCTCTCTCGTGTTACAAATAAAGATACGTTTATCTCTTGTCTTTCGAAATTAGAAGACGAAGAGGTAAGAGAGAAATAAATTGCCTTGCCTTATCATTATCTCTATTGTTCCTCTCTTTGATGCTTGCAGTATATTGATTATCTTGTTGTACCATATTTTTTACAACAAATGTTTTAGAAATTATTAGTAGTAGATAAGATGACCAAATGGAAACTAATTTTTGGTTTACAGTTCGAATTTCGATGAAAACTTGAATTATGCTGTAGGTCTCTTATGGGTTGTTAAGTGCTCGTTTTAATTTACTCTTATTTAGCACATGTTTTGATTGATCACATATCGCATTGCTTTGTCTTCTGGTTGGCAGATCGATTGAAATAATTTCAATGCGCTTTGTGGTGAGTTTTCAACCTTGAACTAATTAAGCTGCTTTAATTAATGGGTAAATTTTAGGGGTGACAAATTGAACCCGAATCCACCTATTAAAAAATAGACCCAACCCAACTCATTTATTAGTTGGGTTAGAATGGGTTCAAACCCATCTAACCCATTTATTATTGGGTCTTAATTAGGTCTCAATTTGATCAACTTAAATGCGCAATAGGTCATAAAGATTACCCAACAAAAAATGCACGGAGGCTACCGTTTGTGAGGAGTCTCCGACTTTTTCTAGAAAGGAGCCCATTGTGCTAGGTCTCGTTTGCTAGGTCCGATTACAGGTACGTAAATTGATTATTCGTTTCTAAATCAATTTCATCGTTACTAATAGGGAAAATTTTCCAATGCCAGGGTGGGTATCACGTAGTGTCCGTTCGGCGCATCTGAGCAGTCTATTGCGTTTTCGGACGGCTCGTATTTGGAGAGAGAAAGTATTGAGATGAGAGGAGAAGGAGGATTTTAATTCGAGCAGTCCAAAAGTATATTGGACGGCTTGGAAGTGCTGAGCAGATACCACGTGGGATATTTCCACCCGGCGCCGAGAAATTTCTCTACTAATGGAGTTACTTAACGTTTCCTCGAATATAGTCCTTTGAATGAGACCCTATAGATGTTTATTGTACAGTTTTCGTTTCTGTTTCATTTTTTTCCAATTAACGGCTAGGGTTTTGTCTTCAATTCATCGATTTGGAGAAGTAATATTAAAAGCTATCTTATTTTATCTTTATTTAAAAAATTATGAGTTTTGATCAAAATTTTTTATTTTTTCGATTCCTCTCGTTGAAACGAATCAATAAGTCACAAAAGTTTGACGTAAAACAAACAAATGCAAAAAAAAAAAAATGAATAAGGACAAAAGAAATAAGTCACTCAATTTTTTTGTGTGCTTTATAAAATTATTATTGGTATATCTGAATTTTACATTTTTATCTAAGATAAAAAAACAAAAAAACAAAAAAAATAAAAAAGTAAAAGTAAAATTGTAATTGGGTTAATGGGCGGGTCGGGTTTGCTTTTAAATAAATGGGTCGGATTGGGTATGGGTAGTTGAACTCATAATTAATGAGTCTAAATGGGTCAATGACCCATTAAAGACCCAACTCATTTACAACTTACCCAATTTGGCTCACCCGCCCATTTGACACCCCTAGTAAATTTTAATGAGAAATAAGTAATTATTTTCTAAGTCTAGGAAGTTGAAGAGATTTTTAGAAAAAGTACAATATTTACCAGAGTTCGTCGGGCGATTTATGTGTTCAAAAACTAAAGTTGATCGGATGAGAGAAACTTATTCACGGAGGAGCCGTGAATAAGCTGTTCATGGAAAACGTGCAACCTCACCCATCCACTTTGGCAATCAACAGTTCAAATATGTTTTTAATCTTTGACCAGTAATAAATATCTCTTACCGTTAATAGTTTGTCTTTAATCTGAATTGTCCAAAACGGCCGAGATTGACCTCTGTAAACTTTATTTAGGGAACCTCCATAATAAAGATTCTCTCTGATCAGATACGCTGCACATGCATAACTGTAAAATAGACAAATTTACATCATCGAAAAATAAATGAATAACCCATAAGACGAATCTCTCCAAATCAAATGATTTGTGGGTGGGTTGATCTGGCTCCTTTTTCGAATTCCCCTGATGATATGGAATCCAATCTGAACTCTCTTCTTATGGATGATTTAGCTCAGCAAGAGCTAGTTACAGCGGCCGTGTGCACCAGCCAAAAGGAGACGAAGTACAGAGTTTAGAGTCAGCTAGTAATAGCGGCGTGCCTCTTCAAGGAAATTCATCATGTAGCGAGACTGTACTTGAGCTCCAAGTAAGATTGTTTCGGGCACATGCCTAATGACACAATTCATAACCGTTATCTGAATGACATCGATGATGCTCCAAATGCCACATAGTCGGACTCCACGCGGCCGAGTCACCTTACCTAGAGCCCATGTGGAGCCAAACTCGCTACTGAGTCACCCAAGGTCAGTCCAATACCAGTCCAGCCCGACCCGCTGTTCTTGCACCCACCATTCCACGAGCTGGATGGCCAATCATAACCCAATTCAGCCCATGTACGAATCTGATTTGTTGATTTGTGGGCTTAACGAAGCAACCCACTTCGTTGAGTCCAAACTTTTTCAAATTCTGCCCACTATTATAATTAAGTAAGCTGATTTTTGGAGAAGTGCTCGGCAAACTCTATAAAAATGACCAGTTAGGATGGTGATGACGATATCTCAGAAGAACCCTAGGTGCACTGCACCTGCACAAGAGGGACTCCGGGTCCAGCCAACAAATGTGGTGCTGACTGCTGAGAGGTATTCAGGAAATGCTCCCTCACCCTTTCTAAGCAATATGCCATAGAGAATTCGTTGGTGAATGGTCAACTCGTTTTGGTGACAACCATATTTGCCAAGAGCCAGCCTACCAATGTAAGTCTTCACGTCAATTTGGATTTGTAAGCTTTCCCAAATTTCTGTTGCATCTAATTAGGAAAATTTCCCCCTTTTCGGACTTGGCAATACAATGGAAGCGAGAATCTCATCTCATCATTGAAATAAGCAGCACATATAATTTCAACCCTAACCGATATCTTTTATACTCCAGTTAAGCCAAAATAAAACATTTCATTTACACTCTCCTATTACCATTTTCTTTCTAAACATAAAACATAATGTGCATTAGTTAGTAAATTTGATTTGCAAGGCTTACAACCAACAGAGAGGAACAGCAACATTTTGGTGTAATCTCCGTATTTCATTTGTGCTCTTTCTAGACAGATGCCTTTTCATTTGGGTTAACCACTCAAAGCTACATACTACAGTACTAAACAAAAAGAACTAACCATCTAATGATTCCTCCTAAATGGAAAGAGCAACACCAAACCTCCAGCCAGTGTAACAATTATAGCTAGCATTTGTTGATAAGACGTTCACATAAAGTGCCTCCACATTTCTCAGCTTCAACAATGTACCTTGTCAAACATCTTCTATTTGTTGCATTACTTTTCGCTTCTTCCTACTTTCCAAGTGGGCAGAAAGTTGAGCACATTTCCTTTTGGTTTCTTCCACCTGGTTTTCTAAAGCTTCTATCTGTTTCATTCAAACAAAAAGACATCACCATTTAGTTATTGATACGCATGCACAATAAATCAAAGCCAGTTTGAGTACAAAACTATATACCGTCTTTCTTAACTCATTCTCCTTCTGAACATGTTCCTCACACCTGTAGAAAGGAACCAAATCAGATGCAATCAGCACTGCCACACAAGCATCATAGAATTTGGAAGAACAACGAAGGCAGGATAATATCGGCAATAAGAAAGACTGCAACAGCAGAGAACATGACTCTGAATGAACTTAAGCACTGCACTCTCTTTAGTTGCACCAAAGTCAATGAGCTAAGAGCTATAATAAAGCTGTCCACAAGAATAATACAACAACTTGCCGTCCAGGTTATCTAATCCCTTTTGCCTATAGTGTAAGTGAAATGCATCGACACATTCATTCTCGTTAGTTACAATTACTTGGATACTAGTTCCTTGCAGTTTCTTGGAAATACTTCAACAGGATTGCTAATTGCAGATAAGGTTATATCCCAAAAGCAATTTCCCAAATCATGATTGCAATAAATGGTCAACATGGCCATCTACAAATTACTACAAGTAAAGATAACCACCAATTTGAAGTTCCATACTCGAGCAGCTGGCAAGAAGTCATGTATCATATTATGGATCCAATATGAGACCAACCGCTTTCATAGAAAACAAACACACTGAAGGAATGCGTGATTACAATGATTAACTGCATCTAATTACTTCAGCAGCTATGAGTATCAAATAACCAGCTTTCATTATCTAAACCTATCAAACTATCCAGCATATCAGAAGCTAAACTCCAACGTGCAACACTAATTTAAACATGAAAAAGAATGCACTCCTCTCCTTTTTTCTCGCATTTTCTGGATAATGGGCTTCACTACTTAGATTAAATGTCTGCTATAATTTGCATTGGTGTGTATGTTGCTCTCTATGCCTCTCGCTACACAATATCTCCTGACCAAATAAGCACATTGCTATGGATAATTTTCTTAAAAGCTACAAAAGAATGTTTTCATGCTTATTTTTCTAAATCTGCAATTCCATCTGTAATCTCAGCACAACAGCCACAATGCTGCAAAGAATCCTAAAATTTACTCCACGTCTTCCTGCTGAATATTTTGATTTTGAGGAACTAAATAAATCGATAGACTGAAATTTGTTAAGCATGTTTCCAAGTGTTCAGAGCTGATGAGTGTAAGCTTTTCTTGCTACAACCAAAGAGATGCTTGAGATGAAGGAATCAACAGATACCAGGATTATGAGTCTACCTTGGGAGGTGTATTAATAATGCTTGAAACGTTTTGGGATATGCCTCTATATTTACCTCATGAACAAATGGATGTTCTCTTCGCATATTTGATCGATGGATGTTGATGTTATACTATCAACAGATCTGACTTCCTGAGCAGGCTCCTGCAATGCATCTCATCCATGAATAACAACCAAAATAAAGTTTCATGTCATTTCCATATGCACATAAAAAGAGTGCCTTGAGGAGCAAAACAAATTTAGGAACAAAACAAAGACGCACTATTCTCCAACCACGAACCAACAAAAGCATATGACCAGCAAATATTTATAGAGTAACGGTAATTCATAAGAAGATATTGCTGGTGGTGGTTCTTGCAATGAACTTGGTCCAGCTACCATATATGTTCGTTCTGTAGCCATCTTATTGTTGGTGGTTACGACTCTACTAGTTATGCTTACCTAGTGACTATGGCAAACTTTCTTCATCCGTCTTTTATCCCCTCAAAAAAGAAAGTAACACATCGTCATTCTGAGGATAACCCCTTCGTTTTGAGTGCTATGGAAATCTTCTTCCTTTTCTTATTGGACATTGAGAAAGAGGTGACGCAACGGCTGATAAACCAAATGGATTCTAAGTTGTGAAAGAAAATATAGATTTTTCACCTCTTTTTATATCTCCTAAAAATCCCGTTTTGACTAAGAATACCTTTTGGATCGGATTCTAACAAATCTTTCGGGAGCCAACGTCGCAGTATGTATGGCGTGAAGGATAGAGGACATCATTCTCCACCCTAGCTTTATTGCAAGCCAAAAAACGAGATAGATTCCCCTTCCTACAGGGGATCCCTTCAGCAAACCTTGTACAGATGCGTATGGCAGGCCTTCGCATGGAACTGCAAGCGAAACTGAATGCTGGCAGCCCCAGTATGAAATATGAGTTGTAGAGCCGCTGCTCTAGAAAGAATCAAGCAAAATTTTTGATTTGCCTTTTCCTAGTCGTCATGGAAAGAAAGGCAGAAATAAGAGAGAGATTATTCCCTGACCATTGTTACGAAGTTGACTATAGATCACTTCCCCCTTTTATTTGAGAGTATTGCATCTCGGTGGTCTTGTGAGTGATTGATAAACTGATGTGGTAATGGTACTAGTAGATCATACCCGAAACCACTAAGGGTGACGTAATATAGTCTACCACATACTCATTTGGAACAAGTAAATGTATAGTTTAGTGATCTTCATGTTTCACATTATCTTCTTATTTTCACCATGCAAATAAGAAGTTTTTTAAATGCTCAGAGATCAGAGCATTGGGCAATTTTCACGTGGATTGGGATGAATGATCAAATTGCTCTACTAGTCAAGGGTTACTTATAGGAGAAAAGCTTGGGCCAACTGTGTTGTTAAAGAAACAAACAAGGTCACTGGTAAACATTTCACAGCTGTGTTGAATATATTTGTAGGATCCTCCTATTGACAGATCGGGCTGTCAATAAGCTAAAGAAAATGACAAACAAAAAACATACTCCAAACACTTTATTACACTTTTCAATGCATTTTACACACTTCTATACACTTTTTTTACATATTTCAATACACTTTTTCAAACTTGATGACAGCCAGTGGGCTGTTTTTAGCATTTTCCATACTTGTATTAGAACATATTCTAAGCAGACAAATTGCACAAGATAATTACTCTATGCCAGGGATACAAACAAGGTCACTAGGCGTTAAGGCCTTAGCATTTCCACAATGGTAGGAAATTTAGCCATGCGTAATTTTCCCACTTTGCTCAAGTTTTCCATAACAAAAGAAAGGTTAAGATGGATATTAATGCTGCAGGGATGTTTTGCCACTTACAGCGGAAAGATCAATGAGCTGAGCAGCAGGCATTCTGTTGAGAAAACTGGTTCTGCAGTGGTCTCCAGGTTGTGTACCAGTCAATTCCTGCCCCAATTCAGCAGGAAGACCGATTATTGGATGGTCTTGCCGTGTTTTGTTTTGTACATTCCCTGGAAGTCCAATGACATGGTCACCAATTGGCAACTGCTTCTGTACATTAGCCATATGTCCCACAGGAGATTGGACATGGATTCTACTGCGGTTGGAGTTATAAGGTTTGTGTCCTATCAAGTGACAGTGGCCTCTCCTGTGTTACCAAATAAAACAAACTTCCACATGAAATTCTGTTGGAACTTGGGCATAGAAACCCATAAATTACAATAACAGAGAAGAAGCTGTAAAAACAACGGTTGGATACCACACAAGGACCATTACCAAAAGAAATACTAAACCTCCATTCATTTTTTGACATAATACACCTTTACTAAAATATGATTCTGTTAGAGCGATGCGTATACCTCGAGTGGTATCAGGTTCGGGAATATACCCTTGTCAGGATGGTACATTAACGTAAATAGCAGACAACTTTTGCCTTTAACGGTTTGAAAACGTGCCATCATTTAGAAACACCCAAATTGAATGCAAATTGAATTGGACAAAATTAGTCACTAAGTTCTAATACCACATCCTAAGAGGAGCAATGATTCGTTTAAGAGATACTGAACAGATCACATAGAAGAAAAGGTACCAGTATTCTGCTACCATCTGTTTCAGCCTCATTTCCAGCCGGATGAACAGAGATGATCTCTCGAAATCCTGCTTGTCATGTGCTGGTTCCATAAAATTTGCTTCAAGAACTCCTGTGATAAATTTCGTACAAAAGTGAATGCTAACGGCTTAAATTCCAGGAATTGAAAATAAGAAATATATTTACATACCCACAACGCCGTTTCCTTGGGAATTACCATCGCTAGTAACTTTCCAGAAAGGCTGAAATAATGTGAAATGCTCACCACATCAATAACAATAGCTTTTGCTCAGTTAAAGATCAACAATACCGTGAACAAAGTAAACGCTTCGGTAAGCGTTTGAACTTCTGTGAACATCCATTACTATATCTAATTCTGACAGAGGTTCTATTGACGATTGTAACTGCATTAAATTTTCTAAGATCACGTACTGTGTAAATTTCAGAGGATTACTACCACTAGTAGCTTCTGAAAGGTTAACTTGGAGACAGAAATCATGGAACTGTAATAACAATGGTAATTATTTGCATCATCAACCACCATAAAAGAAGGAAAATACTTCTTAAGCAGTACCATATCATACCCTGATAAGGCGGTTTTTATGGTACACGTTAAACCCGTTAACTCCAAGCGCAGGTGCTTCTTTAATAAATCCGATAGTTGTTTCCACAAGAACCTATTACAAAAATTTCACAAAAGTCATTAAACTCCTGCGAGTGAACATTACCACAAATGTTATCAAGCTTCCACAAGTTTACACAAAGATGAACCTTTCCAAAGTGAATTGCATACTAAGTGGCACAGACAACATAGGGACATGCTGACGTGCTAAGTTTCAAAAAAAGAAAGACGTGACAGGCAAGTTGAGGATTTTGCTACTAAGTATCTTGCAAGACATGACACAAACATGAGATGCAGGACACAACGATATGAAGTGGCTCTACATAAGGATGTCAATTTCTATCTTCCATAACCATCCAAAACCCATTCTGCACTACAGAAACAATGCCTATTCAATTTATGTTATTCAAAACAAGAAAAAGGATGGGAATTATACTTTATGACGTGGAAGCTTGGAGCAAATACTTCTATCACTTATGTAGTTTGTAATAGGTTTTTCCTTGTACAGTTTTTTTCCTGTGTAGTGGGGTTATCCCTGTGGTTTTTGGATGGTTGGTTATAAATTGCATCATTTACCCAAAAAAAAAAAACATTGATACAGGACATTGTCATTTCCCAACTATAAAGCAGTGTTAGACTGCCATTGGCAGTTTGAGTATATGAATCCCAAATATCCACTTCCTCAAAATTCCTCCTTCAATTTCTTCCATCAAGCTTAAGAGTCACCTTCCATGCCATTTTTACCTTTTTGAGCAACAACCGGACCCAAGTTTCATAAAGATATCAAAACAGAAAGGGGAAAGGGGAGGGGAGAAGCACACAGGACACAGGTGGTGTGTACACCAGGTTCTCAAGCGCGTACCGACCTCGACGCGGGTGGATGTGTCCATCCAGTGTCTTTATGAATGGATGACTGTTGGCACATTTGAGCAATCATTATAATATTTATTGCTTTGTTTTTTAGGATTTATCTGTTTCTTGTGTTATCTGGGATTTATTGCATTTTCAGGGAAGGATTTATCTTGTTAGAATATGTTTAGCTTTTTTCCCCCGCTTGTTATCTCATGTTCCTATTCAAAGGGCTCCTGCACGATGTTCATAGATTATCGAATGAATTAAGATTTCTTGTTTTCTTGAATTAGTGTGGATTCTACTTCTCTTCTCATGCAGATTTCTAGGGGTTATATTTTGGTTCTACGTCAGTTTGGTATCAGAGCAGCCCTCGATTCTATTCTTATAGCATTGCTCATTCTTTCATCAACCATGGATTCAAAATTTGCCCAGAAATCAGTTCACTTAAATTTTCCATATTTACCGCATCAAGTCTTTGCTGCCACCGCTACTGAAATCACCGCCGAAAAATCTACCGTCAAAAGCTCCTCACGACCCACTCTGTCTCCAACGATTGAGAAACCGACGTCCACCACCGGTTTCACCACCCACCATCGCGCAGCCCTAGGATGGCAATTTGACCAAATCGATGGATACATGAACCAATCCGCATCGATCGGGGCGGTTTTTACCCAATTTTTTTACTGCAGATTACATTTTGGTGTTTTATCTGAAAATTTAGCGGACTTCGGTTTAGGTTCGATTTTATACAGTATCAGCACCAAAACCGGAACCCGAACCGTAAAATATATTTACTTAAAGGCCCTTGTACAAATGCGCACACATGAAAAATTCCCTCATGAGGAATTTACCTAAATGCCGACATATAAATACAAACACCCACACACATAAAAACCACGTTCGGCAAAAAAACCAAACGGAACCAATCCCTGTCGGGTAGGGTTACGGTTTAGGTGAAAGGAAACTATCGTGTGTATGTATGGGTTACGTTTTGGACATAAATTGTGTTCGGGTTTGACAAAAACACAGGCCGAACTGTCACGTTGCCATCCCTACGCAGTCCCTTCACCGATGCCTACCAGAATTCCTACCACACAATCGGAGTTTAGTTCAGTAAGATCATCTCCGTTCAACGTCATAATACAACCACCATCACAGCTATCAGATTGTACATCAGCACCATCACCATAATAAGTTGGTCAGCTACTTTTAAGTGTCACTCTTGGGCACTTATCGTTGATGAAGCATCCCTAGAGGTGATAGAAACGGTTTCCTAACCAAGTAATGACCCAACGTTGGATGAGAACCAAAGCTTGATTGGGTACACAGCCGAAGACCTGCAAGCCAACATTGACTCTCCTACCATGGGTGTGGTTAAGTGTGCACTTACGCAACCAAACACAAGTGTTGATGGGCGCCGTAAGACGATTTTCCACAACTACATCAAGTATGGAGACAAGGTTTGCAAAGTAGTTGATAAAGGAAACTGTATCAACGTTGCCCCAAATCGTACCATCCCACCGATTGGGATTGCAACATGTTTTACATCCCAACCCGTACAAAGTTTCTCCTCAATCAACGTCAAAGAAAGATGCCTGGTCCCCATCAAATTCATGTCCTATAAAGACGACGTTTGGAGCGATTTCATTCCAATAGGGTTTTGTTTCGAATTCTATGTCACAAAGTTATACCACACATCCACCTCAACATTCTCATTTCAGCTACAACACTCATCTTACTCACATATTGTTTCTTAGTATACAACACTTCTTGTCATATAACATGGCTGGTCTTATAGCAGTACAATAGAATTTCCAATTCAACTTTGTGGGTATCCTGCAGTTAGACAATACTTTTAAAGCACTTTGCCACTTAACCCATCCAACTTGTACTTTATGCATCACATTCTCCGTAATATCTCCATCCTTGTTGACAATTGACAAGATACTTCAAATGTGGCAGGGCCAAGGACATGTAGTGCAACTTTGGAGCCATATTATCTTGAGTCGACCTTGGCTTGATGATCTGGATGTCACCTCATATGGTCGCCCAAACTCTTGTTTTGATTTTAACAGCCAAACGATTTGACTCAAGCATCATAAGCCTACCTTTGAATGGGAAGTATGCAATGAGTCTTTCCTCGTGATATCTAGAGAGGTCATACTCATTATTAGACCATCCAGCAGACATACACTCTGTTCTTTCTAAATTTTATGATGTCTTTCCCAATGATCTCCCACATCATGTAAGACCCTTATGTGATATTCAGCATGCAATCAATTTGTGTATGTCCTTCCCTCCTAAATCTTCCCAACTACCATATAAAGTCCACCGAATATGCTGAATTATAAAAGCAAGTCACCGACCTCCTCTGTAACGGGTTTATTCAGGAACACAAGCCATTGTGTTGTGCTAGTATTGCTAACCCCAAAGAAAGATGGCTCGTGGTGGTGTGACTTGACAGTCGGCAATTAATAAGATAACTATCAACTATCAATTTGCCATTCCATGCCTTGATGATATCTTGGGTATGATGGCATGCACTACTATTTTCTCTAACTTTGACCTGAAGAGTGACTATCATCAAATTCGAATACGCCATAGAGACAAGTGGAAAACAGCTTTTTAGGACCAAAGATGGTCTTTAGGAATGGCCCGTCATGCCATTCGGGTTGTCTAATGCCCAAGTACCTTATGAGAGTTATGACACAAGTGCTTCGTCCATTCATGGGTCAATACCTTGTTTTCTAATTCGATTAAATCCTTGCATCCAAAGACCAACATGTCTACCCTCTCCACCAAGTATGTACTGCTTTCAGCCAAACTATTTGCCAACCTTAATGTCAAGTACTACATTTCCATTGAGAAGATCGTGTTTCTAGGTTATGTCGTCTCTTCCGTAGGAATCTCAGCTGATCAAGAGATGATCAAATCCATATTTGAATAGTCTAAACCTCCCACTCCATGATGCTCGAAGTTCCACTGCCTTGACACCTTTTATAGGCATCTCATCAAGGGGGTTAGCACTACATGCCCCTTATGGCGAAAGGTGACTTGGTCTGGACCTGTGCCACCTCTCGCGCCTTTCAAGTTATCAAGTCTCAAATGACTAATGCTCAAGTCATGCGTCTTCCGAACTTCTTCAAGCCTTTTAAAGTTGAATGTGATGCACCCGGCGTTGGCATTGGCGGAGTACTGCCATCCTGTAGCATTCCTTAGCAAAAAGCTAAAAGGAGCCACAATGGTACTTGACCTATGTCAACGAATGTAGGAGAGGGAAAATCTGTCTAACCCGAATTGAAAATCTGGGCCAAAATAGCTTGAATATAGAAGGTTTGAACACGTCTCGCTTGGATGACTTGAAGACGAGAAGCGATCTGGTACGGGAGGAGAGGAGAGAGATCAGAGAGAAACTAGGCAGCCCCCCATGTCTATAGGGTGAGCCCCCCATGTCTATAGGGTGAGAGTATCTGTAAATATAAAATATGATGCGTGTGGGATAATCTGTGTTTACCCTTCGCTGGGTATGGATGGGCTGATATGGAGAAATGATCTGTATGAGAAATGGTGGAGAAAGTTGAGGGAAAAGTATCTCTAGTGCCTCTCTCTTTGAATCACTTGAGAGCATTCTCTCCCTCTCCCATGGCCTCTAATGAGCAAGGAATGAGGGCTATACATAGACATGGGCACATGTATGGCTTATCCACATGGGAAAAGGCAGCCAATAGGAAAAGGAAACGTATCCTAAAAAAGGCCCCCAATGAGACGGAGACATATGTTCTCTCCCCGGGATAAATCCTGGCTTAGCCAAGGGTTTATGACTACGGGTGTGGCCGGGCCCTGTAGTATCGACCCAAAGCTAGCACTACCTCTTGGCCCACCAAACCACAACCTCGACAGAGTTCCCTGGGTAACGTGTGTAGCTAATCGCTACCACCACGCAGGCAAATGGGTGCACCTACCTAAAACAAACTCTATGCGGCTATTCGATCGTTGTATCATTGGTTTCATTATCTCATTTAACATCAATTTGTTCTCTACTCTGCAACGAGGCTCTGTTACTTTATCTCCCAAAACAAGCTCAATTGCAGACATACATTGGGTTGAATCTGTGAGCATACACCTTCGTGCTTAAACAAAAATATGGCATTGAAAATAAAGTTAGCCAATGCCCTCAGTTGCCATAAAAATCAAGGTTTCATGTAAAAGGTGTTGTGTCTGTGCATGGCCATTGCACTCTATGCTCCGCATCAGCCGCACAAGAGTTGGACTTTACCAATTCACTCCAAAACCGAAGATAGCGAAACAAAGTCACATATCAAATATAAAACAATTCTGTTACGAGAAGATGCAGTCCAAAGCGATCCCAAAGTTTTTTCATATTTATTTGCAAGAGCGGTTAATGCTAAATTAGAAGATTGTATGAAAGCATTGGAGTCAAAGATTTAGGATCAGTAGAAGTACATGGAGTGTAAGTTTAGTGGTAGACTGGTAGTCAAAGTGCCACTGTTGATAGAGTGACCCTCCAAAATCTGTAGTTATCAAGAAGTGGGCATGTTAAGTATCTTGGCTCAATTGTTACTTGTTAGCAACAATGGAGAGATAAAGAGGATGTGACGCAGACACTACAAGGTAGATGAGTCAAGTGGCGGAGTGCTTCTGGGAGTGTTTTGTGACTGCAAGATACCCACAAAGTTGAAGGAAAATTCTATTGTACCGCCATAAGACAAATCATTGTTATACGGCATGGAGTGTTCGGCTACCAAGAAAAAACAGACGAGTAAGATGAGTGTTACTAAAATTAGAATTGTTAGAATAGTTGGACTAAGTCCCACATTGGTTACTGATGTTATGTAACTAGTCATCACGTAATATAAATAAAGCTTACTTGTGTTAGGGTTCGTTAACACTCTATACACTTTCTTACCCCCATTATCATGGTATCAGAGCGTTACTTTAAACCACCACCATTGCCGCCGGAGACACTACCAACCAAAACCCACGAAATCCACTGTACATCAGCCGAAACCCACCAAACCTTCTTCCGTTTGAAACCCATCCTCCATATCTTTCCATCTGTTCGAAACCCTCACAGCCGAAACCCTAGCCACTATCAGCCGAAACCCTAGTTACCATTTCCGACCACCACAAACCACCATATACCTCTTGCCGACAGCAATCCACCCCTCTCTGACTACCGAAATCACATGCCCAGTCTTTTTTGCCCTTTCCGACAACCAAAATCACATACCCAGTGCTTTCTTGCACTCTAGAACCCTTCGAATCACATGCCCAGTGACAGCCCACCTTCGACTAACCCACTCCTGACTTCGCCGACCTCCGGCGAGTATTCCTGACCTCCGGCGAGCATTTTCCGGCACCGACAGACCCTGTTTCTTGTAGTTTCAAACTCAATTCGAGATTTTCTGGACTGTGGCTGTTCAGATCTGTCCTCTAGGTCTCTGATTTTGTGCTGTTCAGATTTGTTTTGATCTCCGGTGATGTTTCTGCTGTTCAGATTTCTTGCTCTCACGCTGGTAACTGTCTCTCGTGTTCTTTCATCAGGCTGATATAACGTGTGGAGTGTAGTTGGTATGGTGATTGTTCCGTAGTGAGTTTAGTTCAGTTTGTTTGGTCCAACTATTGATGGTGGTACTGTTGACTGTCATATTTTGTCTCTAGTTGGTAGTTGTTGCTCTCCCTAGTTGCTTTTATTGGTTTTTTTTGGTGAAAGTTTATTTGGTGAAATGGCCGAGTCAAAGTCTGGATCTAATTTTACTTCTAGCTCTACTATTGTTGGCAGTTTGTCTGGTTCTTCTCGGTTTCGTGATAGGTTGTCTATTACCCACTCTTCGTCGTCACTTTGTTTGTGCTGATGTCACCTTTAATGAGTCATTGTCCTCCTTTTCAGGGAATTCTGAGTCTGAATATGTCTTTTCTGAGTCTGAGTATGTTATTCCTATAGATGTTCCTCCTGTTCCTGTGCCACCTTTGCAGGTATATGTTCGTCAACGGAAACAATTAACAGCCCCACCAGTGCCTGCCGCTGTGCCTCCTCCGTCCCAAGATCCCGCTTCACCACCACCACCACCTCCCCCATCACTTGGTCTTCCTATAGCTCTTCGCAAAGGTATTCGGTCTTGCACTACTCATCCTATTGCTCAGTTTGTTTCCTATAATCATCTGTCTCCATCCCTTCGTGTTTTTACTACTTCTGTTTCGTCCATTTTTGTTCCTCACACTATTCAGGAGGCTTTATCTGTTTTTGAGTGGCGGACAGCTATGGAGGCTGAGATGTTTGCTCTTCATGACAATGGCACTTGGGAGTTGGTTTCTCTTCCGCCAGGAAAGTCTACCGTTGGCTGTTGGTGGGTCTTTTCTGTCAAGTATCATCCGGATGGCACCGTAGAACGGTACAAGGCCCGTCTTAAGGCCCGTCTTGTGGCCAAAGGCTATACCCAGACGTATGGGGTTGATTATGCTGAGACTCTCTCCGGTGGCCAAGATTAACTATGTCCGCATTCTTATCTCTTTGGCCGCCAATCTTGGTTGGCCCTTGTTTCAATTGGATGTCAAGAATGCATTTCTACATGGTGACATGCTCAAGGAGGTCTATATGGAGCAACCTCCTGGATTGGTTGCTCAGGGGGAGCGTTCTCAGGTGTGTCGCCTTGGCAAAGCCCTCTATGGTCTTAAGCAGTCACCTCGAGCTTGGTTTGGCAGGTTTAGTGATGATGTGTTGCAGTTTGGCATGCATCGCTCCCATTCTGATCAGTCTGTCTCCTCTATTCAGTCAGAACGGGGGAAAGTAGTGTTGATTGTGTATGTGGATGATATCATTATTACTGGAGATGATCAGAAAGGTATTGATGAGTTAAAACAGTTTTTACAGCGTCAATTTCACACCAAAGATTTGGGTAAGCTTCGATATTTCTTGGGTATTGAGGTAGCAAGAACCAAGGAAGGGATCAGTTTATCCCAAAGGAAGTATGCAATAGATATTCTAGAGGAAACTGGTTTATTGGGAGCAAAGCCTTTAGAGACCCCTAAGGATCCAAATGTCAAATTATGTGTTGATCAGGGGGAGATATTCCCTCATCCCGACCGTTATCGTCACTTGGTAGGCAAGCTGAATTATCTCACCAATACACGGCCTGATATCTCATTTGTTGTTAGTATGGTAAGTCAATTCATGTCAGCTCCTCGTCTTCCACATTGGGAAGCTTGTCTTCATATTGTGAAGTATCTCAAGGCTCATCCTGAATGTGGCCTCTTTTATCGTTCAAATGGTCATTTGCGTGTTGAGGCCTTTACTGATGCTGATTGGGCGGGATCACCATCTGATAGACGGTCCACAACTGGATACTGTACTTTTGTTGGTGGAAATTTGGTTACCTGGAAGAGCAAGAAACAAACTGTGGTTGCTCGGTCCAGTGCTGAAGCAGAGTATCGTGCCATGGCTCATACTACATGCGAGGTTGTATGGTTGAGAGCTTTGCTCGAAGAGCTGGGATTTGGCGTACAGTTACCTATTCCTATGCATTGTGATAATCAAGCAGTAATACATATAGCTTTGAATCCGGTGTTTCATGATAGAACCAATCATATCAAGGTAGATTGTCATATTGTTCGGGAGAAGATAGATATTGGCGTGTTAGCTACCCCTTTCGTGTCTACAGGCGCTCAGTTGGCAGATATCTTCACCAAACCTTTATTTAAATCACGTTTAGAGTTGTTATGTAACAAGCTGGGATTTTGCGATATTTATTCTCCAGCTTGAGGGGGAGTGTTAGAATAGTTGGACTAAGTCCCACATTGGTTACTGATGTTATGTAACTAGTCACCACGTAATATAAATAAAGCTTACTTGTGTTAAGGTTAGTTAACACCATATACACTTTCTTACTTCCATTATCAAGAATGTTGAGGTGAATGTGTGGTAAAACTTCACGAGATAGAATTAGAAACGGAAACCTTCGCAAGATGGTAGGGGTAACACCGATCGAAGATAAGATAAGAGAAAATAGATTAATGTGGTCTGGGTATTTTATTGTGGATCTAGAGATGCAATAGTTAGGTGTGATTAAGGGGAGTGGTAGACAAAAATTGACTTTAGCGGCATTAGTTCAAAAGGATCTAGGTTTGTTTGATATTAAGAAACACGATGCCTTTGACAGAGCTGAATGAAGAAAACAGATTCATGTAGCCGACCCTAATTGATTGGTACTTAAGGCTCGGTTTGGTACGGTTTATTTGAATAAAAATCTAGAGAGTGTAGCTTTCCTAAGACAAAATGTAAAAGTTATGGTCAAAATTCTCCTTCAAATATATTTGTTGTTTTATTGAACGTTTATCGTTTAAATGAACTATTATGACATTAAAACATATAAAACCCAACCCTTACCATACCCTGATTTAGTGCCGAAGATCTGCGTTCTAGGTAACCTTGGTTCCGCACTGTAAAGTTGAGAGATGACAATATCGATTTGTGGAAACCCAAAATTAGGGTTAACTTTCATTAAACTGGGTATATATACAACGCAAGATACAACAATTACAATGAGGTCCTAACTAATTAACTATTTACATACTAAGGATAAATAATGAAACTCCGTCCAACAAACTAATTCATTAATCTAACACTCCCCCTCAAGTTGGTGCGAAGATATCGATCAAGCCCAACTTGAATGCAATAGGGTGGAAACTCTTGCTGCCAAGTCCCTTTGTGAATATATCAGCCAACTGATCTCCAGATCTCACAAAAGGCATACATATCAAACCCTCGCTCAGTTTCTCCTTGATGAAGTGTCTGTCAATCTTAATATGCTTCGTTCTATCATGTTGAACAGGATTATGAGCAATGTTTATAGCAGCCTTATTATCACAGTAGAGTTTCATAGGACCACTGTCAATGAAATCCAAATCATGTAATAAGGTTTGGAGCCACAAGAGCTCGCAAACACCATGAGCCATGGCTCTGTACTCTGCCTCTGCGCTAGATCTAGCAACCACTGATTGCTTTTTACTTCGCCAAGTAACCAAATTCCCTCCAATAAAGGTACAATAGCCAGAGGTAGAGCGTCTATCATCCACAGAACCAGCCCAGTCAGCATCAGTAAAAGCCTCCAACCGCAAATGGCCATGATTAGAGAGCAGAATTCCTCTTCCTGGAGCTGATTTGAGATACCTCAGAATACGATAAACTGCATCCAGGTGTGAAATACGAGGATCATGCATAAACTGGCTAACTACACCCACTGCATAGGTAATATCCGGCCGGGTGTGAGCTAAATATATCAGTCGCCCAACAAGTCGCTGATACCTCTCCTTATTAGTACGTTCGCCCATATCTCCACTCAAATGATGATTTGGCTCAATAGGAGAATCTGCAGGCTTACAACCCAACATGCCTGTTTCTTCCAAAAGATCAAGAATATATTTTCGTTGAGAGATAAAAATACCTCTATCAGATCTTGCCACTTCCATTCCAAGGAAGTATCTCATCGCTCCCAAGTCCTTAATCTCGAATTCTTGGGCAAGTCGAGACTTCAAATTATGAATTTCATTCACATCGTCACCTGTCATTATTATATCAACATAAACAATAAGGACAGCAATCTTACCATCACTCCTCTTAATGAATAGAGTATGGTCAGCATGGCTCTGTTTGTAGCCGAAACTCAGCATGCTTTGAGAATCTGCCAAACCAAGCCCTAGGTGACTGCTTTAAACCATACAATGCCTTCTTCAATTTGCACACCTTTCCCTCACTTGCAGCGGAAGAAAAACCTGGTGGAATATCCATATGCACTTCCTCATCTAGATCACCATGAAGGAATGCATTTTTTACATCAAACTGTTGAAGTGGCCAATTCAGGTTAGCTGCACAGGAAAGTAGAGCTCGCACAGAATTCATCTTTGCTACTGGAGCAAATGTCTCCTCATAGTCAATACCGTAGGTTTGAGTGAACCCTCTGGCGACCAATCTAGCTTTGTATCTGTCAATTGTACCATCTGCATTCTGTTTAACAGTAAATACCCACTTACATCCCACTGATTTCTTTCCTCCAGGAAGTGGTACTAGCTCCCAAGTGCCATTCTTTTTCAAAGCTGTCATCTCCTCTACCATAGCTCTTTTCCATTCGGGTATGACTAACGCATCCTTCCAATTCTGTGGAATAGATATAGAGGAAAGAGACGAAACAAAGGCATAATATGAAGGAGATAAACGATCATAAGACACGAATTGGGAGATGGGATGTAGAGTACATGATCTTTTCTCTTTTCGAATAGCAATAGGACGATCATCAATAACAGGAGGTTCAATAAGAGAAGAATCACTACTAGATAAGTCAGCTGAGAGAGGAGAATCATTAACAGGAGGAGAATGATTACCAGATGAGTCAGCTGAGGAGTCTGGAACTGGAGTAGGCAATGGTGATTGACAGAGTGGTATCACATGGGAGGACTTCCCATCTTTCTGTCTAGCATAGGTCTTTAAGTTGCCTTGCAACCGTGCTGGAAGTCCATCAGTGTCATCACCCATGCCATGTGTTGCCTCTTCAGCAGATACTGTTTCTTTCTCTCCCTCAACTTGATTATAAAATACTGTTTCTTTCTCTCCATCAACATGATTATAAAATAGGTGCTCCCCCTCACCATGATTATACATAGTAAACATCTCTTCTTTCTTATTAGACTCCTCCTGAAGAGATGACTTGGAGAGGGAATAAAAAGACTCTCTTTCCCAAAAAGTGACATCCATGGAGACTAAAAACTTTCTAGAATGTGGATCATAACACTTGTATCCCTTCTGGGTAGGAGAGTACCCAACAAAAATACATTTATGGGCTTTATGACCCAACTTACCTCCGGAAGGGTGGGGTGCATGGACAAAGCACACACAACCAAAAACTCTCGGGGGAAGAGTGATAGCATGATAACTGCTAGGAAGACACTCTATGGGAGTCCTGAAGTTGAGAACACTGGATGGCATACGATTGATAAGATAAGCGGCAGTTAAAATGGCTTCTCCCCATAAGAATTTTGGAACATTCATGGTAAACAAAAGAGACCGAGCAACCTCAGCCAAATGACGATTCTTGCGTTCAGCAACTCCATTTTGTTGTGGAGTGTCAACACAAGTCGTCTGAAACAAAATACCACGCTCATCAAGAAAAGCTCTAAAACCTTTATCAATATACTCAGTGCCATTATCACTACGGAGAATTTTAATTTTTGCATCAAACTGAGTACTCACCATCGCATGAAAAGATTGAAAACAAGAAAACACTTCACTCTTTGATTTAAGTAAAAACACCCAAGTAGCACGAGAATAACAGTCGATAAAAGTGACAAACCAACGATACCCCTTAAGAGAAGTAACAGGAGAGGGCCCCCAGACATCAGTGTGAATAATCATAAACGGGGACTCACTTCTTTTGTTAATAGGTGCATAAAAAGAGCGCTTATGTTTTCCAAGCTCACAGGCTTCACAAAAAAACTGACTCCGATGACAATGTTTAGTTAGATTAGGAAAAAGTTTTTCTAAAATCCCATAAGATGGATGACCCAATCTACGGTGCCACTGATGTAACATAGAGAGACTTGGACTCGTATCTACTTGCAGAGCCAGACCACTTGGCATGGGTGAAGGAGACGGACGAGGAGCAGACTCCAGCTAATAAAGGCCATCACATGATCTACCACTGCCAATCACCTTTTCTGTACCCAGTTCCTGAAAGACACAATGTGTAGGAAAAAAGGTCACTGAGCAATTTAAGGATTGTGTAAGACTACTAACAGAGAGAAGGTTAGTAGGAAAATTTGGCACATGAAGAACTGAAGAAAGAGGAAGGGTTGGAGAGCATCGAATGGAACCTTTCCCTGAAATAACACCAGATAGGGATCCATCTGCCACTCGAACCTTATCCTTACCAGAACATGTAGAGTAGGAATCGAAAAATGAAGAACAGCCTGTCATATGATCTGTGGCACCAGAATCTATGATCCACGGAAAAGAGGATGCATTAGCTGGAATACTTGTAGAGAAAGCTGCAGTAGAGGTAGGAGCTATAGTAGATGGAGTATCAAGCCTGGCCAGTAGGTGCTTGAGAGCTTGTATCTCCTCCCGAGAAAGAGGGCCAGTTGGAACGTGGTTGGGATTACCCGCCATATCAACAGAAGGTAGTGAACAAGTACCAGATACTAACAATTCCCAAAAACAACTCCAATCAAGGGAATCAACTCAAAATAAGCAATACCCAATCAATTGGGGCCCCAAACTTCAACAATCCACGAACAATCAACTACCAACAACCAGAGATAGTTGTAACAATCTACTAAAAACAATTCAGGAGCCAAACTCACTAGGCTAAAAAATAACCTCTAAAAAACTGAAAAATCAACCACTGGCAAGCGATATATGTTCTGAATCAACAAAGAAATAGAACCACAAAACACGAATTACAGTTTAACTACCGCCCAAAATGCTACAACCAGCAGCAAACAAGAGAAGACCAACCCAGAAGTTGCAGAAAAGGTGCCCAAACTCACTGGTTTAATTCAAACTGACTCGGTCGAACTCAAATAGCAGCAGCGGAAGCTTGAAAGTACCTGACTTGAACGTGAAACAACCTGAAAAACTCCGGCGAGCTCCGGTGAGGGAAGGCGACGCCGGAAAGCAGTGGTCGGAGGTCCGAACAGGGCCAGAAGATTGTCGGTGAACCCTAGGTTTCAAATCTGAGTGGCAAATAGGGCTGAAATTGGTTGATATAGTAGTATGCTACTGTTCATCGGTACTGTTCACAAAACACTATTCACTAAACTGTTCATGTGACACTCTTCACGGGTACTGTTCACGCGTTACTGTTCACGCGACACTGTTCACGGGTTACTGTTCACGCGACACTGTTCAAGATTTGGTGAAAGGGAAATCCCACGTTAGGGTTAGGGTTAGGGTTAGGATCTCCGCTCTGATACCATGTAAAGTTGAGAGATGACAATATCGATTTGTGGAAACCCAAAATTAGGGTTAACTTTCATTAAACTGGGTATATATACAACGCAAGATACAACAATTACAATGAGGTCCTAACTAATTAACTATTTACATACTAAGGATAAATAATGAAACTCCGTCCAACAAACTAATTCATTAATCTAACACGCACATTGCCAAAGAATGTGATTAACTGCCTCTTCATCCTTCTTAAATCTCATCGACTGCACCTTTCCCCCACTAATCTTCATCCCTAAAACACTTTGACATTTACAAGCAATCAAAAAAACTATAACTTGTCGGGTACAGGTGCGTGTCAATGTGTCGGAGTCGTCTAATTTCCATCCAAAGGACACGGCGATATGCCAAAAACCCCAAGTTCATTAGTATATTTCTTTTATCCTCTCAAATAAGTAGTGTTTACAAAGTGTCGTAGAGCATTTTATTCATAATAGAGGTGTTTCATGCATTTTATGTTCATGCCAACCAAAGCACGTGACCCAGGGTCGAAGTGGCTAATGTTTGGTTGACCCTTAGTAGTTCTATACATAAAATAGCTGCTCCCCTAATACAGAAAGAGTGAGGCGCATCTTTTCAGACACCGACTATCTCTCTCTCCCTCACCCCTTTAAGGGTGTTACAACGCCCAAAAAAAAGGGTACAAGTCACTAGAAGGTGAAAATGACATTTGTACTGTAGTTCAATACGTGTATATAACTGCACACCTTTTCAAAAGTCTTATAAAGTTCAATGCTTATCCAACTAAATCATAGAAGTTAATGAGGTAAGCAACTAGCAGCATGAGAAAAAAGCTACGAAAATTCACATGCCATTCTTATTCAAGCCCCATAATTGGATATATTTGGAGCTGTGTATTACCGAATAAACCATACCTCTTTGGATGTAGCAGCAAGTTGTGGTCTATAAATGACAACTTTTGGGTATTTCAGCTCATCTCCAATATTGTGCTGCTCAACCGGTTTTCCTCTAAGTATTATCCGAAAGTTTGTGAATTTTCTGAGGTACAAAATTGAGACATATGCCTGAACAAATATATGTTAGTCTAATTTGACAAGTTATGCAAGCATTATTTATCAAGAGAAACCCAAAAAGAAAGAGGATTAAACTGGTCACCCGCAACGAATAGCGGATCCGGTGGGAAATATGGGATTGCAATTCAAGAACTTTCTTGTGAGTCTTGGACAAACTTCCACGATTAGCTTCGTCTCTCAACATTATATCCTATATGAAGAAGCCAACGTCATCAAATAGCAGCAATATATAAGAATACAAATCCAAACACCCACAAAAAATATTTAACCCACAAATATTAAAACTCTCTTACAGTGAGTGATTCCACTTGTGAGTCCTCCAAAAAAAAAAGGGAAAAAAAAAAGACCAATGTCTTAGGCCTTCCCATCTTTTGACCAAAATACGCAAGAAAACCCCGTCTACAATTAGGCAACAAGGACTTGACAAAATTCTTTCTTTCTCCCCTCTTCGTACTCCAAAATTTTATTAAAAACCAAAACAAATACATAGACAAGAGAGGCATATCTCCCTGTGCAAGATAAAAACTACAAACCACTAGTAAGTTAGGTACAAGACTACTAGATTTGGGAAATCTTTGCCAAGAATGGCAAGAGCTTGGTTAAGGGAAGTTGGGTTTTACATTGGAGAATTGGCATCCCTTAAGTTTAACATCAGACCTAACTTTTAGAAGGACAGAGGAGGAGGATCTTGGGTTCTCCTGAAACACCCCACCATTCCTTTCTTGCCAAATGTAGTATATCATAGTTGCACGAGCAATATTCCTGATGATACTGTGACAGGATTTCCCGCAAAGCTCCGCTATGAGCCACAAAATCTCCTCATCCCATAGTTTGCTGAGCTTTAGATATGCCCAGCTAGAGCATACGTACTCCCTATAATCCTTGAGAAAGGGCAGTGGAAAAAGAGGTGATGGAGGTACTCATTATGAAGATTACATAGAGAACAGTGGGAATGTATGATTGCCCCAACTGTGTCTTTAGTCCTAAGACATCATCTAATGGCCATTGAAAGGATAAAACAGTGAGTTGGAATGGATATTGGGTACCAAATAAGATGATGACTCCTTATAGCATTCCAAGTTGTAGAAACTTTGAAAGTAGAGGAAGGAGAAACTGTAACGCTTAATTTGGTCAGGCCTTGCATAGATAGGAGGAAAATCAGGTAGAAGAGAGGTAGGAAAGGCAAGTCCATTGATCATTCTACACAATTGCTGAAACTTTAGCATCCTTAGGATTCCTGAAGAAGCCATGATTATGGGACCAAAGTAGATACTTAGGGGACCTTGAGGTAACCAGTTGTCATGTGACTCGTGTCAACAAATGTATTGTGGCTATCTCCAACAACATTCTTGATAAGGGGCCTGGCAAATTGGCAATAGGTCCAGAATCTTTCACGAAGGCTAAGAACAGTTTGATGGAGTTTCAAGAGTCCAAAAATATTTGTTCATGATGAGGCATTTATATTTAGGGCAAACTGTCCGGATATGTCCTAGAAACGAAGCATGATTCCAATCCTTTACTCTTCTTAGCCCAACACCTCCTTCTTTTGGCTTACAAAAAGACAACCAGGCAACTTTTCTTGTGTGCAGGTAAATTTTTGAATTACTCCCGTCGGAAGTTCCTGGGAAGCTTTCCAATGTGCAAGCATATACTCTTGAGGAGAGCAAAGTGCATAGTCCAGTATACTTGCATATTGAACAAGATTGAATTGATGAGCTGAAGCCTGTCTGCATACGACAGGAACTTGTTGGTCCAGCTTTTCATTTTATCCATAATTCTAGTAACGAGAAAGTTAGAGTATGCTGCACAGAGTTTGGTAAAGATGAGGGGGACACCCAGTTATCTGACTAGGAGTGAAACTAATTGGAAGCCCATCAGAGTACACAAAGCTTCTTTAGCTTGATAATCCATACCGATATATATTCTGCTCGCCACTGAAGGCCTGAATACTTTTGAAACTCCATAAGAGCACTAGACACTACTTGAAAAGATCAACTGTTGGGATAACGTACGATAAAAAGATCATCTGCAAAGCAAACACAGCTGATCCCCAAGTCTTTACACTCAGGATGATGCGAGAACTGACCAAACGTCAAACTATGATTCTGAATAACACTGGAGAAGAACTCCACTACCACGATAAAAAGGTACAAAGAGAGGGATCCCCTTGCCTCGGACCTTTTGCAACAGGAAAGTACCATTCCAGGCATCAATTGACATGTAGACTATCTAGGGGATGTGATACAGGCACTGATCCACTGCATTAAGGTGGAGCTGAAAAGCTTCAAGGATGTCAAGGATAAGATGCTAGGATACATAACTGAAAGCTTTTATTATGCCAACTTTCATACCACTTCTGGGAGGGGTGACATTCCCGGGATGGTGCTTACAAGCTCTTGCATGATGAGAACCTGATCAGAGATGGATCTACTAGAAACAACAGCTGCTTGACAAGAACTAACCAAGAAGTGAAACACAGTTTTAAGCCTTGTAGTGAGGACTTCTATAACAGTCTTGTAAATGACATTCAAACAAGAAATGGGCTAGAAGTTTTAGGTACCAAAGAAGTACAAGTGACATTGATAGCTCCTAAAAGCTTGCCAGTAGAGAGAAAGGACTTTATGATCATCAAACACAACACCACCTGTTAGTCATTACTTTCACAAATATGGGAAAAGTTCAACCAACTATTCACCTTCATTTGATCACATCACCTGGGAAATGATGAACTTATTATCTCTCTCTGTCCTTGTGATGCCTTCAAAGTTCTCTCTTTGGTGACAATAAGAAAGCAAGGATGTTATGGAATCATGTACAATACTTTCTGTGTTTTATGGTTGGAGCATAATGTTCGAGTATTTTGAAGATCAATGCGGGCAATTCAAACTTGATATGGGATCAAGCTTGCTATTTATCATCTTTGAGAGATTTGGTTTCTTCTCCTTTTAAACGTATCCTATAGTTTTTAATATCTAGAGATAGGAAGTCATTAAGTGATATGTAGGAAGAATCTTTGGGGAACTTTATTTTTCCATTGTTTTGGGAGGACTACTTATCCTTCTTTTTGTTGATGATGAAGAATATTAGAAAGGGCAAAAAACTACCATTGTTACCTCACTTTTTGAATTATATGATCCTGAACCACTCCTATCCCTTCATGATAGAAGATTAAGTGCGCAAGTTGGCTAAAGTTGGAAACGTATAATTTCACTCTGATGCATCATGGTTGACTTTGCAGGATTCTAACCTCTGTCGTGAGCAACTCCTATTTAGTCTTTTTACAGCACCAAAGCAAAACAAAGACTGATAAATTGAAGTTTTTTCCACCTTGCCAAAACTGTTCTATAGTCCACCAGTGTGATATTCTGATAGCATAAGACAAAGATATGGTCCATTCTGATTGGATAGTGAACTTACAAAAAACTAAATCATTTGTGCTTTATCCATGGACTCCATTCTACAACTTCAGGAACATCACCACGGGAGAACCCGAGTAAAGGTTCAAACATTAGCATAGGTAAGCAGGAAGCTACCAAGAGGTAAATTGTTCTTCTCTTTTTCATCCTACAAATCTATGACTAGGAAACTCTTCTCTTCCTATTTTTAACTAGTCTATGCTATTTGATTTCCTCCAAAAGCTAAAGTATCTTTTCCTATTTAAATTCAGATGCTATCATACGGGGCCTTCTTCCCTTTGATATTAAATTGTGTTTTCTCAAGAAAAACATGGTTATAAATACAAGTGAGGGGACACGCAGATAACTCGTAGGTAAACACGGCCTCTAGATGCAGTATATTCTGGAGGGACTAAGGTTATAACACATTCAGCACATCACACAATATGCAGATAACTCATAGGTGAACACCTTAGTGACCTTTACACCAACACATTAACTTTGACATACCTCTTCATCACCATCAAAATTCAGTTCGAATATGCCTTCATCATTAAGCCATAGGTTAAATATAATCACTTTTGTTCCATGCGCCCCGATATCCTCAAACTACATTAAGCCACAAATACAAGTCAGGGTACATGAACATATAAGTGCCACCATAACACAGAAAATAAACCCGACAAGTCAGTTCACAAGATGATGAGCTGAAAAATCTGACCACATAACAACATATGTTAATGTAAGCAATTTATGTTTTTTGAAACCAATAATAACCCTAATGGAACATTTGCCTCATGTTCTCTCCTTCCCCAAAAGCATCAACCCACCTTCCACTGCCACACTAAACCACCATTAAATCATCCCTAGTGAGGAAGTATCTGGCTAATTAGAGTGGCATGTTTAAGAGTGACCGGTGACATGACCAAGTATCAGCCGATACAAGTGATATCGGACATTTGCAAGATTTTAGGAACTGTAAGGGAAACAAAGAAGTAGGGGTTTGGAGGTGTGGTTAGGGAATGTTCCAGTACTAATTTAGGTGGTTAGGGCAGTGAATAGTACTCCGTTAACAGAAACAGGGGCTATTGTAAACAAAAAACAAGAATAAAAGAGAAGAATTGAAAAAGATAGATCTAGAAATCACTCCTAGAAGCCTAAGGCATCACACCTAGGTTTTGAAATAAATCAAGTAAACATTGAAATCCATGAGATACCGAAAAATATATAATTTTTTTTATCTCAGCTAAATTATTAACATGGGCAGTCAAGAAGCACGGGGGGCACGAACACCAATACGGGTACGTGAATGGGGAATAATTATAAATAAATGAGGACACAGACATAGCAGGGTATACGGCCACACTTAAGTAAGTACATACTTGTCGTACACTTTAAATTGTTATTTACATGGATATAGGATCCACAGATACCCAGAACTAATGGAACTTAGCACAAAAATGAAATCCAACAATGCCTCTTCAAATTAAGGGACAATCCATTAAAAAGAAAAACTACAAGACATGAGAAAATTTTGTTATAACTTTTAACCCTTGAAATAAACTTTTCATATTATGTAGTGAAACCCTCTCTATCCCCATATGTGTCTCACTCAAGATAAGTGTGTCCCGGGAGTATCCTAGACGTGTCCCCTACCCATCTAAATTTTATTATAACTAAATGGACACTTTCCATGTCCTTGGTGTGTCCGAAACAGACAAGGCGACCAGTTAGGCACGTCAGTGCCTCTTTGATTGGTAGAGATGTTAGAGATTATGCAACTCATTCAATAATAGGAACCTAGTTCAAATGGAGAATGCAAGGCACCAAGGCCGAATTATTGCACTATCATGAAACTAAGAAGCATGGACATTTCAAAGAAGGCAACGTGTCAGTGTCCAACATGTGTTGGACACCGATAGTTCTCGGTCACTCTCGGACACATGTCCAATACTCTTTTTTTGTGTCCATAATCGAAAATAAAATCTTAATTCCATACACGGGTCCAACACTATTTTTGGCAACATGTCTGACATTTCTTATGTGTCTATCACTAAGACATTAATAGGTCATTGACACTTGTTTAGACGTTTACTAACATGTGACTACCAAAAATAGGAATTTGGCATAACCGCATAACGTTGTCTTAAACAAGTTGGTGTGGCTGATCATATTTAAACCTCCATTAAAATGTCTAGAGAAATGCAAGGGATATGTTCTATGATTTCTTGAGTTTTGCGTGTCTATATTGTTCATTATTTGTTGTCTCTTATCCACTGTCAATTTTGGATGCAAAATTTATTTTCGTATCTATACCTAACTATATAATTGGATATATATATATATATGGTACAATGTGTGTCCTACATTTCGAAGAAATTACATATAGACCTGTCCGGGTCGTGTCCGTATCCGTGTCCCGTGTCCATATCCATGCTTCTTATGTCAAGAAAAAACACAAATGCAAGAATAAGTGAGTTGTAATATAATGATAAGAGTGATATGAAGTAAAAGTAGGACATATGATATACGATTGAATAAATATACATGGTAGGAGTATCACCAATGAAAGAGACTTGAAGAAAAATAAAAGGTGGTTTGGTCATGGGTAACAAAGATCGGAAGAACCAAGGAAGAGTGATAGGATTACTGTTAGCTATGAAAGGATGCCCGTAACCTTGGATATGAATGGAAATTTGATTACCAGTGGTCAAACTCCTAGTAATTCAATATATGAATAATCCATCCCAATGTTTGTAATTTTAAATTATCCAGGAATCATTATTTGGAAATTTCCTAGAGTCAACATTTCCTTATATTATGGATTGAGCCAGGAGAATATACCACAGGGAAGGGGAAGGAACAAATTCCTGCATAGTTAGGGAATTTGATTCCTCGTTGAATATGTAATCAGGAATCAAATTCCTCCTTATGATTACTGTCATCCAAACTGAGCCATAATGGAAAGGCTACGAGAGGGAAATTTCCTATTTGACATAGGATTGTAATTAGAAGGATATAAATTAATACCATGATTGAACGTGCATATAGCTGAAACAGAATGACTAAAACTGATTATTAAGTGGCAACCCAATTGATTGGGACACACTTGGTTTGATTGAAGTTGGTTTGCAAAATGTAGATCACAAGGCTTAGTTTGGTCTCTCTTCTTGAATCTTCTGAACTTTAAATCGTGGGAAAAGAAATAAACGCAGGAAAAGTAACTCTTTTAACTTTGGGAAAATGACGGCCAAGGACGTGTTTTGATAATTAATACCCGCCAAGGACATTTTGTTCATTAACAAATGTTCTTAGCATGTCCTTAAAAGGTATTAATTATCAAAACACGTCCTGAGCCGTCATTTTCCCTTTAACTTTAGGCTCCCCTTAGTTGCCTTTTCTTAATTGCTATCCTCCATGATGTTTCAGACAAGTAAATGGAGCCGATGGGGTTGTAGAAATTACTAAACTTAATATACTAAAAAGAAAGTTGTAATTGACTTCTTGTATTTCCTGAGCAGAAGTCAACCTTGGCGCTATTTCAAAAACAAAACATAAACGTTTGAATTGGCCCAGTAATGTTCCATATCAAGCAATCAAACATACCTGAAGCATAAGCTCATCTTTTGATGCAAAGGGGGACCATTCAAGAATGGTTTGCAAGTTAGTAGACCAATCGTCTCGAGACCCATATATTATGGGTTCTGCCCAATGGTTTGAGATGTCAAAGTCAACCTGCAGTACAATTGAAAACACAAAGAAGAAAATAAGAGTTCAAAGAAAGCACATCTTGAGATTTAGAAACACATCAAACTAAGGAGAGAGAGGATACCATTGGAACTATAACATCATCCTGCCCAGTTCTTCGCAAAAATGTATAGGAGAGAAGACCAACACTTTGTGTTACCCGGCTAAAAAACGGCCATACCAATATAAAGTCAAAACATATAGACTAAGATCTTATTGACAGAAAATACGTTTTGCACACCATATGTCATGTAAGCACAAGGATAGCTATAAGAAATAGTAGCATATCCTAGGGAGATAAGTGCAAAAAAAGAATGATGCTTGCAAGCTGCAAAATTGCAATGTTAACTTGGAATCTCCTATCAACTCCTGAAATAAAAACGCTAATCACGAGTTTCATAACATGATAACAAGCCCAACCATAAAATAGCATAAGAGGGCAATCAACCTGCTAATTGACTATCTCAAACCTTTTCCTTTGATAAAGCACTCTCAGTTCTAAACTAGCAAATACAATATAAAATCTTCATGTACTTCCAGCTTCCTCTTATTGGAAGTCTAGTAAAGTAACTGGCAAAATTGCAGGTCTTTTACTAGATTAAGGTTCCTTTCTTTGAGATTTCATGTATGGCATACTTCCAAATGAGCCAGTAGAAAGATTTGATCCAAGTCGAATCTTCCAAAAGGTCAAGAGAAGGCCAACCAGAGAAAAGCACAAAATATCAGGTAACTCAACTACTTATAATCGTTTTTGTTCATGAGTACGAGTTATGAGCCAGAACGAAAAGCTGGACAACAAAAAAGAAACTTTATATGATTGCGTAAGAAACTAAGTGTAAAGTACTTAAACCTTCTTATTCTTACATCATGAACTCCTAGAACATAGTGCGCCATCTACTTAATCACTTCCCAAGCAGATTTTGAAGAGTCATGAAGTCTGACTCTTCTGGACCTAGAGAAGTCCTGGGCATTAACCCACCTTTTTCCATTCAGTTCATCATCCACCGTTTCTTTATCATAACAAATATGGTTTGTACCCTGCATTAGCTAATCCGTAACTCTTAGCAGTTAGGGCCACAAGGTTTGTCTACAACAATATTTCAACTACCACTTAGGAGTTTTATTCCATTAACAGATCAACCAAGATAACTCTTTCAGCGTCCAACTACACATTAATAGTCCGCCTATTTTTGTTCAATATACTTATTTCCTCCATGATGATATCCCTACAAGTAGAATATGCGCAGATCAAAACTACTAAATTCATAGCATCCCCCTACTATTAGATGGAATGTGGTATGCGTGAAAAATAATCTAACATTTACATACTTGGAGATTTACTCTCCATTCATTTCCATCTCTGACCCGCTATTCACAGCAGCACTTCCACAATCATGTTGCATCCCTTAGTCCTACACTATGGCAAAACACTGAAAACAGAAGCACCCCAATCATCTATTTACAAATTCTATGGAAGCATTAAGTTATTAGCAACATAAGTTTAACCTGTAGTGTTGGATTTACACTTCCCTTAGACAATTTGGAGAGGAGGAGCTTTACACTTCCCAATTGGGGTTGTGTGTGAGGAACTTGCCACTACATTACATTTGAAAAGAGTTTTATGGAGCACTTTATGTATGATTGTTTAACTATGCAGCTCCTAGGTGCTTGATGAGACGCATTTGGAGGAAGACAAGTAGCCAAACTACTAAGGATGCTGACAGGGGTATTTACCAGATGAAATTTTCTTTACTGTATGGTTTCCATTTTTGGCAGAACAAGAAGTTCTATTATTCTTCTCTTTCTAACTTCCTCATCTTCAGCAAGATATGCAACAAGAAGGCTTAGTGCCAAAATGGTCAACTCCATGAAGAGATATTGCACAATAAACGAAACTATGAAGATAATCAGAGTTAGAATGCACATTAATAATAAATAACAAGTATGCAAAGATTAGAACCTCTAAAACTACAAAACTCAGATAAAGGAGAGGCATGCCAAAGAAATATTCAACTGAACTTCCACCTTCTTCAGTAAGAGAAGTGCCATAATATCTATGAACTTATGAAGGAGGGGTAACATAAATACCAACTGGAATAACAAGAAATCTATAAGAATAAGATGAACCCAACCTCAAAGAGAAGACTAATTGCTACGGGCACAAATGAAGCATAGAAATTGGTAAGAAAGAGAGGAAAAAAACAAAAAAAGAGCAAGTGACTCGAAAAGAAATTGGAAAAATACCCTCTATTAGATGCACGACTGAAAACGATCACGTCAGCACCCAGTCTCATGGTACTTGTCTTGAATCCATTACCATCTAGAAAGATATATCCCTTTCAGAGATCAAGAAGCACAATATGCAAGAAGATAGGAGTTGCATAGAGAGAAGTCTTTGAAAGAACCTACACTAAAAACTTTATGTAACTTGAACTTCTATCAGGGCACAACCGTGATAAGTGACATATATACATCAAAAGCTGTTACCAAAATGCACAAAAAGAAAGTTTGGGACTTGTGTCAATAACCAAGATTTTAGGGCCAAAACCACCATATGCAGGAAGATGCGCATATACGACTCTAAGTTACATTCCATTTGTATTTGCAATCACAATATTGAATCTCAAGGTAAAATGAAACGCTAATCTGGCTCATACACCACTTTCCATACAACCTAACCAATTGCACTGACCTTTAACTGTGATTTTCCATTTGCTTACTGGGACTTTTTGAAAATGTATCCTGGTAGTTTACACATCCTATTAACCTGAGGTTACGTCATGAATTTGCAGCGGAGGGACATAGAGACAAGGGTGGGCAGCCGACCCACTGGCTGCCAAATTTTCACAGCGATAGGTATAATTTTTACCCCATTTTTACTAATTTGACCCCACTTTGAAATTTATTTTAGCCCCAGCCCGTATAAGGGTTTTATAGGTCGGGAAAAAAAAGGAGTCAAAATACAATCTCCACCCACAAAATTCCATCATGTATGTGTATTCTAGTGAGGAGGTTTCCAATTTAAAAGGAATTAATGACCTCACACAGAAGATGGTTGAGACCTAAAGAGGTATGGCATAGTCCTCGGTTTATAGGCTTCTTACTTTGGCCCTTATTTTACCGATTGCTACTGCTACGGTAGAGAGAGAATTTTCCACCATGAAGATTGTAAAGTGCAGGCTTCGAAATCGTATGTGTGACCAATGTATGCATGATAGTTTAGTTGTATATATAGAGAAATAAGTTTTTGAAACCATTACAAACTAGGCTATCATCCATCGTTTCCAAAGTATGAAAAGTCGTCGAGGTCAATTGTAAGTCGAAGCTACATTTTGTTATTAATATATATCTATTTTTTGATTAACTTGTTAATCCTAATTGTTTCTTTCAATTAGCAACAAGAAAAGTGAATTACACAATACACAATTCAAATTTCCAACCCCAACTCATCAAAAATCCAAGCTCCGCCAATTGTGCACATAATGCTGAAGGTTAGTCTATACCCAATCTACCACCTCCCAAACCCCATTAATTCGTATTACACTCGACAGAGCTTGTTTTTTATCTAGGCAATTCACATATCACGCTCATGGCTAAAAACAAAGATAATCAAGCAAGTTAAAAGCTGACCGACTGCTCTAGTGCCATTGCTGATAAATCCGGAAGGAGTACAGTAATATTAGTTACAAGGGATACCTTTTTTCCAGACAAACCAGCTAATTGATCTACAGATACAGTCCCTCCGCTTAGTCATAGTGACAATCTAAGTTCTTACAAGAGTTGGTGAATTCCTCTTTGTTCATATTAGTCCACACATCAACGTGTCAGACTTTGAGCTCTCCCAATACCATTGTGAATGACGCTTTCGCATTCTTTAAAAAAATAGGAAGTATCACAAGAAACAGTGAAGATAACTATGACATTGTGACAATGAAATAACACATTCCCCATTGGGGATGAAGCTTATTATAGTTACATTGACCAATTGTGGTGTTTGCTTTCTTCGAGGAGTAACCCAAGCTCATGCATTTGCGAATGCCGTCGGTATTCATCCCACCCCCATCATCTACATAAAACACTCACTGGTTAGTGTCATTTTCCATTGTTATAGAAACAGATGCTGCAACAACATATCATTATCACAACAGGGAAAGTAAACACATGAGAATCAAACCTTGGAAAAGTAAAGCAGGAGAGTTATCCTTCACATTATAAATTCTATCAACCTTGACAAAAGTCGCACCATTGCAAATCTGAGAACACACGCATGCAGATAGAAACAAAAATAAGGTCAGTTGGATCTACAATTTTTTCAGCATACTTTCTTGTAGTTGAATTAATCCACTGCCAAGACCTTTTCAATCAGCTAAATGGTACAGTACTTGAAAGATTAGACCACAGTATACAAAGCAAATGCAGGTAAGGAGAATAAACGAGAAGCATTCATGAGTATGTTGCATACACTGGGAAGAACTTTTTTATATTTAACCATGAAGAATATGAAAAGGATGCCATGGATAGAAAGGAAACAAAGGGAAGAAGAAAAGAAAAGAGCAACGAGCACAAGGACTACTTCTGACAAGTATACCTTCCAAGGACAACTCCGCATTCTCAGTGATGCAATCATGGGCTATGAACAAGCAGACACAAATCAGACATGACGAGTGTCCAGTTTATCAACTTTTTTAGGGATCTCAAACACATTACAACGAACTCACAGTGTTTTCCATGATTTGAAATCAGTTAAAAGTTCCTTACAATCTATTGTTGCTCGCAGGTATAATGAGTAGAGGCTATGTTACAAGAGTGTGAGATGGTGTCCACAACCACTAATATTTGGGAAAGAAGACTCAAACCTCGAGCACAAGCACCAATTCAAGTGGTCTAGGTTTCTGCTGTGAAACCTTGGAGAAAGAGATTCAGGCACTGTGTAGGATCAGAGTAGGATCTTGAAGGACTAGCGGTTTGCCATTCTTGTATTGACAGAAATGGCACATGGAATGCAGGGGCATGTTGGAATTGGAGAAGCTGATTAGGGAAGGCAAGCACATGGGTACCACTTGTAATTAGCGAGACCCTGTGTTCCATGATATGGTGTAGCATGAGCGCAAACTACCGAGAATAGTGTCTGGTTAGTTTTGAGCACCAATGAAATATGTAATACAGCTAGTCTCGAGCCAAAGGAAGTCTGACTGTGTGGTGCCAAATGGATGGCAGGAAATCTTTAGGGTGAATGTGATGATTTGGGCTAAAACCAGTGAGCAGAAAAAGATTAATTGCAATTCGCTTTGACTTCACAATTTGTCTAGCACTTGAGCTGGTTGGGAGGCTTGACCCATAAAGCTTCAAACTTTTCTTCTTGACATTGGAATTGGTTAAAGTAACTTTGTGCGGCTGTATATCGTGTCAAACTTTAGGACTCTATGCCCACTTCTTCTCACTATAGTACACTTATTGTAGATTTTAGGTCAATGGATTTGCCTACAACATTTTAGTTCTCCTTCTTTTCATGTGTTCGTAGATGACAATACCGTTAGTGGATGAAACTAAGGGAGCAATAGAGCATTATCGGGCATAACTCAGCCACAACACAACCGTCTTTCACCCTTTTTAAGTTCCAAACACTATAACGAAGTCCCAAGAACGAACAAACAAAACAAATATAACAGATACAACCGTACAAGTTAGAAGTTGGCAGGTGGACCAACTGAAACCACTGCCATCAAGTCTCAAGTGAGTCTTATTTTATGGTATTAGGTAAAGCAAAAACTTTGTTGCTAGTTATTTAATTTCTAGTACATTGCAGACCATGGGCATCTAATTATTTGTCACCATGTGTATCCCATCCAAGGTGTTCGAATTGTGTGCAGTTTCAAAATCAATTCCACAAAAATATACAAGTTGGATGCATGTCCAACACTGCTAGCGCTAAGAAATGGATAACAGCTTCTAGTAATGCAAACCAAACAGTAATCTACACGATCATTTCTGAAAAATGAAAAATCTAATCTGAGTTTGCCATTCATGTCTTACCACCAATCACAAACTCTTAACATTTCACAGTGCGGTAGTTCAGGAAATGATTTGATGGGAAATAAAGACTCTAACCACACAATATATCATATATCATATATCATGAATATAACAAAAAATTGTTGATGATCACCTCATCCACTGCATTATCCAGGAGCTCAGCGATTGCTGCAACAGAAGCCCAAATATCACGAGTTTATAAATATTTGTAGAGAAGTCTCGACTAATGCAAACATGTATGACAACTTTAGCTTCGTCTCTTGATCATTCTCAGCTTTTTCTTTAACTTGTTTACATGCTGGTAGGGTCGAAATAAAACTCGGAAAGAGAAGTTACCTCCAAATGCCCATTTATGAGAAGTTGCATTGGAATGCAGAAACTTGGGATGTACACGGGCATGTTCCAATTGACCTAAACAATCACAGGAACTTCCTGGTAAGCAACATTTCAGCGGGAATGCGTACATAAATACATATGGGGGGGAGGGGGGCGGGGGGGTGGTGTCTATGCATGCAGGTGTGAATTTTGTGGAACCAGCGGCAACCTTGGGCGGGAGTGAATTTTGTGGGACCGATATTAAAATCCCCTGCTTTCCAGAAACTCCGCGACTCAAGCGTCTGATTGCCCGATGCGGACAGTACCGCAACAGTTTGAACTTGTACTCCGACGTCGTCTTCATCGTCGCTACTGTCAATCTCGACTAAATTTATGGGTTCTTTCTCTTGAATGGGTTCTTTCTCTTGTTTAGGCGACATTGTTTGATTCCTGAGACCAAACACAGAAGAAAATAAATACGTGAATTGAAAGGCTAGGGTTGCAGAGGGAATCTACATAATAAAACACAAACACAATAATAAAACACAAACACAAGAGAGTGGGAGGATCAAACAAATACGAATAGAAAAAATGGCTAAGATTCATTTGATTTGATACAAGGGATAACGTGTGTTTTTTAACTCTTCTAAAAAACATCCATACTTTTATAAATATATTACAAAAATACCATCGGGTTCTTTTTATCAAGTACTCGGCTTCTGGTATTGGTATAAAAAATGGGAAATGATATTGGCACTCCAAAAATTGATGCAGGCACTCCAAAAAACAATGGAAAATGACTTTGGAATTACACTGATTGCTCATCATATGCCAATATCTAAAAATAAAAATATATTACAAATATGCTCATACCTATGACACTACCGGAATGCATATGTGAATATGATATGGTGGTGGAAAATGATATTAACACTCTAAAAATTCATCCTAAGTACTTTAAAATTAATATAATTCTAAAACTATTTTAATTTATTTTTTAAAAATATTTACATTAATTTTTAAAATGTCAATATTATTTTTCTGCAATAAAATGCGAAGGTGTTTACAAAAAAAAAACCCAAGCGGGAATTGCGAAGAACGATGGATGTGGCCAGGTGGGTACTCACTTCTTCACACCTTTCCCTCAACAAACCACGAGAGTGGGTTGATCAAAAAAAGAAACACGAGAGTGGGATTTTCGGGATTTCTGGCATCAGCAGGGAGAGGAAGACATGGGAAGGGAAAAAATTACTGAAGGTTGATAACTTTTTGGTAACCTTGGAGGCGTTTGATAACTTTTTTTTCAGTTTTTGATTTTGATTTTTACTTTTTGTAAAACGTTCCAGAACATCTTCTTAAAAAATAAGTACTTATTTTACATTTTTAAACTCAAAAATAATGTAAATGAAAAATAATTTTTTAATTTTTTTTTGCACCGTATTAAAGATCTTATTGAGATCTTTCAAAAAAGATCCATATTGCATATTTTTAAATTTCAATGAGCCTATTATTTTTAAGTTTGAAATTGCCTTCTTAAAAATAAGTACTTATACGTTCGGGAACGGGGCCTTAATGAATAAAACTTGTTTAATAAATTTCTAGATTCTGAAGCTGTTTTCCTTATTGCCAAAACCACTTGGGCACTAGTCTCCGGGGTCTCGGATCACTGTTCCATTGTGGTTATTGTGTTGCCTGGATCCCATGTCAGACGAACCTTTAAAATTTTCAATTTTTGGTTCAAGAACAAGCAATTTAGGGATGTCCTTATTGCCTCTTGGGACTTCCTTTGGATGCTTTCCCGCGGTTAAGGTTGCCTTTAAAGCTTTAAAAGTTTGAAGCTTGCTTTGAAAGCTTTGAACCATCACCATTACTCTGATATTAGGGTATGTTTGGTTGGATGGAATCAAAGTTGGAATGAAATAGTCATTGCAATGACTTACTTATTCCAATGTTTGGTTCACCATTAAATAATGGAATCACTATTCACCTTAGCAAAGGAATTGTCATTTCATCCAAAAAACTAAGGAATTGTTATTCCATTTTTTTGTCACACCAAAATTACTAATGCCACTCCAACATTCACTATTGCCACACCAATAATTATTATTGCCACTTCAAAATTACTATTGCCACTCCCAAAATTGCTATTGCCACACTATTCCATTGGAGATGAGAATGAATATTCCTAAGCACAACTAAACATGAGAATGGGAATGATTATTTCATTCTCAATTCCTCCAATTCTATTCCTATTCACATTTCGTTTCATCCAACCAAACGCACCCTTAGTGGTAGGGTGGCTTAATTTGATATTGGAATTGGATCAGCTTCAAGCTCCGTGTCAGACTGATCCAGGAAATTTGCTATTGATAGACAGAGAAGAAGAAATGTACCTGCAGTTTGTGGATTTGAGTAATGCTAAGGAAGCTTTCAAGAAGCAAAAATCAAGGGTACAGTGGCTAGGTTTAGGGGACAAAAACACTCAGTTTTTCCATCACAAAATGAAGTCCCATTGAATGAGGAACAAGATCCTTAGCTTGAACACTTTAGCTTGAGTTAGGATTACTGATCCTGAGGAGATTAAATTGGAGATTAGTTATTATGAAGGTTTACTAGATACTTCCTTTGATCAGAAAAGGTGTGCTTCTCATGCTCTTCATTTAGCCTTGGGAAAAGGGTGGGCACTGAATTCAAATCTGAACTGACCAGGGTTGTTACTATAGAAGAAATAAAGGTTGCTATGTGGTCCATTCGAGGAGATAAGGCACCTACTCCTGATGGCTACACCTCTGCTTTCTTTCAACACAATTGGAATGTGGTGGGTACGGATGTTACTAATGTTATTCTTCCATTTTTTCAATCAGGTATCATGTCTCAATCTTGGAACGTACTCTACTGTATTGTCTATTATTCCAAAAGTTCAAGCGCCTTCTGCTATAAAGGATTTCAGACCAATTGCTTGTTACAATGTGGTGTACAAGTGTGTTACTAAAATCCTTGCTAATAGGATTCAATCTATCCTGTCCTCCCTTATTAGCCCTTGTCAATCTGCTTTTGTCAAAGGTGTTCTATTGTGGACAACATCTTGTTAATGCAAGAAATTGTGAACAATTGTCATAGATTGGAGGGTAGTTCTAGGTGTGCTATCAAATTGGATCTGATGAAAGTTTACGATTCTGTTGATTGGGCTTTCCTTTTTGAATTCACTTGGCAGTTCATCCAATAGTTTAAAAATTGTGTCACTAGTCCTATGTTCTCTATTGCAATAAATGGTCAATTTGAGGGGTACTTTCCTGGTAAAAAAGGACTTAGGCAAGGTGATCCATTGTCCCCTTATCTAATCTTGCTAGTCATGGAGGGATTCTCTACTCTTTTCCTATACAATAAGATGGTTCAAACAGGTGTCAATCTCTGCAAATTTTGCAAATTTTCCATTTAATATTTGTTGATGATTTGTTCATTTTAAGTAGTGCTGACCCCCAAACCTTCAGAACAATTTGAGAAGCTCTACATGATTTCTATCTGTTCTTTGGATTGCAACCTAATTTACAGAAAAGTTCTATATTCTTTACTGGTGTTTCTCAAGCTCTTCAACGGGAGTTGTGCAATATTCTTCCCATTCCAGTTAGTTTTCTCCCTATTAGGTATTTGGGAGTGCCTTTGATCTCCACCAGACTTAAAAGTGAAGATTGCTCTCAACTTAAGGACAAGATTCTGAATAGAGTTCAGTCTTGGACCAATAGAAATATGTCTTATGGGGGGAGGGCCCACTTGGTTCAATCAGTCCTATATAGCATTCAAGTGTACTGGTCTTCCATCTTTATTCTTCCTAAAAAAGTGATTAAGGATATTGATAAAAGTTTTAAGGGGTTTTTTATGGTTTGGTCCTGATTTGAAACTTACTAGAGCTAAGGTAGCTTGGGCTTCTGTGTGCTCTCCTAAGGCTGAAGGTGGATTGGTGTTTAGGTTGTTATCAACTTGGAATAAGGTTGCTATGTCACGTCACATTTGGGCCATCTGTAAGAAGGCAAGTACGCTTTGGGTGAAGTGGTTCCACATCAATATTCTCAAGGGTATGTGCTTTTGGTGGATAAAAGTCCCTATTGAAGCCTCCTGGACCATAAGACAATTGTTCAAACAAAGATGTTGTTCAAAAATGGATCACAGTCAGAGTGGGTAATGGTGACTCTACCTTCTTGTAGCTGGATAATTGGCACCCACTTAGGCCTTTGTTTAAACATTTTAGGGAGCCTGTGGTACAAAACAGGGGCATTTCTTTGCAAGCTAAGGTTAGTTCCATTATTAATCAAGGTAGTTGGCAATGGCCTAGAGTTCAGAACCCCATTATTCAGAGCATCATTGACCAAACTCCATCAGGGTTTTTTCCTAATTTTGGAATTTGCATGGTGGAGGCATTTTCACAACTAAATCTGTGTGGTATCTCTAAGGCAACCTCAACGTCCTATTCCTTGAGCTGAGGTTGTTTGGTTTTCACATAATGTTCTCCGTTGGGCGTTTATTGAGTTGCTTGCATTTTGGGGTCGGTTATCCACCAAGGACAGGTTAAGTAGCTGAGAGTTGCATGTTGATGTTGCTTGCAGTTTGTGTGATGCTCAGTTGGAGTCTCATGAGAATTTGTTCTTTGTTTGTTCTTTCTCACGCCAGATTTGGAGTTATTTTTTGGGAATGAATAACATTGGAAGAAGTATTGTTGTTTTTGCTGATGAAGTAGCTTAGGCATGCAATCATAGGACAAGTTCGTCGCTGGACCATACCCTTTTTTGCCTTTCCTTGCTGCTTCACTCTAGTGGATTTGGAGAGAGAGAAATGCTCGTATTTTTCAGAACAAAAGGAGAGATGTCAAGGGCTTGATCAACCAAATTGAGGAGGAGGTAAAGGCTTGCCTGATCTCTTGGAAAGGAGTAAAAAGGAATAATGCTAACAGTTGGCTTGCTTTACAATGTTAATGCAAAAGATGGCTCACAATGGTATAATTAAACTTAGCAATATCCTTAAAAATAATCAAATTTTGAGCTTTGGATAACCAAAACTAGCAACATTTTTCAATAATCAAAATTTGTGGACCCCACACCACATAAGTTAACTAGTTCCAAAATTTATATACATGCATGTTTCAACTGGTATTTTCTTCTTCTCTTCTTTGCCTACTTTATATCTTCTTCATTTCACCCACAAATTATTTTTCTTTATTTCCCTCAAAAAGTGAAGCTCATATCTCTCGATCATCTATAATTCAATCAATTGTCACCGAATTAAGGTATTTCACTATTCTTTCCCATTTCTATTTTTTCCCCCAACAAAAATTCATAATATGAGGGAAGAAAGTAACCGATTTTTGTCCAAAATTAAGAGAGAAGATATATTTTTACTAAAAAAAACTTGAATAGTGGAAAACAGAGAGGGAGTGAGTGAGTGAGTGAGTGAGTGAAACTGTAGTGAACCCATATTTTGTTTATGGACTAGAAGTGATCATTGTGAAGCTCAAATATTGTTAAAATTAGTAACCTCTTAACTGAATAATCAAAAGCTGATGAGTCAACTTTTAGTAACCCTTTTTTTTTTTTTGGTTTGATTGAGCTTAATGGATATCGCATTTCACACACAAAAAAAAAAAAAGAAGTCTTTACTGCCCTAATTTTTATTTTTTTTTAAAAGCACAAAATATTACCAAACATGTTTCTTGTTTTTGTTTTTATGAAAATATAAACCTATTTCTACTTCTACTTTCTTAAAAACAAAAAACAAAAAATTGAATATGTTACCAAACGCACCCAAGACAGTCTTCTTTTTCTTTAAACAATACTTTGTGTTAATATTATTTTTTACTACGTTTCTCTTTCTTTTCTCTCAACCAAACAAAGCTTAAACTTGGAGAAGAAAATAATTCTATTTTTTCTATAATAAAAATAGCTTCCTGTAAAAGGAATACTATTACTTTTTTATTTTTTTATTTAGACTTCATGGGCAGACCCATACTATTGCAAGTGGAGTAACTTGACCCCACTATGTTCCAAAATATCCCTAGAGTAGGTATAGTTTGGAGGAGTATTTTGTAATTTTGCTCCAAAGCATAATATTCTTGCCTTGAAGATTCCACGAAATTTACAATTATTGCCCTCTTTGATTGCGACATTAATAAAAGAACTCAACGTTATTTCTCTCTACAAAGTCTACGAGTCTATAGACTCTATAGTCTATTCTTCTCTCTCTTCCTCTCTAAAGACAAACGCAAGTATAGGTTCCTGCAAAGACAAAAACAAGTATAGGCAAAAGCAAGTAGTCTATCTAGCAAGATGGAAGTTAGGTCCAACAATTATCAATTAATGTAAAAAAAAAAAGTTTGGGTATGATGGTTTCTCCAAGTTCAAATTAAAAACTCTATTTGTGCATTTTGCACTGTAGTAAGTAATGTATTGCCCAATTTGTTACTCTGATCTCCGTCTAATAATGTTTGTCCATTTTATAATATTGTGCAATTTTTTAATTGCTTATATCTTTTAATTTACATTAATATTTTGCATAATTTTTAGAGATTCATATTAAAACATATAAGCAATTAAAAATAGATAGAGATATCGAAAAGGACAAACAAACGAGCACGGATGGAGTAATTCATATAAACTTAGATTTTATTAGAATGTGTTACATTTCAATTTTTTCTTTCCTACAGTTGAGAAGAGATATTTGAAAAAAGAAAAAGTGCCATAAGAATCATCAATTCTACAAGTAACAATTTCCCTTAGCAACGGTAGATGAGTTGTGAACTACAGTAATAAACCATGTATGGTTTCTACTCTTTGTTTTTTTATTTTCATATATAATTCAATTCCTTATTCGATTTTTACGTAAAAAATAAATTATCTGTGTCGTAGATATTTGACCCCGCTATAACTAAATCCTAGATATGCCCCAGATGGACTTGCAATTCGGGTAATCTTAACTTATTTTACTTCACTATATAAGAATTAGTACTTTTTTTTTTTTATACTCCTTGTTTTGATGAATATAACAATGGGTGAGGTGTCTTTAAATGTACTAGTATACAAGTGATTTCAATTTGATCAATATAATAATGGGATTTCATATTTTTCCACGACAAATTGTGATGCTATAATATTGGTATTTGAATTAAGTGGTGGTCTTGTTTAAAGAAAAAAAATTAAGGTGTGTTCTTTTGTGTTTTATTCTTTAAGAAAATATTTACTTTAAAGCAAATTATATGAATAATACTAATTGAATATTTTACGATCGGAAATTTTATGAAATTGTACAGAAATTTAGATAACACTTATTTTATTTATAACTCCTTGATTAGAAGCTTTATATAATAGTGAAAATCTTCCAAATTCCTCTAGTAAAATTTAGGATTTGTTTAGAACTTGTGGGAAAAAAAGAAGAAGAAGAAAGGTTTGGAAAAAAATTCCCTACCATTGTTTAATTCCAAGAGAGAAGAGAGAAAATAATCAATCCACTATTGTAAATAGTAAAAGTATAATCCCATTTACTTCTCATTTTCCTCCTGTTTCTTTTTTACTTTTTCCTTCATTTTTCATAACTTTTAGATAGTTAGGGGCTGTTTTGCTAGGAGGAATAAGAGCATCTACAGTGGAATAAGTAAAACAAAAAATTGTTAAAGTTAGTAATGTTGGATTAAAAAAGTGCTTACATTGGAATAACCAAATCTAGCAACCTTAACAACTTATCGAATTTTGACTATTCAATAATCAAAGCTAGCAATATTTTGTCAATAACCAAATTTTATCTCTCAATCAAGTACACTAACATTACACAAAAACCTTCTCTCTTCCAATTTCTCTCTCTCTCTCTCTCTCTCTCTCAACAATGTTTTCAAAAATAAATTTAAAAAACTGTAACTTTCAAAATTTTTTTTTTTCTGTTTTTTCAGAAACTTTTTTTTTTACAAAAAAAAAAAATTTCAAAATTTTTATAAACTGTAAGTAAATAACGTGTGTTTTTCAAAAAACTATTTATGAAATTTCAAAATTCTTTTATAGAAAACTGTTTTTTACACAAAATCTGTTTTTAAAAAACTGTATTTATAGTTGTTAAAATTCCAAAACTATTTGTGTAAATACAATTCTTTCAAAATTATATTTACAGTTTTTAAGTGAAAAAAGTGTGTGCTTTTTTGCAAAACTGTTTTTTGCTTTTGAAAAAATTATTTTTTCGAACTATTTCTAACATAAACTGTTTTTTTTTCCTTCAAAAACCTTATTTTTTTTTAAAAATATGCGTGAAATAAAGGGAAAAAGTTTAGAGGGCTCATTGGTTTTGATTATGGGCAAAAAATAACCAATGTGGCATTTGACATTGCTAACTTTAGCAACCTCTAAATGGATAATTAAAATCTAATATGACATGTTATGATTATTCACATTTGCTTATTACACTGTTGATACTCCAAGTATTTTTCAAAAAAGTAAGTTCTTTTAATTAAAGATAATATCTACATCTATATAATAAGGGAGAACGATTTTTGAATTTTATCTCTTGCTATAAATTCCAACCATTGATTTGTTCCATAAATCCTACGGCTCTCCCTACTCTCTCAAATAATATTAATTGCACAATTACAACTAATTAGATCTGACTTTTCTTACAGGCAAATTTTAGTATTACATGAGAATAAACTGTTTCGTATCCTAAAACAAAAAATGATAAATATTTATTAAGAATCTAAGCCAACACTTTTCAACGTTGTGGTCTTTTTATGAAGGGAAAATTTTAAAATGACACCTGAATTTTGCATCAAATGTTACAGAGACACCTGAACTTAAGTTTATATCAATTAAACCCTTGTACTAACAAAATTTTCAAATTTAAATTCCTGAACTTAAGTTTATTTCAATTAAACACCAATACTAACAAAATTCCAAAATTTAGACCCCGCCGTTATACTCCGTCCCAAAAATTGCTGACATGACATCTCCAACCCGTTTAAGTTGCCTCATTGCATATGTTTCTAACAAAGAACGATGCACGTAAGCGAAACCCATAAGCAACCTTCAGGTATAGGGTTAAAGTGAGGGTGTAATGGGGCAATTTAAACGGCTTGGAGATACCATATCAGTAATTTTTGGGACGGACTACAACGGCGAGGGTTTAAATTTGGGGATTTTGCTAGTACAGGTGTTTAATTGAAATAAATTTAAATTCAGGTATTTAAATTTGGAAAATTTGTTAGTACATGTGTTTAATTGATATAAACTTAAGTTCCGGTGTCTCTGACATTTGGTGCAAAGTTCACGTGGCATTTTAAATATATATATATATGTTTCAGCGAACCTCACACCAGTTCCTCGAGAGAACGGGAATCAATATCCGCTAATCGAGCACTCGGTCCACTCTCCGTCGGGAATTAGATCTCCGTTCATTGTCCAACATCCGATGGTATCTCTCTCTCTCTCTCTCTCTCTCTCTCTCTCTCTCTCTCCGTAATTGTGATGCGACACCTACAATCTTGCTATCTGAAACAAGGCAAAAAATTTAGGGTTACAATATACCTAGTCAGACGGGCAAAAGGCTGTTGATTCTTTACTTTTATGCATACATACATCTGCATATATACGCGCAGAATTGAAGCCATTCGGTGGCCTCGGCTAGATTAGACACTGTGTTACACAGCCGGAGAATTTTCTGCTGGCAAGGGCAAGATAAGTTTATAACATTTTGTTGATAAACTTTGCCCTGCTATCGCTGTAAATAGGATGCTAACATGTTATAGATGCTTTAAATCAAGTTCAGTATGGTTTTCAAGGGAGTTTCACCGGGTGGTGAGGAAGGCTCTTCACACATGTTTGCTGATATGGAATCTGGTTTCTTGACCTATTATATATGTCCTAATTATTCATGATACGAGCTTCTGTGCCATGTTAATTAACAGAAGTTTGCATATTGCCCCGTAGTAAACCTAGTACTAGATTCTCCCTACACATACTAGTGTACAGATTGCATTAGTTTTCTATGCTTCTCACTGTCTGAATCCGTCTGTTTGGTGGCCTGACTACTCGTTTTAATTTTAAGTTACAATAGTTTCAAAGATTGGATGCACACATAATCTATCCAGACAGAGGCATGCACAGGTAGCTTAAGCTAGTGAGGTTTCTTTTTGCACCCAAAAATGACCTGCTTATCAGATACTGACACATGGCTTGGTTCAGGCCAAAATAGTTGAAGCCAAATATGCCCAGAACAAGTGGGTCAATGCTGAATGTGAGACGTGGGGCCCATCCGGAAAAATTAGGGATGCAGGGTATTATTACTTTTATTTGGTGACTTTATGTTCAATTATTCAGGACCAAATGAATAGGTTAAGTGGACGCGAGGAATCCCAAATAAAGTGGGAGAATGGTTCCATGAACTCCTATTTTCCCTCCCCTTTTCTCTAGAGTTACAAGTTGAAACTTGTGGCTGGGAGTTCCAAGTTTTGAAAAGGCACGCCTAGGCACAAGGCACATCAAGCCTCACTCTTGGCGCCTAGAGGGGGCCATTCTTGGTGCCTGGAGGATGGAGGAGGTCCAAGCGAAGGCAACTAGACAAAAACGAGGTCTAGGCGACCAAGGTGTCTTTTGGACATGCGCAAGACGTGTGCTTGCTGTGCTTATTTCAATTCACGCCAAATTTAATTCTAAAGGGCAAAAATGTAACTAAGGTCTTAACCTAAGGGCTAAACGATCCTCACCACATTCATCTCTCTTCTCTCAATCGAACGACTCAAACCAAAAAATGTCTCTCGGCCCCTATTTCAAGTATGGAATGATTGTCTTTTCCTCCCTCCGTTCCATTTTGGTCATCCATTTTCGTTAATCGTGCCATTCTTTGAACGCTTATATCTCTCAATTTATAATATTTTTCATAATTTTGAAAACTTTGTATTATAGACCTAATCGAGAACTATCAAATAAGATCCATATTGCATATTTTTGGAGATTCATATTGAAAGATATAATTGATTGAAAACTGACACGAATATCCAAAAACGACAAAGAAAATGGGACGGAGGGAGTATTAGATTTGACGTTTTAGTTCTCTATGAAAGAATCGTTGACTATTTGGCATTTGGTAGATGGTTTTGTGGGTTTTTTAGATGGTACATTGTCTAAACTTCATTGTCTTTGCTTTTATTATTTGAAAATTTTGGATTACGTTATTTTTTTCTATTTTTTTTCGCCTAACTATGCCTTGTTTCAAATTTTCATTAAGGCCCGAGCCTCGCCTTGTGCCTACACCCCAACAGGCCTTTGTGTCACTCACCCTAATAACTTTGGTCATGAGGGCACTTCTCATTCCAGACGTTTTTGGTGCTAAACATTGGGTTCAACGATCATATTTCAAGGAGATCGTGATGAAATGATGAGAAAGGCCTACAATGGCGCAGCTATAAGTTATAACTGGAGTACATTTACATTGGAGCTCTATAAATACTAGTTCTCAAGGAATAGTAAAGGCTCCGCACCTCAAAAAATTGCACTCAACGTGTTCATGCATTTTCATTCAGTTTCTAACACTTGTCAAAGTTCAAAGCTTGCAAGCTTTGTCTTTTACTTCTTTTGCAATTCGGTTCCTACGCGTCTTTCTTAATTTTCCTCCTGCAATCAATTAAATCTCTAGTGTTATGTTGTTTGCAACCCATTTCCATTTATGCACCCGATATGTTGTGAAGTCCTTGAGTCATTTGAGTCAAAGAAAGGACCAAGCATCTTCACCCTTGAGAGTTTTGTTTGTTCAGAAATTAGATTTTAAAGTCTCCAAGCCTAATTCTTTGATGTTTGGACTTCTCAATCCTGGCATGCCCGCACACTTTAATTTCGGCCTCGGTGTAGAGTCTGTAGACTCCTTTGGAGGGCAACAGTTCCTTTTTTTTTTTTTCTGCCAGTTTGGAGATTTAGCACTAAAACTTTGGCTGGTGAAATTGAATTGATTAAGAAGTCTTGTTGATGAGTTTGTAAACATTTTAAATTGATGAAGAGGATTTAATAATGAGTGCAGCTTTCTATGAGTTTGGCAATGGAACCTAATCCAGACCCTGAGCACCACCTGATGATTGACCACAGAATGCCGCAAGCTAGCGAAATTGATCCAAGGAGAGGCAGATTTCCATGTTGCATTGTGTGGACACCACTTCCTGTCCTTTCATGGTTAGTTCCTTTCATAGGCGACATGGGGATATGCAGAGAAGATGGAGTTATATTGGACTTTGCAGGGCCTAATTTTGTTTGTGTGGACAACTTTACATTTGGGGCAGTGGCCCGCTACATCCAAATAAATAAAGAAAAGGTATGGCTAGATGCTATTTTCTGAATTTAATATGTTTGGGAATTTTGCTCCTGTATATACTTTGATGTGCAATTGTTGCTTCAGTGGCATGCTTCCAGCTTAGCAGCTTGTCACCTTACTGAAAGAGGTACAATGCTCTAGCCGCTGAGCAGAGAGACACCAAATGACCAACTTCCTTTTGCAGCTTCCATGCTGTCACTTGTCTGTTCCGCCCTAAGATTGTCTTGTGGTCTATGATTTGTCCCGATCGACTTTCGATCTGGGCTTAGGTCCCTTTTACCCCGATCGGTAGATTCTAGTTCTTCCTATTTGACAGATGACGTAAGGCAACGGGGAATGTCCAAAACCGAATCAGTACAAATCCCCAAGGTCACTCATAGGGCTCTCTCTCGTAAAGCCAAAAAAATGTTGAATACTTTTGCCTTCGGTTGCCGTTTCCCTCACCTGTTCTTCATCTGCCTGCAGTTCTAGATCAAGTAAGGAGTTGGTCGCTATTAGCTATGTCTAGTACCTCGTGTAGCTAGTGTCAATCATTCTGTAGCTAGCCGCTACCAAGAAAAGGGTATTCTGAACCCCTGAACCATGACCATTAATGGGTCAAGTCAGTGCTCTGCAAGCTTTATCAAACAGTTTGTATGTCCACTTCTCATGCTCATAGCGATCGTTTCTACCCCCTCTTAGTGATTGGTGGTTTAAGTCAGCTTCTCGCGAAGAAGTGGTGTTCTTGTTATTCAAAATTTCAAATCACTATTAAAAGGAACAATATCAAATAGACCAAGATCCAAATTCCAAAGCAGGTAAGGAAGACAGAAATCTCTCACAACCCTGGAACTAGACAGAAGCCTCTAGTATAACTTAAGTATGTACTTAAAAGCATATGACAGGTATCAGAGAGTTTCCCTAGACTTCTTTTTCCAGGTAGAGAGAAACCTTCTATATAATGCTGCTTGCATCTCACCTATACCTTTTCATTTTGTCACTTCTTTTTCCAGGTAGAGAGAAACCTTCTATATAATGCTGCTTGCATCTCACCTATACCTTTTCATTTTGTCACTTCTTTTTCCAGGTAGAGAGAAACCTTCTATATAATGCTGCTTGCATCTCACCTATACCTTTTCATTTTGTCAACAAAGCTTTCCTATCTAAACGCTTGAGTGGCGAGCCAGCCTTTTAATAGCCCGTAGATTCTTAGTTTATAGCTCTATTACAGCGATCCGGATTTCTTGTTTCTCTCTCTATAAGGGCAGTCCACTCAGTCACTCTCTGAGCAGTCCTGCTTGCTTGCTGGGTCTCTGCAAGCTGTCTCTGATTCGCCACTGGAGTTGAGTCATTTCTTCCTTGCTGTATTGAGCTACGTTACACGGACACGGGTACGTGAATTGGGTGCGGGTACATATCTAAGAGTCGGACACCTCAAAACTGAAAATTGAGGATTCGGGGATATGTATCCGAATTAGGACACGGGTGCGGGGATCCGCTGAATAAATATACATAAATAAAAATAAATATATGTAAAATTATCTCACAAAATATTATTTTCTTGGCACAAAACTAATTATTAAAATTATGAATGTTTTTATGGTCATTTATATAATTGTTCCATTAATGATTTGAGGGGTTAACTGTTATGTTAATAAACAAAAGGGTGTAAGTGTAGTTTATACAAAAAGGGTCTAAGTGTAATATAATATAAAGATATATACAGAAAACCACATCGATCAAAACCACGGCTCTCCGATCAAAACCACGTCTCTCTCTCTCTCTCTCTCTCTCTCTCTCTCTCTCTCTCTCTCTACGCAGCTGGAGGTTCGATGACGACGACGACAACAGCAACGATCCACTGCTCCTCCTCTGACAACGATCTGCTACTCCTCCTCCGATGGTGGCTTTCACACATCGATCTTCAACGACGACGACGAAACAAGGTTCGTCTCTTACCTCATCTTCTCCTCCCTCGTCGTCTTCTTCTTCTTCATCATCATCATCAGTGAACTCTGCTCTGCAACGTGTCCGATTTTTCCCGACGAATCCAGTACGGGATCCCACACCCGCACCCGTGTCGTGTCGTGTCGACACGGGTACTTCGCCCAAAAACAGGGATCCGTGTATCATAGGTATTGAGTAAAGGGCCTAAAGGCAAGGCTTCCTTCGTTTTTTCTTGATTGCTGGGCTTGATAGCAAAGAGGAAGTCATCTGCACATCAGGCATATCGCACGTGCGAACCATAAGCGGTTTGGACTGAACAGTCTAGTTGATGAAGGAAGATATTCATCAACAGGGGCGGACCTAGGATTTATCATCACTGGGGTCAAGTATTTACAATTATTTTTGTATTAACACATGATAAATGGGGAAAAAATTCAATAAAATGCTACACACACGAATTGATCTATTCATAATCTTTACAATCAAAAAGCAATATGTCTGTCCGTTACATATCACTTCATTTACAACTGGCTGTGACGAATTTTCGTATTTGGTGAGTAAACAATAAACATAATAGGCATAATAACAGAAACTATATTTATTCTAAGGATGTTGATTTTCACACTCTTTTTTTTTTTTTTATATTCACTCCCTTTTTATTTTTTTAGTGTTGAAAGTGTACGTGTTTTTTTTGCTAAATGAAAAAAAATGGAGTGTAGATATAAAAAAATAAGTGTGAAAATCAATTTCCTTATCCTAATTTCTAATCAACAAAAGAGGATCACAACATAAGTTCGTAGAGGTAGTTAGTTTGGATTAAGGACAGAGGCTAATATAGAACACAAAATTCAATGTCCTAAATTAGGATTAAGCAATGCGGATGGTAAACATTAAACAATCTAATTAACAATCTAGTCGAGAAAGAAATATCATTAAGCAATCTGAAAAAATACAAATTAAGAATTCTTGCATACCAAAAATGAAGCATGAGAAAAAAAACACACAAAAAAAAGATGCAAATCAAACAAATAATTAATTTTGTCTCAAATTGATACTGGTTTTTGCTTTCAAATTTGGACCTAGGGTTTAGATTTACCTAATAACAGAATCATGGCTCATGGGTTATTACTAATCCATGCAGTCAATTTCTTATCTAATTGATGCGTCAATTGATTTCTTCTCTTTCCCACACGGAGAGAGAGGTAAATGGTTGGCAAGTTATCAATAACATCTGGGGGAAGTATATTATTTTTGGGGCAAGGAGAAAAGAGTATAAAATCGATGGGGCAATGACCAAAATCTGGGGGAGGTATATTATTTTGGTGGGAAGGAGAAATGAGTATAAAATTCATGAGGCAAAATCCAAAGAGTATTAAATCTCTGGGGCAATTAAAATTATCTTCAGGGCAAAAACCCCAAGATATAAAACATATGGGGCAAAACCATGAAAATGTCCGGAGAACCTGTGTATATTAGTGGAGAGTTTTGCAACTTAGTGGGGTCAGTGGAGCCCCCTTGCCCACACATAAGTCTGCCCTTGTTCATCAATACAGGAGACAAAGAGCTTTCCATCCTCGGCCAGCCATCTTTTGTCATTTTCACTTCTTTTCATGGTCATCAACTGAGATGGCTGCAGGACCCTCTGCCTATCACCATAGTCCTGGTGATTAATTTTTTGGGCAGCTGTGATTTTCTACAACTTGATTATGTTGTAGGAGTGTATCCCTTGATCTATGTTGTCCAGTTTTTGTATGGATAACTGCTAACCCCTTCTTTGCAATGTTTTTGAGCCATCAAGCTCTATTGGTCAGTCTCTCGTCGCAAACCCATATGATTTGATCCGTAGGTCACTGATTAGTTGTTCTCATCAAACTAGGGTCAGGACCAGGGGTTCTATCAGGGGCTCTCCCCATCTTTCTTCGTGCACCATACATGCAACCACTGCCACCGACACCGACACACGCAGAAGAAACAAGGGAGGGCTCCATCTATGTAGGGATTTGGGTAGGAAAATTCCATTCATTTTATACCATTTTCCATCCCCGCCATTACAGAATGGACCTTAAATTTGGAAGGATCGGTATGAGAACTTTAAAATTCATTTTCCGCAAATGTGTCATAGTTGGCTGTCCAAAATAGCTTTCAACAATGTGCAATTTTTGTAACATCCCTGGAATTATTATTACTTTTTTTTATCCTCTATGGGAATGAACTTTCTATTCTTAAATAACTTAAGTTCTACTAAACTTTGAGCCTCACTTAGTAGTTACAACTTACAAATGTCCAACAAATTTTGACTAGAGTCCTTCCTAATTTCACTTTTCTTCTCTGAATTCTGGTCTGCAGTGCTCCATTTGTCCCCAGTTGGCTGCGTACACAAGTGAAGAGGCATATAGACAAGATGAACCTTCAAGAGACTTGTCAACATGGGATGATGCGCTGCGGAAAGGCACACAGGAATTCCAGCACCGATCATACAACCTTTTTACTTGTAACTGTCATTCCTTTGTGGCCAACAATTTGAACAGGCTGGCCTTTCAGTCAGGTGGGTGGAACGTGGTGAACTTGGCGGTTCTGATTTTCCTGAAGGGACAGTGGGTGAACAAAGCATCTATGGTGCGGTCATACTTGCCATTTTTGGTAGTGTTCAGTCTGGGAGTCACCATTGGAGGATGGACTTTCATTACTTTTTTGGCCTTCTTCACCTTCCTTCTAGTAGGCTGGTTTCTTCTTGGTACATACTGTTTCAGGAATTTGATCCTGTTGTAGTCTTTCCATTTCTTGGCTCTACGAGGTTTACCCACTGTAGTTTCAAAAAATATTTGTGGTTTTTTTTTTGTATGATAGACCTGAAGATTCCCTAGATTATTTTTGGTTATGGTGTTTGAACGAGACATCGTATTGAATGGTCTATGAAGTTTTTTTTTTATTTGAAGGAAAGCAAAAAGAACAGTTTACATGACACGGACAGGATGAACAACATGAGCTAAAAGATTCCAGTATTTCTGAGATAAACCCGTGGTGTTGTAAGCTGATAGATTATTCCATTGTCACACAACCTTTTATTGCCACAGATTCGAAAGCCTTCCAAAAACCTGCAGGCAAATGTCCCATCAAAAGCACAACCCATGATAATCCGTCTGCAACGTCAACCAATACAGAATGTAGACCCTTTTTGGGAAAACTGGGAGCGGAATCTCTACCTCCGCGAGGAGTCCAGGAACCAGGTTTGGAGTACTGGAACACGTTGGAGTTCGAGGAAGAGAGTAGAGGAGATCCTCCCACATCATCTGCCATTATATTAACAGAAATGCTACACACACAGCAAAAGTGCACAGATTTTTTGTGGGGCCCACTACGGGTCCCACACAAATAATCCGATCCGTTCATTAAATGTAAAACATTTTTTCAAGGGCCTCCGCAAAAAATCAGCTTAATCCAACACCTATAAGTGCTCGATTCAATCATTTAACTTTTCATTATTCTGAAATTCGAATGAAAAGTTAAATGATTGAATAGAGCATCTATGAGTATCGGATTGAGCTGATTTTTTACGGTGGCCCTTGAAAAAATGTTTTACATTTAATGAACGGCTCGGATTATTTGTGTGGGACCCGTAGTGGGCCCCACAAAAAATCTGTGCACAAAATCTGTGCACTTTTGCTGTGTGTGTAGCATTGCTGATATATTAATGAGCCAATGAAGATACTTTATTGGATTTGTAGGGGAGCTGGGAGCCCAAATTTCCACACTTCGGGGATTTCTTTGCGGATAACCACCCCAGCTTCTTGTTATGTCAAAAAACCCGTGTTGGATCAGATAGAGCTCATACCATGTGTGGCTTTGTTGCAATATCCATCAACTTGTAGATTTTGTACTGGATTATTGTTCTTGTAGAATGAGCTGGAAATTTACTGCGATGTTTTTTTCGTCACACAACAGGAGATCTGTGCACTAATTAACGTCCACAATTTTCAACGACGGTCGAGCAAACTTATACTCCCGTCCGCCCACCGTCAAGCCGGTCGAGCTAACTTGCACTCCTGACCATATTTCTCTGCAACGGTTGAGTAGCCTGACACTCTCGTCCGCCCATTGTCAAATCGGTTGAGCTAACTTGCACTCCAGAGTCCCAAACCACGTTTCTCTGTGACGGTCGAGTAGTCTCCGGTCCCTATCCTCCAAATTCAAGAACAAAGTTCAACCACAATAGTGGGCACGTCAGCCTCAGAAATGGGGGCCTACTGATGCTTATGAATTTTCATCACTGATGTTGAGCACTATGGGTATGACACATGGCCAGGTGCTCAACAAGGTTTATATTGGTCGACAAGCTTGTGCGGTAGGCAAACCCATGAAACGATTGGGTCATTCCAGAGTGCAATTTTGTTCATCCTCCTTAATTTTAGGTAAATGATATTGATACTCCAAAAATTGATGCTTGTACTCTAAAACCATTGTAATTCTAAAACTAATTTTCTTTGTTTTTTGGAGTGCCAATATCATTTTCCTAATTTTAAGGAGGGTGAACATTACTCTCCTTCTTATTGGTTAGAATGGTGTAGATCCCACCACAAAGTGATGTTATGCTTACCATGTAGTACACAACGTTTATTTTGGTCGACAAGCTTGTGCGGTAGGAAAAGGTAGGGACATTCCAGAGTGCAATTTTGCTCACCCTCCTTAATTTTAAGGAGGGTAAACATTACCCTCATTCTTATTGGTTGAAATAGTGTAGATCCCACCACAAAGTGATGTTATGCTTACCATGCAATACACTTTTTGGTAAACATGACATCAATTTGTGGTAGGATCCCCACTATTTTAACCAATAGGAAGGAGGGTAATGTTCACTCTCTTAAGTGGAGGGTGAAAAAAACTCAACTCGTGATCCCACAAATCATGCCATAACTTCCACTACTTCACTATTCATGCCCAATGCTCCATGATCCCATTATCTCACAACACCCACCAATGTCGTCAAATATCCCATTATCCCACTACTGGTGCACATCCTACACCAAATTTATATAAAGAAATATTTAAATATTTATCCTCTTTATCCATGACATGTAAAATTTATCCCATGCAATTTAAACAGTTATGATTTCATCCCCATCTTAAAATAATTCCAGAACTGCCCTTATATATATTATTAGTAAATAATTTGGGATGAAATCTTAAAGCTAGGGTCTTAACCATTATTAGAGATACCAATCCCAAAAATCAAATCCCGTAATTGACGTTATATCCCATAATTAATGGAATTTGTTTGCCCCATAAACCAAATTCCGTAATTATGGGATCAAAGCCTACCAAATTTGAAACACCATTTCCATTTTGTCCATTTTTGCACGAGATCATTGAAATGGTAGTTGTCATGGGATCAAAGCCTACCGCTGGTTCTTCAATAATAGCTTCAGGAGCTTTGAATAGATCCCCTTCTCCCCCCGTCGACCTCCTTTCGTCGCCCTCCATGCTGACGAATGGCACTCCATTGTCGTTGCCATTCAACTTTGCCTCCGCCGAATCTGCGGGTTCAGAAACGATGAGTTTGGGATAAAGAAAAATGGGTTCAGGTAGCATCGCAAACAGAGCGGCCCAAGATCTGGAGTGCTGTTCGACATCTTTGATGGTTAGCTCCGTTTAGTTTTGTACCTTTTTCGTTTCATTGTGTTTTTTGTTTCAAACCTGATGCATTTTTCATATTGTTGAGTTTTCATGAATAAAACATTGCATATTCATATTTTTTCGTGGTGTATATTCATGAATAAAATATTTTATATTCATTTTTTCATGATATTTCCCGAAATGTTATGGGTTTTCAAGTTTTGCCCATAAATCATGATTTTGATTTATTGTTTTTCATGATAAATTAACCATGAAAAACATGGTCAGTTTGTATATTGTGTATGTTCCAAAAAAGGGCTTTTTTCCCGGAATGTTATGGGTTTTCAAGTTCCTTCGAGAAATCATGATTTTTGTTTATTGTTTTCATGACAAATTAACCATGAAAAATATGGCTAGTACGAATATTGTATATGCTCTGAATATATTTTATGAGAATTTTGCAAAAAAAAAAAAGGTCAATCCCCCATGTTCCAAAATGTTTCATGATAATACATGGTATAAATGAAAAAATAAATATGATTTTCGAATGTAAATCGGTGAAATTTGGTTATTACAAATCTTTTAAGTTTTGATTCGGCTTTGTTCGGTTTAGGGTTTAGTTTTAGTTTTGTTTTCAATTATTACCCTACTTCTTTCTCCAATCATTACTCTATTTCTCCAATTATAACTTTCTCATCTCTCTCTATCTCTCTCCAATCATTATCCCTATCTTCAATCATTACTCTATTTCTCTCTTCACCCACTACCAAACTAAACTAAACTAAACTCCCAACCAAACACTACCGAAATCATCTTTCATAATTATCTTCGGTAATTATTGTGATTGAATCCCACTAAATTAGGAAATTGTTGAATCCTACTAAATTTAAAAATGGTTGAATCCCACTAATTAAGGATGTCAATTTAATAAAACATATATGAATATATTATTAAAAGGGTAAGTAGGTAATTCACCATATGAAAGGATGAAAACATAACTGTTCAAAATGACTGAGATGAATTCTTAAGTGGGATGAGATCTGAGGATGAATATTTAAGTCTCCCTTATATAAATCACTCACACTTAGTGGCGGAGCCAGAATTAGGATTCTGGGGGGCCTGGCTTAATAGACATATACTTCCTTCGTCCCACGCTGTTGTGTCCTTGGACGTCCCAAAATCAAGTGCTTGTTTCAAAACTTTTCAATTTTGGATATCCATATTATCATTTTACCTCTCATTTCTCTCTCCCAAATTCAAATTTTGAACTTGATTTGAAAGGAAAGTGAAGCAAATTAGATTTGTCTCCATTCTCTTAGTGACATGATAAGGAAAGTTGACAAAAAGTCATTAGTTACAAAGGAGTAAAATGATAAAATTGACACAAAGTCAATGTAATTATGAACTTTTCTTAAATTACGTGAAAGTCAAAATAGACGCAACTAATTGGGATGGAGGGAGTACTATTTTTTATCGGAATGTATACTTATTACTCCCTCCGTTCCAAATTAAAGGTCCATCTTTCCTTTTTGAGTTGTTCCAAAATGATGGTCCTTTTCCAAAAATGGAAGGAAAAATTTGGTAATTTTCCAAAAATGTCCCTCATATGTGAATATAAGTGTTGTAAAGTAGGTAGAATATAGGGGTAATGGTGGAAATGATAGGTATTGTAGGTGTAATGATTGCAGGTCCCTTTAAATAGTTGGAATTCCCAGGAGAGACTCTCAATTTGGAACGGAGGGAGTATATCATAAGGTTTTTGCTTTTCAATACATTACATTTCTACATTGAAATGATTCTAGCCAAATGATGTTAAAGTATACCAATCATTTTATTTTTTTCTTCAGGCCACTTTACGTGTCACGTGCTTATTTTTTTTTGTGAAAGAAATTGAGAAATGAGAATGAAAAATAGTAACTAGTTTTTTTAATCAAATCAAACAAAAATTGTTAAGATTATAAGTAGATATACGCGAATAATTACGAATAATATTCAGAATTTATAAGTAGCTATAAGTGAATAATTATGAATAATATTCAAAATTAGGTATTATGCAAATATATATATTTTTAAAACTTGAACGCGGCGGGCGGGGGGGGGGGGGGGGGGGGGGGGGGGTTGGTTTGGTGTTTGGTGGAATAATGTTCAAAATTAGGTATTATGCAATTTTTTTTTAAAACTTGAACGCTGGGGGGTTGTGGTGTGTGTGTTGGGCAACATAGCTCCGCCCTTGCTCACACTCATAATTATGAGGGAGACACTATATTTCCCTCTTTTACAATACCACCGACTAATTTAATCGTCGGAGGGTCTATGACCAGAAAATACCACCGATCCTTGGACTTATTTTGAAAGGAATCGTTTCCAAAGGCTCTTAGGGTGATCATTCGGACTCGGCAAATCCTCGGATCAAGTGTTCGGATTTTGGCCTCAACAATACTTTTATAAGAACAGTTCTACACACAGATTGTGCACAGATTTTTTTGTGGGGCCCACCACGGGTCCCACACAAATCATCCGAACCGTTCATTAAATGTAAAACATTTTTTCAAGGGCCCCTGTAAAAAATAAGCTCAATCCAATACCTATAGGTGCTTCATCCAACCATCTAATTTTTCATTCAGATTTCCGGATAATGAAAAGTTATATGGTTGGATCGAATATCTATAGGTATCGGATTGAACTTATTTTTTACGGAGACCCTTGAAAAAATGTTTTATATTTAATGAACGGTTCGGATGATTTGTGTGGGACCCTTGGTGGGCCCCACAACAAAATCTGTGCACAATCTGTGCACAGATCTGCTGTGTGGGCAGACTTTCTGTTCCAGGGTCAGGGGTTTTTTTTTTCCCTCTGTTCCACGGTCAGGGGTGGTTCGGTGCACACCTTAACTATCCCCTTTCCCCAACTGAAATTGAAAATTTCAGTCTGTCACCCACCCCGCCAAGCATTTCCACGCCCACTATTGACATCACAAACTCAATGCTGAGCCGTTCAAAATCTCTATCAGTCTACGTTTCCAGACTCAGTCTCGGCCGACATCATCTTTTACAGCTTTTTCATTCAAAGTCTAGTAGTGGTCGCCGCCGCCATTACCTCAGAGACGACGAAAACAATGATAAAATTCGTTTCCAAAAGACAAAGGAGCATCAAGAAGAGGGGTACATACGTCTGTTGAAAAGCAGAGGTCAGCACATTCTCACAAACCCACGAGTTCTGGATACTATCGTTCGTAAATCTGTCATAAAACCCAATGATACGGTACTAGAGATCGGACCCGGCACAGGAAACCTCACTTTGAGGCTCCTCCAAGCTTGTGAAAAGGTCATTGCAGTCGAGATTGATAAGAGAATGGTGGAGATTCTTCGTAGTCGAGCTGCAGAAAGTGGACTTGAGGACCGGCTTACTGTAAGTTTGATTTGTTCATTAACTGTTCGATAAAATTCCTTAATCAGAATTCTTCATAGTCGAGCTGATTGTTTCTTTTTTTTTTTTTGAATTGGGTTTTGCAGGTTATATGCCGCGATGCATTGAAAATTGAGTTTCCAAGGTTTGATCTTGTTGTAGCCAACATTCCCTATGGAATATCTTCGCCTCTCGTGGCGAAGTTGGTCTTTGGGATGAACCAATTTCGGAGTGCAACACTTCTCTTTCAGAAGGAGTTTGCACGACGCCTATTGGCCAATCCTGGAGATTCGGAGTTTAATCGCTTAGCTGTAAATGTGAAGCTGGTGGCTAATGTGGAATTTATCATGGATGTCAGCAAGAGGGACTTTCTACCCTGTCCAAAAGTTGATTCATCTGTTGTAAAGATCTGGCCTAAAGCTCAAGTTCCAGATGTGGATCTTCACGAGTGGTGGGCCTTCACGAGAATGTGTTTTGGTAAAAAGAACAAAACGTTGGGCGCCACATTTAAGCAGAAAAAGAAAGTGATGGAGCTTTACCATTTATCTGGAAAGAGTTTCTGCAACGATGAAAATATTGGCAGCTGGCGTCAAAAAGGCAAATTTAGTCATGTTGAAGTTGACGGAGATGGAGCAAGTGATGAAGGGGGCTGCTCTTCGTTTTCTTGCTCGGGAGTAGAGATGAGTTTGTTTAGGGAGAAAATTGTTTGGGTTCTTCAATCCAATGGATTTGAAGATAAGAGGCCTTCAAAGCTGTCCAATGAGGAGTTGCTGCATTTGCTTTCTTCCTTCAATCAAGCTGGAATATGCTTTAATGATCATAAAAGAACAAGGGACGCAAACAATGCCATATTGGCTACTTCTTAAGGTCCCCAGCAGTGCTTTATGTTTGCAAAATTTCTGTCTTTTTTCTTTATTGCACCTGAAATCTCATTTCAGCACCAATTTAGTCCGGCAAAAAGAAAGAAATTATCTATGTCTGCATTATAAATATTAGGGCAAAGTATGGATTACTTCTCTATGATTTGGCCCTTTGACAGATGACCTCCCTGAGTTTTATTGATAATCAGTTTGTCTCGTTATGATTTTGGAGTAAATTACAACTCTAACTCTGTTAATAGAAAATGTTAAATGCTTCTAGTAATCTTTTACTTTTGTTTTTTGTTTTTAATAATCTACTTCTCTATCTCTGTCTTCTCTTTCCTCTCTCTCACCCCCGAGAAGAAGAAGGTGATCTCTAAACTTCACTACAAAATCTGAACAAAATCAGGTCCTCACCCTCCCATTTTGAGTGCAATTTTGTTCACCCTCCATAAGGCTCCGTTTGGTTGAGTGTAAAATATTTTATAACTGAAAATATTTTTCATGTAAAACATTTTACGGGAAAACAAAAGTTCTACAATTGTTTTTCGGTGTTTGGTTGAATTGAAATTTAACTATTACGCAAACTAATAACTCATCTAATTTGCCTAAAGTAGGAGTATTAAAGTGAAAGTATTTGATGTTTGGAGGAAATCCAGAGGAGAGAGATGAAGGCCATATATGGTGTGCTTAGGAATGGAAGTGGGTAGAAAGAGAGAGTGTCCGGCTGAGAGAGAGAGAGAGAGAGAGAGAGAGAGAGAGAGAGAGAGAGAGAGAGAGAGAGAGAGAGAGTGAGTCTTTTTGCATGTGTACTGACGTAGCACGAGAGAATACTTTGTTGCCCAATTATTCCACTAAGGTGATGGCCGCGAATCCGCAAATGGCCGGGTGCGTAAGTCGGAAATTGACTTACTGGTTCTTCGAGGAAAGTTTGTTTTACGCCCAAAGAAGTAAAACATTTTTCAAAAAAGTTTATTTTCCGGGCATTTCAACAACCAAACAACGAAAATTACGTAAAATATTCTTGACAAAAATATTTTACGTCCAAACAAACGGAGCCTAAAAGAGGGTGAACATTACAATCTCTCTCATTAGCTGAAATGGTGTGGACTCCACCACAAAGTGATGCTATGCTTATCATGCAATATACTTTTTGGTAAGTATGACATCACTTTGTGGTAGGGTCTACATCATTTCAATCAATAGGAAGTAAGGTAATGTTCACTCTCTTAAGGGGAGGGTGAACAAAACTCAACTCTCCCAGTTTCCCAAATCCACTTTCTTCTCCTCTCCCCATCAAAATCCAAACCTACAAAACCTCCGTTAATTACAGAAAACTAAAACCAATTGCTAGGGGACACAGTGATGAAATTCATATCGACTACTTTGGTGATTCTGGTGGCATAAAATCCCTCTGATCTATTATGGAAAACTGGATTGGACGTTTGGAACTTCTGTCAAACAGGTGGCGGGCTAAAACCAATTGCTGTTCTCTGAATAACAACCCAAATTTTCTCCCGTCCCCCGAAAGGAAAGACACAAACCAAGAATCAAGAAATTCCCCAAACCCACCTATGGATATTTCCGTGGGCAGTCACGTTGAAATCTTCAACAATGATGACAAGTTTTTGGGTTCCTAATACGTGGCCAAAGTAATTAAAGAGTGGACAAAGAAAAATTAAGGATATAAACAACCCTTTTAGCAAATAAGCAGGGCCATTGAAGGAGATGGTTCAAGCTTTGATTTGAGGCCACACCCAGCTTCCGGTTTCAATGTGTTGGACAAGGTGGACAATGGGGCCAGAGAGGGTAGTGTTGTTTGTGAGGATAATGTTGGGGAAGATGATGGAGAAAGGATAGTTTTGTCATCTTACACCAAAATATGCCTTTATTTAGTTATTTTTTTCATTTTCAGTCTCATAATAGGCGTGTGTTTTACACCTCCCATTAGTTTGGATAGAAAATTTGATGGTAGCATTTTACTCCAAAACCACGAGGAGTAAAGGCATGGCGCAATGCATTTTGAATACAATTAAAATGAACTACGAAATTATATATTGACCACTCCCGCCAACAAAACTAATTTATACAGGAATATTTCTTTTTAAATTAGGTTCAAACAGAGTTCTTTTAGTGCATGCTCGTGCCCAAAGACGCGGATCGAACAATCAACATATATGCAAATCAACGCTGTAATCATAAACAAAGTATCAACCTGTTCATGTAATACCGATGGATTGTTCAAAATTTCAAAATAACCGTTTTTGAAAGAGCCATTTAAACGGAGAAAAAAAATGGAGAGAGAGAGAGGAGGAGGAGGAGGAGGAGAGAGTGACATATAAATTTTGAACGTGAGATTTAATTAGTAGCAATTGTGCAATTATTATTGTTTGAGAGAGAGGGGGAGAGCCATAGAATTTATGGAGCAAATCAATGATTAGGATTTATAGAGAGATAAGATTAAAAAATGCTCCTCTCTTATTATGTAGATTATTTTGGTTAACTGGAACTTGCATTAAAACCAAATCAAAGATAGCACATCTCTTGGGTATTCCACCACGATAGAGTCTGCATATAGGAATTACCAATACAATGCGGAATGTAAAGATAGAAGAAATTCCCCCACTCAGCCCGGGGTATAACTTGCCAAAGCGTCAACACATTTGTTTGCTTCGCGGAAGATGTGGTTGATGGTGAAGCTATTAAAGCGTTGCATTAGGACCTGCATTCGAAAATCACATTACTCAACAGGTGACTATCAATGTTCGCCGAAAGGAGCTGAGAGGCAGCTAGAGCATCTGTTTCGACTTCCAATCTGTTAATGTTTTCCATAAGAGCAAAATTGAGGCCGTCCCTGATGGCCCAAAGTTCTGCCATGGTACTCAAATCTGCCATCATATTATGGTGGAAACTGCCTTTCATATTGCCATTGTAATCTCGGATTAAGCCGCCTATTGAGGCCCGCTTGGTTGCGAGATTTACTGATCCATTCGTGTTAAGCTTGAAGACCTGTTCGAGCGGAGGTACCCTACTGATCCGTTCGTGTTAAGCTTGAAGGCCTCTTCGAGTGGAGGTACCCAACGTACAAGGATGCTATTTCGGCACTTAAAAGAGACTGGATTGATAGTGAACTCCCATTCCGTTGCTTTTGCTAGAATAACCTTAACCACTTGATTCGATTGGTCAGAACTTGACTTGGTTTGAGGTTCAAAGAGGCTTTTGTTGTGGTGGCACCAGATTTGCCAACACGCGAAGGGAAAGATGAAACGCCAACCAACACCGGACTGGTTTGAGCTAGATATTTTGAGATTTTTTTGAACCCAAGTATGAAGAGGGGTGTTGAAATGAGTGTTGGGGAAGTTGATCCCATTTCAGACTTCCATAGCTTCTGGACAATCGCGCAAAACATGGGAAGTGTTCTCCTCAATTTGGTCACACCAGGAACAACATGGAGAGTTTGTGATGTGCTGATGTAGAGCTTATTGCATGTGGAGAGACGCTCATGTGCCATAAGCCAAAACAAATGTTGGATCCTAGGGATGCACGGGAGTTTCCAGACCCAAGACGAATCATGGTGGGGTTCAGAGTTAGAAGGATTATTGGCGAGGTTGTAGGCCGATTTTGAGGAGAAATCCCCATTATTGGGATTCATGATTCGGTCAGGTTTTTGGGCGAAGGACAGAACATTGGTGTTTTGAAAACTCTCAACTAAAGACGGGTAAAATGAAAGATATGCGATTAAGGTTCCAGTAATGTTGGTCCCAACAATCACGCACTATCAGCTCATCCTCTTTCTAATTTAGAGGATCAGCAATAAGAGAACTTAGAGAGCCAAGGCCTGTTCGGTTATCAAGCCAAAAAGATGTGGAAGAACCATCCCCAATGAGAATGTGGGATCCACGTTGAAGAAGGGGGTAGCCCTTTTGAATGCCGCTCCAGGTGGTAGAGCAATTCTATTTTTTGGGATGGGCCAGATTGTAACGGCCCTTGAGAAGGCTTTGGTTGTATTTGTTTTTTTTCTGTCAAAAGTGAGAAGATTCTATTGATAAAACGCCCAGCAACACTTACAAAATAGAGATCATTACAAAGAACTTAGACAAAGCAAAACTAATCGTCTAACAAATACAAAATGAGCAAATCAAAAGACAATCGATGTCTTTCATCCTATCCCAGGCATGACCTGATGCAACAACGATATCTTTAAACTGCCTAACATCTAAATAGGAGTCTCAAACGAGAAAAAATGCAAAGGACAACGGAGATCATTATAAAGAACTTGGACAAATCCAAACTAATTGTCTAACAAATACAAAATGAGTAAATCACAAGACAATTGATGTGTTTCATCCTAACTCAGGCACGACTTGACGCAACAACGACACCTTTAAACTGCCTAACATCTAATTAGGAGTCTCAAACGAGAAAAAAGTGCAAAGTTAAGGACAAAAGACACCAAATGCCTAGACAATTAGATGCATTCCAACCAAGTATAAACGCACCAATGAACTTCTAAGAACTACATTGTGTAGGAATAGAACGCTAAGACTTTGGTTGTTAAATGATGTGCTTGATTGCCTACATCCAATGGCGCAGCCAGGATTTTCCTTCCGCGGGGCCCAACTTGATAAACATATAGTTTGTGTCGAAACGTATACTTAATATCACAAAGTTTTTATTTTTCAATGTATTACATGCAGAGACCCGTGTTTTTAAATTCGATAATTTCATCGTTTAAATGAAAATTAGAATATTGAGAAAATGTGAAATGTTGTGCGAATATGAGATTTGGGATTAATGTGATAAGATTGTTAGTGAAGGGGTGTGAGTGTGATTTGTGTTGGTACTAGTATAAGTTGGATTGTGTATGTGGGAGAACCACACAACACCCCCTTTTCTTTCTCTCTATCCGATCTCTATCCCTCTCTCCATGCTATATCTCCCTCTCGCACTCTCATACTCCAACACCCCAAAATACTTCGAACCCACCTCGATCTACCACAAGATTTTCGCATTCAAGTGTTCTAGAGCTTGGAAATTCGTGAGTTTGATCTTGGAGAGGAGTATTAGGTTGATTCAAGATTTTCGGAGCTGGGGCTTGCTTGATTGAGCTTGGGTTTCGTTCTTCGACTTCTAGGTAGGGATTTCTCACTTCTATTATGTGTTTATGTGTTGATTTGGTGTTTGAATATTGCCCTAAATCGTTGGTTTAATTGTTGGATTTGTCCTTGCAAAATCTGAAAATCTCTCACTAAAAACTCAGGTCCTACCGGTAGAAATGCTGTCTAGAGGTGACATTTTTTGTGAAATTCTGGTCTCCTACCGGTAGAGCTTAAAAAATCTGCATTTTTGGCAAACTTCGAACGAGTATAACTTTTTCATCTGAACTCTATTTTGGGCTAATTTTATATCAGAATTCATGTATCGAAAATCTACTTTCCAATGGTGGTGGTCTCATATCCTAATTCTAAACCGATATGGTTTGGTAGCCAAAATAAGATAGACATGTTCGAATATGTTGGGTATTCTTTTTCCCTTAGAATCGTTGAGTGAGACACAGATGTTCTTAGGTTCGCATGAGTACTTAATTGAACGGTTTGACGAAGCTAGTAGTATACTTAAGGCTTTGGTAGTGGGCATTGGATTCCGCATGAGACTATTGATACCGAAACGAGAGTTTAGAGAACATAATGAATATAGGTGGGCGAAGGTTGTGTGTGCTGACATACTATGTGAAAGACAAACATGTAGAACACTCCGCTAAGTTAAACAATGATAGGCGTAAATACGAGAGACATTTCCCTCACGATTGATGTGTGGTACATCCCTTGTGTAGCTTGTGTGGTTTAAAGAGTTGCCAGGATGAAATCTATGAATCATTGTGAGTAAGTGCCCTTTAATGTATAATATGTACAAACTTAAATGGTGATATGAGAAACTAATGGTGTAATGATAGCGAGTTGACTGAAGTGAAATTTATCTGTAATACTTCTATGTGAATAAGTCTTCGTTGTGAATTCATTATATGTGATTGAGATGAAAGACTGAGTTGTAAAGTGTATTGGAGGAATTGTGGTACGGTGACCTATACTATGTGATTTGATTCAATTCCTTTAGTGAGGGAGGCACTTGTAGGGAGTAGCTGGATTCCATAAACGGCCCAGGAAAAACACTTGCTTATGACGTGTGATGTGGGTTTACAACGGTGATGTGTGTGTATATACTATGTAAGGATTATTTGATGAATTTACAAAAGAAATGATTGGTTGTCGAAACAACACCAATGAGACATATGTCGACAGGTCCTTTTCTTTAAACGTGTCGTAATGATTAAAGTGAAGTCGAGTAGCAGATAGAATATTCGGAATAGGATGTTGTGGTTAGCCTAGAATCTTGGTGTGTAGTCATAATGTTGTATTATCATGAATGATGGTGAGATATCTTATTTTCCATTCCATTTTAAACTTGAGACATACTCCCTTCGTCCCTTTTTAAGTGTCCTGCTTCGTAATTCCAACTTATTAAAAAGATATCATCATTATACCTTTCACATTAACTTTTTTCTCCATTTTCCCTACTTACCCATCATCATTACACTTTTACTCACTTACTTTTCAAAATGGAATCTACTTTTAGGGACAAAATAGACAATTCACCAACTTTTATTCACTAACTTTACAAAATAGACACTTATTAAGGGATAACTCAAAATAGAATACCGGACTATAAATAAGGGACGGAGGGAGTAGTAATTTACTTACTTAATTTATTCATTCCGCCTGTCTTCCCATTTGCATATAATGGTTATATAGATTTCTTTACTGGGCTAGTGTAGCTTAACCTATCATCTTTCAGGTGTGATCTTGTAGCAGTAGCATAGAGTGAAGTGCATGCATTCCAGTGCATATTTTCGGAAGAGGTGGTAAAAGAGACTCATGGACATTTTGGTAAAATATGTTTTGGAAATGTAATAGAACATTAACTCTATTTCTTTTAATGATGTAATATGTTCAATCTTTTGGAGTTGGATCTATAATTTAATGACTAGGACATGGTAAACTCTTTTTGGGGTATTATGTGAGATAATGTGAAGAGTTTTATTTATGAAAAACTATATTTATTTATATTAAAAATCGAGGGCATGATAATACATTTATACATTGAAATAATTATAGCCTAATAGAGTTAAAGCATATCAACTATTTTGTTATTTTTTTAGGCCACTTCAATTCAATTGTCACGTACTTATTTTTTATTTATGAAAGAAATTGAAAAATGAGAATGTAAAGTAACCGATTTTTTTATCAAATCAAAACAATTATTTTTTCTTTAAGCTACTTCAATAGTCACGTGCTTATTTTTTATTTATGAAAGAAATTGAAAAATGAAAATTCAAAGTAACCTATTTTTTATCAAATCAAAACAAAATTATTAAGATTATAATTTATAAGTAACTATACACGAATAATTATCAATAATATGAAATTCGGATGCATTTTCAGAGCTCATGTTCTTTTTCTGTTCTCAAGGGAATATACAGAAATTTCATAGAGAAAGGTTTTTGTGTGTTTTAGTTTTGTAATTAAAAAATGAAACCGGAATTGAGTGGCTGCAAATCAGCACTAATCCCGAAGTAAGAAGAGAGATTTTATCTTTCAGTTGTTCATCATTAAACAGAAACTAAGGATGTGCGAGTAGTGCACTTAACTTGTTGAGGTTTTTTTATTGGCAACGTGTTTTCCGCAGATTATTTGTTGGTGGTGTTATGATCTAATGCAGCTTGGTGGTGTTATGATCTAATGCAGCTGTTTATCCTATAAACATGCAGGACCATATGCTTGGGTTACGGGGACATTTGAGAGGATAGAGATTATGAAAGTGGCTGGGTTATTTGGGGGTTTGGAAGATGAATGAGTGAATTGCAGCGTGCAGTTGAGATTGACAAGATTCGTTTTTTTTAAAAAAAAATATGTTTGTTGCCGATCAAAACAAAATGTGTGTGCGTGTGTGACCTTACCCAAAAAAACAAAATGTGTGTTTGTATAATCTGTGGAAAAGTGAGAGATGCAAAGTGAGAAGGGCAATACTGGAGAGAGAGAGAGAGAGAGAGAGAGAGAGAGAGAGAGAGAGAGAGAGAGAGAGAGAGAGAGACTATCTGTAACTTTTTTTGAAATTGAATCAATTGAGTATCGTTTTTGTGTAAAAGTCGGAAGTCAGGATTTGGTCAAGAAAATGCATCTCTCCGATTTTCCAGGAAATCAAACTGCTCTCAATTCATTTATGAAATTTAAAGTGTATATGAACGGTCTATTGGGATGATGGTGATAGGTAGCTTCCGCTTCATCTTAACTCTTGGAAAGTTGACAATATCATCCTTCTCAGCCTCCCATCTGCATGGTTGAAACTGAAAGGTCAATATAAAATACATTCTGATACATCTGTTACTAAGAACAAGTTACTAATCAAAAGTTTTGGCTCCAAATTTCTACCAAGCTCTAAAAGGCCGCAACCAAGACTCAATTCCTGGTTGTCGTTGCATGAACTGACTAATCATAAACATCTACACAATTGCTTTCTGCTCATCGAAATATCATGATGAATTATCTGGCTTTTTTGGAATAGACTAAAAGTGATTAGTGCCAGACATACACATAAACTTATATGAATGCTATTATAATCAACTAAGTTAAGGTTTTAAAACTTTCTTGTATGATAGTTAAAAAATTATACCTCTATGAGGTGACAAGATGTGGAAGGAAAATAGAGATTTCAAGCCTTGAGAGTTCTAGTCCAGGGCACAGCCTTTGTCCACCGCCAAATGGTGTGAAGGTACTGTTGTTGACAACAACTCTTGTTTTCTTGAACAAACAGAAAGTTTATGTTAAGAATAGTAACAATCGATGCCTTTAACAACCAAAGTTCAGAGTAAAGAAATTGCGGTATGCTGAAACTTTAGGTACTGCTGTGGACAATTCTTGTTTCAACAGAGATATTGGCAGAATGTATGGGATGAAAAAGAGCAACAACATGAGATTTGCAATGGTAATCATGTTCTTAATTGTCAGTGTCTCACCACATTGCTCACCTAATTTGAAAGATATCTAGATGAGGCATTCTTACAAACACCTTGGTGCAATAAACCAAGGAACATCCGGTTTGTTTCTTAACCGGTTGAAACTTTTGCCTGGAGAATACCGCTTGAACTTTTGCCCAAAAATATACTCATAACTTCTTATTGGTAAAAGGCACTGCTCAAAAACATACACTATAACTACGTTTCTTGAAGCATAAAAAATAGTTCAATTCAATTTTGACAGTTTTTGAAGCATAAAAAACGAACGACAGTCAATTCAATTCAATTTCGGAGATTAAGCATACCGTATCTACGACAGTTCAATTCAATTTCGGAGATGAAACATACCGTAACTTCGAGCACGTTGAACTGGCATGCACCAGTTCGTTTCTGGAAACGATAGTGATTAGGGCTCCTCTTTGTACTTGATAAAAGGCAGTGATTAGGGATGGAAATAGAAGAGAAAGGGCAGGAGGGAGGTGGAGAAGGGGGCAGAGAGGTGAAAACGGGGAGGGAGAGAGAGGGCGCTGCTGCGTCTGTTTGTTGTTCGCTGTTGCTTCTGTTGGATTTTCCCCATGCAATAAACGTGAGAGAGGCTGATTGCGTGTGATGAGAGAGAGTACTACACATCAATAAAGACAACGGTCTTGATTTATGCAGAAGGAGGGGATAAATCTGGAGCATTGGTTATCTTTTGGATTCAAATACAGCTCTATTATTTTATTATATAGATAGATATCCAATGGCAGGAACTACAACCATAACTAGTTGATGACATAAAAATAATCCAGCGAAGTAGTTAAAATGTTGAGAATACTAAAATAATACCTCCCATCTCCAAGGATGAAATCCATAGGGGTCTTCGTAATTTTCTTCATCCATGTGAACGGAGCTGAAGGACGCCAAGAGACACCATCCTTTTGGTATGAAATAACCTGCAAAACAAATAATAAACAAAACGGCTCGCTTTTTTATTTTTGGTCAATGATAATTATAGGATGTGATTAAGGCTCCGTAGAAAAGAACAAAGGTTTAGGTAGTGTTGTATCTTGTGATCAAAAGAGACCGTTCCATTTGCAGAGATTAGTGCCTAGCCTGATTTAATGGGATTGTTAGCTCCAAAAAGCGGCGCTATTTTTTGGTCGGCAATTCTATTGACAAAACACATTTTTCTTTGTATCCCATTCTTTATTGAGTTGTAATTTCTTTTTATATTTTCTAAGTGTAGCGAGTTTGTATAGGAATAGAGTGAAAGGAGTCATATATTTGTAATTGAGAGTGAGTGAAAAAAAAGGCAATAATCATATCAACTGCGAAGAAAGAAGAATGCAACCCGATCAATCTCTATATCAGTCGGCAATCAATTGAAAGCTGCTGGATGGTTTAGTCATCAGTAAAAAAAAGAGAGTTTTTTTTTGCTATCCCTACTATATATAGCAGTCTTTTATTGGCTGCTAGGTTAACGAGAGAAGTTGAGCAGCAGCAAAACAAAAAGGACGTGGGTTTAAGTTAAAACACATGGAATGGTATTTTTACCTTTGTATCTTGGAGTGACTAAAAAGATCGATCGATTGATCAATACTCTCTCAAGTAATCTCCAAGAGGTTCATACAACAATTAATCTTTACTGTTGTGTTGCTTCCAGTGGATTTCTGGAAGGGTAATCGGAATATTACGGGATTAAATAGCCCAATTAATTAAGCAAGTAGAAATAAGAAAATTCATTTGTACTAATAAGTTGTCATTGATTGGAATCATTGAAACCAAAGTTAGACGGGAGTTTTTAGAACCTACCATGAAGAGTTGCCTTCCTTCAGGGTGGGGTTTTGTTCAGAATATTGTGTCTGGATCTATTGCAAGGATTATAGTAGCTTGGGATAAACAGGGGACTTTGGTGAATGTTCTCTCTACTACTGATTAGATGATTACTCTTTCTGTTGAAATGGAATCGAAATATTTTGTAATTTCTTTTGTCTATGGTTTTTACCAACCTGGTGCTAGAAGAAATTTGTGGAGTGACCTTAATGCGAATATGGATCTGTGGGGTCTCTACCTTGGATCCTTATGGGAGATTTTAATATAGTTAGATGGCAGAATGAGAAGTAAGATCCTACTCATATTGATGTAAATGTTGCTGGGGAGTTTAATAAATGTTTGGAAGATATTGGTATGGAAGATTTGAATACAAAAGGCTCTTGGTTTACTTGGTCAAATAAAAGGAGTGGTCAGGATCATTGTTGCAGTCGATTGGACAGAGCTCTAGTTAATAATCAATGACAGAATTTGTTTACTGAGACTGAAGCTATAGTTCTTACTCCAGGTGTTTCTGATCATAGCCCACTAGTTGTTTCAGTTTTTCCTTACAAGGGAGGGAAAAAACCATTAAAATTTTTCAATTTTTGGATGAACCATAAGGACTTCTCCTCTCTTCTTACTTTGTCGTAGTGTAATCTTGTGGAAACTGGTGATAATCCTATGCTACTCCTGTATAATAAGATGCGAAGACTAAAGCCTTGTCTTCGGAAATTCAATAAGGAATTCTATAGTGATATTCAAAATAGGGTGATGGTGGCTAGGGAAGAGCTTCTTAGTGTTCAAATTCATTGTGCTCACTCTTCTAGTGATCCCATCTTGCTGGACTACGAAAAGCTTTGCTTGCTGAATTTTAATGATCTTAGTGCTGCTGAAGAAGCTTGGAGCAAGCAGAAATCCAGAATTAAGTGGTTGGAGTTGGGGGATAATAATACTCGTTTCTTTCATAAGAAGGTTGCTAGTCATAGGATGAGGAACAAAATTCTGTCAATTAGTGATGAGCAAGGTAATCGTTTGGAGGAACCTCAAGCTGTTAAAGGGGAAATTCTGCGATTCTACAAGATGATGCTTGGCACAAAGTTCGATCAGAAACGACCCTCTAGGGAGGGCTTAAGTTTTACCAACACAGTACCTCATCGCTTCCTCTTACTTCTCCTGTTACTCCAGAGGAAATTAGAGTGGCTACATATGCAATTAATGGTGAGAAATCCCCGGGTCTTGATGGTTATAGTGCCAGTTTCTTTCAGAAAAATTGGTTGGCAAGTTGTTGGCCAATAGGTTATTGATGCTGTTCTCTATTTCTTTCAAACTTGTTCCTTGTTAAGGGATGTGAATGCCACAGCTCTAACTTTGATCCCTAAAACCAGTTGTCCTCTTACCATGAAGGACTATCATCCTATTGCTTGTTGCAACGTTTTATACAAGACTATTACTAAGATCCTAGCTACCAGATTACAACCAGTTTTGCCTCACATTATCAATAAAGCTCATGCTGCGTTTGTCAAGGGCAGATCAATTTCTGACAATATTCTATTGATGCAAGAATTTGTGAGGAACTATCAAAGAGATTCAGGGTCTGCAAGGTGTGCAATCAAGATAGATTTAATGAAAGCTTATGATTCTGTGGATTGGGACTTCTTATTTGATGTTATGATGGCCTTAGAGTTTCCTGTTATCTTTTGGCTCAACCAATGCATTACTTCTGCTATGTATTCAGTGGTAATAAATGGTGAGTTGGTAGGGTACTTTAAAGGGGAAAAGGGGCTCAGACAAGCGACCCAATTTCCCCATATCTCTTTCTCATGGTAATGGAAGCACTTTATTCTATTCTTTTGAGAAGGATTGGTTCACCTACCATCCTAGATGTGGTAGTCTCTCCATTTCTTACCTTGCTTTTGCTGATGATTTGTTCCTATTAGCTGGAGCAGATTATCCTTCAGTAAGGGTTCTTAAAGAGGCTTTGGATGAATTTTACTATTCTTCAGGATTGAAGCCTAATTTACAAAAGAGCCAAGTCTTCTTTTCTGGTGTCAATGCTGCAACTAAAACTTCTATTCTTGAGATGCTAACTATTCCAGAAGGGTCTCTCCCAGTGAGATACCTAGGAGTGCCTCTCATTTCAACCAAACTCAAATATGAGGACTACGTGCAGTTGAAGGAACGAACACATCAAAGAATTAATAGCTGGTCAAATAGAATGTTGTCTTTTGGTGGTAGGGCTCTCCTCATTCAATCAGTCTTTTTCAGCATGCAAACTTTTTGGTGTTCCTTATTTATTTTACCAAAGAAGATTTTGAGAGAGATTGAGGGCATTCTTAAGAATTTTCTGTGGTCTAATCTTAATCTCAAAAGAGCAAGAGCCAACGTCAAATGGTTGGAGGTGTGCACCCTAAAAGCTGAAGATGGATTGGGGTTAAAGACTCTTAGAATAATGTTACTATGATGAGGCACTTGTGGGCCTTATGTAAAAAAGAAGACACTTTATTCATTGCTTGAGTAATCAATTTTGTTCATGGTTTAGCAACCCTTAACTAGTTGTGGGCTCCCATACCGGTGTGCCCTTGAAGAGTCGCCACCCGAATTTTTGAGATGGATGATCCGAGAAATCGAGAACTTGAAAAGAAAGGCTTTTGGTCTATCGAAAACGTCGAGATTTTGGGTTCGGGAGCCACGTTATGAATGAGAAAGATTTTGTTGAAAAAGCACCCCGCTCGCGCGGTAGAACCGGTCTCTACTAAACACTTTCAAAAGGGAAAGTTTAAATATTTTTTGAAAAATCAAGCTTTTTAATAAACAAGTAAAGGGGGATGGGACACGGAAAATATATCACGTTGGCGTGCTTGTGGTGCAAACTGTACAGTATGAAATGGATGAGTAATGTACATAAAGTGAAATAATAGCACTGCAGCAGTCTGCCAATATCATGTGAAACACCGTGTGACGGACCGGATACATCGCACGGTGTAACTAAAACGTCGTGCTGTGCACCTGTTTACGCATTCCAGAACCAGCTTGCTTTTACATGACAAAACAAACATAGATCCGTAAAATAGTTTTTTATATTTTTCGAATCTCTAAAAATGATTTACAAGACTATTTTGTTCATCTAGTCATGTAAAGCAATGTTAAAAGCTTTTTGAAATGTTAAAAGATTTAATAAAGTATAAAAAATGACTTTTAACATAAAACTTGATTCTGAAATGTACCCATACAGAAAAGTAATAAACATAATGAAAAGAATAACATAAGAAAGAGTATGTACAAGAAATAAAATAAAGCACGGTATAATACACTGCGCCGTGCGGTGTCGTAAAACGCCGCACGATGTAGTGTATCAAGTGCAGAAACTGTTTTTTTGTGCTTTTGAATATAAAGCTCGTTTGAGACCCAAATTTGGTATAGAAAGACCGAGAAGGGCTTCGATCGACTCCCCTCAAAGCTAAACATGGTTTAGTCCAAGAAATTTGTTTATACCTTTTGATTGAAGCTTGGATGTACTTGAAGATGGAGAGTGCAAGATGATTTGGATTAAGTTTTGAGAGACTTGTAAGCAAATGAGTGTAGAGAGAGAGAGAGAGAGAGAGAGAGAGAGAGAGAGAGAGAGAGAGAGAGAGAGAGATATCAACTTGAGGTTGATTTTGATGTAGAGAGAGAAAGAGATGTGTGGTGATGGATGTAAGGAGTTGTAGAGAGAAAATCAAGAGGGGTTCTTTTTCTTTAAGAGGAGGGGTGTATTTATAGGCAAAAATATGTTTGGAGTGCACCCAAAGGCGAAAAATGTACTCAAAACAATCTGCAAGGGAATCTATCAGACGCTCCTCCCGACAGTGTTTCATATTTCAAAAGGCCGAGCAGTGTATTGAAATCTCGTGCGGTGGAGTGATTTCTTGAATTTTTTTGGAATGCCGTGTTGCGTTTCTAAAATGCTGCACGATGCTTTGAAACGCCGCACGGTATTGTGTGTCAGCACAGCACACTAAGCTTCGCGGGGGCGCTCCAGACACTCTCAAACTCGGATTTGGGCATTTTTTAAAGTGTTGGAAAGCTTATTGAATCCTCTTTCTAACCTAATTGGTTTCACTTAAAGCCGTTTTATATATTGAAATATGTGACCATTTTACCATCAGTGTGTTAGGGAAAACAGTTATTTTTTGACCAAGCAAACACGTTTTCCTCTTTGCAATTGAACTAGAGGTCACCCTACATGTTTGGGAAGGGGTTTTCTTGAGGTTTAGAGAAGTAGCAAAGGAGCAACAATCCAAGCCTTGAAGGTATATTTTTTCTTATTTCATCATCGGGGAACATAAACATTGTTCGGAGGCCTAGAATGGAGTGTCTACACCAGTACAACGAATGGCCAAACAACCACAACAGCTACAGTTAACATAAGGGGCCAATTGACAGGGATTTATTTATTTATTCTTTATTTTTCGATGTAGGTGGTTAAATTTCGGTGCAGGTGGTTAAATTGGGGATGACTTAAAGGACGAAAAACAGGTAGTAATTTTGGGCTCATTAGAGTTGTTTTATGTTTCCATGACTGCTTACTGTGCTTGTATTGAATCAGTAGTTTTAATTGCCACATGAAGCCTATAATTTTGAATTTGGATTGTCAAGGAAAAAACTGAAATAAAAAAGAAAAAAGGAAAAAACTGAAATCAAGTGAGAGGAATTATGTCAAAAATTTTCAAGCTTTCTTTGTTAGGAAAATGCTATGGCTATTAATTTCTTTCCTGAATGTAGATCGATAATCTCCTTATGAGGTTGCTTGTGGAATTTTTGTGTGTGCGATTATTGGCAAGTGTTTACTATGATTCTCTTCTTTTTTTTTGCTTTTGAATTAATTCTCAAGTTTTCTTTGTTAGGAAAATGCTATGGCTATTAATTTCTTTCCTGAATGTAGATCGATAATCTCCTTACGAGATTGCTTGTGGACTTTTTGTGTGTGCGATTATTGGCAAGTGTTTACTATGATTCTCTTTTTTTGTTTTGCTTTTGAATTAATTCTCAAGCTTTCTTTGTTAGGAAAATGCTATGGCTATTAATTTACTTCCTGAATGTAGATCGATAATCTCCTTATGAAGTTGTTTGTAGACTTTTTGTGTGTGTGATTATTGGCAAGTGTTTACTACGATTCTCTTTTTTGTTTTGCTTTTGAATTAATTCTCTCGGTTGCATGAGTGTTACTACTTACTGGATGAGTGGGAATTTTAACAAGCCATGGGAATATAGAGAGAAAATTAATGCAAATCTGATGGCCACCATCCACTTTTGTGGGTAGGAGTTGGATAGGGGTGGATATGTGATGTGGTTCTTCTCACATGTCGGGGATAAATTCTTTGGTTGTTGGCTTCAAAATGAAGTAAATTTTGTTGGGAGAAGGTTAAATTTTCATCTAACTGGATATTTGCAATGCTCCTCTCACATGGTTGAGACGTATACATACACATAACTCCCTCATCTCTAATTGTAGACTTTCTTTGTTCTTTGCCTTTTAGTATGATTTAAGCCTTGGACTTGCTCTGATTTGTTTGATCAAATTACCTACAATGTGGTTGATTACTTAGGTTTCGAGCACTGTTTTAAATGTTTTGAACAAATGTTAATGGGTCACACAATGGAGTCCAAGCGAGGTGTGGTAATCTATATTGCTTTTGCTCAGACATTTGCTGATGGAAAAAGATTTTCAATGGTTTTGTTGTAAGTTCATTTTGTTTGCAGTTTTTTACTTTATGTTGAAATGCCCATTGACTGTTTCAAACAGGGAGACTAAGTTGGATATTTTATATTCTGTTTCAAATCCTATATGCTCTTTCATTTTTTTTTTTTTTGCATCAAGTTGGATATTTTTGATATGTAATTAAAAGTAAAGAAGTTGTAAGACAAAATGCCTTAAGAAAAGTGTTGCTTCCTGTCTAAAGCGAGCATCAATGTTGTTGCTTGATGTTGTGAGCCGGTGAACACATATTCTAGAGAATATACTCAGTCAAATACTTTCTCTAGGAGGATGAGGTTAGATTGTTGGTGGCTAGATAATTTATCCATTAGTCATGATTTTCCTGAACATGTCATTTGATGGCTCAACAAATTGATAAAACAGTAATTGCCTCTTAATTTGTTAAATTCTTTAACATTCTTTTTGTGTCCTCTTCGTTTGATCATGTTTATGGACATCTATATAACAAGGGAGGGGGGAATCTAAAAGATTCCAAAATAATATTCCATCTGTAATCCTGTTCGTAACTGGCAACTACCTTTCTAGTTTGAAAGTTTCCAAAATTTGAAATTTTTAAAAATCATTCGAAAAATTTGGGTAAAGCTCAAAGGGGACAGTTCTCTCTCCTCTCTGGCTAGATAATTTGGCCTTGAAACACCCCATAACCGCCTCCACCACCACCGATGCACCACCACCATCTCTCCTATTTGTTGACCTAAACTGCAACCGCCGTCGACCGTTACATACCAGAACCATTAACGGTTGCTGCGTTGCGTGCTACTACCACCAACATTGTACCCACTAGCCCGATCTATTCTCACTCTCAAGTTTCTCTTCCTCACTTCCCTCTTTAGTAATCTACATGTTCTCAACTGCTATTTATGGCCAAATGGCTCTTTATTTTTGCAACCCCTAATTGTGGATTGATTTCTTTTTATGGGATGATTGTTTTTTCTTCTGTAGCACCCCTCTTTACGGTAAAACTCACTCGATTAATGTTGGTCCTATTTTTGGGACAAACGTTTTACTAATGTACCAGGTTCATGCACATTTGGACCTCAACGTGCTTATGTGTCTGTAAGTTGCTTGGATGGGTTTCTTTCAGGCTATGAATTCTATTGAATTTTGGCACTTTCCCATGTGTTTTTGTTGCATTGGTGATTAAAAGCTTAGATGATGCAGTTGTTGTCGTTGGCTGTGAATTTTCCCAACTCCTTTGGGTTTTCTATTGTCTGTTTTTCATTTTAGAGAAATCGATACGGTCTAATTTTAATTTTTGTTGAAGATTAAGGAGCTGTTAGGTACTTCAAATTCAAAATATTTTCTCTTACAATGATAGGATGTATCAAGGATCATATTATTTATTCATTTAAGTAAATTTTAGGAAAACTAATGCAGATAAATGGTGGTCGTCGTTATAAAACTTTTCATTGGATCTAAGGTTTTGAGTAAAGTGCCTTTGGACTCAGCCAATTAGCTAGCTGATTTTTTGATTTTGATGTAGTTGGTTGATTGTGGGCACGCGCCCCGAAAATTTTGCGGTGAAAATTTGGGTGTGGTCCTCTTTTCGGAAAAGCGCGGCGAAATACTTCGATTCAGAGTCGCCACTCGGGTTTTAGCGGTAAAACACCCAAGAAACCAAACTTGAAACGGTCGCTATGTTGTTTGATTTTGAAAAGGCGTAGACCAATCCATCGTCACCTTTGATATCTGAGGTTCTGGAGCCAGGTTACGAGAGAGGAAGGGTTTTATAGCACCCCTCTCGCCTAATCCGGTGATTGGTCTCTACTCAGACATTTTGTAAAATATTGCATTTTTCTCTCATTAATCATTTTTCAACCAATTAGGGCGGGGGAACAATTAAAGGGGATTAAGATTGTGCCTAACTGCAATTATGTGACAAAATATTTATGGATGATTGATTGAATTGATGAATATAGAAGATAGATTGAGATCAAACACCTGTGAGTATTTTAGGTAAACAAGAGCACACTGATCCAGTGTGACTTATGCAGGAGGACATCTGTATGTACTGGTCATGCCACTGCATACAAACGTAACCTGCGTACACCACATTGGGACTGGCGTGCGCCGGTAGATCTAAACCCACAGCCTCCTATTCTCAACCCTCTGAGCTTTGAAAGGACCAGTGCACACTCAGGACAAACCACGCAGTTATATGGCAGCATATATAAAATTACAGACAGGAGAGAAGGGTTTTGAGCCATAAAGCAAACAAAATACCCCATAAACAGTGTGGGGAAACAAACTAAGGCCAAGACTAAGCTTCCATGCAAGGGCCAGCCACTGGACCTTGTCATAACTGCCGTACGCTAGTCAAATTAAACTGTACGCCAGTTACACCTCTTGTTCAGTACTTGGCTTTGCATCATCTGGGCTTTGGAACATGACCAGCTTTAGGGCCAGGACTGGTATTGATTACCAGCCTTGACCCTGTTAGCCCCCCTTAGGGGTCAGAACAAATTACAGAATAAAAGTTGGTATACCTTTTTGGATTGAGTTTTGATGATGGATTTGAGCTTTGAACTTAGTATTTGGAGGTTGGATGGTAAGTGAGAAGTGTGTTATTGTATTGGAATGTATTTCTTGCTTGCTCTTTCAATGGATGAGAAAGAAAGCAAGAACACAAGAAAATAGAGAGAGAAAGAGACTTGGATGGCTCTTATGAGAGTAATCCTTTGCATATAAATGCAAGGGGGGTATATATAGGCCAGGGATGACTGAGAGAGGGGTGGTAACCAGTTGGGTTGGGGCTGGTTTGGTTAGAGGAGAGAGTCTCCATGCATTAAATGCATGGGACTTGGCATGAGGGGTGTTGTAGGAGGGAGGGGAACATCCCCTGCTCGAAGGCAATCATTAGAAGACTATTCATTATACTGGGTGGCAACAAAAGTTTCGAGCACGTGGTTGAATAGTGGTGATTTGATTGGCTTTGACCAGCGTACGCCATCACCATACCTGCGTGCGCCAGTGAAAACTGAGTCAACGGTCGATGACTGACACGTGGCAGTTTACCGGCGCACGCTAGCACAGCACTGGCGTAAGAAAGTAGGGTTTTGCTGGGGCCATTTGGTTCTAGCGTGAAGGGTTTGAAATGGAGTTTGAAAGGATTTGAATGTGGCTCGGGGTGCTCAAAGGTCAAACACATCAACAATCTCGAGATGTTCTTGACCATATTCATCATTGGGGAATCAAAGACTATAAGTAAACTAATCTGGACAGTCCAAAATGGGGTGTCTACATTGATCACTTGATCTTGAGCTACAGTTTTTGCTTGAAACATATCATTGTTTTTTATGTTTTCCTTTTATTAGGTTTCAGTTTCATTCAATTTTTTTTCTTCTTTTTGTGATAACTATTATGGGTGGCACTTCTCCTCTTTTTTCTTGTTCTCAACCTCATATCTGGATTTTTTTTTTTGTTTGTCTATTTGCAGTTGGTAATCGCCAACAATTGTCATGGTTAGCAAATGGCTTTAGTCAGTCTCCATTTGGGCGTGTCAATGTGGTATTCCACTTACAGGGTGATAGAATGTGCATGCCCAAGATAGGTATGGTTTTAGTTTTGTAGACACCTTATTCTGGACTGTCCGGATTAGTTTACTTACGGTCTTTGTTCTCCAATGATGATTAAGGTCAAGAACGTTCCGATGTTGTTGGTGTGTTTGAGCTTTGAGCATTCCAAATTTCATTCAAACCTTATCGAACTCCATTTCAAAGCCTTTCAAGCCAGAATCAAATGGCCTCAGCAAAACCTTACTTGCTTACGCCAGTACTGTGCTGGCGTGCGCTAGTAAACTGCCATGTGTCAGTCATCGACCATTGACTAAGTTATCACTGGCGCATGCAGGTACAATTACGGCATATGCAGGTCAAAACCAGTCAAATACCACTATTCAAGCACGTGCACTAAACTTTTGCGGCCACCCCAGTACGATGAACAGTCTTCTGATGATTATAATCGTGCAGGGGATGATTATAATCGTGCAGGGGATGTTCCTCTCTCTCCTACATCTTCCATCACCTAGTCCCATGCATTAAATGCATGGGAGGCTCTCTCATCTAACTCAACCAACCCTAACCCCAACTGATCACAACCCCTCTTCAGTCACTTTTGGCTATAAATACCCCCCTTACATTCATGTGGAAGGGGTTACCACCATTTAAGAATCCAAGTCTCTCCCTCTCATTGGTTTCTTGTTTCTTTCTCTTATATTACTTGAAAAAGAAAGCAAGAAGTTGCCCTATACTTTTTTCACCTCACTACTTATATCATCCACACCTCCATCTTCAATATTAAAGCTCTTTCACTCCATCAATCTCAAAACCAAAGGTATACCACCTTTTGGTGCTGATCTGTACTGACCCCTGAGTGGAGCTAGTGAGGTCCAAGCTGGTAATCAACACTAGTCCTAGCCTTAAGACTGACAAGATTTTAAAGATCGTATGAGGTGACCAGTGGCGCACGCCTAAAAAACCCAAGCCGTGCGCCAGTTATGGTAGTACGTGCACCACTGGCATGGGGATCACTGATAATTCATTTCTTGGTTATGTCTTTCTTTTATCACCTTATTGCATGATAAGAACAATTTACTATCTTTTGTATTCTAGAACTGTTTAATTATTGTGTTTAATACCTGCTCTTGCTTACTCTAGAAGGCCTCTGAGATCTTTCTGGTCATGTTCCAGAGCCTAGATGATGCAAAACCAAGTATTGGACAATAGATGTAACTGGCGTACGGCTTGACATGACTGGCGTACGACAGTTATGTTAAGGTCCAGTGGCTGGCCCTTGCATGGTAACTTAGCTTTGGCCTTAGCTTGTTTCCTCACATGGTTTATGGGGTGTTTTGTTTATTTTATGGCTTAAAGCCATCTCTCCTGTCTGTAACTGTGTATATATGCTGCTATATATAACTGTGTGGTTTGTCTTGGGTGTGCACTGGTCCTTTCTAGAGCCCAGAGGGTTGAGTTTAGTAGTTGTGAGTTTGAGCTTACCGGCGCACGCTAGTCTGGAAGTGAAGTACGCAGGTCATCTCTGCATGCAGTGGCATCGCTATTGCATGCAAGCTTCCCCTGCATACGTCATTCTGGATCAGTGTGTTCCAGTCTGCCTAAAATGCTCACAACTGCTTGTTCTCGATCTATACTAAGTGTTTCAAATCATCCATAAACATTTTGTCACATAACTACAAGTTGGTACAGTCTTAATCCCCTTAACTGTTCCTCCACCCTAATTGGCTGAAAATGATTAATGAGAAAAAATGCAAATGTTTTACAAAATGCCCGAGTAGAGACCAATCTCGGGATTGGGTGAGAAGAGTGCCCTAAAACCCTACATCTCTTGTAACCTGGCTCCCGAACCTCAGATATCGAAGGTGACGACGGTCTAGCCTATAAGCCTTTTTCAAATCAAACACGCAACAAACATTTCAAGTTCGGTTCCTTGGGTATTTCATCGCTAAAATCCGAGTGGCGACTCTGAATCGAAGCATTTCGCCGTGCTTTTCCGAAAAAGGGTCTCACCTAAATTTTTCATAAAAAAACTTCCCGGGGCGCATGCCCACAAGTTTGGTCCTTTTTCTAAAACCAACTTTGAAAATTTTTACATGATGTAGTTTGCTGTATTGTTGTGATTTTTTTCTAGGTGTGGCTTGATTATGTGATCTTGAGCTACTGTTTCTAGAGGAGGATCCCTGGAACTATCCCCATGTCAAAGCATTTATAAAATGCAATTGGTAACCGGTAAGGGCACATTTTGGAAAAAAAATTGCTACTCATAAACTCATTCGCTCCCCTCCCATATCACCATGAGCATTTTATAGTCTGACATAGCGAAACCGAGATAGACGAGTCATTTTTTTTTTTTCCAATTACGCTTGGTTATTATATAAGTTAGGGGTTGGACTATAATCACCTTCTAATATTGTCTTCTGCGGACAAACAAAATTATGCCTATTGATGGTAGGATTGCATTCTCTCCCTTTTTTGATTTGAAGAGTTACGACTTATGAGTAATGAATTGATGTAGTGATATTGATTAGTTTTCCCCTTTTGCATTTTCCTTGATGCTATGATAGGAATAGAGTTTTCAGTTGGTGGTGATTCACTCTTCCTCTCTTAGGTAATTCTCTATCTTCCCTTGGTCCAATTGCAATATGTATAGTTTCTTTATGCTAACTGGAAACTGATCATTAGATTTGTGATCAGAAAAATGCAATTGGACCTAAAATCATTTTGAATGGTTCTAGGATAATTTTAACTTTTAATTTAAGTTCTGTTCTAATTTGAGTTTTTTTTTTCTCTTTTGGCAGATATGATCCTATGAGTGAGTGGTCATTAATTATGAATCTCTTCAACTTTGTCTTCCTTTGCTAAACTTTTATTTGGTTTGGTTTCCTGGTTAAATTGTTCATTAGCCACAGATTTATTCGGTAGTCAATTTCTTTTTTTTTTTTTTGGTCAAATGAAAATTCGGTAATTAGTTTCTTTTCTTGCTAGTTGACAACCACAAATACTGCTTGGATTCCTAATGCCCTCCTTTTATATGGGATTGGAATGTTCTTTTATTTCTCTTATTTGTAGAAGTAGATTTGATAGCAATCGAGTTGGACTATGGAGATTAATAGTGTGTGAGAATGGTTGGTTTAGTATAAGTAATTTTTTGAACTTGCACGGGTAGAATGACTTTTATTCATATTCATGGAATGTACGGAATCCGTGGGAATCCAATAGCTTTCGTGAATGGCTTGTTTGACTATGTTTGCAGGGGATATTGAATGTTATGTTATTTTGAATAGCAGCTTCAAAACTCTTGCAATTGATCAAGCTTTTTATGTTAGTTTGAATTTTGTTTTGCTTGATTTGTTGAGTTATATCTTCGATTGAGAGTAAGCGATATTAGTGTTGATAGTGCAAGCAAGTTCTACATTATCGCCTGTCAATGCATTTGTATGCCTTCAGGCACGGATTCATTTGCACTCAAATTTCAGTCCTTCAAAGTTTGACCATTTTCAGAATTTCAATACATACTGGTTGACAAGGAAAAACAAGTACGCACTCCTCGATAATTTATTTTAGTCGTATTCAAACACGTGTTGCGCCGTGCTTTCAGGCACAAGCTCAATCCCTAGTACATACTATTAAAAGAGTGTATCTAAAGATATGTAGTGACAAGCATAAAGTTGTTATTATAGTCTTAGGCTTTGTGTAGATATGTAGAAAGAAGTGGAAATAATGAGAAAACTCTAAAAAATTTCCTTTCCTTGTTTGGTTCTTAAAAAAAATGAGGGAAATTTTCAAATCTCAATTCAACTTTCTTCTAGATTTTTTTTAAAATTTTCGTCTCAATTATTTATATTCTTTCCCTAGGTTCCAAACGGCCCCTTAGATTGAGTGAGAAGGTAAAAAAAAAAAAAAAAAATGCCAATGTTGTTGCACAAGATTTGAATCCAGATCCCTTAAGGCCTTAAGAATTTCCAGTTGACGATCAAACCAGTAGGACCATTCTTGAAACACTTTTCTCAAAAAGTATATGTATATCCCCTCGATCTTGTGCCTGCAGGGTCCGAAGAAAGCCCCGGACCAATGTAATCAAAGCTTTCTACATGTGTTGGCTTCCTCGGCATGTATATATATAGTCATTTTCAAATGAAGAGATTCTTATTTTAATTCGAATTTCTTCCATTTTAAAATAAGGACCTCTCCATTTCTCCCATTTTCCGTTCGAATTTCGATGATTTGAGCCGCTCAATGTGTTCAGAACGTGATTTTAAGAGTACCCGCGATGAATTAACAAAAAAATGACTGAGAAGGGTTTCATCCGAGCAGTTTTTATTTAAACTATTCGATAAAAAATAAGCAAAAACTGCTTGGATGAAGCCTTTCCGTTCATTTTTTTTTGTTGATTTTTTGCGAGTATCCTTAAAATCACGTTCTGAACACATTGAGTGGCTTGGATCATAAAAATTCTATCAGGAAAGGGAGGTCTTCATTTTATTAAGTTAAGGTGGTCCTTAGGAAAAGTAAACTCTGTGTGTGTGTGTGTGTGTGTATATATATATATATATACAGTCTGGATCTGGTCAGGACGTCCTAACCGGAGCTTAGGTCCGGACTTCTCCCACAGCCGTCGGATTGTGTTTTCGATGGTCCGGATGCACAGATAGTTTGTTCGCGCGAATATATACAGTCCGGATCTGGTCAGGATATCCTGACCAGATCCGGATTGTATGTATGTATGTGTATATATATATATATATATATATCAGTCCGAATCAAGTTCAAACCTCTTCCCATCCACACCGTCAGCACCTCCTCTTTTCTGATCGAATTTTGATGATCCGAGTCGCTCAATGTAATTAGAACGTGATTTTAAGGGTACCTGCGAGAAATTGGCAAAAAAAAAAAAACACCGAGAAGGGCTTCATCCGAACAGTTTTTGTTTGTATTTTATTGAACGGTTCAATAAAAAACTGTTCAAATCAAACCCTTCCAGGAGTTTTTTGTTGCCGATTTCTCACACGTAATCATAAAATCACGTTCTGAACACATTGAGCGGTTCGGATCATTGAAATTCGATCGGGAAAGGGAAGGTGTGGACGGGAAGAGGTTTGAACTTGAATCAGACTCTATATATATATATATACACACACACACACCTTATACTATCAAAAACAAAAAAAAAAAATTGGTTGCCCTTGCTCGGGGGTTGCCCAAGGGGCCAAGCCCGAGGGCTTACCCAGGGCCGGACCTGAGCCTAGAGCAAAGTTGAAATAACGGCTGGTTCGAGTGACCCGTAAACGCATCGTCCGGTTTTGACGGTTGATCCGAATTTTCGTTTTTAGAGCGGTTTTGCAAATACTCCGTAGAACGGTTTTAGTGGTTGACGGGACCTTTTGTCTTGACCGGTTACCGGTTCAACCGGTTCAACCGGCCTGTCCGGGTTTCAAAACACTGCTCCAGTAGTTTGGGTGGACAGGGAAGGAAAAATTGTTGGGGAAAAGATGACGTGTAAAGAATTTCTGACGTGGTTTGAGTTGGCCAAAGAGATGCACGAATTAAGCGCGGGAAGACGCGAGCAGGAACGTGTAAGCAGGCGGAGGAAGCATGGCTTGCCACGTCGGAATTCCTTGAATTCCTTATAAAAGTCATGGCGAAGAAATGGAGTTTCCAACATCGCACCAGGGAGAGGGTAGATGGTGGAGAACTCCACACACGACGGAAGAAACTAAAAATATATATTCGCCTCCTCCTCTGATCGATGTGTCTGCCTAAACCTCATTCAATTATCAGCTCTGTTCGTTTGTTGCTTGCTAAGTTTCTTTCTTTGCCTGAAGCCTTAAAATTGGTGAGGTTCAAGACATCTACCGTTGTTTAAGCTTCTCCACATCATCCTTTTTTTGTCTTGTTTGATTACCAATAAACGATTTCCGCCATAAACAACCCCCTCACAATCCCAACACACACACACGCTCCCGCTCTCTCTCTCATCTTTGGGATTTGGAGGCAAAATTGTCGCTTTCAGATGACATCCATGCGGGTGCGTTGGGCGCCTCAAAAAGGCAGATATCCGCAGGGTCAATCTTTTCCCAGACAATTGAACGAGAAATACTTATTGATGGATCACAAGCGCCACCAAAAGATGACACAACGCTGCCGTTTGAGTGTTGCCGCTAAACTGGTCGGCGAAGGCACGAACACATCCTCTAACAAATTCGGTTTGGATTATTTGATTCGTTCTGAACATCGTACCCATGATGACTGGACGGAGATCAGCAACGCAGGCTCAAACAAAAGAACCTTTGACAAGGAGGACGCCAACTCTGAAAAACTCGACCAATGGATGAGAGACTCTGTTGTAGAGGTCAGTTCTTACAATTCATTTGACTTTGTTATCCGCCTCACAAGCCATCAAATGCTATCAGCAACGCTTTTTTTTTTTTGGTTAATGGGAAAACAAACTCCATGGCCACTGTTTCCGCAACTGAAACAGCCACTACATTTCGTAGATTAAGTTAGTTTGACTAATGTATCTCAATTGGAGCAAAATGGATGATTTGCAACTGAAATTCAGTTATCGGGATCAATATATTGTACTACTGTCGTTGCACACGTACCACGTAGTAACGCTAATTCTTTTTTGTTCGAAGACATGACAGTTGGCACTGATTCCTATTTTTGGCCATGGTTTGTAGATTGTGAGTAACATTGGCGAAGCACCTTTGTTGTTGCACATATATTCTGACGATGAAAGGAAGGAATCTTCATCAAGGACATCTAATAGATTGGTGATAGAGAAAGCTGTTGCCGAGAGCTGGCCTATAATTAAGGGAAGATGGAAAGTGGGAAGCCCTGTTCCAAATGGTGTTATTTTGGTGGAAGAACTTAAAAGCAAAGAAGATGCTGTTAGTCACGATGAAGAAGACAAGTGGAATGATGCAGACAGTAACACTAACAACCAATTGCACTCCACAACTAAAACATGGGGTGTGCTCATTCAAGCTAAAGGGCTTAATTACACTGCTTGTTACATCCTAAGGACTTGTCGAGTTCAAACCTTTTTTGGGGTTTGCACCCACTTTTATTTAGTAAAGGTCAATTGCTTTGTAGAAAATGCTGACACTCAGCTGAAGAAAATGTGGTTGCAAAGATGATGCATCTGTTTGAGGTTCAATGATGTGATTTCTCTTGTACATTTTGTTTTCGGATTCATTCAACATGACCACATGAAAATTTATAGAAACTTCAGTTGTATTGTTATTCCTTTTGGAAGGCTTTCTGGTGCTTTGTTAGCACTTTTGGGTTGGGATTGTGGATGATGCGCTGAAGTTACTTCACTCGCTGGTGACATTGCCTTTGATATAAATGTTTTGCTTTCGGGAGATCTGTCAACTGCTAAATCAACAGGTCTGATTAGTATTTCTTGGGCTTCTAGTCCGTCTGGTCTTCCCATCGCTGTTTTCATGCAAGGAGTGTTGTTTTCATTGAAAGAGCCATATTATTTACATGTTTTTTGGCTGGCACCATATTATTTACTTGAGTGAAAGAAAAACCTTGTGTGCTCAACATGGTTCATGCTCTTGTTTTCAAGCCAGTACAAATAAGTTACTAAGTTCTTGTCATTTTACCAGAGAGACATGACAATTGACATATTCGTTTTTGGATCCATTTGTTGTATACAAGATAGCATATATTCCATTGAGACAGAGAGATTAAAAAAGGCAAGAGAAAACAGAAAAAGGGTCCTTGAATTTTGGAAATGCATTTCATGAATAGAGCAATAGCACCTTACAATACACACATAACGTAAAACATTACTCAAATTCATTGAGAAGACAGCTCCAATAGCTGTATATACTTCAGGAAAAGGCTCATCAGCTGCTGGTCTTACTGCTTCTGTAATTCGAGACAACAGCTCTGTAAGTTGACAAACTCGCTTGGAGATAGTTTTGTGGACAATTGTTTCCGTTCTCCAAGATAAAAATAAACCTGACCTGTATATTCATTTCCCTTAGCGTGAATTTCACTTGGAAGGAGGAGCTATGGTTTCGGCCGATGGAGTTGTCGTCTACATTGATGAATTTGACAAAATGAGACCAGAAGACAGGTAATAGAAGTAATATTAGGAGTCAATGAACAGATTTATGATTTATCTCTTTAGTTCTGGATTTCTGATGGGTTTACATGTGTCATCTACGTGGTAGTTTCCTGAACTGGACTGGACCGAGAATGGGTGAATTGGTCCCTCAACAGTATGCCACACCACCACCGTTGTCAAACAAAAGCTACAAAATGTCAATACGTTCTTGTGTACCTGCTGTAATGGAGGAGAGATGGAAAGCACAACTCCTTGCATCCGTTCAATCGAGTCAATAAAGAATGCAGTATAAATACCTACTATGGAGTGGGGGTTCTCTCTCTCACTCACTTTCTTTTGATGGAATACTCTTGGGCTCAGCTTGTCCTTCTGGCCCAATGTCATTTAGCTTAAGGTAAGATAGCTTTTATGTGGGCTTCACTGTATTCAGTTTGGTAGAGTTATGATGCCTTCTGTTAATAAATCCTTACATTTTGATTTCATTTTTTTTGGGTATGGAACCAGAGCACTTGTCAATATGGGGATGAAGCTTCTAGTAGTCGTGATCTGCTTATTAGATTTGGCTTGCATTTTCGCTTTTGGCAATTGCACTGATGGGTTAGTGAGAATTGGTCTAAAGAGGTGGAATTTGGACCATAACAGTATAAATGCTGCAAGAATTGCCATAGGAGAGGTTATCTACTCCGTTGTTAAGGGTGATACCAACCCTAACATTGACTGTCTAAAAGACGATGTTGTGTATTTGAGGGATTATTTGGGTACCCAATTTTATGGAGAGATTGGCATCGGTTCACCTCCACAGCAATTCACTGTTGCTTTTGATACAGGGAGTTCCAATCTTTGGGTGCCATCTTCAAAATGCCACTTTTCTGTACGTTATACCACTAGTGCTGCACATTCTAATACTTTTGGGTATATGGAATTGAATTGTAAGGTATTAACTCCATGCAGATTGCTTGCTACCGACATTCCAAGTACAGGGCAAGGTTGTCTAGTACATTCACCAAAATTGGTACATTACTCGGTCTTTATGGTTCCGGATGAATGATGATGTGTTTCTAAGTTAACATAATATAGCTTTTGGAAGTACTGTTGATGGAACCATAATCGGGTTTCATGTTTGGTTCTGATATAGGAGTACCTTGCAAAATCCATTATGGCTCTGGATCGATATATGGCTTCTTCAGCCAAGATAATGTCAGAGTTGGTGGTGTTGTCATCAAAGACCAAGTATGTGATTGTTTAATACAATTTATGCTGTAATTAAGGGAGGGATTAAGGGAGGGATTAAGGTTCTTGCTTGCACAATTTGATGGGATACTTGGACTTGGTTTTCAGGACATGGCTGTTGGGAAAGTCAAGCCAGTGAGGTACGCTTTAAATTCTACTGACCAATAGTTAATTTGATAGTTTTGGGATAGTTTTATGATTATTTGCTACGTGATGTGCAAAGAAAAGAAAATAATTTTTTCTGGAAAATGATTTTCACACTCCCCATTTTTATGAATGTACTCCATTTCTTGTCTTTTAGTGAAACCTTTATGTATATTTGTTTCACTAAAATTCAAGAAAATGAGTGCATTTATCAAAAAAAGGAGTGTGGCAATTGTTACCCTTTTTTATGTAAGCTTTTTCTATCCTTCTTTGTTATGTAGCCTCTGAAACTACAATGGCTGGTACAGGTATAATATGGTCCAACAAGGTCTTGTGACCCAGTAAGTCTTCTCTATATGGCTGAATACAAATCCAAAATCAGAGGTAGGAGGTGAGATTGTCTTTGGTGGTGTTGATTGGAGGCATTTTAGCGGTGATCATACTTTTGTCCCTATTGCTCAAAGTGGCTATTGGCAGGTAATGAACCTCAAAGTTGATCTTATATGCTATTTAGAGTTATATAGGTTGTTCCCGTGTTACTGCTGAAACTTCAGAGAAGAGAACTACGTATTGTATTCCTTAAAAGATAAAGATTACAAGAATAATAAAGAGGTTATATAGGCTAACCCTAATAACGTTAGACAAACCTAATATAACAAACAGACTAAACTACCCTTAAATAATAACAAATAACAAGAGACACTAAAACCCTAGATTAACACCCCCCCTTAAACTCAGGAGGTGAGCGCAGAGAGCATCATGAGTTTGCCAAGAAGAAAACGGAAACGAGCAGCAGTGTGAGTTTTCGTGAAAAAATCAGCCAACTGCAGCGAGGATGGAACAAAAGGCAAGTCAATCGTGCCTGACTGTAGATGTTGGCGCACAAAATGACAATCAATCTCGATATGCTTAGTACGCTCATGGAAGACGGAATTGTGGGCAATTTGGATGGCACTCTTATTGTCACAATAAAGAGGTGTGGGAGATACAAGAGAGACACCCATATCAGATAGAAGCCATCATAGCCAAACTATTTCAGCTGTAGCCGAAGCCATAGCACGATATTCAGCTTCAGCAGTAGAGCGAGCAATAACTGATTGTTTCTTGCTTTTCCAGGAGAGAAGAGAATCCCCGAGAAAAACACAAAAACCTGAGGTAAACTTCCGATCAGAAACATCACCAGCCCAATCAGCATCAGCATAGGCCCGAAGAGTTAAACTGGAAGTGGAAGAGATCAACAAACACTGAAAGGTAGTGCAACGAACATAGCGCAAAATACGTAGGAGGGCAGCCCAATGAGTAGACCGAGGAGCAGAAACAAATTGGCTGACGATATGAACTGCATAAGCGATGTCAGGGCGAGTCACTGTTAGATAGACCAAACAACCAACCAATTCACGATACTGGGTAGGATCATCTAAAGGAACACCATCAGAAGGATGGAACTTGGTATGCAATTCAAGAGGAGTATCAATAATCTTGTCATCAGTGAGATGAGCACGATGAAGAATATCAGAGACATATTTAGTTTGCGATAACAAGTAACCTTTGGGGGATGAAGCCATCTCAATACCAAGAAAATAGCGAAGCAGACCCAAATCCTTCATTTCAAACTCGCGAAATAGATGAGATTTAACCTCAGTAATAGCTGCAGAATCAGAGCCCGTAATAATCATGTCATCCACATACAATAAAAGAAGAACGATCCCTGCAGAAGTCTGACGAATAAAGAGAGCTGAGTCATGTTGACTAGGGAGGAACCCAATCTGCAGTGCAACAGAATGAAACCGCTCATACCAAGCACGAGGAGACTGCTTAAGGCCATAAAGAGCACGGCGGAGACGACATACAAGATCAGGAGAGTGAGAAAAGCCCGGAGGGGGCCGCATATACACTTCTTCAGATAGACACCCATTGAGAAAAGTGTTCTTGACATCCAACTGAAAAAGAGACCATTGGTGCACCGCAGCAACAGATATCAATGTGCGGACTGTGGTCATTTTTGCAACAGGAGCAAAGGTCTCCTCATAATCAATCCCATATTCTTGAGCGAAGCCTTTTGCAACAAGCCGAGCTTTATACCGCTCTAAAGAACCATCAGAATGAGTTTTGACTTTATAAACCCACTTACAACCAATGATATTCTTACCATCTGGTAAAGGTACCAAATCCCAAGTTTGAGTCTTGGCAAGAGCAGTGAGTTCATCATTCATAGCATTGACCCAATTGGGATCATTACAAGCTTCTTTATATGACCTGGGTTCAACATAAGTATGGATACGAGAGAGAAAAGAGCAGTAGGTAGAAGAGAAACAGGTATGAGTAAAGCCAAGTCTTACCGGTGGGCGACGTTCACGAGTAGGATACCGAGGTTCAGGACCAGGGTTCAAGGAGGCAGCGGGAGGATCAATAGAGCTGGGAGGAGGAGCCGGAGAGACTGCATTGTGTCGATTCTGAGAGTATGCATACGGAAAGGGTGGAATGAGAGTAGACCGAGAGGGAGCAGAAGACGCCACAGGAAGATCAGACACTTTGACAGTAGAAATGTACTCTTTAGAAGGGACCTCAGAAGGAAATGGGTCAATATGAACCAAGTCTGCCTTAGTGACAGGAGCAATTTTGGAAGGAAGGGAAAAATAGGGCAGACGCTCAAGAAAAGTAACATGCCTCGACACATACAGCTTCTTTGTCACAGGGTCATAACAGCGATAGCCTTTCTGATTGATACCATATCCCAAGAAAACACAGAGGACACATCGAGCACTAAGTTTAGTGCGGTCCTTCTTAGGAAGAAGGACAAAACAAGTAGAACCAAACACACGAAGGAGGGAGTAGTTGGGAACTTGACCATAGAGACGCTCATAAGGGCAAGCACCAGCGAGAAGAGGGGTAGGCATCCGATTCAATAGATAAGCTGCAGTAAGAACAGCTTCGCCCCAGAATATAGCGGGAACAGAAGAAGATAGAAGAAGAGACCTAGCAGTGTTAAGGAGATGGCGATGTTTTCTTTCAGCACGACCATTTTGGGAAGGTGTATCAGTACACGAGGATTGATGAATTGTTCCATGAGTTGCTAAAAAATCTGTAAATTCTGTAAGAGAGTATTCCCCACCCAAGTCAGAACGAAGAATCTTAATCGTGGCTGAAAACTGAGTTTGAATCATCGTATGAAATGAGCGATAGACTTTATAAAAATCAGATTTATGTGTAAGCAAATAGACCCATGTATATCGACTGTAATCATCAACAAAGGAGCCATAATAAACAGAACCACCCTTGGTTGCAATCGGGGAAGGCCCCCACAAATCTGTGTGAACAACTTGGAAAGGTGAAGTGGAAAAAGAAGGACTTTTATTAAACGGTAAAGCAGACATCTTTGCTAACTTACAACCACTGCACTCAGAAATATCACTAATAGAAATGTTACCCAAAAAACCAGACTGAACAAGAAGTTTCAAACGCTCACTAGACAAATGACCTAATCTAGAATGCCAAAGATAAAAAGGAGAGGATTTTTCATCCAAACGAAAAGATGACAATGCAGTGGAAGTAGATTCCATAGGAACATGCAAGCTCTCCAGCACATATAGATCACCAACCCTACGGCCGGTCCCAATCTGCTTCTTGGACACCCGGTCCTGCACAACACAACCAGAGGAAGAGAACAGGACGTCAAAACCAGAGTCGGACAACTGACTTATCGAAACAACGCTTAAAGACAAATGGGGCACATAGAAGACATTAAGAAGTGATAATAAAGAAGAAGCAGTAGGAAGGATAGACCCAGCAAGCACAACATGCATATGAGATCCATTTGCAGTAGCAATACTAATGGGAGGGACAGGGGAGATAGAATTACAAAGTAACGACAAATCAGGAGTCATATGATTGGAGCAACCAGAATCAAAAATCCATGTGGTGGGTAAGATACCTGTGGTATAAGCACTGTGCAAACCTGGCAAGGTAGCGGTCATAGCAGAAGCCTGTGAATGATTCCCTTGGGTAGCTATAAATGCCTGAAACTGCTGCCACTGATCAAATAAGGGAGAAGGTGGGACTCCGCTAGCGGTTGGAGTTGCAAAGGCTGTTGGAGGTCGAGGAGCCTGGGATGGTGGCCGAGAAAATGATGGTGCAGTCGAATTACGTCCTTTTGGCTGTGAAAGCTTAGGACATGCATGCTTCCAATGTCCCTTTTGACGGCAAAAACTACACTCATCCATGGCAACCCGAGGCTTGGGCTTGCCAGTAACCTGTATCAAATGTGAAGCTGGAGTGGGTAGAAGGGGTGCTAAGTGCTGAATAGGAGCTGCTGGAGTGACAAACACAGACTGAGTAGGAGGAGCAATGGAGGATACTTTGAACCTAGTTTCCTCTGCAATAAGTTCGCGAACTGCACCATCCACTGTAGGTAAGGGAGACCGATGTAAGATAGCTCCTCGGAGGGGTTCAAATTCACCTCGAAGAACCATCAGAAACTGAACAAGACGGTTTTTCTCACGATACTGCAAATAGCTATCAAGTAATTGCAAGTCTGAGGGTTCCATAACAGCCAACTGATCCCAATAATTTGTCATCTCATTATAGAATTCCTGAATCGATTTATCCTTTTGAGTAGCACTGCGAATAGACATCTCAAGCTCATATTGTTTAGCAAAGTTTGATTCAAGATACATAGATTTCAAATAATCCCACACTTTCTTTGATGTGTCATATTTCGAGAAATTCATTCCAATACTTGGTTCAACAGAGTTGTGAATCCAAGTAAGTATCTGTGCATTTTCAATCTTCCATTTTTCAATAGCAGTGGCAGACCCTTCGGACTTACTATCTAGAACAGGACATGGTACTGAACCATCTACATGTCCCCATACTCCCTTACCCACAATAAAATTCTTCATAACATATGCCCAGTAAGAATAGTTATTACCAGTTAAACGCACACTGATAGCTTGAGTTTTATCGTCAACCATGATGATAAACAGATAAGAAAATTCAGTACTGTACTGAAGAGAATTATAAAGAGATAACTGCAGTAACCTGAATCCGGTTGAAAACTAATCTGAAGAGAGAGAGAAAGCGAGAGACCCCAACCAGTAAGAGAAGCACCCAAAGTTATCACTGTACAACTGATCGAGGTATTTTCAAGAACAACCCAGTGTTGCCGATGACTGGAACAAGGTCTGCGATGGTCAGAAGGTGATTAGAGGTGGTTGCTGGTGATCAGAGGTGGTCGCTGGTGCTCGTTAGATTGAGTGTGGCGTACAAGAGAGAGAGAGAGAGAGAGAGAGAGAGAGTCGTATTAGAGAGAGGGGGATTTTGCTGTCGTATGAGAGAAAAGGAGAGATGCTACTGTGCAACACCGGCAACGGCAGCCGGTGGGTCTAAGAAGACCTGCTCTGATACCATGAAACTTCAGAGAAGAGAACTACGTATTGTATTCCTTAAAAGATAAAGATTACAAGAATAATAAAGAGGTTATATAGGCTAACCCTAATAACGTTAGACAAACCTAATATAACAAACGGACTAAACTACCCTTAAATAATAACAAATAACAAGAGACACTAAAACCCTAGATTAACATGCAAAGGCAAAAGAGTTTGACAACTAATACATAACCATTATGTTTCCAGATTGAGGTAGGAGATATTCTAATTGCAAGCAATAGGAGATATTCTTATTGCAAGCAATTCAACAGGTGAAGCCATTATGGCCTAATCTCCCCATGCTTTACTCTTGAATTCCTCTCATTCGATTCTAGACATGTTAATTATTTTTGGTTTCCTGAAAGATAGAATTTGAAGTGTCTTTACGCAATAGTTGAGATATTTGTCACACTCTTCCTGCTTTGCTAATAAACAACTTTAGGCACTCTCTTCCTGGTGCGCTCACAGTAACGCAAAAACCATTTTGTTCCTTGTGTGGATAAAGTTGAGGACTTGAGGCGAAGCAAAGAGGAGAGGAGCGGAGAAAAGTAGAGGTAGTGTGCTTACATAGAAGCAAGGGAGAGGAAATAAAGGACCAAAAGGGATGGAGCATGCTCGTCCCGCTTCTATTAGGTGTACTTTTAGTGGGAATGTTATCCTTTTTACTAACAGAAATGCTAGAGACAAAGAAAATTTACCTTGAAACTACCCCGAAAAGATCACCTAGTGATTGAGATTCACTTTGATGTGTGTGACATAATCATCAAAGTGATTCTCAACCATTGATTGTTGTTTTCGGGGTACTTTCGGGATAAATTTTCTTTGTACCTAGCATTCCCCTTTTACTAACTTCAAATTAGCTTTCTTTTTATGGTGACTGTTATAATAAGTTGGAGAATTGTACCATCCGTTGTACTTTTTGAATAGCTCTAATGAGATTGGTTTGAACGTGTCAGTTTTCATAGGCCTGCAAGGATGTGTTCTCTCTTCTAGTCTTCCCATTTTCTTAAAAAATTCTGCTCTTTATATGAACCAAAGAGTGGAAGGCATTAAGATCTTTTGATGTCTATAATCTTCGACTTTGCACTTGCCAAAAAAGAAAAGTAATGGGTGGAATTTGAAGATGTGAAATATTTGAAAGGGACCTATTTGTGGATTTTATATTGTTACTTCTCATCTTGACGTTTTACCGTGTCACAGCAATCTCCATGGTTCCAAGTATTGACACGAGTTAAAAGATCTCATGCAATTTTTTATCACCACTTTGATGTTAGGTGGCCGCAATTTATTTTCAGGTTTTTGTGGTGATGGTTGTACTGCTATTGTAGATTTCGGGTCATCCTTTATTGGAGGTCCAACTGTATGTGTTTTTCCACCTTAAAATGGAACTTCTTCGTTTTACCCCCTTTCTTATCTATCTTTACCTGCTCTTTTCAAGACTATGATAGCTCAAATCAATCATGTCATTGGAGCAGAGGGAGTTGTAAGCTTGGAGTGTAAAAAAGTTGTTTCCAAGTATGGAGATCTGATATGGGAACTTTTAATATCAGGGGTTGCTTTCTGTCCTTCTGTTTTCCTTTTAACTTGCTTGCTATTGTTTAGTTTTCCTTGAGTGGGTGAAAGAGAGCTTCTCACATGTTATTCCTCTTGATGCCAGTTGCAACCCAGAAAAGTTTGTGTAGATATCGGACTATGTCTCTATAACCAATCGAGGTGGTTTGTTATATCTTCTTCAGTAAATATTCTTTGTTATCCAGAAGAAAACAGATCTATTCTCATTCCTAATTCACACGAACCAAAAATCTGAATCCATTGCAGTGCAACTATTGAAACTATGGTAGACATTACAAACTCATAGGGTTTACCAGATGATGAAAGTGCTCTCTGTAATTTCTGTGAGATGTCTGTTTTCTGGCTCCAAGTGGAATTTAAAAAACAGAGAGCAAAGGAAAAAGTGTTCAGATATGTTAATGAGGTGATATTTTCTTTTTGCGGTTTTTGGAATGTTGAACATTTGATCTTGCTCCAGAATTGCATCAACATCAATAGATATACACTGGTGCTCTGTCTGACCATATTTCCACTGTTCTTATTTTGAAGATGTGTGAGAGGCTTTCAAATCCTAGGCGGAAGTCATTTATTAACTGCGATAACGTTGCTAACATGCCATATGTTTCCTTTCTCATTGGAAATAAATCCTTCCCCCTCTCTCTAGAACAGGTGTGTATTTCTTTCCTTAAATTGAAATATTACTTCCCCCATATAATAACTTCAGAGAACCAAGTAGAATATGTTGTTGTGTTCTGTAATGAATGATTTTGGGTAAGGTTTTGTAAAGATTGGGTATAAGACAGATAAAAGTTTCAAAACATAAGACACGAGAACTATGATTTTGTGTCATAAGGTTTTCTTCTTGAGCCCTTTTGCTGCTTTTCATAATAAGACAAGCCTATCACGGAATGCAAGATACACTTTTAAGTCTCGACTAGGGTAATTTTGATTCTGGTGTTAGCTAGCTTAGCTAAGTTATTTGGTTTCTCATTAGTTGCATATTTCAATGAATAATGTTGTTTATTGCATCTGTTGATGGTTTACATTTTCCCTCGGTACACCATCAAAGTTGTAGAAGGCAGTTCTACAAATGCCCACTTTGGTAAATGTGTCAGTCTTAACTTTTTGCCATTACCATGATAAATCGTTAATACATCTGGAAACAAACATGTAAATACATATGATGTTACTCTTGATTTCTCCTCACTTGATAACCATTTCAGGAATGACCGTGTGTTGAAATCTATATAATCCTTTTGCAGGATTCTTGGCGATTTATTCCTAGGAGCGTACCACTCTATATTTGACTTTGACAACCTCAAAGTTGGATTTGCAAAAAGTTCTCAGTACTACTGCCAATTCTTCCCGTCTGATCTTGTGTTGTGAACGCAAGGCGCCATTAGGTAAACGATATTCCAAAGTAAACAACGGAACTTTTTCGGATTTACATACTTTGTTCATATAGTTGGTTTTCTGTGAGAGTTTCAACGAATAAGCTTTATGTAAGATAATTGATCTATGAATAAAATCACATCTCTTTATGCGGAGTTATAGTTGATAGTTTTTTTGGGTCGACTGGTGATGGCAGTGGCGGAATCAGGATTTAATAGCACTGGGGTCAAGCCGTCAAGCATATACAACACATATAATTTTGCACTTGTACACAATGACCCGAAAGATAACAAAAATAATAGAACAATAACAAAAAAGAGATACCAACTTCTAATATATAAGCAAAAAAGCATATCCGTTCATTACATATCATTTCACCTACAATTGACCACGTCGATTTGTCATATTTTGGAATCGATTCATGATAGCTTCATTTGAAATGCTATAAAAAAATCTCTCTCTCAATATAATATAGACAATCAAACTATTATGTATCCATTGATCACCCATCCGGTTACGAAGTCGACTCTTCACAATCTTCACAGCAGAAAAAGCCCTCTCTACTATCGCAGTTGAAACAGGTAAAACTAAGACATTCACTACGTAAAAAATAATCAATTAGCCCAAAATTAATCTAAGAGAATCAGAGACCCACAAAACATTTACAGATTCACTAGTATACAAAATGCTTTCCTTTCCCTTGGGAGTTGGGCCTCGCCTACGTTCTTGTTCCATAACCATAAACAGTGAGTTCCAAAAAACTGTAAAAACAGCCACAAACATTGATTTTCATCCCCATATCCATTATCTATGTAGAGAGAAAAAGTATTTAGAGAGATTGAGTATTTGTGGTTCAAATCCACTTTGTACAAAAGAAAATTAGGATCTAAGACTAAGCTACTCACCTGAAAATGGATCTGATGAGCGATGACTGAAAAAAACTCCAGCTCGGCCTCGTCAGCAGTGGTGATCAAGATCGAGGGTTTCGAAAGGAATTTCCTTCAAGCTGTGTGCGTTCTCCGAATCTCCATTCTCCATTTTTTTCCTTTTTTTGGGGAGAGAGAGAGAGAGAGAGGAAAAAGTGGCTGTCTGGCTGAAAAAGGAGAAAGTAAAAAGGGCAATACTTGTAATTTGGTAGTGGTATAAGGGCAAAATGTTTGGAAGACAAAGGGGCAAATTTACAAAAATACCCCAAACCTACATTAGTTCTCACAAAAAAATTCCATTGACTGGGGTCAATAGACCCCCCTTGCCCAACAATAAATCCGCCCCAGGGTGATGGGCTACACAATGTGTGCATTGCTTGGTAACCCTCCCTAAGACACTGAGAAAGAAGGAAGCAACCTAATACCTTTTTATTTTTGTTGTGAGTACCCCCATGGAAAATATCCTTGGAAACAACAATACTAATGATAATAAGGAACCTTTAGGCTGCAAGCCCCAGTGGTGAATTTAGAAGAACAAGCAACCCATATCACAATTTGAAAATGATGGAGATGGCACTTCAAACAAATGTGGCACCGAACTTTAGCCTATCCAAATGGTCCAACTCTTGTATTTTCTAAATTAGATGGGCAACGGACAGACTCAAGTACCAGAATTTAGAAGATAAGAAACTTTTACTACCAAAATTATATAGTATAATTAACTTTTGGGAGCAGTTTGTAGTAGTACTGTGAGGATTGATCACAAAATCAAGAAGCTTGCAACAGCAACTGATCCTTGAGACAACCTTCATGTGCTAAATGAGGGTACATGCATCTTGATATACTGTTGTTCTAGAAAGTGGTTAAGAAACACAGATCCATTATCATAATTTAGCGTACTTCTTGAGATTTTCACCAGCCTCTTTGGCATGCTCTGGCACAGGCATGTTGCATAGAAGAGTGACCCTTGATGATGATATCAAATGTTTGCTCTCCAAGTTTGAAGGATCAGCCTTATAGAGTCGTACCTCCCACACCTGCCAAAAATTCCCATGCCCAAATATAGTTAGGGATCACCACTAGCATGTTTTAGTCATTGAATAAAATTGAGAAAGAACGGGCTAAAATCAAGTAGAAAAGTTCACTGTAAAGCTCAGGGCTTGTTTGTTTGGTGGACTTGATAGTAAAGGGATGTGTGCAAATAGTCGATTGATTGTGTATGAAACCTGGGCATATATTTGTGATAGTCCAAACGATTCCCTTTCTAGTCGAGCTTTGGTATAGTAGTAAAACATAGTCCACAATATAGTTGTGACAGTCCGCAAGATTCAAAGATAGGAAAATATCAGAAGGTAGTGAATGGGACCTGGATGGTTCTGCCAACGCTAATAGGGTTGGCTTGGGCGATGACAAGGTCGCCAAGCTGGGCAGTTCTGAGATGGTTGATGCTGAGGTGAATCCCGGCCACCCTTCGCAGCCCCGATGCCAGATGGGCTCCTATGCTCGCCAGTGCCTCTGCTATTAGAGCTGACACCCCTCCGTGTAACACCTTGAATGGCTGCACCCCACCAAAATCATAGAAACACATACATATTACTACAACTATCTATCTATCTATTCTTGCTTTTTATCAATCACAAGAAGACAAAGATTCAGAGGTGGATGGGTCGGCACCTAATCACCAATTTTAGGACTCAAATAGTTACTATTGCCCACATTTATACAGAGTAATATGGAAATGAAAAGGTAAGGAAAGCTCCAATCAGTAAATATGCAATGCACTGATTTGATATAAGATTTAATCAAGAAAAGAAAGAAGAAGAAGAAGAAGAAGTTGGATATGAGGAAGGATAAAAAAAAGTACTTGACAACACTTGGGGGTGACTTGGAGATGTCCGGTGACCTTCTCTGGCGACAGGTCTTCAAGCTCAAACCCAATTGCATGGAGGGGAGCATCCACACTCTCAGTCTTTATCAAATTTGATGGTGGTGGTGGTGGTGGGTACTCCATCCAAATTCGAAACAAACTTGATCGCCAACTGGAATGATGCCGTCAGGAGCCTCCTGTTCAGATTAGATTTTCAGATACAATAATTCTAACACCACACCCATTTACACACCCATTCACACCCACACTCACAACAATGGTGGGGCCCACACACATTGGATGTGTAGTGTATGCGGGCCCCACCCTTGTTGTGAGTGTGGGTGTGTGAATGGGTGTGGTGGTAGAAGGACTCTTTCAGATAAGATGATGAGAAGAGACGTAAATTCCACGGATTTCATTGATAAATTACATAGTATGGGTTCTGGCCAATTTGGAGAGGGGTAGGTGGGCGAGAGGATTGGTCGGATGCTTTTTATCTTTCCATGTTCCTCCCAATATTATTCAACTACTTTATAGTAGTACTAGTATTTTATTCTAACCACCCCAATTGTCCCCATCTGTCTTTACTTTACAATTATATAATCGTTCAAATGAGAAATTTTGAACGGTAGAAAGTAGAAATGCAAGGTTGCCACGAGTAAAGCAACAACCAATATCACTTGAATGGGGTTGGTAGCTAGCCACTTTTTTGTTTCTCTTCTTCCTCCTCGGCGGGAACTTTTCTATGGTACACCAAAATTTTTTGGTGTATCATATATATATATATATAGATATGATATATATATATATATTTCTATTATAAAATAGAAGAGTGTATGGACAAGTTGTTGAAACGGCTTAGATTCATTTGATCCAAAAGTTGTAGTGCATCCTCCCACTTCCCGATTAAGTGCCCATGGTTTTTACCTAAATCACACAATTGCCATTCCCTTCCAACAGGGATGTGTAGTGCCGTAGGCACAGGCTAGCACTAGTGTGTGTGTGTATATATATCAGTGTGGACTCGTAAGGACTATCTTAATTTAATAAAATGTGAACCTCCGTTTCCTGATAGAATTTTCATGATCCCAGCCACAATGACCTTAATAAAATGTGAACCTTCGTTTCCTGATAGAATTTTCATGATCCGAGCCGCTCATTGTGCTCCTTTAGTAAACTTCTTAGCTATATTGCACGGCATACACATGAAGCGGCAGCCACATATTCGGCCTCGCAAGTGGGGTTTATTTGCTTCTTTTTGGAAATGACCAATGGACTAATTTACATCATACACCGTGTTGTGTTATTGTATACTTTCTATTAGAGCATCTTCAATCCAATACTCAATTTACCTCCATTTCTTCATTTGAGAGTACCAAAATAATGTACCTTCTTATAAAAGTGCTTTTGAAGAAAATCTAACTACAATCCAATCCTCTATTTTTCAAAAAAACTCACTCCAAACATCAAATTTCACCAGTTTTCCTCCAAATTTTAAATTCTCAGGGTTTAGGGTTACGACTGTACAACATTTTAGGGTTTAGGGTTTGGGGTTTAGTGGTTGAGGGTTGGGGTTTAGGGGTTGGGGGTTTAGGGGTTAGGGGTTTTGGGTTAGGGGTTTAGGGTTTACATATTACCAGATGATAAAAAGGAGGTGTTGGACTAGAAGAAAGCTTGTAACTGTGACAAAGAAGGAACAGATGATGAAGGGGTACAATTGACTGTAGGGGCAAAAGGAAAAATGGTTTCATAAAAAAGAACATGTCTGGAAATGTAAATTCTGTTTGTAGAGATATCAAGGCACCTGTAGCCTTTATAAGAAGGATGGTGTCCAAGAAAAACACAGGGAATGGATCTTGGTTGTAGTTTGTGGACAGTATAAGGTTTTAGCCAAGGGAAACACTGACATCCAAACACTTTAAAGATAGAGTAATCAGGGAGAGAATGAAACAAGACTTCAAAAAGAGTCTTGTGATTGAGAGAAGAACTACGCATTCGATTAACCAAGAAGGTTGCAGTAGCTAATGCATCAAACCAGTACTTAAGAGGAAGAAAGGACTGATGCAAAAGAGCTATAGTTGTCTCCACTATATGTCTACGTTTCCTTTTAGCTACTCCATTTTGTGAGGGAGTGTGAGGACAAGCTAATTGGTGAACAATGCCATGCTGAGCTAGATAGTTAGTAAATGAATTACTACAATATTCACCACCACCATCTGTTCGAAAAACCTGAAGTGAGGTACTAAATTGTTTCTCTGCATAGGCTTTGAAAGCAAGAAATTTTGAAAACACTTCACTCTTATGTTTTAAGGGATAAACCCACGTAAAGCGACTGTAGTCATCAATGAAAATTACATAGTATGTAAAACCAGAAGTAGACAAATGGAATGGACCACACACATCACTATGAATAAGAGACTAAGGTCTATTTACAGTGGAATTTGACAGATGAAAAGGAAGCCTATGACTTTTAGACACTGCACAGTGTGTACATTGAAGAGAAGTACACTTATTTAAATACAACTGTAGATGCTTAGCAAGATGTTGAAATTTGAGAGGAGAAGGATGACCAAGCCTGCTATGCCAAGTTGCAGCTGACACAGCAGTAGAGAGATGAGCTTGTGGTTGTGAGTCAGAAGAAGCAGAGGAAGAGAACTGATAAAGGCCATTGTGATTGTAGCCTTTAGACAGAGTTCTCTTCGTGACTTTGTACTGAACAAGAAATGAGTCATCATCAAATGTGACAGTGCAATTATTGTCTTTAGTAAATTTTTGCAGAGAAACAAGATTAGCAGTTAAAGTAGGAACATGAAGAACTTGATTTAGACAAAACGAATGAGAAGGGTGAGGTAAAATGCCTTTACCAGAGTTTTGAACGGGAAGATTGCTCCATTGCCAACCATAACCTGATCATTGCCATGATAAGGTTGATAGAGATGCATATTGGACAGATTATTGGTGATATGATGAACTGCAGTAGAGTCAAGATACCAATCAGTAGTAGGAGTGATAGAGCTGGAGGCAACAAAAGCTCGTGGAAGGTTGTGATGTAGCTGAGGGTGGTAGAAAGGTGGAGTCCATTCTATACCAGCAAGTCCAAGCAGTGTGATTAGGTCTGTTGCAGATTTGACACACAACCAAGTCTGCACCAGAAATTGAACCACTGCCAGAGGAAGTTGATGCTCCAGTTTGACCATTGAAATTAGGAAATCTGATATTGCGACCAAAACTTCTACCACTACCTCTGAAGTTAGATCTGCCTCCTCTATAACCTCCTCCAAAAGGATAACGACCTCGAAAGCCAGAATGAGTACCATGAGAACCAGAATAAGGTTGCAGAATGCACGGATCCAGAGACATTAGTAGCAAAAGCCACAGTTAAATCACCAGTTGAAGATAAGGCCTTTGAGTTGGAGTCAATGTGAATTGACTCAGAACACAATAACGCAGTCAATTCATCAACAGAAATAGACTCAGATCTGGTCCTAATTGAGGTCTTGAATGCATCATAGGCACTAGGTAATCCATGGAGAATATGGAAAACTAAGTCCTCATCATGAATTGGACAAGATGCAATGGCTAATTGATCAGCAATCTCCTTAATTTGTTTGAGACATTCTTCCATAGTTTTGGTACTGTCGAAATCCTTGATTGATTATTATTCTTCTCACAATGAGGTACAATATATAGACTGGATACAAGGTAAAATAAGGAAAGAGAATAAAATAAAATCAAATCCCTAATTGATCCCTAATTGATTCTACCTAATTACATTCAATACATTTAATATAGTCAACACTCCCCCTCAAGCTGGAGCATAAACATCGTGTACTCCCAGCTTGTGACAAATAGTATCAATAGAAGTCTTGGAAAGTGCCTTGGTGAAAATATCAGCCAGTTGAGAGCCTGAAGGAACAAAAGGAGTGCTAATATCTTTAGATTCCACCTTTGACCAAATGAAATGACAATCAACTTCAATGTGTTTGGTCCTCTCATGGAATAGTGGATTATTAGCAATGTGGATAGCAGCTTGATTATCACAATATAGAGGAGTAGGACCATGGACCAGGATCCCAAACTCTTGTAGAAGTGTGCGCAACCAAGTCAACTCACTAGCGGTATGAGCCATTGCTCTATACTCTGTCTCAGCACTAGAACGTGCTACAACTGACTGTTTCTTACTTCTCCATGTCATAAGATTGCCTCTTATAAAGGTGCAATAACCAGTAGTAGAACGACGATCAGCAGGAGATCCTGCCCAGTCAGCATCTGTATATCCTTCAATACGAAGATGTCCAGATGATTTGTAGAGAAGTCCACGTCCGGGAGCATTTTTGAGATACTTCAAGATACGAACAACTGCCTCCATATGAGGAACTCGAGGACGAGTCATAAATTGACTAACAACGCTAACTGCATAGGAGATATCGGGTCGAGTAATAGTTAGATAAATAAGTTCGCCCACAAGTCTCCGATACATCTCAGGGTCGTCAATCAGCTCACCATCTTCAGGCATTAACTTAAGATTAGTCTCCATGGGAGTAGCTACAGGTTTAGACCCAATATAACCTGTACCTTTCAAGAGATCGAGAGTGTATTTCCTTTGTGATAAACTGATACCCGCTTTGGAACGAACCACCTCAATTCCAAGGAAATATCGAAGCTTGCCTAGATCTTTGGTAAGAAAGCTAGAACCAAGATGGCGAATTAGTGTTTGAATCTCAATGCTATCATTACCAGTGATAACGATATCATCCACATAAACCACGAGAATCACAATACCACGAGTGGTCTTTTTAAAGAACATGGAGTGATTAGCCTGACTCCGAGTCATACCATGAGAAATTATAGTATTGCTGAACTTATCGAACCAAGCCCGGGGAGACTGTTTGAGGCCATATATAGATTTGTGAAGACGACACACACTCTCCCCCTTAGACTCAAAACCGGGTGGTTGTGCCATATAGACAGTCTCAGACAGATCCCCATGTAGAAAGGCATTCTTGACATCAAGCTGGTGGAGAGGCCAATCAAGATTTACCGCAAGAGAGATAACAATCCGTACAGAATTAAGTTTGGCCATTGGAGAAAAAGTCTCAGTATAATCAAGCCCATAGGTTTGGGTGAAACCTTTGGTCATAAGACGAGCTTTCAGTCGATCAAGAGTACCATCAGGATTTTGTTTGACAGTAAACACCCAATAACAACCAACAATATGTGCTCCAATAGGCTTGGAAACAAGGGTCCAAGTATGATTTATGGACAAGGCATGCATCTCTTCTTCCATAGCGGAGCGCCATCCAGGATGAGAAAGAGCCTCCAAATAAGACTTAGGAACAATAGCAGAAGATAGAGACACAGAAAAAGCGCGAAAAGATGGAGATAAACGATCATAGGACACAAATTGAGAAATAGGATGGAAAGTGCAAGAACGTGTACCCTTACGAACGGCAATGGGCAAGTCAAGATCCGGATCCTTAGACGGTGAAGGAGATGATGTGGGTAAAGAAGTTGGGTCTGTAGGAGCAATGGATGGTGGGGCAGTGGAAGAGCGACGAAGATGTACATAGACCTGTTTTATGGGTGGTCGATGAGCAGTCTCGGGAGGACGGACCGATGTAATGGGTGGTCGAGGAGCAATCTCGGGAAGACAAGGTGACAGACCAAGATCAGCCAACATGGGTGGCTATAACCATGCACCTGCTGGGGAATAATATGGGACGGTCTCAAAGAATGTCACGTCAGCACTGACAAAGTGCTTACGTAGCAAGGGACTATAACAACTGTATCCTTTTTGTGTCCGCGAGTAACCAAGAAATATACATTTATAAGAATGTGGATCAAGCTTATAACGATTCACGACGTTGAGAGAAATTATGTACGAATGAAACACAACCAAAAAGTTTAGGGGGGAGAGAGAAAAGATCCTTGTCAGGAAAGAGAATCTGATAAGGAGTTTTGCTGTTCAAAGCCCGAGATGGCATTCTATTTATAAGATAATTAGCTGTAAGAACTGCATACCCCCAAAAATATTTTGAAACATGTATGTGAAGCCTAAGAGCTCGGGCAACTGCTAAAATCGGTCCATTTTTTTGCTCAGCAACCCCATTTTGTTAGGGGGTGGTTACACAAGCAGTTTGATGAATAATGCCATGAGTTTAAGCAAAATGCATAAATTGATGAGATATATATTCTTGGGCATTATCAGTCCGCAAAATACGTAATTTGGCATTAAATTGAGTGACAATTTCTGCATAAAAATTAGAAAACACAAAAAATAATTGAGACCGATCTTCGAGAAGATATACCCAAGTTAAACGAGAAAAATCATCAATAAACGTAACAAAATAGCGAGCACCACATAAACTTGTGGTATGAGATGATCCCCAAATATCCGAATGAACTAAAGCAAACGGTTCTAAACTAGGTGACTCAACTCGAAAAGAAACCCTATGATGTTTACTGAGTTCACAAGTGTCACAATTAAAAGGAGAAAAACTAGGTAAATCAGGGACTATCTTGCGAAGATTGACAGAAGATGGGTGTCCAAGACGACAATGCCATTGGTAAGGTGTGGTAGTGGAGTGGAAGGCAGATAACTTGGAAGGATTGGACAGCTGAAGATAGTATAGACCATTCTTCTCATAACCCCACCAATCATCCTCTGCGTCTTGAGATCCTGAAATTCACAATGAGAGGGATAGAAGAGTACAGAACAATTGTGAGTTTGAGAAAGTTTATGAATGGAAAGTAGATTAAAAGGAAATTGTGGTAAGTATAAGACATAAGTAAAAATAAGGCCAGACGCATGATAAGTACCAATGCCATGTACACGATTTTAGTACCATCCGCAATAGTAACATAAGAAGGAATAGAAGGTGTAACGACATCAATAAGAAGAGACAAATCACCTGTCATATGATCAGATGCGCTAGAATTGAGAATCCATGGAGCACTGCCAGTACGAGAAGATGAGTGAAGGCAAGTATTACCTGATGAGACATGAGTCGCAATGGAAGTCGAAGATGCATTAGCCTTGCGAAACATGGAATCATACTCAAACCTAGAGATAGTAATTTGATCCGGAGGAGCCAGCCCAGATTGCTCCCCCTCAAATGTAGCCTGATTAGCCCAAGCCGGCTTGCCATGAAGCTTCCAACAGAACTCAACAGTGTGATTGGTTGCATTGCAATGTATACACTTCTTGGTGCCACGACCACCACGCCCCTCACGGCCACCACGTCGACCACCACGTTCATAAGAACCATTACGACTGTGGGGAGGATTAGAGTGGCTAATGCTGTGTTTGGATTGAGATTTGAAAAAAAATTTCAAAAATAGTAGGGGTAATAAGTGGAAAGAGATAGAGAGAGAAAAGTTGAAAATAAGGGGAATCTAGGGTGTATTTTTTAAGAAATGCTTTTTAAAAACCAAAGAGAACAAGGCATAAAATTCCCAGAAGATGGAATAGGACTAGTAGCAGGAGCAGCCAGGGCAGATGGAGTTGGATGCTCTAAAACAGAAGACTGAGGAGCAGCCCTTCGGACACGGGCAAAAGCTTCACCAATAGTAGGAACTTCCTTGCCGGAAAGAATTTGGGGACTGAGAGGAGCAAGTTCTGTATTCAGCTCGGACAAGAATTTGGTAACTCGAAATTCATCTCTGTACTTCTGCTGAACCTTTAAATCTGTGGTTAAAGGTTGACAAACATTTAACATTTATCCCACATCCCTTTTAAGGTGGAAAAGTACTCATCAACCGATCGATCTCCTTGTTGGAAAGAGAAAATATTATGATAAATCTGATAAATGAGAGAGAGATTCTGTTCGGATGAATATAACTCATGTAAAGTATCCCATACTTCTTTGGATGTGTCAAGGCATGCAACATTATTAAAAATATTAGGTTCAAGACTATTCCAAAGCAAAGTTATAATATACGAATCATTTTGAATCCAAACAGAATCTTCAGATGGGGCATCAGTGATATAGGAAGTCTCACCACTTGCTCGCAAAGAAACAGTCACAGCACGTGACCATGGCAAATAATTGGCCCCATTTAATTTAATTGAGGTGAGAGAACGACGATGAAATGGATCCCTAACAGTGTCCTTAGAGCCTGATGTTTCGGTTTTCTTATCCTCATCACCCATAATACGAAAGCAAACCAAAAAATAGGAATAAACCAAATATTACCAGATCTGGTGGGGATGCAACAGAGATACCCGGAGTTGATATGGTTTAAATGAGGCTCTGACGTAGCTGCTGGGGTTCAGGCAAGGTTGCCGGAGTCCGACTGAGTGGGCAGCGGAGTCTGTAGAAGGTCGGAAAAGGCAATCTCAGTGTTGCTGAGAACTGAGAGTACTTCGTCGGAAAAGATGGGTTTCTCAGATAGGTCTGAGAAATAGAGATCGTTTGAGAGATAATAGAGACAGGCTCCCTGGCTCTGAAAAAAAAGAATAAAGATGATACTTGGTCGAGAGACCAAGAAAAGAAGAGAAAGAAGAAATTAGGTTCTTTGAACCCGCTCTGATACCATGTCGAAATACTTGATTGATTATTATTCTTCTCATAATGAGGTACAATATATAGACTGGATACAAGGTAAAATAAGGAAAGAGAATAAAATAAAATCAAATCCCTAATTGATTCTACCTAATCAAATCCCTAATTGATTCTACCTAATTGAGTATCTTCCTAATTACATTCAATACATTAAATACAGTCAACAGGTACCTTTACTCACATTACTCAATCTATCTTCCAACTGATGAATATGAGATCTAGATAGCGTAGTAAAGCGTTTCTCAAGAGCGAGCCATACTTCTCTGCTAGTGAAGAGATCAAGAACAAGAGAAAAGACAGGAGTAACAAGCATTGCAGTCAAGCAACTCAGAAGATGAGAATCAATAATCCTCCACTTCATGAATTCTGTGTTCACCACATCTTTGCCATTCGAATCCTTGGTGATTGGAGGGGGACAAGCCATTGTGCCATCAAGATAACCAAAGAGATCGGTCGCCTAAAGAATTTTCTGCACCTGCTTTCGCAAGACGATGAAATTTGTTGGATCAAGCTTTACGGTGACGAGAGAGCTCAAATTGGAGATTTTAACAGTTTTAGGTTTTCTGGAATTGTGATAGAGGAGGAAGAAGAGCTCGCATCAGCCATGACTGAAAGATTTGGGAGAAGAAGAATCTGTTACTCGTGAAATTTGAAAGAAGAAGGATCTGTTACTCGTGAGAGCTTTTGTGGCTCTGATACCATAAAGAGATTTAGAAATGGTTCATCACATCATTGTATTGATACAGAGAGTATTTATACAAGTGGATTACATCATCATCCGTCAACAGGTCTAACTGAACTAGGTGTCTACAGCTGGCATTAGTTGTGTAACAACTCACAGCTCTAACTCCACTAACTAAACTCTCAACCGACTTACAGTGCTATGATACTGAGTAGTAGTGCACACATCATTACTGTGTATCTAGTCTCTTATCATAGGCGTGCCGTGCTTCAAAAAGGTGTGCGCCTCTCGCCTAGGCCCCAACAGGACTTTGCAAATAGGTCCGCCTTTCGCCCGTGACAACTATGATCTAGATTCGTCAATACTCATTTCATAGTACTCTTCTCTACACAAGGATAATATTTACCCGTGGTTCTTATGATATCTAAACAGTATTACGTACAAACTACATACCTTTGCTACACTAACTTAATAGAAGTATATACAATACAACATACTCATGGTTCTAATTTCCAAAAAGGACACAACAACAAAGAAGTATATTTCAAACTTACAAGAGCATGTTCACTGGATTGCCATAATCCCAATTGCATAAAGGACACAAAAACAAACAACTATGTCCAAAACCAAATCTGAGCTCAGTCTTGGATCCCCTAATAGTTGTTCGGACATTCGAAGTTTGAACAATTTCAATTTGTTAAGAGCTAAGAGTTCGAATTTCAAACGATTTCAATGTGTTGAGCTAGGAGTCCGAAAGAAGGCTTTCATACTTTTCGAAGCTAAGAGTTCGAACGATTTTTTTTTTCTGAAGATAGGAGCTCAAACCTATTTGGTTGTGATTGGAACTATTAGACCAGAAAAATATAGTGCGCTCTCTCTCTCTCTCTCTCTCTCTCTTGAGGTTAAATGGCTGTATATATTTCATACATGTACAACAAAAGAGAAAGAAGTTTCGATTCCAATTTACTTTGATTTTGCGCAGATCATGTGAGTAATTGAGTTTCCATTTTTTGTTTCAAAGCATGATGACGGAGAGGGCTGTGAGGAGGATAGCCAAAGAAAATGGAGGTGACTTAGTTTGTTGGTAGGTGAGGGTAACGAGTTGCAAAAGATAAAGAAGTTATGGTGTTTGTACTTAGAAAGTAGAGGATAAAATGGTAGATCAATATGCTAGCTGTCCGTAGTAAGAAAAAAGATGATGTGAATAGAGATCGAAAATACAGTTAGAGAAAACTAACGGTTCCATTTTACTCGACTGAACAGAGTATCAAAAATAGAGTTAGAAGTGTTCAAAGGGGGTGTAAGTAAAACATTTCCCCCACCCCCGGGAAAAACCAAGAAACCCCTGCATACACGCTCTATCTCTTCTTTGGATTTCCTCATCTTTGCAACTCTTCTTATGATTAAATGTTTCTTTGTTTGCCGTTAATTATTTGATATGGTATGATTTTCATTCCCTTCTATTGTTTTAATGTCTTTTCTTCTCCCTCAATCTTCTTGAGCTCTAAATCTCTCTCTCTCTCTCTCTCTCTCTCTCTCTCTTTAAAAGATTGGGGTGATTTTCAATTTTCATGAGTTCTTTAGATTGGGGTGTTCTTCTTTTTTTGCTTGTTGTTTTAAGTATTGGATATCAAGTCCGAGGGCTTTAACTGCTATAAATTTCATTTCTGAGCCACCTATCAAAAAATCATTTCTCAGCAGAAACTATTAGGGGTTCTGGGACAGAGCTCATATTTAGTTTAGGACATAGCTCTTTGTTTTTATGTCCTTTCTCCAATTGGGATTACGGCAATCTACTAAACGATCACTTGTAAGTTTGAAATATATGTATTTGTTGTTGTGCCCTTTTTGGAAATCAGAGATTCAGAACCTTGAGTATGTCGTATATACTTCTATTAAGTTAGTGTAGGAAAGCTAAGTAGTATGTATGAAATATTATTTGAATAAGAACCATGTAATTCTATCCTTGTCTGTGGAAAAGAGTACTATGAAATGAGTTTCGACGATCTAGATATTTTGACAAAGAGCAAATCATTTGTGTTTAGAGCATGATCACTGACATTGTTCCCAATCATTACCTTGTTGCTTTCCATCGAAATTCCATGGTCCATCCACAATATCAAAAATCCAGTTCCACATATAAACAGCAAGAGGTGGGACCAAAGGTTGCATCCATGGGCCATGGTGAAATCACTATTTTGCCCTTCCAATAAAGGGCTCATAGTTATTGCTCTTTGGATTTTTTGACAAAAGACCTTCGCAGTCATTATTATCTTTTGCACAGTACCCACCCACTAGTTACTCATAACCTAATTCACAAGGTTGATTGAGGATAACAAAGCAAAAACTTTAACTTCATTGCACAAATCTTGAAGAAATAATAAAGCATAACATCGAAAACCCTTAAGCATGAGTCAGATATCAGTGAAAGTTACTTTTAACTATCCCATGTGCATGAATGCAAATGGATGTAATGAAGAGATTTTATCCAATGCTCTAGAAAGTGATGGGTGCTAGTCGGGCGGAAAAGGGGCGCCTAGGCCGGGACTAGGCAGCCGACTAGACTAGGCACAAACTAGTTGGCTGCCTAATCACGGACTCTTGGTGTTGGACCACCGCCTGGTGCCTAGGCAACCAACTTTTAGAGCACTGATTTTATCCATGAAAACTCTAACCTATATAGTCTTGCAGCTACATTTCTCAGCCTGACTCAAAGTGTTGCACCTTTCACGTGGATATGGGGAATCGGATATGATAAAATCCCAAACTTTTCTAATGCGAGCATGGTTAGGCAAATTCTTCTACTCCTTCCGTCTCATTTTGATAGTCCCTAAGAAAAGACGTGCAATTTTAGGATCAAAAAATAAAGTACTTCTGTTCATAAAACTTTGAATTCTTTTGCACCAAATTAAAGAACCAATCGAGATCTTTAATTTGATGCGAAGAAACTCGAAAATCATGTACAGAAGTACTTTGTTTTTTTTATCCGAAAATTGCATACCGTCGTTTCGTAGTCAATATGGGATGGAGGGAGTAATATTTATGCATGGTGGGGCACAAGTGTGTGTACTGCAATGAGATATTAACCAGGTCAAGCTGTCAAGGGACATTTGGGGATAGCCACTAGACAATAAGTTCAAACTGATTCATGGAAATAAAAAATGTTGCATTAGAAAGAGATTCCATGTGTAATTCCCTTTCGAATGGGTTGATTTGCTGCAATGGAATTGCCTTGACAATTTCTCAAACATTTGGCACCGAATGCTACTATCAATCACCCAATTAAGAATATAACAGTTGATATCCCATTACTTAACAACATACTACTTAACAACATAAAACTAGACCCATATAAATTTTCAATTAAATAATAATTCACTATCAATCGCCCAATTAAGAATATAACAGTTGATATCCCACTACCTAACAACATAAAACTAGACCCATATAAATATTCAATTAAGTAATCATTTTTCTAGCCAATATACTCTCATACACACCCATATATGTTTACACAGACATACAAAGAGAGATAGGTAGAGGGGAAGGGAACAAACCTGGGAGTATTGTCCGTCGATAGGAGGCAGTGGGGCTGTCGGATGGTGATGGCGGAGTTGTCGCACGGTGGTGCTAAGGGTGGGAGCGATCAACGGTGCTAGAGTTGCTGCGCCTGTGATCGAGAGAGAGGGTGGAGAGGAGTAGGGCTCCGTCGAGCGGTTTTTTGGGGATATCCGAGTGCGTTAGCATATCGAGGAAAGAACAAGGCTTTGTTTGGAACCAGAGAAATGAAAGGAAAACAAAAATTAATTAAATCATAATCCTAAATTTAAGCATCAATTATGTTTAGGACATGACATCATCATGAGCTATGAGAGCATCCCATTGTAATAAGTAAATGGGTATGGATACGCAAATTTAACAACAATACTCAAAAAATACTCCACATTGTAATAAGCAAAATTATAAGTCTTTTAACAAATAACCAAATTTCAATCATTCCATAACCAAACTTAATAACTTTTACCAATAACTAAAACTTAATAATCGAACTCAATAACCAAACTCAATAACTCAAAAACACTTTAAATTGGAATAGTCTCATCAAGACAAATAATTTGGTGTGGTCGGGTGCATGATTGAAACTCATTTACGATTGGACAAATGTGCATTGTGTATTGTGGGGTTTTTTTTTTATTAGGGATGTAAAAATAACCAATGTGGAGGTAGAGGTTGTTAAATTTGATTATGGACTAAATAGATAATCAAATGTTGATGTTGCACATTTTGGTTATTGATTTTGATTATTAGCATTGCGAATGCTTTGAGTACCCTCATTTTACCCTTATATATATTTATAAAATGCTGAATACAACTAGGCACCGTTTTAGAACACATTCTTAAAAAATAAATATTTATTTCACATTTTTAAACTAAAAAATAATGTAAATAAAGATTTATTTAATTTTATTTTTTGCACTGTATAAAAACATCTCGATAAGATCTATCAAACAAGATCCATAGGGTTCAGGGTTTGGGTTTTAGGGTTTGGGGTTTTGGGGTTTTCGGGGTTTCGGGTTTAGGGTTTTGGGGTTTGGGGGTTTAGGGTTGGGGTATACACTGGTGCTCTGTCTAACCATATTTCCATTGTTCTTCTTTTGAAGATGTGTGAGAGGCTTCCAAATCCTAGGCGGAAGTCATTTATTAACTGCGATAACATTGCTAACATGCCATATGTTTCCTTTCTCATTGAAAATAAATTCTTCCCCCTCTCTCCAGAACAGTTGTGTATTTCTTTCCTTAAATTGAACCATTATTTCCCCCGTATAATAACTTCAGAGAACCAAGTAGAATACTGTAATGAATGATTTTGGGTAAGGTTCTGTAAAGATTGGGTATCAGACAGATAAAAGTTTCAGAAACATAAGACATGAGAACTATGATTTTGTGTCATAAAGTTTTCTTCTTGAGCCCTTTTGCTGGTTTTCATAATAAGACAAGCCTACCACGGAATGCAAGATACACTTTTAAGCCTTGACTGGGGTAATTTTGTTTCTGGTGTTAGCTAGCTTAGCTAAGTTATTTGGTTTCTCATTAGTTGCATATTTCAGTGAATAATGTTGTTTATTGCATCTATTGATGGTTTACATTTTCCCTCAGTACACCGTCAAAGTTGTAGAAGGCAGTTCTACCAACTGTTTTAGTGGGTTCGTTGCTTTGGACGTGCCTCCTACAAATGGCCCACTCTGGTGAATATGCCAGTCTTAACTTTTTGCCATTACCATGATAAATCGTTAATACATTTGGAAACAAACATGTAAATACATATGATGTTACTCTTGATTTCTCCTCACTTGATAACCATTTCAGGAATGACCGTGTGTTGAAATCTATATAATCCTTTTGCAGGATTCTTGCCGATTTATTCCTGGGAGCATACCACACTATATTTGACTTTGGTAACCTCAAAGTTGGATTTGCAAAAAGTTCTTAGTACTACTGCCAGTTCTTCCCGTCTTATCTTGTGTTGTGAATGCAAGGCGCCATTAGGTAAACAATATTCCAAAGTACACAACAGAACTTTTTCGGATTTTACATACTTTGATTATATATTTGGTTTTCTGTGAAAGTTTCAACGAATAGGCTTTATTTAAGGTAATTGATCTATGAATAAAATCACATCTCTTTATGCGGAGTTATAGTTGATAGTTTTTTTGGGTCTACTGGTGATGGGCTACACAATGTGTGCATTGCTTGGTAACCCTCCCTAAGACACTTAGAAAGAAGGAAGCAACTTAATACCTTTTTATTTTTGTTGTGAGTACCCCCATGGAAAATATCCTTGGAAACAACAATACTAATGATAATAAGGAACCTTTAGGCTGTAAGCCCCAGTGGTGAATTTAGAAGAACAAGCAACCCATATCACAATATGAAAATGATAGAGATGGCACTTCAAACAAATGTGGCACTGAACTTTAGCCTATCCAAATGGTCCAACTCTTGTATTTTCTAAATTAGATGGGCAACGAACAGACTCAAGTACCAGAATTTAGAAGGTAAGAAACTTTTACTACCAGAATTATATAGTATAATTAACTTTTGGGAGCAGTTTGTAGTACTACCGTAAGGATTGATCGCAAAATCAAGAAGCCTGCAACAACGACTGATCCTTGAGACAATCTTCATGTGCTAAATGAGGGTACATGCATCTTGATATACTATTGTTCTAGAAAGTGGTTAAGAAACACAGATCCATTATCATAATTTAGCGTACTTCTTGAGATTTTCTGTGAACCAGTTTCCGAATAGGCTTTGAATAAAATCACATGCTCTGGCACAGTTATAGCATTTTTTTGCACTGGTGATGGGCTAGATGTGTGAGTGACCCTCCCTGATGAGAAAGAAGGAAGATGATATCAAATGTTTGTACCTCTCCAAGAAAATATTTGAAACAAGGATAATAAGAAACAGCCTTATAGAGTCGTACCTCCCACACCTGCCAAAAATTCCCATGCCCAAATATAGTTAGGGATCACCACTAGCATGTTTTAGTCATTGAATAAAATTGAGAAAGAACGGGCTAAAATCAAATAGAAAAGTTCACTGTAAAGCTCAGGGCTTGTTTGTTTGGTGGACTTGATAGTAAAGGGATGTGTGCAAATAGTCGATTGATTGTGTATGAAATCTGGGCATATATTTGTGATAGTCCAAACGATTCCCTTTCTAGCTGAGCTCTGGTATAGTAGTAAAACATAGTCCACAACGTAGTTGTGATAGTTTGCAAGATTCATAGATAGGAAAATATCAGAAGGTAGTGAATAGGACCTGGATGGTTCTGCCAACGCAAATAGGGTTGGCTTGGGCGATGACAAGGTCGCCAAGCTGGGCAGTTTTGAGATGGTTGATGCCGAGGTGAATCCCGGCCACCCTTTGCAGCCCCGATGCCAGATGGGCTCCTATGCTCGCCAGTGCCTCTGCTATTAGAGCTGACACCCCTCCGTGTAACACCTTGAATGGCTGCACCCCACCAAAATCATAGAAACACATACATATTACTACAAACTTGATCGCCAACTGGAATGATGCCGTCAGGAGCCTTTTGTTCAGATTAGATTTTCAGATAAGATGATTAGAAGAGACGCAAATTCCATGGATTTCATTGATAAATTATATAGTATGGTTTTGGCCAATTTGGAGAAGGGTAGGTGGGTGAGAGGATTGGTCGGATGCTTTTTTTCTTTCCATGTTCCTCCCAATATTATTCAACTACTTTATAGTAGTACTAGTATTTTATTCTAACAACCCCAATTGTCCCCATCTGTCCTTACTTTACAATTATATAACCGTTCAAATGAGAAATTTTGAACGGTAGAAAGTAGAAATGCAATGTTGGCACGAGTAAAGCAACAACCAATATCACTTGAATGGGGTTGGTAGCTGGCCACTTTTTTGTTTAACTATTCTTCCTCCTCGGCGGGAACTTTTCTATGGTACACCAAAATTTTTTGGTGTATCATACATATATATATATATATATTATAAAATAGAAGGGTGTAGGGAAAAGTCGTTGAAATGGCTTAAATTCATTTGATCCGTTTAGGGTTCAGGGCTCAGGGCTTGGGGCTCAGGGCTCAGGGTTTAGGATTTAGGGCTTGACGTCTGAGATTAGAATTTAGGGTTTGGTGTCTAGGGTTTTTAGAGGGTTTAGGGTTAGGGGTTTAGGGGTTAGGGTTTTAGGGTATAGGGTTTAGGGTTTAAGGGCTAAGGGCTTAAGGGTTTTAGGGTTTAAGGGTTAAGGGTATAGGGTTTGGAGTTTGGGGTTTGGGGGTTTAGGGTTTACGGCTTAGGGTTTGGGGGTTTGGGGTTTCGGGTTTGGGGGTTTAGAGGTTTAGGGGTTAGGAGCTTTAGGGGTTTTAGGGTTTAGGGTTTACGATCTAGGGTCTAGGGTTAAGGGTCTAGGGTTGAGGGTTGAGGGGTGAGGGTTGAGGGTTGAGGGTTGAGGGTTTGGGGTTTAGGGTTTGGGATTTTGGGTTTACGGGGTTCAGGGTTCAGGGGTTTAGTGTTTAGGGTAGGGGGTTTAGGGTTTTTGTTTTAGGGTAGGGGGTTTAGGGGTGTAGGGGTGTGGGGTTTAGGGGTTTTGGGGTTTAGGGTCTAGGGGGTTTAGGGGTTTAGGGGGTAAGGGTTAGGGGTTTTGGGTTTAGGGGTTTATGGTTTTAGGGTTTAGGGTTTTAGGGTTTTTTTTTTTGGGTTTTTTAGGGGTTA